>JABXJD010000015.1:612500-1812500 GCA_013375575.1 Percina caprodes
CGTATGCAATTTTATTTAAAGAATAAAAAAAATGTAAAATTACATTCACATTCTGCTGTGCATTTTGCTAAAACATAACAGTCTCAAAATACATTCACAGACATATTCTCACAAGTGGCTGCATGAACAGCTCAGCCAGTGATCCAGAAAGTGAGAAAACATAACCCACTCACTGGATCCAAACATACACCGTAGAGCTACTATGTGTGTATAGAATTCTGGTCTGGAGCTGTTGTTCATGGTTTGGCATGCTTGGTATGTCCTTCAGTTCCAACAAATGGAAATCGTTTCCTTATTCAAGATGACAATGCCCCTGTGAACAAAGAGCGGTCCTTAAAGAAAAGTGTTTTTTTCCCGATTTTGGAGTAGAAGAACTTGGCTGCACAGAGCCCATCAAGCAGCTTTGGGATGAATGGGAACTCTGATTCCAAACCAGACCTTATCACGAAACATCAGGGTTGGACCTCACTAATGCTCGTATGGCTGAATGAAAGCAAATCCCTGCAGCCAGGTTCCAAAATCTTTTTGAAAGCCATCCCGGAAAAATGAAGGCTGTTGTAGCAGCAGATTAATGCCCATTGTGGATTTCTATGGTGTAATAAGTATGCATGTTGTATTTCAACTAGGGCTGTAACGATATGCAAGCTGAAACCAAAATCACGACACTAAGATCCATGAACCTGTGTCACGGAGTGAGAAGGCAGAATCGCCTCCAACTCCCAGAGTCATCCTTCCTGTCCACATCTTTAAATTGCTATTAGTATTAGTCCTTTTGGTACCTTATACCATGGTACCCTGTCTGGTAAATTTAACTTACTGTAAATACAGCTTAAAGCGAGGGGGGGGGAGGTAACATTACGAATTAGATAGAGATAGAAATACTTTATCCCAAAGGAAATTAAGTTCTGACTCGGGTGCCTGGGTCGTTGTCGTTAGCGTCTTTAGCACAGGAGTTAAGTGCTGACCGGGCTGGCTGCTAGCTGGCTGGGGGCTGACTATGGATGTGTCCCATGGCCGGGGCTGTAATGATAGTGGATGGTGGCTAGCTGGCTGGGGGCTGACTGTGGATGTGTCCCCGGGCCGGGGCTGTAATTACAGTGGATGGCTGCTAGCTGGCTGGGGGCTGACTGTGGATGTGTCCCCGGGCCGGGGCAGTAATGATAGTGTCTTAGCATAAATTCTTTCAGGAAGACTTTAACAACTTCAATAACTGCTCTCTCGTCCTAAAACTTTTCAGCTGGTTAGAGTTGTTCACTTTTCAGTAAACCAATCAGAATTGGCCACGAAATGCATTATCCAATAACAACATTACATCCCAGCTTTAAATCTATTTCTCTTTCTCTACTGCGTTTTTGTTGTTTCAGACAAAGTGTGCAACCCTCCTCCTTCCCTTCCATCTCCAGTCACCATCACCCGCGGCACCCCGGGTCTTCCACCAGCAGAACTGGACTCCTTCAGTCTGATCTTTGTGCTCATCGCCGCCTCCACCAGTGCATATGTACACTAAATCTTTGTGTATCTGCATCAAAAGTCTCTCCTGATTGAAATGCATCCCTGAAACAAACACTCAGGAGGAGAGTAAAAGGTTGTTAATATGTTGCATGTTACATTTCCACTGTTTAGAAACAGAAGCCTGCTCCATTTTTCCCTTTTCAGTTTTCGCAGTTGCTTCTGCTTCTTCTTCCCCTCCGGGAAAACACAACCGTGCATTGTGCAGTGTGGTATATGGGAGTTAAATGTAGAGTGCATCATATGTACACTCAAACTAGCTGTGCATTGTGGGTATTTTATAGTGGACTATATAATGAATGAAATTAACAGCGGAGAATTTGAACACCATTACAAAATGGCGAACACACTATTTCTGTGATAGAAAACAGTTTTGAACACAGCTATTATATTCCATAATATTTTTAATTATGGTTTGAATATTCAATTTAGAATAAATCTAGAATATGAATTTAGAATATTCTGGAATTCAAAAGTAAATAATAATTCACCAATGACGAGTCAATGTGAATGTCTCACAATGTTAATGCTGTGCAAAAGTCTGTAGATGTTGGCAGTCCTCTCAGCAGTCTGTTATTCCTTTGAGACAACAAAAATAACTACATTTGTTTCTTTATTCTTTTGTTCTTCATTTTCCATAACGAAGATGTCATTTCAAAACATGTGTCTTCCCAAGGGCTTCTAGTATATAGACTAGAAGCTGTTTACCATAGTACTCCACTGCGTCATATCTATCTGATTAATGATAGGGCTGCCTGGCCCTCGCAGGATGAATGTATACACGAGAGACATTGCCATTTACAAAGCTGCAGCTATGTAATCGAATCATCCCAGGGCCTCACCTCGTAGTCCACCTCCAGCGAGTGCCCTTCTCCTTTGGTCTGGAAGTGCTGTGTGTGGGAGTCCACTGTGAGGTTAACCTGCTTGTTGAAGCGCTCTATATGAACCGAGTGCCACTGCTGGTCGTCCAGCAGACTGCCCACGGTGACGGCAACACGGCCGCTGCTGAACCTCTGCCTGCTGTCGTCTGCGGAAACACAGAGAAAACAGCCGCATCACAGTGAGAAGCTTCCCATATTTACATCTTCCACAGTGAACCTGTACGTATGTGATTGCAGACTGGCAGGTGAAGAACTAAGATATAAAAAAACAAACCTGTACCCGCAATTACCTCTCTATTTACTTGGATGATGTATACTAGAATAGAAACAGGTTAATTGGTATGACGGTATTTGCTACTTGGTTAATGGTTAATTGGACTATGAATCATGCTGTAAACAGAAAAAATAATCACTCACCAAAACTTTCTTTAAGCCATTTTTCTTGTTTGTGTGCTTCTTCGTATTGTTGTGAATACATTTGCTTGGGAAACAGCAATCTGACTTGAAGATATTTGTACCGCTACATCTTTTTTTTCCTCTTGTTACTTTTAAATAAGCAATTGCAATAAACAATGATTTAGCAATTTGAAGACATTACCGTTGCCTGGTGTGCTCCCATTACTGGGTGGAACTGAGGTGAGATGTACAAACCTTAACATTGCTGCAGTACTTCTCAGTCGTGACTGTAAGACTAAATTCTTGTGGAAATAAAACATTGATTTAAGAAAGATAGCGAGAGAGAGAGAGAGAGGTTGAGAGAGCGCATTTCACCTAAGTTGAGGTAGAGGTCCAATCTTCCTCGGTGAAGCTCCAGGGTGATGTAATCTCCTCGCTGCCCCTCTCCGTGCAGTAAAACACCCTCAGCTTGATGGCTCTTGAAGCGCAGAGAGATCACGTCCTTCACCGTTGACATGGACTTCTGGTTGAACCGATACAGCAAGGAGCTTCTGCCGTCAAAGTCTGCCACGTACGACTCTAAAAAAGAATCACAAGTACTTTTGAATCAGTAAAGCACTCTTCAAATGGAAAACATGCTCCATTTGTCTGTAAAAAGTTATATGGGGGAATTTAAGTGCATTTACGCAAGTACTGTGCTAAAGTACAAATTTGAGGTACTTGAGTCTTTTCTTTTCATGCCACTTTCTATTTCTACTCCGCTACATTTCAGAGAGAAATATTGTACTTTTTACTCCACTACATTCATCCGACAGCTTTTACGTAAGTAACATTTCCAATGCAGGACTGATTATTTTTTACTTTGTGGTGTTAATACTTTTACTTAAGTAAAGGAGTTGAATACTTCTTCCACCACTGAGTGTCAAGTTCTAGAAAAGTTCTCTCATAATTAAGTCTGCATCAATTTCTGAGCTGAATGCATCATTAATAGGCTACTTAATTTTCCAAATGATTTGCCGAACACAGAAATTACATTTGACTATTACAGTAACTGTTACTCAATCACAAGGCAATCTCTAATGGTAAATAACTGATCTTTATTTTGTCACTAAGGAGGCAAAGAGGACCAGCATTAACTAATCTAACATGAAATGGATTCATTATTTTGGTATCGATCCTACTGACACTGATATTGATGGTCAAAACGAGATTTAGTATCAATTCTTTGGGGGTCAGTCCGCCAATGCCCACCGCTAGTGAAATACCATTTTATTTAAGGCATAACATAACTACTGGCTGTAATAATATGTATTAAATTGACCACAATAATCCAGTCAGCTGTCCCAGCGTCAAAACAACCAAACAATTAAAAATATACTAATAACTTTATTTTTTATTTGTAAAGCACCTTTAAAAACAAGAGCTTACAAAGTGCTTTAACAGAAGAAACAAGAAACAAAAGCATAAAGAAAATATAAGTATACACAGCACATCAGTACACCTAACTTTACATACACAACAAAGGATGGGGCAGCTCTATAGGACAGGGAGGAAAAAAGGAAAATTCACAAGTAGATCGAAGATATGTGGAAATAGCAAGTTATAGGAGGACACTCAGTAAAAGGCAAAAGAATAAAAAAGACAACATCACAGGCGCCTGGACAACTCAGTTAGTGAAGTGGGCGCCCATTTGTAGAGGTTTATTCCTCAATGCAGCAGGCCCAGGTTCGACTCCGACCTGCGGCCTTTTGCTGCGTGTCATTCCCCTCTCTCTCCCCCTTCATGTATTCAGCTGTCCTATCAAATAAATGCCTAAAGTGCCCAAAAACATAATCTTAAAAAAAAAAAAAGACAACATAACATAAAAGCCTTGTCTGTACAAATGTGTTATAAGAAGTGAATTAAAAGAAGTCACTGATTCAGCACCAATGTTTAAGTAGCAGTAACAGTCTGAACGGTCTTTCCACAGCCGAGTCAAAAACCATATAACTGCACAGGTTTAGCAGCCTTCACACAGTCTAGGCGGCTCTGATAATCACTGTTATACAACAGCAATCTGACTGGAAAAGAGTATTGTACCCAAACCAGCTACCTGTCTGTCACAATGGAGAGAATCTCAATCTCTATTACACTTCCTTTTTTCCCCACTTTCCCCGTTCATGTACAATTAATTTCAGGAGAATCCTGAGGAATAGATCAACGGCGTTCAGTGTCACCTCTATATAATCCTGCTTCAGAGAGACAATCCTGCAGCATAACGAGCTGCATGGCAATGTAACCTTTCTCAGTCTTTCTGGCCAGATTCTATAGTTTCTGTAGGTTAACTCGATCATCAGCTTTATTGTAACTCACTTGGCATTTTCAGTAGTTTATAAGCATACACAAATGTATTAAAAAAATGGAGGGACAAGGAGTACACAAAGCAGGCAGCATTGGTTTTATCCAACATTAACACACTTGGCCAGTGTGTGGTGGTTGGGCATCATAAAACTGATCACTGTGAGATATTCAGAGTGTGTTTCACAGGGCATTAATTCACTGGCTCATCTAGTTAGTGCTGCTTCACAATGCGTAGGAGAGGTGTGCCAGTGAATCCCCATTACATGTATTTTATGGAGGATTGCTCAGGCTATAATAGTGTCTTTTTATCATGAACTGTATAGGTTCAGTTTGTTTTTATTTGCAATCAAAGTAGGGATGTATTTGAATGTAATCTTTCATGATTAAATCTTAAATGAATTATGTTCTTTTGAGAATTTGTTATCTTAAGGGTAATTACTTTAATTGTAGTCATGAAGCCCAGCATTAAAGGCAACACGCGCTGGCAGCATGCGATGCACTTTGACCAGCTGCGTCTTGTTTACGGGCTGATGCTCCGGTGTAAGAAATGGCCCATCCCAGACACCGTACTTTTATTACTTCTTCTGTCTGGAAGGAACATCTAGTGTGTGCTTCACTACTCAGCTACACTAGTGTTTGTTTCTACTCCTTTTGTCATTTTTACTGGACCCTTGGCCGTGACATCCATCTTTCTAAAAATATAACTACACGTGATGGTTGATGCAGACTACAACAACTGTGATTGGTCTGCTTGGCTGTGGCTTGGTAGCAGTGTATTTCCCTCTGCCCATTTCCAGGTTCACCTTCTCCATAAACATTAAATCAAGGAGAGGGTTAACTTTTCTTGCTACAGATTTCTGACCGTGTTCAAAAAGAAAAGGGAAGACATTTTGTTTCTCTCACTATGCCTCTAGAGTCGGTCTTCACTCCTAATCTAATCACCGTTGCTCTCTCACTCGCTCTACACATACTTCCCACACACACACACACGTGCCGGCCCTGCTATTCTCTTATAAAGAGATCAAAACACACACCAACACACCAGTATACACTTCAGTCCACTTGTTGTAGGCTACGCCAAAAGCTCAGCATAGAGCCTCCGCAGAGGCATACATTTCACTTTAAGGGACACATTTGGCAGAGAGTAATGACTCTGAAGTTAAAAAAAGCGTGTTTTCATTAAAAAGTTGTGACAACTTAAAAATAATGTTTAATTAAGTTGGTGATATTTCAACCAAGAAGATAAAAGCCTAATTAATTGTTTGCTATTAACCTGGCTGCTAGCATGACCAACATCAATATTGCATCAGAAATGTAATGACCTAAGCTGAGCAGGTTTTTACATGATCAGTTTCCACTGTTTCTTTTTTCTCTCGTAAGTCTTTCATACAGTATATGGCAACAACATTTATCAAGACAATCAGCTCCACTCAAGTCTTTTGTGGCTGCTATATGGTGAACAAAGCTACAGTATACAATAACACAATTGTCACAATTGTCTGCTTTTGAACTAGCATATCCCTGTTATGGTATTTTTTTATTTTTTATTTGCTGTATAGTAAATAAAGTCTATAAAGCTACATAAAATGTTTTTATCTTGCATCTTCAAACCCAGGACCTGCCATGATCCTGGGTTTTGTTTTATTTCCTGTTTTATTTTTTATAGGTTCTTCTCCTGTGTTATGTCTTGTATTACTTCCTGCCTTGTACGTTTTAAGGGTTTTCCACCTAGTGTCTTGTATGGTAGAAGACTTTTAACAGACTTTGAAAAGAATAAAGTCTGACATCTTCTCACATGTCAAGCTTAGCGCAAATTCCTTCTGGAAGACTTCTAAATAAACTTCAATCAACATCATTTCTCCTAAAACTATTCAGCTGTTAAAAGGTGACTTTTCAGAAAACCAACCAGAATTGGCCACAAAATTCATGATCCAATCACAGCATGACATCCTGCTATAATGGGGCTTGAAAGTTTGGGCACCCCAGGTAAAAATTTGTATTAATGTGCATAAAGAAGCCAAGAAAAGATGGAAAAATCTCCAAAAGGCATCAAATGAGAGATTAGACATTCGTATAATATGTCACAAAAATGAGCAAAGGTACGTTTGTAGAAGAAAGGGCACAGAATTTAATGAAAAGAACCTCTGTCCAACTGTTAAGCATGGGGGGGGGAGGATCAATCATGCTTTGGGTTGTATTGCAGCCAATGGCACAGGAAACATTTCACGAGTAGAAGGAAACATTGATTAAAATTTCAGCTTAATTTTAGACACTAACTTGATGCCATCTGTGAAAAAGCTGAAGTTAGAGCGAGGATGGCTTCTACAAATGGATAATGATCCTAAACACACCTCAAAATCCATGGTGGATTACATCAAGAGGCGTAAACTGAATGTTTTGCCATGGCCTTCACAATCTCCTGACCTCAACATAATTGAAAATCTATGAATAGACTTTAAAAGAGCAGTGCGTGACAGACAACCCAGAAAAAAAAAAAAATAAAGAACTGGAAGACTTTTGGAAGGAAGAATGGGCAAAGATACCTCAAACAAGAATTGAAAGTCTCTTGGATGGCTACAAGAAGAGTTTCCAAACTGTGATACTTGCCAAAGGGGGCAGTACAAGGTATTAACTCTGCAGGGTGGCCAAACATTTGCAGACACAATTTTTGTTTTCTGTTATTTTGAAAGTGTAAATGATGGAAATAAAATTTAACTTTTTGTGACATATTATACAAATGTCCAATCTGTCATTTGATGCCTTTTGGAGATTTTTTCCATCTTTTCTTGGCTTTTTCATGCACATTAAAACAAATTTTTACCTGGGGTGCCCAAACTTTCCAGTCCCATTGTATAGAGGTTTACTCCTCGACGCAGCGGGTCAGGGTTCTACTCCGGTCTGCGGCAGTTTGCTGCTCATGTCTTCATCTGTCCTGTCAAATAAAGGCCTAAAATACCCAAAATATTATCTTAAAAAAATAAATAAATGCCTTCTCTCCTTTGTATTAGTTATCTTTTCAGGCAAACGTGCATATTATATATTATATCTTATTATTAGGAAATGTATAATTATTATGTACAATAAATCTTTGCACATCTGCAATGAAGTCTCTCCTGACTTGAACTAATGTTAAAGACATAAATAATATATAAAGACTGGGGATCTTGCAGGGTCACAAGTTGCAATAATACAACTAGATTAATTTTAAAAGATTTAATAAAGCTAGCTAGCTAGCTACTGCTAGCATCAGCTGGAAACTTAAGGAAACGTTTGCAGATTTTCTGTTCTGCCGTACATGCAGATGAATGGTGGCAGTACAGTCTGTGTTTGTCCAAGGACTACAGGTGGAAATTAGCAATTGTTGATGTAACCTGGCTCAAGACATATTCATTTGTATTATAAGTTAAACGTTTATCTGTGCATTGTCCCTGTTTCAAATAAAAACATTTCTTTTCTATTCTTCTACCCGCTGGTACTCTTACATCTCCCATTGGATGACGCGCTTCAGAAGGGTTGAAAAATCGGCAACTTCCGCTCTGTAGTGTTTAGCTTAGCCAGCGCCATAGCAGTCTGCACCGTTCTGATGTCCTACCCTACTACCCTTGTGTATATTAGTCTTGGGTAGACCTGGGCGATATGATGAAAAATTAGGTATGACAATACTTTTGACCAAATTCTTCAATGTTGCGGCGACATTGTAGGGTTGACTATTGGTGCTTTCACAAAATATAAACACAGGGTTTAGAGATACAATCATTAGTAATATGAGATAATGACTAAGTGGGTAAAGGCAAATAAAACAGCTAGTAAGTCATCTCTTTACTGTAATGCAGCCTTTAAAGCCAGAAAAAGACACTTGCGTTGTATCACAATATTACGATATCCAAAATTAAAGACGATATCTAACCTCATATGTTGATGTCAATATAATGTCGATATATTGCCCTAGTCTTGGGATTCTCTTGTGTCTGATTGTCTGTGTTTGTTCCTGGCTCTCTGTGAATCTTCCTAGTGTATAGTTTCTTCTAGTGTTTTTTTCTTTTTAGTGTTTCTTGATTTGCTTCTGTTGCCTGTCTGTTTTTTGGATTCAGCTTTATGATGCCCTTTGTTCTGCCAACCTGCTACACCTGACAGGTCTCGTGCTTTTTGGGTCCTCCTTTTGATCTCTCAAACCGTGACTGCGCCCTAGTATCACCAGGTGTTCCAACATGCTTCATAATCTGTTTCAAAGTCTTATTCTGGATGTGTTGAATGTGGAGAAATCCCTGTGCATGTATGTTTCACAACCAGGCTGTTGGGTTTTTGATTAGACATTTCAGTGCTGTCTGAGGTATGAAACGATGTGTTAAAACCAAGTGAAGAGAAAATAGTCCTCATTACTCTGCATAAAGAGTGTAGCCAGAGAGCCAGATGTATAAATGAACAAATCCTTCTAGGTGGTGCAAACCACAGAGGGTTGATGTGTATACTTGAGTGCTTTCAGAGTGTGTTATTAACTGCAAGGGGTGTGTTACTCACTGTAGGAGCAGCCGTACGCCTCCAGTCTGAGGCCCATCCAGCCACTGGGGTTCCAGTCGAGAGGCACCAAACGCAGGAAACGCGTTCTCACTGCGTGGGACAGCTTGTTCTGGACAACGGCCTCCGAATTCACATTCCCGACAAATCTCTGCAGGATCACAGAGGGACAAAAACTGTGGTTATGACCAAAGGCTCCACTGAAAAACAAGAAAATGACCTCAGATTTGAATAGTAATATTTTCACCAGGGAGTATATACACACTTTTTTCTTCAGCTGAGTACTTCATATAAAAGGCACAATGAAAATATATCTAAATCCTTGAATAGCACAGATAACAACTAAGTGCTGACAAGGCAAAGCCTAGGGCAAGGTCCTCTTCCTATCCTTGAACATGCTATTTGATGTAAAGTGATAAGAATCGTTGTGTGGTGTAGACATATCGGTTCTAAACAGATCCACGTGAGAAGGAAGGAAAATCACCACCGAGGCAGCCGGGGGCAATAAGGGCTCTCTTATTGTTTTTTCTCCCTGCAGAGCTAAATACAAAAACCCCTGAGTACAATTGTGAGATGTCATTCTTCTTTTTCTATTCTATCCCTCCTCTACTTTCCATCTACACCAGACAAAGCCAGGGGACATAAACAGTGAAACAGAGAGAGTGAGAGATGGAGGCAGAAACAGAGACAAACAACCTATCCTCTCAAATGACTGATTACCAGCTTCTTCATAACCGATTCTAGGCAGGTGACATATCAGATCAATAAGTACTCCTACTACAAAGAACAAAAAAATATAGATCATTGGCAGTGGAGCTCCAGGCGTTTGTGGACAGAACACTGTCAGACAAGGCCAATGATTCAACTCGCCACAACAGCAGAGACACAATTACCAGCGGCACAAATGACCGTCCGAGGATTTTAGAATGCTGCAAAGAGAAGCATCATTAAATGCACCCGGATGCTGCTTCTTGGTAGATAATCAAGGCAACAGTGCGACTGTTAAGGCAGTTATTGTGATTTATGCCACCGCTTTCCCATTTTGAGCCTTTTACCGAGCGAAGCGTCATGGCTGAATCTTAGCACACATACGAGTCAGGCTTTTTTACAGATGCACAGTAATTCATGTCTGCACAGGAAGGATTAACAAATGGCGCTGGGGCTTATACGTACAGTCAAAGCAAATGTACTTTAGCACTGCAAACAGCTTTTAAGGCAAACTCAATGTGTGGAACATATTGGCCTTGAAAAAAAAACCCACAACATACATATTCACGACACTTCAAAACCGAAAAAAAAATCAAAGCTGTCAGTGTTTTATTGGGAATCCGACTGATGAAAGCATGCCGTTAGGCTTGTCATACAGGGCAACCACAACCTTGTTATTCTCAGCCTTTGTGTGAGACACGCTACGGCAGAAGGCCGTTTGATTGTTACACATTGCACATGTAGTCTAAAGCCTGTAAAACATTTCTTTAGAGCATATTCATATAAAAAAATTCAAAAATCAAAAAAATGTAAAACTTTGGAATAAAAACACCCTTTGTAATTATTTATTAGTCAAAAACATTGACGCAGTCACAAGTGTCTGCTTTAAATATTGCTATAAATCTGATTGGAAACACATGACATCCCCCTTTTTCACCCCCCAATGGAGCCAATGACAAGAACAGAAATACAAAAATCTCTGAGGTAATATAACTAAAGCTGGCAGAAAAATGTGTGTACAGTACATATAGGATGTTATTGCTGAATCGAGGTGGATGTCATGTGTATGGTATATGCTCGGTATACAGCTTGTGAAACTCTCCGTCTTCTTATTTTTGTTAAAATCATTACCACGTCTTTCCGCTCGACTCCCAGCTGAATGTCTGGAAAATGCAATGAACCAAACAAACTCTGATTAGGGCTGCACTGCAAGCATTCTCGCTATTCATTAGCTAACAACACTCAGGCACGTCAGCATGAGTCATTGGTATTCAAGAGCATTACCACTACAGGAACACCACTGAGGCTGTCCGGCGCTATGACGTTTGTTTTTGTTTCCTCTCTGGAAAAAAATTGCAACAGAACATCCTGTGTGTTACAGCTGGGAGATGAGGTATAGTCTCAAATACAGCCTGGAGGGTGCAGAAGATTTTCCAAAAAGGTCCAGAGGACCAAGGTCGGTCCTTATCCACATAAACAGTCTTAACCCCACGGTGACTTCATTATTTCTATTCATGCTTCTGTCACTGCGGAACAGTCTCCCTCCCCATTAATTAAGACTCTTTACTCTTCCTCTCCGGTGATGAGCTCCCTTGTGTCAGTTTTCCTTTCTGTTGCATACAGCGCGAGTGGATACGTTTATTTTAATCAATTCACTAGGGGGAGGGGGGATCCTCCTGCCAGCGTTGAAGATGCTACAGTATGCTCCGAAAGGTCATTGGCCAGTCAAACAGCCTAAGGGAACACATAGTGAGGAGAAAGCTATGAGTCTGTAACCTTGCCACGAGTGAATATGCTACAGCAATCCCTGACTGCCAGTTAGTCAGCAAGAAGTCCCGTGACCAGCATCAACAAGAATATATCCTCATATATAGTATATGTCTTCTACACCTATTGAGTAACATTTTGATTTACAGTTATGTGAAGGCACTGTCAAGTTAATGTAAAAAAACGAGTCTACTACGGCTGTCGTCCACTGAAGACATTATTCATTAATGCTCATAATTTTGTCAAATAATCAATTTAGTTAATTTAATCCACAGATCTGTAAAAGTGAGTTTCAAACCAGTTTAAACCTTTTTTTTTTTTTTACCAAAGATGTGCTCATACATTTCTTGGAAACAAATCATTCAGCATGAAAAAAAGCATAAAATATTTTACCACAACGACCGGTTAGTTGACTAATCGACTTAGAGGGGCAGCCCTGTGAGGCTACACAGTTATGCTTTGGGCTCAATCATCCAACATCAGTTAAAATCAGCATGGCAACTGTCACCGGCGCTGTCCAGGGTGCTTATTCTTGAGCTGTCCTGGGTATTAAAACGGTTGGCTCAATCCTGCTAGTGAGGGGTAATAGCAGTTTTTTTTTGATCAGCTGTCTCATTTGCCTCACCTCTATTCTCATAATATTCCTGTTGTTGTTCCACAGAGTTATCTAATAATTATGTTGTTGTTAAACTGTCCTTGCCTATTCCAGCAACACTACCGGCAACATGTTCACAATGGCAAGTTTAATTTATTTTGTTAGCACCCCCCTCCCACAAAAAAGAAACACAAAACAAACGCACAAACTTCAAGCTCCTTTTAGAACTCATTCCACTGTATTGGAAAGATAACTAACCTTACACAAGGGGTCAACAATCAGCCAAACTGCAGAACAGCTGACATTCTGCATTCAGGCTGTAGGTTACGAAGACTATCGCACATTTACATAGGCCTATTAAGTTTTTTGTGGAGTTTCACACTGAATGTGTTTTGTAAGTAAGAAAACAAGATGCCTTGTACAGATTTTGGTGAACAACTGCCTTGAATTATGGTGAACATGTGATCAGCAATGACATAGCTGCACTTTTGCAAGGACTCATTTTGTCGAAAGAGAGAAAAGACAGAAAATAAAGGCCAAAAGCGTTAGCCCCAACTTAACCCTATGTGTGTAGCTTACATTATGAAAAGGACTTGCCAACGCAGATTCCTATCACCATAGTAACTCGCTCTGTCTGCGTGCACAAGGCGAGAGAGGAGAGGGCCCGCTGCTCTGTTCACAGTGGCATGTTGGATGATCAAAGCCTTTATATAATGACAATACCTCCGGCTATTGAATGTATTCCTCTCGCCGTAGCCCTTCGTTTAGCTTTTTGAATAGTAACCGACATGACCTGCTGCGAGCTAAATTAAGATGTCACCATATACAAGAAAGCCTACTAAGTTTGTCTTGATCAGAAGTCTGATCATAGGGCTCACAATTTTTTGTTATAACATTTATGTTGTTGTTGCAGTTATTTAGTTCAATTGTTCTTGCCCATTTGAGCTTATTTTGTTTCTGTGTTGGCTTCAGCATCAAAATATATAACGTTTTGGCCGTTTTACATGTATGTTACATGTATGGCGTGTTTCATGTTCTTGGGTCTTGTTAAGCAATATAACAGGCAGCGTTTACAATAGCAAGGTTCATTGGCAAGTAAATTGGCTAGTTGGTACTAAACTCAAATGGTAGCCAAGGCCGATGGTATGTGGTATTGGAAGAAGGAAGGAAAAGCGGAATTGTCCATGTGGTGATAGTGATAGATGAGAAAGGGGATCACCGACGTCAGAAGGATTCATCCTCTGGTGATTAAATATCTGTGGGTTCATGGCAGCCCAGTCTAATGGTAGTTTGTGAAATGGTCACGTTATTTTAATCTATTGATTTGTGTAAAGGTCACGTTAATGTCGTTATTTTTGTGTGTTTATTACAAATTTTGAAGTAATGTATTTCAATGGGAAACCTATTTCGTGATCACAGAACGATTAAGTTAGCGAGTAGTTTTGAAAAGCCATAAATCCGTACAGGGAGGTTGGTGGGGGTGGTGGATGGGTCAAACAACACAGGACTTTCACTCCAGAGACCGGGGATCGTGTCCTGCGTGTTGCAGTTCCTTTCCGCAAACCACAACCGTCGTGCCACAGAGACTGCGGATCGTGTGCCTGCCCGGGGATTGTGTTCCGCGTGTGGCAGTACGCCCCATTGTCGCTGGCTTGTGGCATTTCATTTCCCCCATTGTTGCGTCCCCAGAGAGGATTGTGTCCTGGCCCAAGCGTCCCGCGTATTGCATTTCATTTCGCCGTACCCCAGAGCAGCCCAGTGTCATGGCAGTTTGTGAAATGGTCACGTTCAAAAATTCTGACCTACATAAAATAAATGGCACTAACATGATCTGTACACAAATTAAATCAAAATAACGTGACCATTTCACAAAATGGCGTTCGAATGGGTAGTCCATGGGCATCTTACCAGTGAAAATGTCATTCATGTCACTTCATTTGGGAATCAGAGGTGGGAAAATGCTGCTAGATTTTGCTAACAGAGTTTCCCAGTTGGTGCCGCCCCTCAAAATATAGAAAATTCACACATGCATGCAAACTATTTTGCCGATGTCCTCAATGTGCTATCAATTTAGGTTGTAGTTGTCCATTGGTTTCAACAGAGTAACTTAAATTAGATTTAAAAGTTGAATGCTATTGCCAGTAACAAGTAAATCAATTCAAGTAGGCCTATGTTTTGAGCTCTTGTACAAACTGTAGTGAGAAAAATAATGCATAATTTAAGAGCTTTGGGGTGTCCTTTGTTATTGTGGCCTCCATGTTTTCACACACCTGATGTTCTAGGCTATGCCCAACAGGCAGTGATGCAACAAGTTGTTATGCCAAACGCTAATATAACAGAAAAGAAGAACGCATCCCGACCATGTGAACGCTGGCAGTCGGAAAAAAAACGTAATATAAGGGGGTCCCTGATATTCTCTAGTTACTCACTCAAACCCATAAATGGGAACCTGACGGTGGCGTTAGATGAAAAGTCAGGGGATCAAGAAGTTGGTAGGATTCAGCCAACATTTTCTGTGAAAAAGGCTGTATAAAATTGCAAGTTCAATCACAAGATACAATTACTCAGATAAAGTTAACGTTCTTGCAAACACATTTTAATCCTTGTTAGATTCCCATCTACCTGAAGCATGGAAATGGATGCATAAATGCCCCCTTTACGAACAAGAATGAGTTTCACACATTTATTCACAGCTGCTTTAAAAATAGATTTTGGAATAAGACGTTACAAGGATAATAAAGGTAATCTGGAACCCACCTGTAGAATACATTTCTCTTCCCACCTATGAATGTTTGGAGAATCCATCTAATTCACCATTGAGTAGATTGCAAATATTATAGAGGGAATTAGGTTAAAGCGGGATTTAAAACAGCGGCTCTGTGATTTATTATAATTAAAGAGTTACTTTGAACATTTAAATTTAAAAGTACCATCAAGCCAAACACCTTTTTCTTTTTAAGGAAACACATTCACTGAGTAAGACTTTGTAAGTCACTTTGAGTTTCACAGCACATCAGCTGATGAAAGTCCACACTTCATGTCCTAAAAACGTCAACAGACATAAGTCATTTTCACAGATTTTCTCCCATGACTTTCACTAATTAGGTTATTATCAGCTTGTAGTTGTGCCATCATGTCCTTTCACATGTTCCTCATATACTTTCTAAGGCTTTGCTCAGAACACTCCCACAGACAGGAGACTGGTTGCGGGAACAGGCGGTGATGACACTGTTACTAAAGTGATGATAAACAGGCGATTGAATCGTTAAAGTTGATCAAATGGAGACCAAGTACACGTGCATGTTTTTAACCACATGTCAAAGCTGATTTCCTTTCTATTGTCTATTTTCTATTTTTCGGATTTCTTAAGACCCAGTGGTGGAGATGTCCTTCCAACTCTTTGATCCAGAGCAAGATATGTCCACAGATGCTGTCCAGATGTTCCATACTATTTGGTATGGATATTAATGGGCCTCAGCGGATGCCCGCCATAGATTTTGGTGACTGACTTTTTCCGCTAGAGCCAACATCAGGAAGAAACCTACCCCCAAACCAATCTTGAAAAAAAAAAAACAGTTGTGTACACACCCTGTGTTGTGTAACCAGACAGAAAGGCAACTTTGAACACAAAGCATCTAAATTGATAGTTCAGATTGTATTATCTACAGTAGATGGTGGTCTGCACTTATCCTACTTTGGAAAAGCATAGGAGTAGCATAAGCATAAGAGTACCGGCAATGTACTGCTTTGAATGGGGCCACACAGTTCAGTTCAAGTTTATTGTCATATGCATATTAGTACAGAGTACCATAGCAATGAAATACAATGTGCCTTGGCACTCTCCCAGCACTAGTCAATAAATTAAAATTAAAAACAACATTTAAAAACAACCCAAGCACAGTAACAGTAACTAAGCTCACACCTCAGCCCTCCTTCCTGTTGTACTATCATTCAGTAGCTTTATTACCTAGGGGTAAAAACTATCCCTGAAATGTTATGTGCGCGTTGGGAAGCTCTGCAAATGTCTGGAAGGTGGGAGAAGAGATTGTGTGAAAGATGACTAGAATTCTGCATAATAACTAGTGCCTTGTTAGAGCTGCTTTTTTAGGAAATGTTTGAGCAGTTCAAGTGGAACCCCAATGATTTTAGCTGCAGTATATATATTATACTAATGTTTTAATATTTAACAGCAAAATATATTTGAGCCACCTATAAAGAATCCATATTATTTTAGGTGTAAGCTATGTTTAGAATATTTTCACCCCTTTACCATGCTGTCAGACAGCCCTTTCTGACGGGAGACTGAAGCATCCATCTCTATTTAAAGCCACTGGACTCCTATGACAAAAACAGTAATTTTACCTCACACCACCACACAGGATTTGCTGTTCCACAGGTGCCACGATCGGTTAGTTAATGTTATCGTGAAACTTACAAACACACTAACTAAACGCTGCAGCATCTAGTAGACGCCAGCAGGATTGTCGACCTTCAGCCCCTTTTTTATTACAGCTCATTTTTTCCATGGAGCTAATTTGGCTTGGTGTTAGCTAAGAATGGCAGAGAGCTAGCAGTCATATCAGCAGCTGCTGCTGCTCTCTCATTAGTCCCCCTCAGTTCAGTTTCTGGCAATGAGCCGTTACCTTTGAGCTTCACTTGTTAAAATGCCAGTCGGATGAGAGTAAGTATCAACCAAAGGTCTTGGTGAATGCTGTGGTTAGTCAGCTTGAGTGTGCATTTCCAAATAAGACATTTCTAACTAATTGGCTGACATTCATCCTGCAATATATAAATTATACTTTAAATCCAAGTTCACATAAACACAGCAGAAGAAATGGGAGGAGTGAGGTTTATTATATTTCAGTAAATATAAAGCTCAGTCACGCCTGGTTTTAATGCTTGCCAGGTTTTGAAGGATAATACACTATGATACAGCGCTGCATGCCATGGTTGAGTGCTATATTAAATTTTAATATTTTAACTAAGTACAGCAGTCTCTTTTTTCTCTTATGGGTCACTTACAAAAGGTGATTGCTGCTAGTCATGGTGGTAATATCTATACAGAATGTCTCGTCTTCTCACTGCACAGCAGCTTTAATTCCTTTCATAAAAATAACAATATGAAGACAGCCTTGATCACACATGAAGGAAATGTCTCACTGAACTTCGCTCTGTAAATATTTCATATTATTTGCAGGGGAACTGTACACTTCTATTTATTGTATGGCACTAATTCAAAACTGACTTAGATACTGTGTTCTTGTTTACATTAACACATTGATATCTAGTTAAATATCTGCAATGGCACTGGTTTTGCCAGATGGTACATGAAATCTGGTGTGAGGCATCAGCAGACTGAGCTGCTGCTTAAGGGCCCCACGCCCAACAGGGGCCCACAATATGGGTAATTTACACATATGAAAAGCTCTGCTGTTATATTCCAAACCTCCATAATGAAGAAAGAAATGTGTTTGGTTAAGCAATTTCTATTGCTTTTTGTTCTCCACATAACAAAGATAACTATTTTACACACACACACACACACACACACACACACACACACACACACACACACACACACACACACTTTTGGTGCCAATCAAAACTACCCATCTTAAACTCCTTGTATACTGACCTGTTAAAAAAGGTAAGGTATTTTTCTAAAATACAAAAACTGGCCACTGCTAGTAAATGTTACTCAAATGTATGCATTTGTTGGGGAATATTAAGCTGTGTTAGTGAAAGTAACAGTGTGAAAGTGTTACGGAGCTTGTACAGTAGGATTTTGACTTTAACATCTGTTTCAGAGTTAGAACCGTTCTACTCGACCTCATGATGTTTTAAAACTACCCCCAACACTATAATGTCCACCCTCACATATGTGTGATCTTTTAATTGAACACAATGACAAAATAGCCAATTTGCAGCAGTTACATGCCTGTGAGCAATTCCACTCTGCTAATTGTTCCGCCAGGTATAAAATCTCCAGTAAAAACTATTTAACATCTTGTCAGCAGCTTTTGACATAACTGGGGCGAACACAATAAAGGATTATTAACATGTGCCAACATCAGGCTATTTTTTAAGTCTGTGTAAAGGCTGACATAACAAGATGTGACATTACATCGATGGAAAAAAAGCAGTATCATAATTGCGTTTACACTTCCCACACCTTGAAATGTGTTAGAAAAAAGTGAGAGGATGTGCTATCTGACTCTGACCTATAAGGTCATCTATGAATTAGTCCACGGAGAAGAGACCGTGGAAAAGCAATGATATCTGTGTGACAGAAATAAATGTTCTCTCTGTGTGTTTAGACTGCTGCCACATTCATGTCTGTGAGCTATAGGTCTGGGGTTGATTAACCACTAACAGTTAGCATGGCTTGAGCAAAGAAATAGTCCCCGCACAAATTGTCAATTTTTTTTTTGCATTTCATAGATAAAACAAAACAAGCTTATTAGTGAGCTTTGAGCACAGCCAGACTAGCTACCCCCACCCCACTTCCAGTCTTTATGCTAAGCTAGGATAACTAAATCCCCTGCTTGAGCCCCATACTTTACCCTCTAAGGACAAAAGACGCACCAACAATTCCACTCAAAAAGCAACATTACAAAATTTCATTTCAGTCATTTGATTATTTTATTTATATATTATGGTACTTTTGTGAACCCAAGACGTTTGTAAACTCCCTTGAGCGCCAAAAGGGTTGTTTTCACGAGAGATTGGAGAAATATTAAAAAGAGAACATACAATTTTCAGCTTCAGGGCCAAATTAGCTCTTTACATTGCTCTGGAAGAAATTTGGGCGTCACAATGGAGAAACCTGAGATTGTTCTGACCATTTTGATATAAAAGACATGGAGATCCAGTTATATGCAAATTTCCTTAAAATATGAATTTAAAAAGAAATGGGAAAATGTCCTTAGACCTCAGAGAGGTTAACACACACATATGAAGTGGTACGACAAAACAAAAAGGCATATTTCCCATAATGTCAACCTATTCCTTTAATCATAAAAAGCCAACAGTATGCCTTGGACTTTGTTTCTTCTACATCTGAATGTTTCCACACAAGCACAATTGTTGGATTTTTTTCGTGAGCAAAGTAACATAACAATATCGCTCCTGCTTGGATTCAGTTCAGTGTTCAGCAGATCAACAATGAATCTAAAGTCATACAGAAAGCTAAAACACCTGTGTGCAGACTCACCCCTACACCGTCTTCTTGCCTGTACTGTTTCCAGGCCCGGCCCGTGTCACTGTAGAGCAGGAGGTAATTGCTGACCCAGTCCCAGCTGTCAAATCGTCCCTGTGTTGCCACAGCCGTCACCTCCATCTGCTCCCTGAGATCCACCTGGAGCCATGGCTCCTGGTCGGTCACCATGGGAGACCAGCCTCCTGCTCCTGAAGGAAGGCAGAGAAATACAGACAGAGGGGGTACCATGAAACATTGATACTGTGGATATCCATACAATGAGACGGTGGGTCGCTGTGGTGTATGCTAAGTCGCCACAGGGCTCAGATTGCAAAAAATGTATAAAGTCCTGATGTGAACAGAGGAAGTGTTTGAAAATGAAAGGCTTCAAGGTGAAGTGACACTTCAGCGGAAAATGGCGCATTAATTTCAAAATGTGTACAGCCTGGCTCGAGAACTTATAAAGAGCAGAAGCCTGGCAGCTCAACAAGCTTACCTTTGTTCCAAAAGCCTCCTCTACACAATATTGAGTGTGTCTGTCATGTTTTTCTCTCTGGACATCGCAAACCGAAGATTTTCTTTTCATATTTTCTACAAATACCTAATAGTAATATTTTAGTACCTTTATTACAATCCTAAAATAATTCAGTTATTAGTTAATTATTGCATGATAGTTAACTAAAGTAGTATTTTGTTAACTAAATATACTATATAATAAATAAAAATATAAATAAAAAAGGTTTCTTTACAAATAATACGTTGGCTTCATGTTAATGTACAGTATATTTTCATTTATTATATACAGTGTTTATATATATATATATATATATATATATATATATATATATATATATATATATATATATATATATCATGAATCCAACATAGTATTATTATTATTATTATTATTATTATTATTATTATTAAAGATAAATGATAAATTAATGATAGGCTAGGTAAGGTAGCCATCCACAGATACAGTTACTGTTCCACATTTTAACATTAAAACATGTATAAACATATATCAATCAAAATGTATATCTAAAGGCCCACAACAGCCCTACAAGTAACTGTAGGCCCATTGTAATATGCAGCTCTGTTGTATACATTATATATAGTAAGGGGTCCCTGCTCATTCTCTCTTTCAGCTGAGGGGCCCTTGGACTAAAAACCTGTCATAGAAAGATTAAGTCACTCTCTTTGTCATACAACAGTCACTGTATTTGTATTGCGTGATTAGAGAATTTGCAATTTAGTTTCAAAGTAATCTTTTTTTTTCAGTCAACCAGTAATTACACACTCTTTCGCATCTCTTCAAGATAATGAAACCATGCTCCTCTGAACTGCAACACGTGGTAAATGCAGCAAGTCTTTATACCTCATTGCTCATTGTCTTTAAAAACAACCCATATGATCATTGCACAAATGGCTCACATTAGAGTTTTATGGGAACTGCTGGTACAGCAGGTGGGTGGTGCTTATCTGAAGCATATGCAAATAATAAATCCATGTAAGAATATCTTTACTTTTACTCACCATCTCTTCTGTTGAGCTTGGCATTGTAAGCAGCATAACCGACTGACGACTGCGAGGAGCTCTGAAAGGATGACTGGGGTAATGTGGATACCAGAGGACCATTGCAATTATCTGTGAAGAATACAGAACACAGAGGCTATTAACTAAAAAAACAACAACAAAAACAACTTTATCTTGTTGCATATGGTTGATATAACAAAACTGACTGTTTGAAGCTTGAAGATGGTCCTGAGATGGTTTCACTGCTCACCATATTTCTTCATCTGATAGACATAATAAAGAATTCATCCTTGAGGTGTTAACAAGTCGGTTTAAAGTGCATCTTTACTTGTCGGTGGTGGAATTTTAAAGCAAAAACTTAAGGAAAGAAATAACTGCTTCACTTATCCAGTTCTCAGATCCCTCAAACAGTCTATTAACCCATGTAGTGACCCTTGGAAATAACACAGAAAACGTCTCCTTTTTTTGTACATATGTGTGGGTGTTCTTTTTAATCCCACAGTGTGAGATTACATCACGTCCAACAGGCGGGAACAGATTAAGAGTCCAGTGATCTAAACCTGTCAGTCTCATCTTCCTCTGATCCACGCTGCTCTTCATAATAAGAGCAGAGAGATGAAAACAGCAGCAGCCTCTCTGGTGTTTGGCTTTACTCGCGTGCAGAGCTGCATTACGACCTATTTCTGAGAACATAATGAAAACTGGCACCAGCCTGATTACAATTATCCCCATACTCTCTCCATCAGCGTTCAGTTCACTCATCTGAGTGCGAGAGGCTTTTGTTTTTCGGTGCCATTTTACTTCAAGTTCAGATGGATTCTGAGCACATCTGGAGTGGCAATTGGCCATCCATCTGGTAGACAAGAGCACAGCAGAACTGACAGCATGTGCTCGTTCTCCTTTTGGGCGTCCCACCGAATTTCGACTGACCTGATTTGACTGCTCTCAGATAGCTTGCCAAGAGATTTCTCTAATCCTGATTTCAAGTGTGACTAAAGTGGATCGAGCTGTTTAGTCCAAGAATCAAATTATGGCTGAGCTGCAGTTACAGATGTTCATTGGGCGAATGAGAACAGTGGCATGGCATCTTAACACTACTGGAACCGGGGCTATGATGCAAGCACTGCACTCTTAATCTGTCAAAAGTCTGCCAAGTCCCACTTTTGATCCCTTAGGGATAACATCCTATCTTCTTTTCAATCTGTTCTCTCTCATCCTTTCTTGCACGAAGCATGTCTGGTTGAAGAGCCGACTAAAGCCTGGACAAATTCTTTGGTCCTTCCTTCATTCAATCCACCCTTAACATGAACATATACAACAACAAGACCTTGACAGCTTCCAAGAGATGAAAAAAAAAAAAAGAATTCCGATTGCACAACACAGGCTTTTAAGTTGACAGGTGATGTGAGTTGCTGTGTGAGTGCAGAGAAAGTTTCTCCATGTGCAAATTGTGCATCTAACAGACCCGGTTGTTGTTTACAGCTTTGGTCTTGAGCCAAATGCCTGGCTGTCAGTCAGAAATACTTATGGATGGAGGATGATTTGCCTGCAAAGCTGCTCCTTGGCCTGTGGGATAAGTGAAAATCCTCTCAAGCTGACTCACGATCTCGATGCAAGACTCAGGGGCTTGAATCTTGCAGCCAAATGAACCCAGACATAGATCTGAATGCATTGATATAAACACATGCACACTGCTGCTAGCCGAGAGGGAACACTTAATCTTTTGAAATCATAAGTACACCAGCTGATATCAAGAGCTCTCAGTTTCAGTCACAGAAGTGCTAGGATGTTTTTTTTTCCCCATATAGAACGACAGAAGGCCGGCACAGAAGTGTCATGTTGACGCTATTGGGTTTGCAGCACACTGGAGGTTATCACTGGTTGTTAGCGATAAGAATAATAGATGAAAAGAGCAGTGCCTGCAGACTGACTCCAAACCGCAAATGTGTTTAGCAACCTGACATAGTTTAGTCTACAAACTAAATATTGTCTTTTAAAATACATTTGTGGTCATTAAAAGGACAAGGCAGGTTTTATTCTATGTTTTTTTCCCATAAAAAGACCAAAATCTTCCCTTACCTCTCTGTGGCACTCTTACTGATACTGAAATCATTAATAGCGACTCACATACATTCACATTTTATTTCTAAAAAAGTGAAGTCAAGAGGAGAAACTCAGGGACTAGTTTCAGCTGCGGATTAATACACATTTGCTGCTCTAGTGAGTATCTAGGGCTGACTACTGACTTGCCTCCTTAGTATCAAGTATCCAAAAATGTTTTAATACCTAATTTCAATACCTCGGGTGTAAATCTCATCAGTATCAGTGAGCCAATAAGCATCCAGCATGCTTATAAGATCTAATAATGCTGCTGATTGGCTGTTTAACATAACACATTGTAGAGGCAGGAAAAAAAAAAAAAACTGAACGTTACACACAGAGGTTGGGCTCCTGTAGTAGGAGCTGAAAAACAAAAATGAGATTTGTGCCGTGATGTGAAAATGGATTTTATGAAATGTGTTGATAGAGAAAAAAAAAGTATAGTTCAGGAACCAGTACTGAAGTCACAGTATTGGCATTTTTTGGAATGATACCCAGCCAGAATATCTACAGCATTAGGATAGTGAATGTGGGATTAACTCAAATAAACCACAGTGCTTGCATTTGCCATAATGAAGGAGCATGTCACGGTGTGGCTCTTTGCTGTGTTTTTATCAACAACAATAGAGCTCAATGGCGCAGAGCAATAAGCTACAGTACATCAGGCTTGGCTACAAAGACAACACGTGTAAGTAGGAGTCTTTTCATGGGATTTCTTGACAAGAAAATATAGAATATTGCCAGCCTTATCCTTTAATGCTCTTTACCAATATCCTTGCACCATCTTCTATCCTTTCATTTTGAAAAGAAAAGATGTCCCCTTCTTAACCATTCATTTCACAATGAATGTCTGTAAATAACTGTATATTCACAGTGAGCGTGTTCTTTGGCTTGTTACAAGGTTTACTCAGGGTCTGTCATTTGAAATGAAAATTCTTTTATCAAGTTCATATAAAAAAAAAAAAAAAAAAAAAAAGTTGGAAAAAACAAGAGAACTGCCTAGTCATCTTCATTGGCAGCTATACATTAGAGCAGTGGTAGAAGTATGCAGATCCTTTACTTCAGTAAAAGTATTAATACCACAGAGTGAAAGTGCTCCGCTACAAGTTAAAGCCCTGCATTCAAAGTAAGTAAAAAGTATGTATCAGTGAAATGTATCAAAGTATGTAAGTAAGTATCAAAAAAAGTTTTGTGCAGTAAAATGTCCCCTGTCAGTGTTTTTCTTTTATATCTGATGTTTCTAGATTAATATTCCTCCTGCATTAATGTGTATGTTGCATTTTACTGCTGTAGATGTTTGAGGCCATTGCCAATGGAAATTGACAGATTTCACTAATTTAGGCCAGATATCCGTTGCCTTGGGATTTCTGAGGACTATGGTTAACTGCTCCTCAGATCTCTGCAGGGTAAATCCAGACAGCTAGCTAGACTATCTGTCCAATCTGAGTTTTCTGTTCCACGACTAAAACTGCTACTAAATGTTCCACCAAAACAAGTTCCTTCCCGAGGCTAATTTGCAGAGGCTTTTCCCAGTGCTTCCCGGACGGTTTTGACTGGTTTAAAGACATGCCAATAAACCTGAGGACGTCTCTCCCATCCCTGAACGCTGTGTGGACTAGCCAGACCTTTTTCCGCAGAGCTGCAGAGGAAGGTCTGGCAAAAGGATGACTATGCTAAATGTTACTTGTTTATATACTGTTGTGTGTGTGTAATATACAGCAAAGAATCATATTCTATTAATTGACATGTTTGTAGCATTGGGTTTCCTGTGAGAACCACGCACACATTTTTAATGTCATATTGTCAGAAAAACAGCCATTTTCAGTATTGCAACGATGCATTTTCCAGCAGATCCAAGAGGCTTTGTAAAGAGTTTATTTACCTTTAAGAAGTAGGAAAATGTTCAACACATAAAGGAACACTTAATCCTTCAGCTTCTTAAACAGTCACATCAACACACCATACAAGGTTTTCAGTGGGGATGAAAAATGTAACCCTTAAAAAAAAAAAAAAAATAAGCTGTCAGACAAATAGTAGTCAAGGAAAAAGTACAATATTTGCCTCTAAGATCTAGTAGAGTTAAAGTATAAAGTTGCAAACTTAAGTAAAAGTACCTAACTTTTGTACAGAGTTGAGTAAATGTACTTTACTACTTCCACTACTGCATTAGATTCAGTGTTTGATAGTTTTTCCAATGCTAACTTCTGCTCATTAGCAAGCCCGCCTTAACCTGAGTGCACAGACAGATGGTGCTTCACAAGGAAATCAAATTTAATCATCACAACAAAGTGCCATTCGTAGCACCCATAGGTTGGATATTTTAAGCTCTAGTTGCAGAGGCACAACTACACGCCCAAGTCAAATAAACATGGCTCCCCACCAGACATGAGGAAGCCCGAGTTTCCTCTTGGACTTCAAGTCCCAGGACATGTACACTCAGTTGGGATGTGAGAAAATGCCAAAGGGATTTCCTAAAAATAGAACATGCAAAAGAGATAGTCCAAGGGTAGAGCAGACTCTACTCGTCTGGGTGGATCAAATGTGATTAGAGTAACAACTGCAAAAATCAGACTGCAACTCACATACTCAGCTTAAAGAGTATAGTAGGAAATGTATGAACTCCTAAACCAAGCAATTGTGACACCAACAGGTCTCAGCAGGCTGTAACTGACAAAAACAATATCACAGGTGTGCAGCAGCAATGGCAGCTGCTGTCAGGTTTCACAAAACTGCATGGCAAAAAAGCCAATAGCACCACACAAAAAAATAAATAAATAAATAAAAATAATAATAGTTCAGGTGCAGATACAAGGTCTGGATCTTACTTTCCTTATTTGATCCTCTGTCCTTAGTTGAACTGGAAGTTGATCTGTCCGTCCTCGGTGAAGACTGTATGGAATCTCATTCCTGCCCAGAGGATCAAGGAACGAGGAGGGATCTCCAAGGTGCTGTGAGCGAGGATACATGAGAGCAGCCATTCCTTGAAGCCGTGCAGATGAAAGCCGTTGCTAACTCCGCCCACACAGCTGACAAATTCACGTGATGCTTCAGAGGAAAGGACGTCTCATCCCTCTAAAAGCACATTTCCTCTCTCCAATCCTTCCATGATTCCCTCCAAGCAAGTGGAGGTGGCAATGCAATTTAAAGAACCTGTGATGCACCCAGTGTTTAATAAGTATGTGGAGGTCAAATTGGGTGGTCAATCAATGTCGCAAACAAGTCCAGTAGGGACATGCAAAAGGGAAAGGCCAAAGCCAACAAAGGCAGGAAAAACACAACCAGGCAGGAGCAGAATAACAGACATCAGGATCGCTAGGTTAACACTAGACAATCTGGCAAAAGAACTGAGGTAATGGACCGGTACATATACTGAGGGGCTAATTAGCTGATGAGGATCAAGTGAGCATGGGGGTGGGGCAGGCCAGGTGAAGGGAATCAGCAAGGCCATGTTCACCCCTGAAAAAAGCTAGCAACACATTTCTTTTTAACTGAAACGGGGATACGGGGGATTGTGTGTGCAAAGCACTCTGCCTTTACATACACCTCTCTGGTGATTGGGTATCACCTGAGACACTGCCAATTAAACGTGAGACACACCCAGCACCCGAGAGAACACATGACTCACAGCCGTTTCACATCGTTCAGAGGAAACATGTTGTTCAACACAGAAAACGTAGCTAAAACGGTGCACACCCTTTTGAGATTGCATGTGTCCCCGGTAATGCAGGGCAAGAGGGAGTGGCAGGGACTGAAATTACATGAGTCCTTGTTATTTTCACATCCAAGTACTGTAATGTTTTTGAAAATATCATTTAAATTCTGAAACAGATCTCTGAAGGCCTACATGTGTCTTTCTGACTTGTGTCTAAGGAGCAGTTGATGTCTGTGTGTCTCTCTCGTCAGTTTATGTCCCACAACTGGCTGCAACCTGTTTTTTCATTAACAATGAATCTTTTTCAATTAGCAGATTAATCATTCATTCACTAAAACATGGTTGTCCAATGAGAGAAAAATTGCAAATGGGATACAATTGAGAAAATGCTGAAAAAAAGACAAGGGGTGAGGGATAAAGGGATAAATTATTAGTCTATAAAACGATTCCTGACACACAATCTAAAGGAACTCTTCGTATTTTCGAGTTGATGAATGAGTTAGGCCATTTATCAAAGTGGTCATCCGTTAATGTTCTGTGAGTGATTGTTTTAACTGTCTCAGCAACACAGAACAGAGTCAACGGCCCAGAGAGATAATTAGAAGCAAGAAATTAGTTACTAAAATATTTTTCACTTTGACCATTATTTCACTGGTATTGATCGAAAAAGCAGACATACACAAGTATGCAAATTATTCTGTTTTATTCTGGCATAGTATAGGTCCTTGACGCTCCACTTCCGGGAGTTGCCTGATGCGTGTATTTTGTCTGTCTCCTTCAGATTTCTTTGTGTTGGAATTTTAAACTCCGGTTGATTTATGAGGGCTATGGTTAACTGCTCCTCAGATCTCTGCAGGGTAAATCCAGACAGCTAGACTATCTGGCCAATCTGAGTTTTCTCCCAAACGACTATTTTACAGCTCCATGCAGGGCTTGGCGCCGCCCATGATGATTGTGATTAGTTTAAAGAAATGCATTTAAGCCAGAGCCTGTCTTTCTTGTGGATGGTCTGGCAAAGCGAGACTTATTCTGTCATAACACAAACATGGTCAATAGTAGGGCTGGGTAATATGGAGAAAATCAAATATCACTATATTTTTGGCCAAATGCTTTGATATTAATACTATAAACAATATTGTAGTGTTGACTATTTGTGCTTTCACAACATATTCACACAATGAGATTTTTTGATAAATAATCATCAGTTCTGTGGATATAATGACCAGGTGGGTAAAGGCAAATAATAGAACAGCTACAACAGTCAGGTTGGTTCAGAAAATGACATTACTTTACTGTAATGCAGCCTTTAAAACCAGGAAAAGACAACACTTATGTCATATTACGACAATACGATATCCAAAATCTAAGACAATATCTAGTCTCGTATCTCATATATCGATATATAATATCAATATATTGCCCAGCTCTATTTATAGTGATAATTTGCTCCTTTTGGGCAGTAAAACCATAAAACCATAAACCACCTTAAAATAGTGATCAACACCAAAAGAGCAAAGGCAGTCTGACGGAGGGTGCACAGGTTCAGTTGACGCAGACCACAGAGTCAATAATATCAAAGGGGGGCAGTGATAGTATCTTGTAACAGAGAGGACTCAGACCTCTGTGCGGTATCGATGAAGCTTCATATGATACCTTGCATGCACCAACAGGCTCAGTGACCTCTGCGCGCTGATAGCGCCAGAGGAGAGCCTAGGTATCCGTTGACAATTAGTCCCAAATGCTGGTTGAATTCAAGGAAGAGCACATCGATACAAATGATTGAGAAACACGGCGTGGTTAACAGCAGTACTTCATTTCTCTGAACACTGCTCAATCTTAAGGGACCTATGAGCATTTACAGGCAGCCTGCAGGATGTTTTACTGGGGCGATCGACAGCTTTACTGATTATAAGCATCTCATCTGCCAAACATTAATTATTCAACCCTCATTCAGGAGTGTAGTGCTCCAGGATTTGTGTTAATTTTCCGTAGGATTTCCAGGAGCGTTTTAAATAACAGCTTGATAAAGACAACGTAATAATCTTACTAACAAAAGGGGTAAAAAAAAAGCATAGTTCCATGGCAATACTGTATTGATACACAGGCTGAAAGTATTGATCTTTTATTATCTAAATGAACATGAGAATTGTTGAAACTTTTTGTAACTAGAACCTCCAGTGGCAGGAAAGTCCGCCTGATGCATGTATTTTGTCTGTCTCCTTCCGCTTTCTTTGTGTTGGAATTTTAAACTCCAGTTGATTTTTGAGGACTATGGTTGACTGCTCCTCAGATCTCTGCAGGCTAAATCCAGACAGCTGGCTAGACTATCTCTCCGATAACAGGTTGATAAAGACAATGTAATGGGTGGGAGTGGTGGGGGAAAAAGAAGGTCATCATAGAATAATAAAATAAATGATACAATTGAAGTGAGAAGAACACTGGGAATTTAATTCTTTTAGATAAAACAGATGTTTACAAAGTTTACCTTTAGGGGACATACTTTGCAACATATATTGCAGAATAATGCACTAAAGTCTTATCTTGACATAAGTGTTGTGATAATATCATTTTGTGTGGCCTCCGGTGATTCACACCCATAGTATGTGGTTATTTCAAGGTAATAACCATTAAAAGCTAATAATCGTAATAACATTTATGATATTTGTGGTATTAGTGTTTAAATAATAGGGTAATATCAGAGGGAAAAGCATCTTAGTATTGACATTGCTGCAGTCCAAAAGTGGGCAGTTTGCTTTAAAATGCTCCTGAACTAAGACTCTAGCAGATGTAATTTGGAAATGAAGATATCTATAAAAACATTTTCTTTCAAGTGAAAAGAACCAATATTGATTTAGAAGTCTGACTTCGGTTGAGACAGGAGGAAAAAAAAACATATTTGGATGGAGTAGTTTCTCATGGAGTGGTATAGTTTAAAAAAAAAGAAGAGGTTTTCATAAGCAATTGTTCCTTTAAGGAATGGAAGTTCAGGGACATTCGCACCAGTGCAAGAAGTTGATTGAGTTTTGGTCTTGCAGCTTTATATAGCATTTGGTATGGGGGTGTGGTCGTGCATGGGCAGTCACTCAAGAAAAGACACATTTATAGATATGATGCCTGTGTCACGGTGCTGCCCTCAATCTGTTTCTGAGATGTGTTGTTTTGTTCAAAGCTGCAGCAACAGGCGGAATAAGCCACAACAACACACTGGAAGGATATTGACCTATAAATCGCTAGTCCTTGAGATTAAAACACAGAATATTACTTTGGTTTCTAATCTGTTAATATCTATCTACCAATGTACTCTCCAAAAGCATTCAGTGTCAATGTTTTCTATATTTGATTGGAGACACTGCTGTGTCCATTTTAAAGGTGATTCTCGTATTCCTCTCTGAAAAGACTGCATCATAGTTAAGCCGTCTACACATGATAAGCAATTTGCTCTCTGCACACCGCTAGGTAAGGCTTTGAGCGCAAAGCGATAAATCCGAGCGGTGTGCGACGCCAGGTGTAGCGCAGCGCATAGTTTGGTGGCCTGTCATGTGTAGGTGGCTTTAGGGTTGGGAAAATTTTATTTTGATTCAGTGGAATGCTTTATGGGGTTTTTCCAACGTAAATTGAAGCCAAACTGGAGCACCATTTCCGGTGCTCCAAGGCTGCCACACAACAAGCCCCTGGCCACTACGGAAACCAAAACTTGCACATCTGGAAGTTGGAAACGATGATCGGTTTTGAAAGCAAATCTTCCAAACGATTCCAATAAAGAAACACTCCCTATGGAGTTGTAATTTTTAAAATGACTACAAGTTGGAACCGGTTCTCGATGCCCAATCCTAACCGTAGTGCAGCTTCCTTCTCTCTAACTCTGCATGTCGATCCTGAGAAGCATCACCTCAAGATTACACGCACGTTAGTTCCAGTCCTCTATAAATACATCATAGTCAATATCAAATCATAGAGTGTGGAAATGCAGGACTGTGTCTGATTCACAGGTAATCACACAATACAATTACATAAAATAATAAACGGTGCTATAATGTGAAATTTGGCTACTGTATGAGCAGGCGTTTTTTTCTTTTAATTTAACACTTGATTTTCTTCAATTTTTGTTTAAGTCTGAACGTTCAAAACAGAATAATTTTCTCCTCTTGTTTTTCATCACTGTAACCGTCTCTTGCTGATTATTGCATCAATCTTATTGGCACGCTCGATAGAAAGTGGGTGTTGATAATCCTTTCAAACCCTCTGCCAGTAACACTGAAAATAAATAGAGGACGGAACTTACAGACTGTACAGCTATTTGAAGCATATTCATTGCACTCTATAGATTGGGAATTGGTGCAGCATCAGTGTGTGACCAAAGCAGCTGGAAATGGAAAGGCCTCCACTGGCGCCACATTCATCACAATAGATTTTTTCTGCCCCCCCAAGAGACCGGGCAAAAATTATTTCTCTAAATAGTCTTATATCATGTGTCCATTTTCTTCTTATTCATCACAATCAAAAAGCATTTTGTGGTGCACACTGGATCTGCAGAGAATAATAATGTAAAGGTGTCCTTGCACCATAAGCTTCCTCAAGAAAACACAGAATATTAACAGATTTCATCTATTTACAGTCTGCGATATAATGATGAATATTGTGACATGAAATACATTTGTTTACTGTGTGGCATGATAGGTGGTGGCATCTATCACCGTTTACTGGAGTATCTGAACACTTTTTAATGTCTGGCAATTATCTATTTACAGTATATATATATATATATATATATATATATAAAATTACATATGCCATGATGCCACATTTACTGCAGCATTAATTACTTTAGCACCAACATTTCACTCACATGCTTCTCTACACCACACAGCCAAATGACTCAATAGAAAGGCATCAGAATGAACGCATTGCTTTAACCAAGATGAAAACAATACCCAAGGTGTCTTTATTTCATGTCTCTGCCGAGCTGCAATCAATCACATATCATGCACATTTTATTTTAATACGGTTTCAGCAATTTCCAAAAATTGATTCTCTCTTTCTCTGTTAAAATCTCAAATATCTGTGTTTCGTTCTATTTGCCGGCACCTAAGGCAACAAGGGGTAATTACAGGTGTGTTTTCACAAGATCCACAAGTTGCCTTGCTCAAGAGCACCTTGGCAGTGCCCAGAAGGTGGACTGGCATCTTTCCAAGTCTGTACAGGGACTTAAACCAGCCACCCTCCGGTTTCTGACCCATCTCCCTACGGACTGCCACCACTATGGTATGATATTGTGCGAAAATGTATGCACAGCAAAACGTATGATATCCTACAAAATTAGTAGACCACCGGCTAGTCACATTTACGTGAAGCAAGTTAAGATTAGGAACACGCATACGTAAAAGGCTTAAGTTTTCCCCAGGAAGCGAACTCCGCTCTCTAGCTTGAAAGTTCTGTATGTTAATGCCCACCAGCCGCGTTCTTATACAGTGGGTGTCAATCTAGAGAATACAGCAACAAAAATGGTGGAATGCTAATGCATTAGAGTGCTCAACTTTTCGTTGGTTCATGAGAACAGGCTGCAGTATGAAATACAAGCCTCAATCACCATTGTGTTATCTCATTCGATAGATTGTTAGATGACTTAACAGACAGTTATTTGAGATGAATATACTTTAAGGGTTCCAGGATTTGTCTTTCTATTTTTATATCTGCTTTAGTTTTCTATTTTAGTTTGCTTGGAAATGCTGCCACTACTTATGTTCCAGTTTAACTTAGTTTTGAGTTATAATAATAATAATAATAAATATTATTATTATTATTATTATTATTATTATTATTATTATTAAGAGTAATTCTTTTAGTTTAGTATAGGATAAGATTTTTCTTATTTACTGCAAAACCTAAATGAAAAAGACAAGAAGATAAAAGATTTGTTTTTTTATTAATTTTACAAATTATTAATTTTATTTATTATTTATTTTATTTATTATTGATTGTTTATTTAAAAAGGGACAATGCACATCATTTGATATTTTTGGTTTACACTCAAAATGTAAATGCGCCAGAGTTAGCAGAAAAGCTAATTTTTCATCTGTTGTCCCTGACAACAAATTACACTAAACTTTCGTCTCAATTTCATACATATCAGACATAATAGTTTGTTATACAGATCAGGTCATTAACACCTAAAATTCCCTATGGGATCAGTAAGATGACAGTAATCCTCGAGACATAATCATATACTATTTCTAGGGTCATTCCTCCATTCCTCCATATTCCTTCCAGCTGGTTTAGTCTCTCAGAAATAATGCGCTGAGGAAAAGTGCCTGTGCTGTCACACAGCAGTGCTCTGCCTCATTTACTTTTTGATAGATTCATAGGGCCTTGAATATGTACAGCGGTAGGTGTTCCTTGAGTGCCTGCTTCACATTCATTAGACGAGTGAATCTGCAGCTGTATCGTCTCCTTCACACACTCATAGACACACACCCTCAATTCTGCTGTGATGCTTAATGCTAGTCCAGCATGTTGCAGGTGCTTCAGATGAGAAATAATTAGCTGAAAAGTCTCTGCTCACTGAGCTAACTTGAAGCATGAAAATTTAAGTAAATAAATGTGTGGTGTTTTTGTTAAACCGGAAACAGATTCTATCTCATAAAAGATGGATGTCCGGAGCTGCGGTCTCCACCTGCTGCGAGGGAAACACTGAGAGCATTGCAATATTCCTCCCACAGACCTGCGGTGAAGAGTGTCATGTCATTTGGAAATGAAAGCTTTCCAGCTAAAAGACTCATGTTTCCACTCAGAGGAAATATCCCCTTAAAAGTAGCCTCAAAAGGCTAGGCTGTATACACAGAGGTTATGTGCTACTGGTAAAGCAGATTATATTAATTATGCTAACACTGTATTGGAAAATCACAACGGGAAAAAACTGTTCTCATGAAGCATTAGTTCATAATGCTACATAAAGTTAAGCTCTGTAATTTGTAAATATTCCACTAAAAAGACATGAGAACGCAGCTGGCCGCGTAGGAAAGAGGTTGGGGTGGATGGGCGTGTCATAAAACACAGGACTTTCAAGCCAGGGAGCAGAGTTTGCTTGGAAAACAAAAGACTTTCACCCAGGAAATGTGTTTTCCTTGGGAGTGTTTTAATCCACTAGTCATTTTGGTACCTAACTTTTGTCGCCGCATAATGATCAGTTTTTGTTGCATAAATCTAATCTAACCGAAACAACCGCCAGCTCACAGTGCTCTGTACCTGGCTCAAAGTCACCAGGTTAACTGAGCCCACAGCTACCGCTGATACGATGGAGCACCATTAGAGCCGACTGATATATCGGCGTGACGATATTAGGCATTTCCTGATCTATCGATCTAATGGCCGACTTTACAAAAAAAAAAAGGAATATTTGAAAAATAAAAACGGGCTGTCAGCCATGTTATGAGCATTGCTGTTGCATAGATTGTCCACCAGAGGGCACTCTACAATGTCAACTGAATGTTGCCAACACTGATTTTTTTTTTTGTGTGTTTTTGTTGAAAGGACTTTACGTTTCATATCTTAAGTTTGTATTTTCATACATTTTATTTATCAGAACTTAAATATAAACAAATTATTATAATATTATTTTAGTGATAACTCAAATAACTACAACTAACTAATGATAGGGAAATCTGTGTATGTTTTCTACAGCGTTTCTGGATTTAAAAAAATATATCTGCCGATATATCGGCATATCGTTTTTTTTAAATAACCACATATTTGTATCGGTATCGGCCTTAAAAATCCTTTATCGAGCGGGCTCTAAGCACCATGCGGAGCACCATGCGGAGCACCATGGAGAAACAGTAGCCGCCATCACAGAGCTCTGTAGCGGCTAAACATATCTACTGACTGTTGCTAATACGAGCAAACTGTGAAAGAGGTATGAAGCCGGTGTCACAAAGCTTTGTTGCAGCTTAAAACAACTAGCAATTGCTGTTCCGCATCATGTACCAGGTCTCCTAGTTCCATAGGATATCTTACGTTTTGGTGGGCATACATTTTCATCATCTTATGGACCCGTTTAGTGAGAATGCGTTGGGAAAAGCAATGCCAAACAGGATATGACAATCATAAGTCTATACAGTAGCAACATTAGCACTGAAACATTTAAAAATAATCAATTAATCAACATTCGATGTAACGTTTCAAGTAAAAATGCCTAACATGTGCTGGTTACAGCTTCTCCAATCTGAGGACTGGTTGATTTTACTACTCTAACAGTGTTGACAATTACATATCTTTTGGTTTTGGAATTTGTTGGACAAAAACAAGCAATTTTAAGATATCAGCTTGGACTCTGGGAAATTGTGATGACATTTACTTTTTAATTTCTTTTTGTATTTTGACGTTTTAGACAGCCCAAGTGATGAATCAATTAATCATGAACACAATCAACAGACTAAGTCTTAATAAGGAAAACAATCATTAGATGCAGCCCTAAGTTACATATTTGTATACATTGCTGTAATAAATTCCTAATAACATAATATTAAGCTTAACAGCAAAAGAATTTAGTTGCAATACTTATTAAATTAATTTTTGTTACCCTATGTCAAATTTCCATAAGAACAGCTCCAGTGCAACCACATGCCCACATCTTTTGTATTAAACTTGTGTAGAAACAGTAAACAAGACCTGGTTTAACAAGCAACCATGTTTAACAGCTAGCTTAGCCACCAGTGACTGCACATTCACAGATGACTTACAGTACCTTCCAACCCTAAACAAAACTCAATGTAGGCTCATCAGTGCTAGCTAAGAAGACATGACAAGTAAATAAGACGTTATAACAAAGATCCTCTATACCAGGGGTCTTCAACGTTTTCTAACAAAGGACACATTAACTGAAAGAGAGACAGAGTGGGGACCCCATACTGCATTTATAGTATGAAATGAAGTAGTACATTAAAGCGGGCCTATGTGAGGCCACCTTAAACCATTATACCTATATTTTTGCATAGAATACTAAGATATCAAAATAGCCTATTCATTTCTAACATGATTTTACAAATTACGTTTTAATGTTAAACACGCGTGTGGCACTGTGAATCCTGACACTGTATCTGGTAATGGCCTTAGTAACATAGAATAGAATAGATAGAATGCCTTTATTGTCATTATACACAAGTACACAGTATGAAATTGAAGTAATCCCTTTACAGTGTTGACACAAAAATATAAGAAATATAAGATAACAATATAAAATATCAAAAATATAAAGTAAAAAATGTAAAGTGCAGGTAGTGCAGAGAAGGGGGCTGGTGCACAGTCCTGAGTCCGGAGAGCAACTGTATACATATATAAAATAGCTTTGAATACACATTGTGTGAAAGTAGATAAGTATTAATTAGTATTACAAATAAATAAATATTGCACAGTAATGAAATGGAATGGTTAATATATTAAATATTGTACTGTATGAAATTGCACAGATTCCAGAACATCCTTACCTATAGGCCAGTAAGTCTGTCAGTGGGGATTCATATTTAATAATATTATGTTGGATTCATTTTAGGACATTTCAATTTTTTTTTTTTAAACTAAAAAAAAAATAAAAAAGATTTGGACAATTAGGGGGTCACGACCCCCCTGTTGAAGATCCCTGCTCCAAAGATAACGACTTTCAAGTAGTGCCAATGGTATAAACAGGTACCCACTTCCTGTCTCCTAAATGGCCTCATTTGAAAGTGTAGTGAATGTTGAGTGCATGGATGAAAAGTTATATTTGTATAATTTATTATTTTCTTTTGCTGACATTAAATATTTACACAGCTAAAAGACATATTTAGCGTCACAGAGATTAGTTTTGTTAGGGCGTTCACAAGCGAAAAATTGATGTTAGCTTATCGGTTGCCAGATGTGTTGCCAGACCCCTGAGAGTTGGGTCCTGAGACAGAAACAGGTCTCAAACAAAGTTAATTTTCTCCTAATGTGTCCATCTGAAAATTCTATTTTGCACATATTTACATATGTGGCTTTTGAAGAATGGGTCCAATAGGCAAAAGAATAGCTCATAGTCTGTGGTCACGTTCACTTCTCCCATTGGAATCAATACACCCAGTAGCGGAGACCACGGGACACAGACACTAGGTGGGGGGAACAAAATGATACAGCATATTTTAAGTGGCAATACTGTTTCAATAAACAGGTGCCAAGTATAGATCTTTTATTATTTATGTGTTGGTCAGTTTGTCTGCTTGACAATCCCATTTTGCCAGCAATAAAATTGAAGTGATATGAACAAACAGAGAAATGTAGCTTTTTAGATGAAACAGATGTTGACAAAGTTTCCTTTTGGGGACATCATTTGAAATTGGGAAAAATTAGAAGTTGGAAAAAAGGTTATAAATTGCAATATATTGCAGAATATTGCAAGACATTTAAAATTGCAATAATATTGTATTGTGGCATAAGTATCGTGATGATATCGTATTGGGAGGCGTCTGGTGATTCCCATTCCTTACAGATACCGGAAAACTTGAGTTGAAACGTCTTGGTCCTGAACCGTCTCAAGGTTATAAGAAGCCTATTCATCCTCTTTTGGGGGAGGTGGCCTCAGCTAAGATAAGCTGGTCTGATTACTAAAAAGCACCATGATAAAACTAATACTTATAATAGTTGTACCGGGTTAAGTAACTTCAATGTAACTATTAATCAGCCACATTGACTCAGTATTGTAGTAATGCACATGGCTTTGGTGTTAGCCAAAATTATTCTGAACATTATTTATAAGGATCTAGTAAAACGTATGCTAACTTACAATTTAACCTTCTGGCCTGGGCACCTCAGTAAATATTTAACCCCTCCAGCTAAATTGATCACCACTGCCAGTAAAGTAATTAAAAAACCAGGGAATTTTGCACATAACTGAATACAAAGCTCAATGATTTTTACAAGAAAGCACTCATGTTTCTCACTTTTGCTTATTAATAACACATTTGCTGGAGAGTATATTGTGGTTTGCAGTTGTCAACACAAATATCTACCCTGTACTGTGTTTATAAAATACACAGGAAGACATGTATGTTTCCATACATTTGTGAATTGCTCCTCTGTTGCCGGCCATTTGGCAATTACCGTGAAGCCGTGCCAATACAAAATCAATTAACTCATGCTGGAAATGGCTGATGGAATGCTGACATATCCATTGTCTTACAGTACTTAGTATCTTTGCAAAGCCAAAGAAATTGCAGAGGGACTTCTGACAGGAAGTAACAACGAACTAGAGCTATAACAATTCCAAATTTTCCTGTACAATTTATTGTCTCCTATTGTCGCTATTTACAGGGTTGTTGTCTCTTTAAGTCAAATCTAAAAGATATGTATTTATCTATTACTATTTTACACAATTTGAAGTTTTACATGAATTACAGCAAAATCTTTTGATTATATCACTGTCATGTGACCCAGATATTGTAATAACCCAAGTACACAGCCTATAAAGTATTACACACCCCTTTATTATCATGAAAGATTCTATTATTTTTCTTAAATAAACATAAAATTGACAATAGAACATGGTTCCTCAGCAATGAAAAACAAAGCACTGATCATTAACAAAAAAAATGATTAAATTAAATTAGGAGTACAAACAAAAGTCATCACTATTAGCAAAACTGTGTGGCAAAATAGTCATCACTGTATCTGTACTTTTTTCTAGATCTATCCCCCCTTGTCATTCTTATTGATATGAACATGTATAGGACCCAGTGCCAATAACTAACAAGCGTAGTTTTAGCTCAACAGTCCGACCGATACTCACTTATATAATTACAATTTGGCATATCCACACAAAATCAACAATTACCATCAACAGTCATACCCCTTAGGACCTTAGCCAACGTTAGTAATTAGAAGAAAACAAGAAAACCGTGATTACGTGAAAAATATTGCAATTAGACAATTATTTAATAATTGTTACAGGTCAACTGCCATCTGCCAAAGCCACACAAACCAGCCATGACACATCACTGCTTGCCTCCATGTGTTTCTCACTGGTAAATACGAGAGCAGCTCTTTGACCTGCAGGAGCATCTCACCATTTCATCTCAGCACAGTATGTCAGAATTGATCACTGCACACATTTGAGAACCACAGAACTGCCATAAATGAGTAATGCAGCTGTCAGCTTAGCTCAGTTCCTCACCTTAACATAAACTGCTTAAACCCAAACACAAGCCTGGTGTCACCCTCGCCCTCAGAGAGCAAAGATAAACCGAGAGGTCAAATGATGTCATGCCACTGGTGTATTAATTTACTGTTGAGGGATCACTTTTTGAATTTTTAACATGACATGGGCAGGAAAGGTCCAAAGTGTCGCTTGAAATCTCCATTATTATTAGTGTCATTTTTCACACAAACATACAAATGTTATGTGCGAAAAGACCATTATAATGATCATGTTGTAATTTTTAGCAGCATGGCTGAAAATATAAACTGTGTTCAAAGGATGCAGCTAGAGAGATAGGTCACAGAGTCATTAAAATAAAAATGTGTATCCCTTTGGGAGCATGCAAGAATGTGCTCACCATGAAGCACTGCAATCTGAACATAAGATTATAATTTTAATTTGGGTTATCTATATTGGGTGCAGAGTTGAGAGTTTAGGTCTGAAAGTGTAGCTAGAAAAGGTTCATCATCTGGGGAGCATGAATGACTTCCAATTTAAATCAGTAAATCTTGACAATCTGCTCATTAGATTTCATGTGAAAGTGAAAGTATAAGCACGGAAATGCACTATAGTAAACTAAAATGAAATTTGATTTTATTTGTTGTATATAAGAACAGAATGTAATATGTATTTATCTGATACACATGTATTTCATGTTTTTAACATAACTTAAAGCTAATTCTTTAATTTTAAAGCTAATTCTGGTGCATTTCCTTTTTTCCCTATGTGTTAATGAATGTATAACGTTCCTTTAAAAAAATTAAGAATTAAGATACAAATAAAAATGCATGTTAATACACATGACTTTCTATGTGCCAAGGTTGACTTTCAAGTAAATAACTACAAATACCAATAATACAGATTGTATTGCTGCTTTGCTTTGGACATTGATTTGATATATCAATTCAATGATCACCATTCAAATATCAATAATGCAAAGTATTATAGTATAAGAAGTATATATTATGGTACACATCATATTTAAGATGCTGTTTTGTTTTTGAAATTCATCTTGATATCTCTTCTTTTTTTAAATAGTTCTCATTTATTGTCTGGAAGTTTTTAAATCAGATTTAAGTTGTTTTTGTGAGTTGATATGATAAATGTCAATGGTTGTGTTCAATGGACTTATGATATTGTCTCATATCAATTGCAGACCCGTCAATCTAATCTAATCGTATTGTGGCAGACTTCTAGCAAATAGCACATCATTATAGAACTCATCAATGTACACCTCTAGTTATTGGACTTCTAGCCCAAAGGGGTTGTACTCAGTACAACCCCCTTGCCTCCCTACTATATTATATGTCTATGCTCTTTCATGTATTTTAATATGCCTTGCTGTAAAACCAATTGCCCTCCGGTGACAAAATAAAGTTAAAAGGTTGAAAGTTGAAGTTGATACCACGGTCCTGTTGGGAAACCAGTGCGAAATATGAATCACAAACAGGCAGGAGCAAAACATACTGATAAAAAATGTGTGAATATTCCAACCTGGTCTGGTAATAAAACATATTGCCATAGTGCCATCCACTGACAGAAGGAGCTCTTAGATCACTGTTACATGTCTTATGTCTGTTCCTGTGTTGGCAGTTTGTATTCTAATTACCATTGCTTCTTATTTATATCCACTATTCCGCTTTATATGCTATAACAACACAGATATCGTGCCATGTGATGTGAATAAAGATGGAAAAGTGTTCTGGTTGTAAATGCTGCACATCAGACAGGAGGCAGTATTTTATGAACATCTTTTACTGTAAAATTAACAATAAAAGACCACTCAGTTGCCAGTTTACTGGATCAACTTGGCTACTGTAAAAACAAAACACCCCACCCCAGTATGTCACCGGGGGCAGACTAATACTCAGAAACACCTCAACTAGATGTGTATCAAGTGTTTGTATTAGAAATTACATTTTTTTTGTATTAACTTTGACTTATGTTTGTAGGATTTGTCTTTAGCTTGCGTATGATTGACCTGGATGTGCTCTTTGTTGCCAAAGGAAAAGGATTTCTGTAACATATGTTAAAAAGATAAATGAAGAAAATAGTTTGTATAGAGATAATAGGCTTATAACTATCATTTTCATTATCGATTAATCATGTAATCTTTAAAATATTACCTTTGAATCGTCCAACAAAATTCAAAACCCCATTAATATTCAGTTAACCACGGAAAGAAAGGAAAAGAAAACGCCTTTAAATTTGAGAAGCTAAAAAAGCACTTCTATTGTCACTTTGGTTAAAGAATGACTTAAATAATTGATGGTTTATTAAAATTCTTCTAATCTCCACATATTCTCACCCACACAGTAATGAATACATTAATGAAAGCACTCAAGCAATTAAACCCAAAGCTAAAACTGTACAGCTTCACATTTAAAATGAAAACCCCCGTGGGGAGAAAAAAAGAAATAAAAAGAAGCAGTGTGTGTTTATAGTGGCAGCACCAGCAGGCTGTGTGAGTGTATGGGTATCTATCCTCACGTAGGAGTCAGCCAGTAACCACAGCTGCTGTCTGTGCAGTACAGCTGTGGCCAGTCAGCACTTTCTGTTGTCCAGCACACACACACACACACACACACACACACACACACAGACAGACACACACACACACACACACAAACACACACACACACACACCAGCAAAACATGTCTAAAGACTGACTCTTAGACAAAAAAGCAGCTTTATGTCTGCCAAATAACTCGAGGTGTAGCCTCCAACCAAGAATCCCCGGGCTGCAGAGTGAGCACAGTCGCTTCAGACTGCGTTTGACTTGTGAATGAAAAGAAATGTAGCCTAACCTGTTTACCTGACCTTCGTATAGCACAATAGTCCAATCCGCAAAATAGAAATATAGGCGAGAATCAACAACTTGTTATGTGCACGACACTGACACAAAGGGTCTTAAAGTGCTCCTCAAAGTAAATAGAAATGAAATGACCAGCACGGCTGCATCTGTAACAGTCACGATCTGCAAGATAACAGATAGGCGTCCAAACTTCAGCTTCTATCTGATTCCATTATCAGCTTGCACACAGACCGGAGAGGAGAGGCGCTTACAGGTGAGCTTAATAGGTGGTATACTCACAGTGAGGGGCGGCGGAGGCTCCGCCAAAGACGCTCAGGGTATAAAGGGTAACCATATGCAACAGAAAAACCATCTTCCCAGTCGTGGTGTGGTTATTATCCGTGTGTCCGCAGAGAAGGGAAAAAACAGAGGAGAGGTTCCTCCTCGCTCCTCCGGCACGGAGGGATGGAAGGAGTCTGAAGTGATGGTGAACAAACCGCTCCTACGACGACACTCCCTCACTGTGAGGCATAGCCCGCCTCTCTCTCTCTCTCTCTCTCTCTCTCTCTCTCTCTCTCTCTCTCTCTCTCTCTCTCAGTCTATATTGGCAGAAAAAGAGCATTGTGATGTCCAAGGTTTGCCAAAAGAAAATGCACCATAGAGGAAAGCTATATTCACAGCATCAGCAGCATCAGCACTCCCTAATATGCTTCTACGGATATCTATAACTTTAGTGAAAATAACAAGTATCGTATACAAGCATGGAGTAGCATGAGTGTCATCGCAGGTAATATAGCACAATTGGTTGCTCTTGAATTTGTGGCCGAGAGCCAATCATTATGAAGCATCTTCTTGGAGTGAGGTTTTTCATCCTATCCAGAGTTTGAAAATGTACAAGTCTGTTTGTCTCAAATTTAAATCTGTTTCATTGGAATGAGCATAAATGGACAGGACTGAGAAACAATTGGTCCAAAACTTGGTCCACTTTTTAATAACAAAACACAAAACTAGCTTCATCATCTCATCATCATGTCCATCTGCCAACCTAACTGTTACTGACTTACAGGCACGGTACAACATGTTAGATAGCTCCCTTGTTAACTCAAGAAACAGAATATGAAGCTACAATTAATGGAAATATGTGACTTATTTTTGAAAACCCTAAAAAAATGTCATCTGTTAACTAAATATTCACAAATTAAATCTTATCTTACCTTCTTATCTTTCTTCAGATGAAATGTCCCCATTTCAATAAATCTCATCTTACAGTATCACGCAGTGGGCTATGTGTCTGCTGCATTGTGGTGTTCCTACTGTGTTGTGTGTCTGGCACCCCTTGAAGAGGCCCCATGACCTTCTTCCTTCTCCTTTTTTGGTGAACTTTAATATTCATTTTCCAAACACAGTGTGAAATTATTTTTCAAAAATGCTTCATTTTATAATTAATTTACTTTGATATATATATGAGTCAGTTTAGAGTCAGTCAGAATTTACACAGTATTTGTTTCAGGGACAGTTGGCTCTATTGTGTAAGAGGACCATATTTAATAGCAAATTGAGTAGTTTGCATTACTCCCTTTATATTTCATACATTACAATTACAGTAAAACTAACTGGTGCAACAAAACATTAACATAGAAAACAACAAATATAAGATATACTTTCGCAATTAAATGCGATGATAATAGCGAGGGCCATAGAATAGCAAAGATAATAAGAAATAAAGAGGTAATAGATTTCAAAGGAGCTCATTACAACTTAATGTGCTGTTGTACTAGTTTTCCCTCTGGCTGTTGTGATGCTTCAAAAGCCTATGGCATGGTCAGTCCACCCCCCACCCCCACCCACACACACACACACACACACACACACACACACACACACACACATATACACACAAGTAAATACTGAATTTCCTTTTAGTCTGAGAGAGTATCATATTCTTGGTATTTGAGTATTATTTTGCTGAAGAACCTGATTCTTCTGTGCTCATACAGGCTGCAGTGTAACAGGAAGTGATGAAGTGTTGCTCTATCTCCACATATCGTTGTTGGCAGAACTGACTCAGTCTGTTTTCTCTGAGTTGCCAGGGTGTTCTTTGACAACCAGTTACAATGGCCAATTACTGGTTACTTATGTGGTAATTTTTATATTCATTATTTTTTGTTTCTGATTGCTTGCACTGTACACACTCTGAATTGGCTATTTGGAGATGAATAGTATTATAGTTTACCTTGTGTTTTTTGTTGTGGATGTCCATGGGCTGGTGCACTCTTCATTTTCTGCAGGAAACTTCTCTCCATCTTCTTCTTTTGGCAACACAGATCTTTGTAAATGCCCCACGCTTGACTCATAATAATACTTAGTAGTATTACCAAAGCATTTTGTACAAGATACAATATTCAGCAATAATAATAATAATAATAACAACAATGATAATATATCTTATAGAATTGTTGTTATACTGTTGCATACACACACATATATACAATCTATATAGTCTACAAAGAAAACAATTTCTTGAAGATAAATCTAAAGAAAGAATATACATGATATGATGAAATGCAGTTTACAGGGGGTTCTCCTTTGGTGTCAGCCATAGAAAAGATGAAATAAGATGCCCTGCACAGTTTCATGTGTTGTTCTACTGGTTTTCCCTTAGGCTCTGACACATATCATTGTTTCCAGGCAGTGTCAGTTCACTCCCCAAGTAAATGTTGAATTTTGTTTTGGTCCGAGAGTGTGTCGAATTTTCTGGCATTTCCTGGTATTCAACTACATCACAATAAAACAAGGTATTGCAAATATATCCTAAACAAAGATAGTCCAATATTTACTCTACTTTTAGCTCTGTTTTGGTCTCCACCAACTCCTGAGGGAGTGTGTGCTGTTTGATGCTTAGCAGGTAGCCTATGGTGTGAGATTTTGGAGCTTTTTTGTTGTTAAATGGTTGCTTGCTGTGGCTAAAAATGTTGCAAATGAGAGCGATGAGACTGAACCAGAACCATCAATGTGTGAGCCATAACGCAATAAAAAAGTCTGCAGGAAACTACATAGTCGGTTGATATTTTGGTGTGGATTCTGCAGTATGAATTAACCTTTTTGCATTACATGTCATCTGATAGTTTAAAGCAGCTTTAAATAAATGATGTGCGAATATCTTCCAACATATTGCTGCACTTTTTCCTTCTCTCTTTCCCTCTTTGTTAAATGTGATTGTATTGTCTTGCATTATCTTCAATTATGATCAGGGGAAATTGGGGGTTAGTGGCCATCTGTGAGGAAACTACAGAATGTTCCCTTGCATTTATGCATCTCGGTATGAACACGAACCCCTGTCTGCTTCCTTAGAATACTGTGAATTTTTATGTATTGTGCAATATGTTTTATTTACGTCTGTTGGTTTATGTGCTATCCTAGCTGAGTCGAGTCGGTCATTAAATCTTGGTAAAACTATCACAATTAGAATCAGAATCAGACAAGGCTTTACTGCCACAATAAGTTACACTTATGTGGAATATTGGAAATGGTGTAGAGATAACTACAAACTAATATATATATATATATATATATATAGATCAGAGAGTCAGTTTTCTGACTTTGGGACTCTTTGCTTCTCATGCTGCTGTAAAACTACATTTCTGCATTTTAGCATACCATTAAGTGTTTAAGTGAATACTTGTCGCTATTTTCTGTACTCATGACTTGACTTGGACTGGCGCACTGATGACTTGGACTCAAGGATTCATGATATAGGACTCAGGAGTTGGATAACATTTCTAATTACGTTGACGTAAAATAGGCAGTGATGGAGTACTCAATTTCTGGAATCGAGTCCAGACTCAAACACTGGGGACTCGAGACTTGACTCAGACTCAATAGTTGGCGACTCGACTACAACAGTGATACCTGATTATTATATATCCTGCCTAATGGCCAACACGACTGCTGTTTAGCAAAAGTGAAACTTGCTTTAATTTCCCTTTAATTTCTCTTTTAGGATGCCCACTATGATAAACTCATTTAATTGCTTGTTTCATTGTGTGATGCTGTGTGGAATAATTTAGCTTCCTAAGCAACAAGTGCGTTGGGGACAAAAAAATATGCATGGTATCTAAGTAATTATTTAATAAGATAGGACACCAAACCACACCACAGACTGTATGGGTTTTAGCTGCAGCGGTAATGGGGCAATCCCATGTCCCATTAAATCGAAGAACACTTGCAGTGATTGGCTGCAAGTACATAGTTTTTTTTTTTTTTTAGATCTGGGTACACAGAGGAACAAATGCAGGTATTGTTTGGCAGAAGAAGTTTAAAATCTACAGGATACTGGGCTGTTTTGGTTGATACCTTAAAGGTATTGAGTACCGAACCTCAGTCCTAATGCTGTCAATCCATTATAGTGCATATATTACTATAGGTTATGCGTCCTAGTAGCTGGGGGGCTCAGGCAGTTGCCTACCTTGTCGAATGGTAAAGTCTGCCCTTGAACTCATGAATGGATTTTTATCACCACTGTGAAGTGTAATTGTAACGTCTGCCTGTTTTTTGGTTAGTTGGACACTGATTGTGAAGGAGAACGCTCTCCCCTCAAGGACACTATCATCAGAAGTGCTCGGTCCTAAATATTAGAGTTCTTTGCATCGGAAAACTCTTGCTCATCCATCATGTGGAAGAGTGAAAGTCTCAGCAGTGTCTGTGTTTCCCAAATTAAATTCTCCACAGTGGCTGCATCAGAGGACGATTCACTCAGTAGTTTTGTGCCATATAGAGGATCCTGACAAATCTGCAATCATTTAGGTGTCACAGATTCAGGTGATGTGTGAGCCCTCCAAAAAAAGGGAACTGTACACTTTGATCCCCTAGATAGCCTTAGCAACACCATTTCACAGCTGCCAAATGGACTAAAAGCCCAGCAAATCCAGCACCAGAATGGGAATTAGACACAGCTTGAATTGTCCCAATGTTTTCTTATATCTTTATGTGGGCTTTTGCGTCTGCAAACACAGTTCTCATATTCAAATTGCCTACAGCTGTAGTCATTGAAACAAATGTTCCTAAATGTTCCCATCCTCTATATTGAGCTCCAGAGAGTCATGAAAGGATCAAAGGGAGCATGACGCCGGGAGGAGCTGAATACGGACAATGCAAACGGAAATGGCCAACTGACATTGTCAGCCACTTCATTTTAATTGCATGGATTATGAAGCTCGTTTCCAAAGCTAATGTTTCTTGTTTCATTGCCTTTCCCGTTCCTCCCTGCTTTATTGCTCTCTCATAGCTTTTCTTTCCACTGAAAAGCCAATTAAATCCCTTTGTGCTTTCCTTTGCATCGCATGTTCTTTTTCGGTCACCCCAAGAAAAATGCCCCACTTGGGAAATGTGGAAGAGGTCATTTTTGCTGACTAAAATCCACTGACTAGAGATTTGAAGAACAATTTCTCTTTCCCACAAAAAACTAGATGAAATTATAGTTCTTTCAAAGTGACTGTTTGGTCACATTGATTGCATGATTTCCTGGTGTCAGGCAGTGACAGATGTGTCCCTGTCCTCTATTGTAACCTGACAAATCTCCTTGATTTTATTCTGTGGTTAAAACAGGGAAATTAGCCCCTGCAAGCATTTGAAAAGCAAATCATGTCAAAACGTTTTACAGTCACAAAAGCAACATTAGAAGATATCCCATGCTCAGCGGGTGAAAAAAAATCAAAAAGCGGGTGAAAATCAAAATCAAAGTCCACCCTTTTACAAGCTTGTTAAATAAAAAAAAGGATTTTTTTTTTAAAGTTCAGTCCACATGTACACATGTATTTTTTAAAACAAAACTTTTTCTATGCCTTTTGGCATTTTGGCATTTACATGCAAACACTTCACTCCTTCCAGCTGCCAGATTTTCAGTTTCAGTTCAGTTTCAGAGTTTTTGGCTTGTAAGTGTGAGTCATTATATTTTTTGTAAGGACGTTGCCTAAATAGTGCTGGCTCTAGCTGCTAACAGGACTTCTAGCCTGTTGGTTTGGCATCTTGACAGCACTTCAATTGTATTTTTGCCTTTTTATTTTTGCGGTAGATTTATTTTTAAAACTACTTGTGTGGACAGGATGAGAGAAATCTCCTATTTTCAAAAAATACCTGAGTATGTGTTGACTTCTGTAGGTCTCAGATTGTCCAAATTGTATAGTGATAGAACTACCATCCAATTATTTCAAAAGACAAAACAACAATCAGAGAAAAGAAAACAACTATTTTCTGGAGCAGTATAATACGTTTGTTCATCCCAATCCTTTTAATCATGTCAAGTCTCCTCAGCTCGTTGCAGCCCCGGAGGGAGGTGGATCTCCAGTTTGGGAACAACTCCATCCGATGCCAACAATAGCAACAACAGAACAAACAAAAAAAATCTATAATGTAATACAATCATCCTGGATAATAAATACACAATGGATGTACTAAATTAAAAAATATGACTTGGCAGGTGCAACTAAAGCAGCATCTTCATTCACGGCCACACATACAGGAGTCACTGTAAGTCCTGTCTTTATCATGGTTTGAATGTACATTTTGGTAAAAATGCCTGAAACAAGGATTGTACTTTTGACTAGCTTATTTTGCAATATGAAAACCATTAAAAGTTTGTGTCCACACCGGGCTGAGTGCACTGGCCATTCAGTTTGCACTCAAGCTCACATGAGTTCAACCTTGAGCCCCTGCATTGTTGCTGTAGTCTGCTATAATGTATTCCTCCGTGTCACATTGTGCTCAAAACAATATGCTACTGCAGTTGGTTGCTTGCAGATTCATATTTGGCAGCAGGGGAACTCAACAGAAAGGGTGTTGGATTTTCATTACTTATTATTTCAGATGTTACATAATCTATGAGTGTGCTGCATTTGTGCTTCTCTCTGTTGATATGTCATTTTTTAAACATCCATGGTTTTCTCTTATTACTAGGCAGAATGTTAGATTTTCTCTTGTTGACAGTTGCTTTGTAAAGATGGACATTTACATCACGCACTCCAGTCTAAAACATAATGACTGCTGTGCATTCACAAATCAGACAGTACAGCTTGCTTTCATTTTGATGAAACAGATATTCTTTGATATTAATGTTGTTCTTGTGATAATGTCTTTCATCACTTGTCCACATGTTAGTGCTTCTACAATGCCCATTGTCACTCATTAATGAGTCACCTTGTCCTCAGGAACATTCCTTCACAGGGATTTTAACCGCTTTATGTACTGCAAGTCAGTTTTTTTGTGGTCCGTTTTTTTCATGGTATTTGGCTTTCACAGAAAACTGCAGGACCTAATATGCTAAGTTGTGACAAATGTGTCACAAGTGGTAAATCTGGCAAATAGGAAGAACAAAAAAACCAACCAATATATATAATTCGTTTTCCGGTTCTTTGGCCTGGAATTGTAACAGTTCCAGATGCATGGATCACTTCCATATCTCATAAGCAGCAGTGAACGGCTCTAACACTCTGCGAGATAAGATCAGTTATTGTGCAGACTAAAAGCTGAATAAATGATATTACTCTGGAATAAATACCTGCTGTAAATTCCTAATTGTGGTTGCGGAAAGAAAAACCTTGATGCTAAAATAAAAATTGAAAAACTCCAGAAACAGCTCAAGGCTCAATTTACTCTTCCATAAAATGTATAAATTACAGTGCACCTGTTCTATCAACACTGATTACAAAACCCAAAGACAAAAATATCATAAAAACACTATAGAACAGTTTCTGTTGTCCTTACACCACAGTGTAAATAAAACACTGAATTCAAAAATGTTATTTCAGTAAAAAGTATGATTGAACAGGATTGTCAATTGATCGGCTGGACAGAGATGGCGGATTAAGGTATAGCTCCTGACCCAAATTTGTCAAATAGTTCATATTCGATATTTTACCACTTTGTGCTTGTTAGAGTTACTTGAAGCAGAATGGCAAACAAAAACACACAAAACAAATCCCAGTGTAGCAATGCCTTCGCCATTGCAAAGGCATTGCTACATAAGGATTTCTGCTGGAGAAACAGAAAAGCTACCTCGAATTATGTATTTCAAGAAGCTCACTGCTATCCTTGCTCAGCTAGCATCTCTGACTGCAAGCCTCTATCAGAGCTGATGTGAACAACCTAAACAACACTGTGGAAAGCAACGCAAGTATTCTTGACAGTCACGGCCACGCTTTACAAGAGCTGGAGGTGAAGCTAGCGGACATGGGGGACAGAAACCTACGATGCAATATCTGCATCGTCAGGCTGAAAGAGGGGCTAGAAGGTGCTAATGCTGTCCAGTATCTCTCACGCTCACTGGTTCCCAAATCTACCAGATGTTCAGATAGAGATTACGAGAGCCTACTGAATTTACAGTGATAACCCAAAGAAGAACACCACCAATAACCAAACGTTGATTTTAAACGTCCTCCACTACACAACCAGGCAAGCGATCCAACAGGCTGCGCAAAGATCTCCGCTCATCATTCAGGGCCGGAAAATTCACTTCGCCCCGGATTATAGCAACTACACGGTCAAGCGGAAGCAAGCCTTCTATCAAAACATGGATTCAGCACGGGTCAAGGGTCTGGATTTGTTCCTGCATTATCCGACAACACTGAAGATCAGAGACGGCGTCCAGTAGAGAGCATTTACCTCCACCGGGGAGGCTGAGGACTATGTGAACCAGGTTGCACCCCGTCCTCCTCCTGTTGCGGCGGCGGGGAGAGCCAACACTTCGGATCCCGTCACAGAGGGCGCCATGGAGGAAGACCAGGACTGAAACAACTGCCTGATCAACATGGATCGTTGGTTTGTCTTGTTCTCTTAACTAATGTGTCCTGATTTTTCTCACACTGTTGTCTGATATGATTACAGAGACTGTGAATGCTATGTTGACCTAGCTTAATATAGTCCACACTCCATAGGTTAGCTGGGACACTGCTAGGCTAGAGTTTCCTTTCCAAGGTGTTTTGTGCTTTATGTTTCTTGTTTCTGTTTATGGAAAATGTGTTTATTCTGATGGTAATTTAGTGTGGAACCAGTTGCTGTTGCAACCAGGTATTTACGGGTTATTGTTCAATTTTTGCTGCCCTGATCAAAGACTTACTTTATATGTTAGCTTCTCTGGCTATGTCCCCCTCCTTCTGTATCAATGTCTCGTCTGTTGTTATTATGTGTTTTACATGTTTTGTGTATTGAGGAACTTAACTTTGGAAGCACTATTGTAAGGATTTAGCGAAGTGAAAGGCAGTAGCAATAACCACAACTACTTTCATTTAGAAAGCAACTTTTTTGATAATGAGGGATTTTTCATTTTTAGTTTGAATTGTGACGGACTGAATACTCCTGATAAACGAGCCAGCACTCTGGGCTTACTAAAAAAGGGGTGGCCATTGTTGGGAAACCGAACCAACCCCTTAAAATGTTGTCCTCTTGGTCAGATGATACAGGCAGGATTGTGATCTCCACAACAGAACTTGGTGCAAGAAAAATTGCATTTGTGTCAGCTTACTCGCCTAATGTTTTTGATGGCAATTTCTATGATACGCTCACCAATCAAATGCTGGAGTTAACGGACTGTTCTTATATTGTTAGTGCAGATTTCAATGCTGTGTGGGACCCTAATGTTGATCGGTCGAACAGGAGACAGCGCTATTACTTTCAGGGTGCTAGACCTAGTCACCTTCTCGCTATGAGATTAAGATCCAGTCATTTTTTTGCAGACATTCCCGCTTCAGATGGTAATATTAGAACTAACCCTGTCAAAATAAATAAATCTTTTCAGACATTTTATTCCAATCTGTATGAATCTGAGGTCACGTTGGATAAATCCCACTGTGACAGCCGGTTTAAATCAGCCTGACTTGCCTTCTTTATCAGCAGAGGAATCAACTCGCTTGGACAAATTAATTTCTATTGAAGAATTAAGTCTGGCAGTCCAGAATATGCAAAAAGGAAAATCACCAGTTTTATGCAACTTTTTGGGAAAAGTTGGGCCCTTTCCTTCTTGACATGATTAACTTCTCTATTGAAAAGGGTGAATTCTCAACGGATGTTAACACAGGCTTGATTTCCTGAAAAAGGATAAGGATCCTACAGAGTGTTCTAGCTATCGGCCTCTGAGCCTGCTTAACACTGACATAAAAATCTTTGCAAAGCTCCTAACCCGTCATTTGGAGTCCCATATTTCAAAATTAGTGAAGCCTGGACAGGATTCATAAAAACAAGACTGGCAGTAGATAATGTTAGACGCCTTTTTTACATTGTTGATGCAGTGGAGGACAGCAAGACCTCAATGTCACTTCTTTCTCTTGATGCAATGAAAGCCTTTGACAGACTTGAGTGGCCATTTTTATGGTCAGTCTTAGAGGTGATGGGCTTTGGTAACACTTTATTGGTATGATCAAAGTTTTGTATCCTAATCCCTCAGCCTGTTTTAACCAGATGAACCTCCCCCTCTTTGTTTCCAGTCTCTAGATCTTCCCACCAAGATTGCCCCTTGAGTCCTGCACTATTTGTCAAGCCATTCGCCAATCGATTATGGTGTCACCAACATGCATTTGAAGTACACAGCATCATCTCTCATTATTTGCGGATGATGTTTTGGTCTTTTTAGAGAAGGGTGAAGTTCATTGTCTTAAAGACATTTTTGGTGAGGTTTTCTAACTTACAAAATGCATTTGGTCAGCCACGTTCCTCTTTTTTCTTTTACCTTCAGTTACGGTCGGCACTCAATGCATACAGTGTCCTCTGGCAGAGGCCTTTGCCCATCCATCCTATTTGGAAGTTATTTACTGTGCAGCCCAAAAGCTATGGTATGGTATCCAGGCTTTATCAGTTCTTGGTGATACAGTATCTTGCCGCTCTGCCCTTCCTATTGAGAGAATCTGGGCACGCAATTGCCCAGACCCTGCTCTCGACTGGCATAATGTATGTCTAACTTTCCAGAGGTATCTTGCAATCCAGACCATCAGAATATTCACTACAATTTCATACATAGGATACATCTCACCACTGTGAAAAAGCATCACATGAAAATAATTAACAGCCCTTTATGCACTTTCTGCCCAATTAAAGCTCAATGTACTGTACATTTCTTCATATGTTCTGGGAGTGTTCTCCTGTTGGTCATTTCTGGAACAATATTGCATCCAAAATATTCATCTTGATTAATGTTACTGCGCCTGTTACTGTCAATGTTTTGATTATGAATTACCTGTCAGCCTTCCAGCTCTCTAAAGCTCAAAACATGCTGTGTTTGCTGGGCTTACAGCTACTAAGAGGATGATTGCAACCTGTTGGAAGCCACCTCATGACTTATCTGTTTGTTCATGGATGCTTTCTTTTTGGAAGTCACGTACATGGAACTCTCTACGGCTCGTGTTGGTGGAGCCCCGGGGAAGACTTTGGAAACTTGGCACAGCATTGCTGAGTCTTTGAAGGCAATGCTGTAGCCTTTTATTTGTCTGTGTGATAGGTCCCTTGTCCTGTGTCTGTCCATGTGTTTATCTGGGATGCATTCCTATGTCCCAGTGTGTTGTTTGTAACTGTTTGTGAATGTTATGTTTAAATTTTTTTTCTGATAATGAAAATAAAAATTTGATCACAAAAAAGTATGATTGGATATGATCAGCATCAAAATAATCTTAAAGTACAAAAATTCTAAGTACTCATTATACAGGATGGCCCATTTCAAAATAATATACACTTGCATACATTCAATTATTGGAATATTGGATTTACCGAGCAGAGATCTGAGGAGTAGTCCTCATAAATCCACCAGAGTTTACTGAAGGTGAAGGACACCCGGAAGAAATGAGGGACATCCGGCAGAATTTCCGGTGGCCCCTTGAACAACCCTATGAATGAAATGTTGTTGATATAGACTTTGCTTCAACTGCTGCTATTGTGTCCACACAGCAGCGGACCCAACCAATCAGTGTACGGTGAGCAGCTGCTGGCAGCTACGGCGTGGTTTAGGTGTGTGACGGCCGCAACTGTTCGTTCAAAACAACAATGGTGGACGTGATTGACAGATGACAAGCCATCTGGCGTGTCAGGTAAGCTGTGAAATACTGAAATAAAAAACAGCGGGCTGGGATTGTCTCCATACAGCTCTCACAGACCCCAATACGTTCCCAAATACTTGAAATAGCACTGTTTTTTTTTCCACGGCCACACGCACTACCAACAAAAACACAGAGAAGCTTGGATCACAACACACACAGAGGAAGTGTGACTTAATTCTCTGCTCAAGCTGCTATAACTCCACTATATCTTTACATATCAAATATTTATCTGCTGCTATATTAATGTGCTGAATATTGAGCACAGCCCCTTTAATAAATAATACATCATAGTTTATTAGTTTAATCATATTGTATTAACAATCTAAATCTGCAAATGAACAGTTAAAGTACAATATTTTCGGTAGAAGTGGCATGGAACAAAGATACTCAAGTAAAGTACAAGTACCTCAAAACTGTACTTAAGTAAAGAACTGTACTACAACTTGTTTAAAGTGAAGAGTTAAAGATGGGCTTTGGTTGCCATTTTGGATTTCTAATAAGATTGTAAATTACATTTCTCAAAACGTTAACAATATATCAGAAATCAGATATTTCACACTCTTAAATTGCATGAATAGGTCTATCAAACACATACTGTTTAGTGGTATGTACATAAAAAAACAAAGCCTACAAGCACCATTTAGACACTCAGGAATTATATTGCACATTTCAATATCTTCATCTTTAGTTTTCTGTACTGTATGGATTTTGCCTTGCATTTGCACTTAGAATGTATTACTATATTGTATATATTACTTACCTTTATCTTATTTGCACATATTACTTATCTTTTTTATCTTTATTTGTATATGTTTCTTTAATATTATACTTGTTGTACATGTCCTTATTGCAGCGTGGGTCGGAGATAAATCTATTTTCAATTGCTCTGTATGTCTGGCACATATTGCAGAATTGACAAATAAAGTTGATTTTATATATTGCTTGGCCCATTAATTTGTGATTTTTGGAAGTGGTGTTACAGCTTGTGATGTTTCAGTTGGTTGCTTTTGATTGTATAGTGAACAGATGTTTCCTAACAACACATTTGCACATGACTAAAGTATTTACTTGTTTTGACATTCTGGAGGTTCAGACAAGTTCACAAACTTAGTAATGGATTGACGAGATTGATGGTGTGATTAAACAAGACACAATCAAAGAACGCAGTAGTTCAAAGCACTATAACGGACACAAAAATAATCCTTACCATTTCTGTTTTCATTTCTCATACAACACAAACATAGATGGTAGATTGTTTCCAACCCATCCCATAATGATGATGACACAATGATGTCTTTATAATGTATACTGTTTATTGATCCCCAGTGGAGAAATTACAATTTACACTCCGTTAATAATCACTACACACAGGGCTAAAATACACACACACATGCTCAGGACCCATCTTTTCCCACCTCCCCTCTGGCAGGAGGTACCGCAGTCTGAGAGAAAGGGCCGTAAGGTTCAAAAACAGCTTCTTCCCCACTGCTGTCAGACTGTTGAACAATGAAACACACTAAAACTGTCCAATCAATCTGAATACTATTCATGTATAAATTAATCTGAGGGTGGCTGGCATCTCCCTTAGAGATAAGGTGAGAAGCTCAGTCATTCGAGAGGAGCTCGGAGTAGAGCCGCTGCTCCTTCGCGTCGAGAGGAACCAGTTGAGGTGGTTTGGGCATCTGGTAAGGATGCCTCTTGGGCCAGTTGTGTTCCAGCTGGGAGGAGGCCTCTGGGAAGACCCAGGACTAGGTGGAGGGATTATATCTCCAACCTGGCCTGGGAACGCCTCGGGATCCCCCAGTCGGAGCTGGTTGATGTGGCTCGGGAAAGGGAAGTTTGGGGTTCCCTACTGGAGCTGTTGCCCCCGCGATCGATACTGGATAAGCAGATGGATGGATGGATGGATGGATGACATACTCAAATTACGTAAGGTACTTAATTTATGTCACATATTTAATTTACGTACGTAACTTTACTTACATAAGAAATGTACTTATTGTAACTCAAACCATGATTTATTCCTAACCAAGTAGTTTTGCTTAAATTCACAAAGTTAACCGCATGTTTTATAATGCAACCATTTCATGATGTGCACCTGTCGCTGGTATGAGGACGTGTAATCTGGGAGAAAATACGTTTAACTTGAAACGTAATTGAGAATGCTATTTAGTTGTATGGGAATTGAATTTTTTGGGAGACAAGATTAATTGTGAAAACGATGACATAGGTCCCCTAAGGAAGTCGTAAGATGATTTTGAACCTAAACAAAGTACTAATCTTAACCTAAACCATGCTCTTTCCATCTAAACCTGTCGTTTTTACACCTAAACCTAACCAAACCATAGATCATAAAAGACAATACAAATAACCTATTTTGTTGTTAGATGTGGATGACTTATTGTTCATGAGCCATGTCATTATCTCATTGAACAACTCTCTGAGTTATTCATAGTGATTTACAATAGAATCAATTATCAACACATGGGCAGCTTTCACTTGATTCCTTTTTTTTCCATCAACTAGTGCGTCTTTACTCTTACAATGCTCAGTAATGATTTCAGCATGTAATTTATGCCAGAATACTGTATGAACAAGGTAATTTCAGGCTAATAATGTCTCAGAGGGGAAACTGGTTCAATGTGTAACAAGGTGTTTGTTGTTTTACCACACATGCAAATAGACGTTTGGTGAATACATTGTTTTTCCCCACTGGAAGTTCTCAGAGTGTCTGTGCTTTGGGATGGAAGTATGACCTGAGGCTAAATGATCTGTTGTTTAAAACTGCTGCAACAATGTTAAATTAAATGTCTCTAACAATGTGGGATCATGAGGGATGATAAAAGATTGTCACATCACTGTTACTGTTTGGATTAGTGATTGTTTTGCTGCATTGCTCATGCTTGACTCTTACATTTTCTGCAAAGAAAAAATAGTCATCTTATAAAAGAGACTAGATTGGTTTAAAGCCAATGCCACCTGTGTTTGGTTGGATGGATGTAACAGCAAGTTGTAAATAGTGCATGGTCATTTTTTATTCGACAAAACCTTGCCTCTGAATATGAACATCAGTCCCTCAATTAAAAACTAAATGTGCGTCATTATAATCCAATTTTAATATCCTTTGTCTCTTTTTGCTTTCACTTCCTTTTTGAATCCAAATGAATTGTCTGATTGCTAGTTTGGAAAAGAGTCATTCATACTGTATGAGCTATTCACTGTCATTTTCACAAGTAGTTAATGGAGGAAGCAGGTGGACGTAGCTGCTGGATTCATTCTGGGCCACAAAGCTCCTATGCAGCATTGTAATGTATTGCAAGCTTACTCTCATTTTGAGGGAGATTTGTCATAATATGGAGTCGACCAGATGCATTCCCCGGGTTGTAGAAGCTTCTCCTTGCCCACTGGGTCACCCTGTCAAACACAGAGACATACACGCTTTGTCATTCTTGGGCTCTCACCGTCTTACATTACAGAGAGGGAGGGAATAGAAAGACCTTGGCAGAAAATCACAAACCTGAACAAGTCAGAGCTGTAGATTAAGCCTGTGCAACTAAGTGTATGTGTGTGTGAATGAATGAGTGTGTGTGTGGTCCACCGGCCTATGTGAGAAAGAGCTAAAAAGAGGAGAAACAAACATATAGTGAATTACGGGCTGTATTCACAAAGTAAATTGTTACCACAGAGAGGCCTGAAGTGCGTGATTTGTTCTTAGATAAGAGCCTCCGCCTCTTAAAACCTCAATCTGCTGCAAGAAAATGTAATTGTAGAAAGTCAGAGAACTGCTTAGCGAAGAGCTATACAGTATACCCAGTGATTGTTTGACAGGGGAAATAGGTTTTCTACAGAAGTGGGAGTTAGAAATTTTAGATAGATAGATAGATAGATAGATAGATAGATAGATAGATAGATAGATAGATAGATAGATAGATAGATAGATAGATAGATAGATAGATAGATAGATAGATAGATAGATAGATAGGAATATACTGACCTTTGGGCAATCTAGAAATGGATTAAAAAATAAGCTTTACTTATTGATTTCAGTTGCCAACTCTATACTGGAAAGTCAGAAACTGTTGAGAAATGTCTGGTGTGAAAAGAGTATTTATGATTTGATGGATCATATTTTTGACAAACAGCTGGAATAAAAATGCAAAATCTGTTTTCTAGTGGTCAAGAAGTGCAGGAAACCTTGATCTTCAGCATTACTAGATTTCTTGTTAGTAAGGTTCTTGCATTCCTACCAAACCCATCACCGTCAAAACACTCTTTGTGATTGACTCATTGCCTTTTAAAAGCTCTATAGGCCTTCTTTTTTTTACAGCGAATATCTTTTTGAAATGTCACAGAGGAAAAAGCACTGGTGTAAATAATCAAATGAATGATGTCTGCTATGATTTTGGGTTCCTGGTAGGATGCATGTTTGCTCACTGTGACTCTCGCTGGAACATTTGAATAGAACAAAGCCATTGTTTTATATATATATATATATATATATATATATATATATATATATATATATATATATATATATATATATATATATATTAGTGTTATAAGTAACCGCTGTGCGTTTCCTACTATGAAAGTAGGAAGTCAAAATGACAAGAAAGGTCTATTAAGTTCAATAATTACTGTACCTGAGGCTGTCTTATCTCCAACCTCTCATAAAGGATCAGGGTTTTAATGTTAAAATACTCTGGTAGAAGCTACTTTCAGAATGTGTAGAGACTGCAGCAGCCCCCAAGCTGTTAGAACACTGCCTGGCATCAAACTGATGTATTCTCTCTGTAGTGCAGTCCCAGAATCAGGTTGCTTGAATTGTATTCTGATTTATTTAGTCATTCTCTTTATTTTCTCTGATGAGTTTGTCCATGTGTTATTGTTGATCATTAATGCAACATTATGAACGCTTTCTCTTTGATTCTGACTGACTGGCAAAACCCGATGTTTACCACTCTTTTCATAAATAGTTTAAAAGTTCTCTGCAATCAACATTTATTTTAGCTGAGCAGCTCTGCAAAAAATGTTACATTTGTGAAACTTCTAACATTTGTTTTTTTTGACACAACTCTATGGTTAATTAAGATGCTATACTGTAGTTAGGTTGTGTTAAAACTGAAAGGTGTTGACCTAAAAGGGACAAACTGGTGGGGTGGAAGATTGGACAGATAGTCTAGCTAGCTGTATGGATGTATCCTGCAGAGAAGTGAGGAACAATGAACCATAGTTCTCATAAATTGAGTTTAAAATGCCAACTCAGTGGAGGCGGAAGGTAACGAGTAAAATCTGGCCGATCAGGTGGCAATGGACCAATCCTGGAAGTGGAACGTTGTGGCTGTGGACCAGTTGTATAGTATTGAAGCCCAAGTAACCATGTTTGCCCATGTTTATGTTGACACCTATATCAAGAGCGATCTAGCATCTTCCCACAAACACCGGCCTATTATTCTATTCCCTCCAGTAGAGTGCTGCCCTCTAGGAGTTGCTCTAACAGTCTAATAATGACCTGAACGGGTGATCCAGCTTACCAATAGATGATAACGTTCTATTGAACCAACAAGGAGGTGGAGTAGGGCTATACCGCCTCATATGGTAGTGATAACAACTGATAACGCCCATTCAATTGGCTGATAACATTCAAAGCTGGTGACTCTGTTTCGTTTGTTTTTTTCATTTTTGGCTCATCCATTTGCTTTGTTTTTTGGTGCAAATCATCATCAATTACAGTATGTGTTCAAAAGTCAAAAGAATCTTCGATATTCATATTAAAACTTAGCATGTACAATTGATGACTTACACACTTTCATATCCATGCCACTTATTGCAATGGCAGCAGGCCAAATACATTCTAATAATCAAACTCCAGTGTAGCTGGGCTGTCAGTGTGATTATCTTTAGGTGAGTTGTGGAAAATCATCAGATTGTCAAAACTTAAGCAACATTTGCCCAAAGCTCAAACCAAGTACTGTAAGTTGCTTCCATCATGTTAAAGTAATACAGATGTAAGGCATTTCATTGTGTTACATCTCAGTGAAATGTTAGGAAGTTAGGTCTTGCTTTTATTGTTAAGGGTCAAATGGAAGCGGTGAATTTTGTCATGAGTTGCCATCGACTGTGTGTTGGACAATGAAGAGAAGACATGCAGTGTAGTTTCGTCTCAGAAGTTTTTAGTTTATAGTTCTCCTGAGTTACGTGATATGCAAAAGCCCTTTACTGTCAGTCCTTGGAGTTTTACTGTCATCTTCATTGAGGTATTTGTTTTCATGGATTTCCACTTCAACAGAAGAAAGTATAATTACTCCAATTTTTCCAATTACAAAGTGACAAACATATGGAATCTGGCATTCCTAAAAGACAACACACAGAGAAAAAGAGAAGAATTACATCCTCTATCTTAAGAAAATGACATACATTGGTGTGTTCACTTGCTCTGTCTGTAAAGGTTGAGTACCCTGACACATTATAATGATAAGCAAGAAAATGTAACAGTGTGCTCTAAAGCCCACTTGCTGATGAAAAGTTTTCAGATGGCATTATGACTTCATAAAGGGACACAGTGTCCTATAATTTACTTCACTTTTACAGTCCTCTATTATTGAGGTGTATTAATAAAATACTACTGCCTTTTTATTACAATTTTTTTTCTGTCTCTGCTTGAGGACATGGAAGAGGTCACTGTGAGTGCGCTCAGCCGGCGGCGGAGCTACAAAAGCTTCACATTGAGGCTAATTCACAGTGCAGCCCTACACCATCAAAGTGCTCGGTTGTGGATTTAATTGAGAGCGGATAAGCTCCCAACTGGGGATTCACGTCCGGCTGACATGGGCAAGGCATACCATCTTGTTATAATGGAAGCTCTGTTTTTTGCTGAGACAAAAAAAAAAAAAAAAGTTTATAGCTATAATTGCATTCTTCTCTCTTATCACAACACAGTCTCAAGCTGCTTATCACCACCATAACTATTCCCTTCTGAACATCTCAGAGCCTGATCTGTGCTGCTGCAAACCACACTGTGTTATGTTTAAGAAATGTATACATTTTATTTATTCATAATTCATAACGCATATTATCAAATGCAATAAAACTGTCCACACAATCGGCCTATACAGTTACAGCCAATACACAATGGATACAAATATAAATGTTCATCCAGGTGCCTAGGTATTCAAAAGATAACGATTGAACAGACAGATAATTATACCAAGGTCTTAACATTACAATGTCATGTAAGCAGTTATGTAGCACTGCACCCAATCTTTGCCAGATTCTGGGTAAAGATAAGATAACAAGATAATAGCATGTCTGAATGACTTCTAAAGTTTGACAATGATTTAGCCCTTTAAATTTAAAATTTTACATAATGCATTATTATCCTCCACTCTTTACTGAGAACCACTCTGGCTGCTGTTTAGTTTAGGACGTGAACAGGTCGTAGTGGGAGCGTTATCATCTGATGAGGCTCACCTGTGCAGCCTTGGCCCTGAAGTAATTAACTCATTCACTCTCTGTCTTCCCTGCAGGCGCCCATTTTTCCTTGTCTATACATTCGGTTTGAATTCATCCACATAACTATTCTTTGCATGTTGTCTTGACATTTCTCCCTGCTGTCTTGTGCATTGCTTTAATCTTGGCTTTTTAAAATGTGTTGTTTGCTTTCCAATTACATTTCTTTTTAATGATGTGCCGTCTGTAACCCACACCTCCTCATCAACACAAAGTTAATTAGCAACAATCTACCCAGGACTGTCTGAAAAAGTAGTGTTTTCTTTTTGTCAGTTGAGCTTCCGCTAAATATTCTTTGTGGAAATAGCTCTGTGTAATTGGATATTTCTGCCGCCAAGTGTCCTTTTGCACATTCTCTTGCATCAGCCACCTGCACTTGCTCAGTCAATTTTTCTCTCTGCTAACTCATTTAACACAGACAGTTTTTCCACCACAGTTTCACCTCTGTGAATCAAGTCCCTCGATCTATATCAAGAATTACCTGCAAAGTGTCTTTGAGTAACCTTCACTATTTCAACTTTCTCCTACAATGTGCAATTCAAGGAAAGTATGAAAGCTACTTGTTGATGCTTTGGTATATATACACCGAAGCATCAACAAGTAGCTATAGTCTATACCCACACACACACATATATACACACACACACACACACACACACGTACGTATTTATGTACAGCTTCCCCTGGCAAATGTTCCTTTTAGCAGTTTACCTTTTCACAGATCTCACAGAATAATCGGTTTAACCCCATGAAACTGTAAGGACGAGATACTGTTTGAATTCTAATTAAAATGCAATGAACCAAGGTAATTACAACCATTTTGTTTTTGTGTGGAGCAAGGTGCTTATCAATTTTCATCTTTATTGTAAGCAGAGATGGCGAAAGTACTCACTTCCCGTACTCAAGTAGAAGTACAGTAAAGAAAAAAACTTTGGTAAAAGTAGAATTACTGATTTAACTTCTTTACTCAAGTAAAAGTAACAAAGTACAGGCTTGGAAATTTACTTTAAGTTTTGACTGAGTAGCGAGATATGAATTCAGTTGTGATTCTGTGAGAATTCTGTGTCAATAGCCTTGACTTTTGCATTGTCTTTAATTTAATCCTTTTTTTAAGTTATACATATAGTATTGTTTACATACCAAAACCATTTGTGTTGAATGTAACTAAATTGAGCGTCAGCGTCAGTTCTGGCAGGCCAGGTAGTCATGATGCTGCTAACCCTCATTGGCCAACAACAAGGTCACATCAGCTGAGCTGCAGCAGCTGATCTGCATCAGTGCATCAGCTGGTCAGCTCCCCTTGCTGCAAATGGCTACACTCAAACAGGGCACCCTATTTAAAGCTGTTTTAGTTGGCTCCTAACTGTTTGCTGCTCGCATCTTCGCAACCCATCTCCTCCCGGCTTAACACTGTCGTGTATAACGTAACATATGCTTCTATGTTATTGCTGCTGCTCTGTTGATATGAACATATGCTGCAGCTGTCCCTCTTTCATGGTGTTCATGAAAGGTCAGGGGACTCCTCTGAACAGAGCCGTAACACCAAATTTAATTCGTAATTTATTCAATAAAATTTCTGAAAGCATTCTTATTGTCTGCGTTGTTCTTGACTTAATGGACCTGACAGAAGTACATTAACTCTAGTTTGGTACTTAAGTACAAATTTAAGATACTTGAGTCTTTTGTTTAATGTTTTTTTTCCACTCCACTAAATTTCAGAGAGAAATATTGTTCTTTTCACTATACTACATCATCTGAGAGCTTTAGATACTTTACAAATTAAGATGTTTGCATGCAAAACACATGCTGTTCATAAAATGCGATATTTAATTATGAAAACTATTAACACAATATAAAAGGCATACAATAAATTAGCCAATTAAACTAAACAAATTCTTCTGCAATTAGTACTTTTCACTGTAAGTACATTTTTACATTGATAATACATACTTTTACTTGGGTAACATTTTCGATGCAGGACTTTTACTTGGATCTTTTACGTTTATTTTTACAATGTGGTATTAGTACTTCTAGATAGGTAAAGGATCTGAATACGCTACTGTCTTTTGGATGGGTTTTCAGTTTTAAATGCAGGCGATGTGGAAGTGCTAATTAGTTTCATCTTGTTAGTTCCATTGAGGGCTGTCACCATTGGTGTGAACTTAAAGGTTGTTTAGTTGTTGGGGAATGTTGTATGTCAAGTTTGAATGCAAAGTCTAATCTTCAGATCTCAGTATCCTGAGTAGTGTTAATGAAAGGTAAGAGTTTAGATTTTGACCAATTAATTGAGTAGGCAGACACTTTGCCAACTTTTGCTCCATGTCATCCCACGAAAATAATGGTGCACAGTACTTCAGCACAGTGGGTCGTTTGAGGATTAATGTGTGTTTTGGCTGCCTGAGGGCATCTCTAATCTGATACCTCACCTCCTGCAATTTGTTAATGCCGCAGAAAGCGTAAACTCATCCCCACAGGGGATGGTGTGGACTGCAAATATCTTGAACTGTGATATTGCCAATAACAACTCTGTGCAGACAAATAGTTTAAGCCCAAGTGTGATTATACACTCCCAACCTCATCATTGACTTCCTGTCTCTGTCTGTGTTGCTCCCTGGGAGAGATAGCCTCACAGATGCCCAAGGAGCGTCTGATCGGAGTAACCTTTAGACAACATGCCCAAATGAATGCTGTCCTCATTAGAGCAAATGCATTTCTATTTTCAGTGCCTGATTACCACAGACAGTAACAATACAAAGACAACATTCAGTCGTCAAGAATGAGGTCATGCTCAGAACTTCAAATGAGTTTTCATGAAGGACAAAGCTCTCATTTAAAATACTGCCGCACATTTGACAAAGAGCAGCAGAAAGGAACACAGATGTCAAAAAATAGGGTTATCGCTGGTATTGTAATATTTGCAATTCAGTGGCGTCACACTTGTCTGTGTCCAAATCAGAGTGTGATTGCTGCTCTCTCCCTTAAGCCCTCTGTTCACACTTGTCTATTGATCTTCCAGTTGGTGGTATATTTACATTATGTTTTCCTAAGGTGTTAAACCCATAACAAGGACAAATGTCTGCACTGATTCTGATGTACACTGAGAATATGGCAATACCATATCAGCTACAGAGAGGTAAAATAACAAGCAACCTGCTTCCACTACACTCCCAAGAATCCCTCTGTCTTAAGTAACCCATATACTAATTTCCAGTGATAAGTAGACTAAATACTAAAGCTCCTTTTAACAGTCCTCTGAGGCAGCAAAGCTAATTAGACACTGACAATGAATGTGCTCAGTAAGTTTTATTGCAAACCGCCAATTAGATAAGGACTTCAACCTTTTTCATCCTAGGGGTTGTAATCCACACCTGGTGCCTGTTTCCCGGAAGCGATTTGTGAGCACTGCTGCCAGGTGAACATGAATAGAGACTACAAGACTACAGCCATGTTACCAGCTCTGTAGGCGGTAAGAGGAGGCATAAGGATGGGCTTGGGGGTGCTGTAGCCACCTCTAGGATTCTCATAGCACCCGCTCAGCACCCCAAAGAAATTGCTTTGGTTTATTTATAAAAAAATATTTTCCTTAATGTGTTCATTAATTCGTTAATACTATAATTGATACAGTATTTGAAAAATTAATAAATCCATTCAGAAAAAAACATTTTTAGAATAAAAACCTGAAGCAAACACAGGTGATGCTATTCAGCCAATGGGTCCAGCACACATTAAACTTTTGACCTTCCTTCTGCAGTAGGATATTCACACAGAAAAAGAAAAGCGCAATATTTGGAGCCGTTAGGATTATTGAAATGGGTGTTAGTGAGTGTGAAGTGAATGTTAGTAATGGGTCATTTTTATTACTAATTGTCAACGTATTGAGACTTTATCAAAAAAAAAAATCTGTAAATGAGACTGAGAGAGATGGTGAACCTGTCACCAATCGGCACACAGAAAAGATGATGGAAGAAGATGGCCTGAATGCGCCCGTGATTGCTGCTGAGGATGACTAATGTTACACTGCTGTGAATAATCAGGGAAAAATAAAAATAATAATAAAAATCACACAGCGAGGCCACAATGGGGGAGGAGTCATCTAATAGGGGTCCATACAAGAACTTCTCTGTCTCCTATTTGAACATTATAGAAATGTGAATAAATGGATCACCAAATCCAAAGTTATACAGCGACATTGGTTTATTTATAGAGCTGAAAACGTGTTTGAAACAGGTTTAGCCGTTCGCCCTCAGTGGCTTACTTAGACATTAATTCACTACAGATATGAAAAATGTTACATTATTGTTACCATGTGTGCAAGTATGAATACCATGTGAGGAAGCATGCTTCCAGCTGACAGCTTTCCTTTTGTTACGCAACATTTTCATCTTCACTAGTGTTTGTTTTCCATCTATGAGTAGCTGCCTCATTTCCATTGTGCGCTTCACTGTGAGACAGTAGTGTCTATGCACATCAGTGTCACAATCCAACACTTTTGAAAAATTTAGTCCACATAATATGCAACATCCTGCTGAAATACTGTGGCTAGTTTACACTTTATTTTTTTTTTAAACTATTATTCCTTGCAGAAAATAATACAGCACAACATAAATCAAACGAAAGCAATCCAAAACAGGCAAAGAAAAAGTAAAAAAAAAACCTGGCCCACGGAGGACAGGAGATCTTTAGGAATCCCTCTTACCCAAAGATGGAGCTGGTTTTCTCCAGAAGGCAGACTCTAAAGAATCACAAGGACGCTTCAACTCCCTTTGATGTCTTTCTGTGATGAGATATAAACCCTGATGGCAAAACCAGACCTCTTTGAACAATAAAAAAATCGAATCTCAGCGTCACAACACCAAAGGCACAGAGGCAGTGCTCTTGTAAACAAGCTGTTCCCTCGAGTGGATGAGGTGGCATCTACAGGGTTGCAGATGCTGAGCTGGATCACACAAGGATCCCCCACTGACTGTAGGAACACAAGCTATTATTGTTTCCTTATCAGTAGAAATATTTAAATAATATTGTATTTTGTAACATCAATGTTAGGTGTTTTATGATCCTGGGTGTGTGTTTCCAGTTTTAAGTTTGTACGGTTAGTTCCAAATGTGTCATCTTTGACTTCCTGCCTTGTGTGTTTTCACGCCTTTATGATAGCCTGCCCCGTCCTGATGTGTTGCACCTGTTCATCAGCCCTCATGTCACCTGTCCACTGTTACAACCCAGTTGCCTTGTGTATTTAGTCTCTGTTCTCCCTTTGTCTGGAGTCAGTTTGTTGTTGTATCTTGTGTATGGAAGTTCTAGCTGTCTTTATAGTGTTAAGTTTCCTAGTATTCCTGTTTTTTTATTTCCTGCTTGCTTTATTTAACATCAGTAATTTTATACAAGTGGAATTTGGAATTACTCTAGCAAGAACGTTAGACTTAATTAGAAATAAAGTTAACACCTAACGTTACATCTATATTCTGATGGTTAGCGGTTGCAAATAAAAAAAAAATAAAAACTGGACACAAATGATCTATACAGTATTTAAAACAATTTATACTGTATTTCGGCTACTTGATTGTTTTATAAAATTAAAAAAAGATGTTTTTATATTCCAAAATGTTGGTTAAAAAGTTCCAAATAAAGTAATTCTTCTAAACTTGAAGCCTATTCTGAGAGAACTGCAGCACAAAAGTCTGGAAGGAATGGTTTCCATGGTAACTTAGATAAAGTTGCTTTGTGGGATTCAACATTATCTATTAATCTGTTAATGATTATGCCCTCTGGGTGGAACCTGCTGTGTTGCCCCCATGCTGCCCCACCCGAGCCTGCCCTATGCCCCCCCCAACCCCAAACAGACGGATTGACAGTAATCATACTTTTGATCATTACCGGCTACTAACGAGGGGAATGAACTGAACCTTTTTGAAGTAAAATCTGAAATCATGTGGACAACATTTCACTGTCACTGTGCAACTGTACACATTTTATCTGAAAGTACCAGTCTCAGAGGTTGAGGCTTTGTTTTCTTATTTTTTGAATATTTAATTTAACAAGTTTTTTTGCAGACATGTTCTTTTGGGGCTAACTAGGCTTTCACTCCCATTTTTACATGATTTATTGCTGCTTTGATGCCTTTTGTGTCCTTTTACCCATTCATCTTGTATTTCAGTGTGGCATGTTTGATTCTTATCGTGTTCCTTGTTATTAGACCTAATGTGATATTTTTTATTTTACTGACTTGTGTATATCCTTGTGCAATTGACCATGAGCACCTTTAAATTCAGCAACAAATAACGGTTGAATGCTTTACCAGCCTGGTTCCAGTGTCTGTCACCCATATCTTTGTTTTGTTCAGTGTATCAATGAAGTAAAAAGAAATTACAATTCAGCCGGTTTGACAGCCTCCATCTGAAATGCTTTTGAAGTAAGTGGATGATATTGGATTTAATAAATTATTAAATGAAAAACATACTCCCATTCATACTTTAATGTGTTCTGTATGACATAGTTTTTAAAAGAAATGGATTCAATGAATAGTTCAAAACAATTCAATGAATTTATAAATTGAATTTCAAGATAAAAACATTTATTCTTCTTTTTTTTTTTTTTTTTTTTGCTCTGTTGGTTGAAGCAGTTGAATAAAATTTACCAGCTTTCTTTAGATGAAACAAAGTTGAAGGGACTACATTTTATGCAGACGTTCGACCATTTTCATGATCATTACATGTATAGAAATGCCTGCATTGCAAACAAAGATTGATTTCATTGTGTTTCAGTGTGATCTAATAGAAGGGTTTGTTGCACAGTTCAGCACTCCCACCATTCAGTGAGAATGATGAGCACCAAGGGTGCAGCTCTCCCCAGCTCACTGCCAGCTGTAACTGTGTCACAGCCGCTTGCTATATCAACAGGCCTGCCTTCCATCATCAATATTTATCAGAGAATCTACACAGCAAGGGGACTGCCGCACCCTTTCTACTACACTCAGCTCATGTGTCTACATACTGTAACTTTGTTAGAGGACTCTCCTGAGCTGGCGCTGCATGCTAGGTAAACCGAGAGACTCTCCACTATGCCAAGTGAGGACAATTTGTGCCTGGCTGCATGGTCAGACAGAGCCAAATACTCGCAGCTTGAATGAATCTGCTGAACAGATTAGCTTGTCTGGCAAACCAGACAAGAGCAATGCTGTTCAAAATATGTGAAACATCTAACTTTTTCAAAAGCAAAAAGACAAATTTTCTACATTGACATGGAAATCTGTACAGAACATGTCAGTTTAATGTAACGTTTGAGTTAAAATTGTGCTGTTTATGTGTGTCATAAAGCTTTAATGAAGTGTTGAAACAAGCAAATACAGATTATCAGTGATTCATGTCATAATATTTTATTTTTTAGAAAACCTGTATTAAATTTTCAAGAGTTTGAGTGGTTGATCTGACGCATTTCATCTAGTCCATTGCTTCAGAGCAGTTCTACTTTCCCTGTGTCCTCCATGACCTGGATTTTTGAATGCTGTCAGGCTAAATGCAAGCTGCTCGGTTCATGTGCAAAGTGTCTTGGAAGAAACTGGCACTGCCGCACCAATGAGCAGATGTCTGGGAGAATAAATTGGCTGGAGAAAGTTTTTTTAGGCACCTGTTCAATCCATGCTGGATAGGAGACATCAGACAAGAGTGTACAGAGCTACATTTGCAACAGTAACAGATTTTCAGAAATAGGAAGGGATGATTCAGTAGACAGCGTGGGTTGAGGTTTTTCACTTTGTGACTCAAAACTTTATCAATGAGAAAACATCAAATCAATGATAAAAGGAAAAAGTTAGCAAGAATTGTCCTGGAGTCTTTGTACGTTGTCAGGCAACTGGTTGTGATCAAAACAATACTCTGGCACATTGAACCCGGAAAAATAGTAATTTGTCATTTTTACGCTTGGATTTTTGTATTGTTTTGTATTTTGATGAAAGTGTGAGCTGGTAGCAAATATAGTTAACTTTGGAAAGAGCCAGGCTAGCAGGTCCTTCGTTTCCAGTCTTTGTGATAAGCTAAGTTAGCTGGCTACTGGCGGTAGCTTGATATTTATCATAGAGACACAAGAACCGATGTACCGATCCCCTCACCTAACTCTTGGTAAATGGAGAATAACATTATTCCTCACTATCTTTTTTGGGATTATTTTGGGGCTTTTTGGGGACTTTATTCGATAGGACAGTTGAAGACAGGAAAGGGGTGAGAGAGAAGGAGAAGACATGCAGCAAAGGGCCGTGGTGCCGGAATCGAACCTGGGCCGCTGCAGTAATGACTGAGGCTTAGTATTCATCATTATCTTTATTAAGGCATTTGCCCCCCAAATGGTGTTCAGAACACTTCTAATTTTATAAGCTGACCATTTAAGTATCTCTTCATCTTAAAACACATGATCTTGACTTTTCAGAACAAAAAATTCAAACTCTAAAAGTCTTGGCACTCATTTACTTTTTATAGCTTTTATTGTAAAAGTTATCCGTTATCAGGTACTGGCAAATAATTACCTCAAAATCTCAAGAAATGTGTTAATCACTATAATTGTACAGTTATGTATAGTCCTTTTGTTCTTTAGACTCCTGCATTTTTGCTTTCATTCTCTCCAGGGATGCCTCTTTCTCTCAAGGCGCAAAGGAATTACTCCATTATGTAACTGACTTGAATAGACCATGAAATACAGAAGCTCATTATCTCAATTTAATGCCCAGTCTGTGGTCTGAATATAAACAAAAAAAGTGGCCACACACATAAAAGAGACCCTTCTGTCTCTCTGAAAGTGATTCCTTGAATACAGGGACTAACACCGCTCAACTAAATCTAAAAGAATATCAGATCCTATATTTGTAGAAATGTTTATATATATATATATATATATATATATACAAAAGTTTGGGCACCATACATAGTTTATAGCATGCACCGCCCCCTTTGGAAAGCTCAGACCTGACAGTGTCATGGATTGTTCTCAATCATTGTCTGGAAAGACCAGGTGATGTCAATCTTAAGGTGTTAATTGCCCAGACTCACCTGACTCATCTTCTAAGCGGTTGTCTAGGAAACTAAAAATAGTTGACGCTCACAAAGCAGGAGAAGGCTATAAGAAGATAGCAAAGCATTTTCAAATGCCAATATCCTCAGTTTGGAATGTAATTAAGAAACGGCAGTCATCAGGAACAGTGAAAGTTAAAGCAAGCTCTGGAAGACCAAGAAAAATATCAGACAGAACAACAAGAATGGGCAAAGATACCTCAAACAAGAATTGAAAGACTCTTGGCTGGCTACAAGAAGCTTTTCCAAGCTGTGATACTTGCCAAAGGGGGCAGTACAAGGTATTAACTCTGCAGGGTGCCCAAACATTTGTAGATGCCATTTTTTTCTTTTCTGTTATTTTGAAAGTGTAAATGAAGAAATAAAATCTAACTTTTTGTGACATATTATACAAATGTTTAATCTGTCATTTGATGCCTTTTGGAAATGTTTCCATCTTTTCTTGGCTTCTTTATGCATATTAATAAAAAAATTACCTGGGGTGCGCAAACTTTCGAGCCCCTCTGTACAAAGTACATGCATGTTGTGGACATTAAACTTTAGATTATTTGTGGACGCTACAACATCAGTCATTTAAGCTAATTACTAAAAATTACAACCTTTTGTTTAATTTTCTGAACTTAAAGTGCTCATATTATGCATTTTGGCTTGGACAGGACAGCAAACGGTCGGGATTTTGTTGTGTGATTATTTGTCCCTTGCTGTGAAGGGGCAGCAAGCAGGTTGGCTGATGCGGAGAGAGTGGGTTGGGGTACAGGGTTTGACCACGTCCTGGATGTATGCTGGGGCTGATCCGTTCTAGGTACTGTATGCAAGTACTAGTGTCCTGACCGGATGCAGGCAGCAATTGGTAACCAGTGAAGAGAGCGGAGGAGCAGCATAGTGTGAGAGAACTTGGGAGGTTGAAGAAAAGCCAAGCGGCTGCATTCTGAATGAGCTGCAGGGGCTAGATGGCACATGCAGGCAGGCCAATAAGGAGGGAGTTTCAGTAGTCTAGACTAGAGATGACTAGAGCCTAAATCAGAACCTCAGCTGCATTCTTCATTATAAGAGGACATATCCTTTTGATGTTATGCAGCATGTATCTACACGATTGGGTAGTTGCAGCAATGTTGGCAGTGAAGGACAGTTGGTTGTCAAGTGTCACACCAAGGTTTCGGTTTCCAGCAGTCTGAGTGGGGACTACAACACAATTCTCAGTTGTTATAGTCAAGTCTTGGGTAGTAGAGCCCTTCCCTGGATGGAAAAAGGAGCCCAGTCTTGTCAAGGTTGAGTTTCAGATGGTGTGTGGACATCCAAGAAAAAGGTCAGTCAAACAGGCCGAGATACGTGCTGCTACTTAAGTTTCAGACCCGAGAGAGTTGGTTTACAAAGAGAAGAGGAGGAGACCCAGGACTGATCCCTGAGGGACCCCAGTTTTAAGTGGGCAAGGTTCTGAGCTAGATCCTCTCCAAGTCTCCAAGTAGGTTTGATTTGTCAGGTAAGATGTAAACAAAGAGCCTAGAGCCTGAGACATCCAGATCCTGAAGAGTCGAAATAATGATCTGGTGGTTCACTGTGTCAAAGGCTGAGGAAAGTGTGTATTTTCTTTGCCTCCCCTTTCAAATGCAACGTTAAAATTACTAGACAAAAAAATATATCCTGTAAAAAGTGGATTTTGAATAGCGCCATAGACCTCCACTCATTCCCTCGCCTGTGAGCGCCCTCATATGGAACCAGAGTGGAAGTACAACCATTTCAGAAGTGGGAAGGTTCCCGAGAGTGGATGTTCTCCCTTTATTAGACATGCTCTGGTACTGTGCAACTCCCAACAAAGAAGTGAGATGGAACAGAAGTGAGATGCTGTCACTAAAACAGAGAACTCAACACACAGGGTGAAAAGAGGAGCTGCAGCAATGTGCAGTACAACAAAATATAGTGTTTTCTGAAAATTAAACCAAATAAACCTACTCTGGTACACCTCTTAATACAATTATGAACCTGAAAATGAGCATAATATGAGCACTTTAAAGATAATTTAAACAATAAACATTTGTTATGTTATCACAGGTAATGTTGGAATTCTGCATCAGTGGAAATCCATTTTATCAGTTGCAAACTTTTCCTATATAAAGATTTAATAGTAATAATACAAATGTTACTGTATTACATTTTTTTCAATGTCAATCCTGATACAGAATTTAGAATAAAACACCATAAAGCAATCAATACTGTATATTCTCAAAACGCTCTCTGTGACTGTCGTGACTGCTGTCTCTGTGTCTGCATCTGGGTCTGGATTAGCAACATTACAAAGATATTATACAGTTCTAGTTTGAAATCCTTTCCCTTTATCCTGCAGTATATCAACATCAAGCTAACAATTCAACTGGGCATTATCTAACAGATGCTCTCAATATAAAAAAAAGACTTATTACAATATTTAATGTTATCATATTGTTTTCTGAATTATTTAAATTTAGACCTTCAGTCATGAATGTCCCAAAGGACAGCACAAAGCACAAAACCTTTTGAAATATTAGTGATAATGAAGTGATACCTTCCATTAAAACCATTGACTTGCTAGCCGTGTCTAATTCACATGGATCATTCTTCAAATACCTCCACTTCCTGTCGCTGCAAATGACAAAACATATCCAACCTAGCCGCTCTTCATCTCCGTTTTCAAGGCTTTGCAGCAGCATGTGTGTGTGTGAACCATGAATAATGTAAACCTGTCAGCGCTGTGTCTGCTCTGTATGCTTTAAATGATTAGCCCAGTTTAAAAGTCAGCTTGGAGTAATCTATTATTTATTCTATTACTCTGCTTTTGTCCTGAACTCTGCTGAATGCTCTTGTCACATTTTCATGAAATGTTTTTTGAAAATATGCAGCCCGGGTTAATATGCAAATGCAGATAGCAGTCTGTGCTTTGCATTTGGACAAGTGTGGCATGAATGCAAATCGCAGTTGTGCTTTAGATCATTGCCACACGCTAATACAATTAAACCTGAATACCAAATTGAAAATAATTCATGACCAAACACAGAATTGTCAGATTGTCTATGTTGCGTCTTTTCAAAGTGATGTGACGTAAATTGAGCCTGTGAATGATCTACTTGTCATACATCCTGTATTCTACTACCCAGCTGATATAATGACCAGTATGTTCTACTGCATTTAGTCCTGGTAATTACATGCTTTCTCTTTGTCATGTGATCAAATCCGTGTTTTTTTTTTTTTTTCACCGTAGAAATGACATGCCTTGTCATTTCAAGCTTGTAAGCTGCACAGTTTTAGTAAACAAAGTAACTAAAATGTCATAAGATTAATACATTTAACTTATTGTAACAAATGAGTCTTTTCTCTTAACACCAAAACAATTCTTTTTAGGATCCCAACCCGAACCAACATAATGTTAAGTTTCCCACTGGACAACGAAAACTAAACTTAGTGACGCCTCTTGCGATTAATAGTCAATCTTTGATAAAAACTAAACTTAGTGATGACTCATGCACTTAACCGAAATAATCGTATACGAGCAAAAACGGCACCTCAGATTCATATTTCAATCATTTAACAACCATAACCACTTTGAAAAAAAATGATGTACATTTCTTGCCTGTAAACAACAGGGTTGATGTTTTACAAGCTTTTTTAGAAAATAAAACCAGACGGACAAAGAATTAAAATGAAATTTTAAATCATTAAAAATGACCTTAGATCTCTGAGGGTTAACCAACCAGCACACTTATTAATAAATACATTCTAATTTAAAAGGCACGCACTGATGACGGTCCGTCCACGGCTGCAGGACCTGGAGCTCACCACCAGTGTTTCAGTTTGAGTGTTAGGATAACTAAAATGTATTTATTTATAAGCAGGGTTAGTTCGCTAACGCTAGCATGCTATTCCACCAACACTGGCGGTGGGCTCCAGGGGGGTTGTGCCGCTGCTACCGGGTCTGGAGCTCTCCGTGTCCGGCTAGAGATCAGTTGAGGTCAAGGTCGGGATTGGACATTCTAGCAAGGTTTTCATGCTGGCCGAGCCCCACTGACGACGGTCCGTCCGCGACTGCAGGACCTGGAGCTCATGGCCAGTGTTTCAGTTGGACTGTTAAAAGTGTTGAGATAATTAAAAGGTATTTACAGTATTTAGAAGCGGGCTGGCTGCTACTTAGCTAACGCTAGCTTTCATGCTACATAAATAAGCCGGACAGAGTTGTCCCTCATCTGGCGATAGAAACCCTGCTGTCCCCCCACCCCCCCGTCCTGTTGGCTCAGAGCTCCACAGACTAAGTCCACAGGTACAAATTATTATGCGTAATGGCGTCACATGCTGTTTTGCAATCAAATTGGTATTCCAAATTGATTTGAGACATTCATTTTTGCACTGAATCACACAACATTCAAGCAAACATTTGCAAACAAAGTTTTGCTAGACAAAATGGATCTCGCCGTCTACCAACAAAGGATCAATATTGCTACATGCTGTTGTAATAGTGCTTATGTGCCAGCTGATAGCGATATATCAAGCTATAATAAGAAAACAATTGTTATGGTTTGGGGTTTTGGTTGGGTTTATTTTTCCCTTTCTTTTGCCTCCTTGCGTTTTTTTTTGGTTTTTTCCCTGGTCTTATGTTGCTGGTCCTGTCTTGTGTTCCCCTGTGTCTGTTTGTTTTACTTCCTGTTTTATTGTGGTAGGTTAGTTTCCTGTCTCGTCTTGTCTAGCTTTGCTTTGCTTGTCTGATTGTCTTGTCCCGCCCTAATGTGATTCACCTGACGTCTCACCTGTTCCCCATTACCTCATTACCTCTTGTATTTAACCCCTGTGTTTCCTTTGTCCTCTGCCAGATCTTTCTTGTCGGTCAGCCTGCCTGTTCCCTGTGATTGCGTCGGTGTTCTGGATTTCCCCGTGAGTGTTTTCCCCATGTAGTTGCCCGGTCTTTGCATTTTTCTCCTGCTTCTATGCTTGTCTTTTTGGATTTTGGAATTTTCTCTGGACTCTGTGTTCTCCTGTGGACTGTTTTTGTTATCCCCTTCCTGAATAAAGTCTTGTTTACCGGCTCCTGCCTGCCTGCCTGCCTGCCTCCTCTCTCTGCGTTTGGGTCCTCACCGCACCTCCCCATCACAACAATGACACTATCAACATATTGCTATGATGATGCCGATGCAACTTGCCTTTTTATTTTCCCTATTTTTGCTATCTAAAATAGCTGTTATATTTTGCTCATATTAAATTTAATAGTTTAATAGTCTCTCGTTTGTCCACTTACATCTAAAAGAGCAGAAATACTGGGTGGAATTTAACTAAAACAGAATGATAATTTTTTTGAATTATGATTTTGTTGATGTTAAAATAATATAACAGGGGGTGTTTTAGGGTGTGGCTATGATGTGATAAACAGTTTGTTGCCTGTCAATCATGACAGCAGTTTGGCAAAGCTTGACCATGGCATGTGAACTTAAAACCTAGAGAAGCTAAATCTTACTTTGAATAATTGTAGGATAGCTTTCAGCAGCAGTTGCATCCAGATTGCCAGTGAAAGTGTGTAATGTAACGTGTGCAACTCTCAGCTAAGTCACAGTCAGATACCGCCCAGCAGTCTATGGCTCCTCCCTCACTCATCCCTCTCTTCTAAAATCATCACATCCACAAACAGGATGGCTGCGCCCGTAACGGCAAACTCAACAACTCATAGCATATTTCCACGAACTAATGAGTGATGTCACACATGCTCTGTCCGTTAATATTGACAGTCTTTGGTCACTGCTCATGTGTCATGTCCTGTTTGACTTCCTACCTTCATCATTGTCTGCTCCACTCTGATGGGTTTCACCTGTTCATCAGCCCTCGAGTGACCTGTCTCTCGTTACAACTCTCATTGCCTTGTTTGTTAAGTCTGTGCGATCCCTATGTCTAGTGTTGTTTGTTGTCTCTCCCAGTGTAGTTTCTCCTGAATGTTTTTTTATTTTTTTTTTTGTTGAAGTCTTTAGTTCTCCAAGTGTGTTTGGTCAGATTGCTATTGCCTGCCTTGTGTCTGGACACTTTCAGTTGTAAGCCATTTATCCTTAATAGATCTCCCAGATCATCCTGCTGGCTTGTGGTCTTAACAGTCTGCATTTTGGGTCCAAACCTGCAATTTCTCGAGTCTGTGACATATCTATCAATCCCCAACCCTGCAGCTGAATCCCTATCTGATTTATTTTTTTTTGTTTTTTGTATATTATGAATAATTAAATGATATCAGAAAATCACAATGTATTGAAAAAGAATGCCACTTCAGAATTATTTACGGATGAAACTCTTAGGCTTTGTTCAGTCCCTCCAGGAATTGGCGATTGCAACAATTCACGCAAATTCAACCAATCATTCAGTGCATCTCACAATTTTGACCAATCACCGCAACTTTATTGCAAATTTGACCATAAGGGAGTTTTCCTATATACATTTTAACAACAATGTCCTCTGTAACGAGTTTTCATTCTAAAGTCGCTGAAAGCTGCTGGTGTTTCCTGTCGGCTCTCTGCAGCGGGCGGGGCTGCTTCTTAGTTCTTCTCTTCCCCACGACTCACCACAGAAACACACACGTGGATGCAGGCAAAACCGGAGGTGAGACATAAACTATGAATTAAATTGAAGACAGCTACGCTTGGTATCGTAAGTGAATTAATAAGTTAAAGTCCAATGCGTACTTCATCAAATCATTGAATGTGTGTTTTGACAAGAACTAAGAAATTGCTCTGCTACACACTGCTATACCCTGTAACGGCCTGCAGTGATGTACGCCATGAACTATTTCTAATCATAGCTCTGTTATCTTTATTGTGACTATTATTGCCACTGTTCATTACACCCCTAAACAGCAATGTGAAAAACACCGCCTACCAAGAGCCTGGGTCTGTCCAAGTTTTCTCCCTAACAGGGAGTTTTTCCTCGCCACTGTCACACCAAATGCTTGCTCTTGGGGGAATTACTGAAATTGTTGAGTCTTCAATTGAATTGTCCCAGACCAGGATAGGAAATTAACAAAGAAAAGAAAGCTATTGACCAAAATGTTCAAATTTGATTATTTGTCTTAACTCTGCCAGCCATTTTCATATTATACCAACATTTTCAGCATCCTGAGCCTTTTTGGTAAGATACTAGTACTAGTTGAATTCTGCCTGAAACAAGTTTCCTTTTTATGTTTAAAGAATGTCAACAAAAAATTGCAACTTCGTTTGCAAATTTCAATGTCTCTTGCAACTTCATTACAACTAAAATACAAAAGACATTGCAACTTTTATCTAAATGTTTTACAACTGCTGCCGCAATTTCAGGCATTATAGTCAAGTGAATGATAGTATTTTGCAAAGATCTTTATTTTGTATTGACACGGTACTATAAATATTTCAGATTTCTTCTTATTTTGAGGTTTTAAATGAATGTTTCTTCTGTTTTATGTAGTTCTACTGATCAATAGAGAACCGATATTCGTTACAGCGGCTAAGAAATATCAAAACAAGCAAGACATGAAACACTAATGAGAAAAGAATCAAAACAAAATTGGTAAAACTGGGTCATGCCAAATAAAAATGAAATGAACACATGCTGTCAGAACTCACTCACAGCTTTATAGATCTTCAATCAACACATCATCAGTGGACTTCCTAATTACATCTTAATTTAATTCAGCTGGTTTGCATCATTTGAATCAGAAAGCTTCCACTCAGTATCTCAATTAGAGGAACTGTCGGCTAATCAGGTTCAATATCGGTGACTGATCTGTCTGTGAGCTTGCTTAATTAAAAATAATCAGTCAACTAAATTCATTTGCAGGACAAAATAAAAATCATTCTCCTTGTCTGTAGTGTATGTGACCTCAAAATCATGACAGCTTTATAGAACAGTATCTTCAGCCAGTATCTTTAGTGACTTTGATTCAACGCCAGAGAGATTGTAGTTAAGGGTTTCTTTTGCAGCTCAGTTTTGTCAAGTCCAGTGTGGTCAGGAATCTGTAAGTTACCAGTTTTAAATCCATCCAATAGCTCCCACACACACAAAATATAAACAACTTGTATGAATTAATGTAACTGTATACAGTCCCTGCTCAGTAGTTATTTATGAAATGTCTCACAATGAGAATTGGACAAAAATATGATCCCAGTGATGTCTGTAGTTTGGCTACTACTTGGTATGACACTGTTTTTTCTACACTGGCAGCAGTCAATGAGTCTCATGAACAGCAGGAACCACACACGAAAATCACAATTTACTCTTATGGCTAATTAAAATGTGGTTTAATGATAGTGTCAAAATCCTTAACTAGAAATTTAAAAGATAAAAATATTATATTATATATTATTATATATATTGAATATTTCAATATTTGTGGAAAAACATTTGAGAATGTTACCACTTGGACCATAGGGGTTCCTAAATGTAACTATTGAGGAGACTGTCCTACCCTAAAAACAATCCTATAGGTTGTTTGGACTAAAGCATATTACGACCCTTATTTACATTTATATTTATTTATGTTGCTGCGACCCTTATTTACATTTATGTAAATAAGGGTCGCAGCAACATCTAGTGGCCGTAGTAATTATGTTGTTAGCAAAGGAGGAAGTCAGGTGAAGTAGTATGTACGTAAGAGCAACAAAGACCGCGTAGTGAGGAGGTAGGGCTGGATGGATGGGTCTAACAAACTCAGCACTGTCTCCCAGGAGACTGCTGTTTGTGTCCCGTGTGAAACCAAAAGTCAGTGTTGACTTATCTTTACTTGTACACAGTGTGTGCTGACTTACTAAGTTATCAAAAACACATACATAACCGTAACATGTAGTGTTCAGAGGTTACAGCTGATATCTTTTAATCAAATAATAGTTTTTTTTCAAATTAGTTAAGCTGAACCCACTGGAGAACAACTACCCCAAGTTGGAATCAATGATTTAGGAAAAGCTCCTGTGGGTTGTATTAGGAAACAATTTTGCTATTGAGGCAGTGGGAAGTGATCGAGCCATTGGCCAACAAAAACCTGGTCTAAAGTCAATAGCACAGCATTTCATTGCTATTTTAACAGCAATATAGTAAGATGTGCCTAGGCTTACGCACAGCTCTAGCACACTATGCTTGTAATGGCCCTGACACGCTAGCCCAATGGCTGACTGTTGGCAGAAAAGGCAGTCGGACTGACTGCCTCCCCGAGATGGCCAAATAACACACGCCTCGGAACACACCGAAGCAATGCCAACTGCGGACAGCAGCCGATTGGACAAACACGTCATGTTGGTCTGGTTTCTCTGAAATTTCAATTTTTTTTAAAGATTATTTTTTTGGGCATTTTAGGCCTTTATTTGGGAAAAAGAAGAGAGAGTTGAAATGACATGCAGCAAAGGGCTGCATTTCGGAGTTGAATCTGGGCCCGCTGCGTTGAGGAGTAAACCTCTATATACTGTATGGGCGCCCGATCTAACCAACTGAGCTATCAGGGCACCCAACATCTGGCTTTATATCTGCTAAATACTCCACCATGTTGGAGTGTTACAATGATGCGGATGCAAATGACATATGTGATACCATCAACACAGCGATATCACTATCCATTAATGCTTTTCTCTTGGCTCACAAGGTGCACGTATCAAAGACATCAAGCATCATCACCTTAGCCAATCTAGTACAATTTAATCTGTAGCATGTGATTAATTAATGGTATTTTTTTTTAGCATTTAATCAAAATTTCTCCTGCCTCCACTTTTTTTTCAGCAATTTATCTCAACTGATTGAGAAAATTAAGCTTTTTAGAGACCGTCCTCCCTGTTTTCAATGCTTCTTTAGCTCAGGGGCTGAAGTAACATTTAGTAGTAAGCCTTGTGTATATGGCTCCAAACATTTATTTGTGCAGAGATAAACACGTGCCACCTCATTATTTCCTCTCTTATCCCCTCATTAAAGAATAAGCCTTCTATTATTCTATATTGTTACTGTAAACAAATCCCAATAAAAAGACCCAAACAAACATAGCTTTTATATTGTTCATGCTTGTCATCAAGCCATAAGGCTTGATTGTTTGTTTTCCCACTGTTGCAATGACTGACGAGTTCCTTCATTATCATGATAAATATTGGCATTGCAGTTTATTCTGAGTCAATTCCAGATACTCACATACACCCCTCCTGTTTGAATAATGTTTTTGGACATGACCCATTTTTAAAAGATTTAAATCTTCAGCAGGACCAAATGGGCTTTGGGCTGAGGGTCAAAGACAGTGTCTGAAAGTGTTGAGAGACGGACTAACACGTTGGTTTTGGTCTTTTTACGAGATTTGCTTAAATAGAATGTCTACATCTTTGTCTTTTAACCTGCGTCCCTCTTATTTCATTTTTGCAATACATGGCTTTGATCCGAAGCAACCTTTTCAAAACTATCCGACCTTTCACTGTTGCCTCTGTTCAAGCTAATTTTTTGAATTTCTGTGTGAGCTCTCAGGAGTCTCTGCTAAGCCTACTAAGCCCTTTTTCTAACAACTTTCTCAAAATGACTATAACTATCACACTGTGCTTTTGTCTAGTTTTTTAAAGTCTTGTGGACATTTGGAAGTACCATTTTGTCAACTTTGAGAAACACATGATCAAGTGCAATCAAATGGGCCAGGGAGAAAAATATGCTACCTCCAGAGGTAAAATGCTAAAAATAAATGTTTTTGTATAGCATTGCTCCTACTATGGTGAAGAAGGAGGTGGTATGTTAGGTGTACTTCCAATGTTTGGATGGACATGAAACACTCATGGTTGTGCCATGTGTTAATGTGCAATAAATGTTAGAAAATATCTTGTACAGTTGAAGGTACAGGCCCTTAAAGATAACAACTTAAGGAGTAATGTAGCACCATGGCTGAGAAGCAGTGTTTTCACTCAGTCTTTTCTGGTTGAAGAACCTGCTCACCAAGCTTTAAATTCCATTGCAGATTCTGGGCACCTTTAAAGCTGCTAGAATGTTTTGTTTGGCCACTCGGGGGCAATAAAATTGACAAATGAGCTGACGGACACACATCCCAGATATATTACTGCCTTATTAAGTTGACATGTCAGTGAACAGTTGGCTATTTACACACATCATGCACGGAGCAACATTAGTATTCATATGAAGTTGGTTCTCTCCAGTTGGTAATGAAGCCCAGCATTCACTCTCTTTACAGCTCTTCTGGCTCTTTGGTCTCCATCAGCTCCTGAGAAAAAACTGTATGTATCACCTGAGTTGCTAGATTTGTTTTTGTTAAGTGTGTGTTTTACAGCCTGGATTATTTATTGTCCTGGGTTTTGTTTGGTTTCCTTCCCATTGGTTATAACAAGTTGCTTACCAACTTGGACGGAATAAAAAAGTCGCCTCTTGCAGTGACTGGTTGCAAGAAAGTAAATTTGCAGGTAAATTATAGTATTAAAAATGATTGACTTTTACCTTAGAGAGAGTTGTGGCATGCTGTAATAACCTAGAAACCAATTTGCCTCGTCACTGTGACCAGAGCAGAGGAAATGTCCGTGACCCAGCGACAGCGAGAGGAGAGCTCAACAGCAGATGCTCGCCAGTCATTTATCTCACTTGCACTTTGACATTGAGGCAGTTATTGTCTGGCTTCTGCACAGACCAACTCAAGCCTCTCTCACATCAAAGCAGCTGCACCAAACAGCTCATAAATGGAGCCATTTTGAAATCAGAGTATGATTTATGAATGCTGTTCCGCATGAAGTGCAGAGAAGGATTCAGATCTTTCACAGAATAAAGAGAGAGCAAATGCGACCAGAGAAATTTCATTTCATTAAAAATCTAGGAAGAAGGCTTATTATTATATATTATTATAACTGAGTGAAATCACTGTGTAAATAAGCTGGCAATGCTCTGACTATTGCAAAATACAACACTTGTTATCTGACTGGCATTAATGCTGTGACCCCAGTGAGCTGCAACTTCTCCAGCGAGAACACACATATTTAAAACCTGCTTATTTGTTTGGGATGAGACAGGCTGCAGGCCTGGAGGGCTTAACACATGGGTAAATGCCAATTTCCTTATTTAATTGTTCATGCTCACCCTATGGGTTAACTGTATGCCTGATTTAACCCTTGTGTTTTCCTTGGGTCAAACTGGCCCGTTTTCAGTTCCTTTTTTTTTTTTCACAAAAAATGGGCCGTTGAAATAAGAGCTGAAAATGTCAAAATTAAAAATATCAAAAAACTCACCCACAACATTGAAAAAGTGACTAAAATGTTGGAAAAAGCAATAATGTTGAAAAACCTTTTTATTTTTCCATGGTTGACGGGAAGACAACACAAGGGTTAAAAAAAGAAATCCTACAGCAACTTAATGTTCACAATATTTTAGCCTTTCAACCTGCATCATGTCTCTCTGAGACTTCAAACTGCAGTTCATTTGCAACATTTCGCAACGCATTTGCCTGTTGTCTTTCAGCACACAGACCCACACACACACACATTTTAATTGTCAATCCGTGTAATTTCCATTCAGTATGCATTGCAGCAAAATAATCACAGTGTGCCATGCAGGCAAACTATTCATGGAAACTACACAATCATCCCCTCCCTAAAACATCAGTATTAAATTATTTCTATACATTATGAGACATTCTAATAAAATCCTGGATGATCAATTTAAGAGAAATTGTTAATTTACAAGATCACAACCACAGTTTGTTTTAAAGCGGCAACATGCAGAGGTGGATTTTCTTTTAACGTTTTGATGTGTGTGAGAACAATTTATAGTAATGTATTCCTTTTTGCTGTAACTCAGTAATACAACGCGTTGCTAATTACATTTCAGTACTATTATACTCGTTACAATCTCCATAACGAGAGTTACAACGCATTTTAACGCACCATTTAGTGGTATTTTTGTTTTTTTAAGAATTCACCAACACCGCGAAACATTTCATCACAGGAAAAAAAAGCTGTGAGTATTAGTTCTTGTTGCTGTATTCAATGGTTGCGATGACTGCAGAGACAGATACATTTGCAAGATGGATATTATTTTCAGGAGTTATTACGCTGCGTTGAAGCTAGCTGTCCTGTGACTGTTCCCTGGTCAGAACCAGAACCAGAGACAACATCACGTGTCCCAACAGGTGACGGTTGTGGCAGCAGTGTCTGAGCTGCTGACAGATACAAACATGTCGGGAATTCATGTTCAGGCTTGCTACACTTCAATTACATTTTATTAGCTGTTGAAAGTAACTAAGCTGTACTACAATACAACTGTATTTCATTTTTAATTGAGTATTTTCATTTTTTATCCTACTTGCCTGTTGTACGGTTTACTTCTCTATTTGTATGGCTTTAGTCACTTTGTAATATGTTTTATAATTAATTTGAATATGCAAACAATCTATGATGTATTATATTGGATAAAGAGGAGACTTTATTGATTCGGTGGTGAAAATCACAAGCTACCTGCCAAGTCAAACTTCCGCTGCTATTTTGGTGAAAGTAACTCAAAAGTAATGCAAAAGTAGTGTAAAGCATGACAATTAAAAGAGTAATATTGTAATCTAACTAACTTGTAATCTATAATGTGTTTTGGAAGTAACTTGCCCAACACTGACAATAGCTATATCATCTAATGTGCGAAATATAGACTCCAAGGTAAGAAAGTATGCAACAGAGGAGTTAAACTGTGCAGTTCTCATCGAAGATGACACTTCTGTGGGAAGGATGTCTCAACTGAACAACAAACTAATTCTCATGATTCTTTGTTTCTTTGCTTTGAATCTGTCTTTCATTAAGTGGTAGAGATGCAGACGCGAGGAAAAAGTGGAAGTAAAAGAAAAAGTAGAAATTAATTATCACGTACACATATTGCCACTTTTTTTCATTTGCTAGCAATTAGCTTCCAACCCAGTAGGCTATTATCCTTAATGAACCGCTTGATGACAAACAGTCTTTGCAAAGCCAGTAATAATCATGGAAAAGGCAGAGGCCTCAGTGAACTGAGAAGAGACTAATTGAGCTGACTGTGGCTCGTAAAGTAACTCAACAGGACAATAAATTACTTAACAAGCCAAATGTCTGCATTTGCATCTTCACCTGTGTGTTCCTATGTTTCATTGTTGGAAACAACAAATCAATTTGCACTGCTGCATTTAAAATTACTTCACATATTAATCATGATGTCACATTATGATGAGATTCTGAGTCAGTGTACACACCATTTTTAGTTGAAATACTATAACAGCATTTCCTTAGAGCAACTCTCAGACAAGCCTCAAAAGCATCAGTAAGTAAAACTATAGGCAGCAAGTGTGATGCACATAGAGTAGATTTTTTTTAAGCGCTGTGTCAAGTATGCTGGTAAACGTTTACTATTACCTTTAGCAGTGTTTGAAGGGCTGCATTTACTAGTAGTGTGAGTATTACCCTTTAAGGACGTAGTCAAAACAAAAAACGGCATGCAGTATTTCCGCGTATATAGAGGAACATGTGGAAATAAAGATTCCCATAGATTTTGAAATCCATCAATAAACAATTTGACTTGACTGAACAAAACGTTGTAACATTTATGAGTTCAAAACAAACACTGGCAGAGAGAAATGTTTACAGCAGAGGATCGATCCTCTGACCATGAATCTGGCCAATTGCCTTGCAGATATTAAAGAGGCGAGAGAACAAACTTCAGACAAAGATCAATGGCCTGGATGAACGATGATGGAACATCAAGACTGTGATGATACAGCGCTGGAATTTGGGAAGTTCCTGCAACAAGTGCAAGAAGGAAATCATTATGTGCATTACATGAGAACTTTAAAATCTGCACTGCACTGTTACTCATAAGTTGGACCTTTAACTACTGAAGCCTGCATGGACACTTGCACATGGATATGTATTATATTACATAAGACTCATTAATTCATATTTGTATATGCATATTTATATTTATTAATAGACAGAGACTCTTTGACAATCTACACCTACAGTTGTGTTAAAAATAGTTCAACATCACTAACCTCATGAATCATATTTTTTGTTAAAGTGATATTTCTACATGGTAAATAATTTACCAGTAAGTGTTGTAGAGTCATAGAAAACCAACAGTTTGTAAAGAAAAATGCAATTACTGGTATTTTTTGAACGACCTAACATTCCTTTTTCTTCACTTTCTGTAAAGGTATAACAAACTTGATCAACTTTGATCATGTTTTGATTTGGAATTTAATGTGCAGTGTTCCCAATGCATTGATATCATGGAATTAAAAGCTATTCTAAGGATTATGAGCATTATTCACTTTTGTAAACACACTGCTATTATTCAGAACACAACTGTATGTTCACTAATTCAGATATCCAGTCCAGATATACACATCTAGTTTTGAAACCAGCACTTTTACACTTTTACTTGAGTAAAAAGCTTGAGTTCATACTTCAACTTCTAGTCTTTTTAAACCCTAATATCTATACTTCTACCTGAGTAGAGAATGTGAACACTTTTGACACCTCTGGTGACACTACAAGCCAAAATCTTTGCGAGATTGTGAGTTTTCTGATCAGCATCTTTGGTATTAATAACCTTGATAACCACCCTTTGGTTTGACCAAATACATCCAGTGAGAATGTACCTTGACCAGTCAGAAGACTGCATTTAAATGGCGACAACAAGAGTCTCTTAAACCTCCCATACTTACATGTGGTGAATCTAACCATGACTCAGAAACACATGGCCTATATTTTATCAGCTCAGATTAAAAAACATAATTTGTGGAAAAAATGTGGGTAAGCTTTGTCAACAAGTCACCAACATGTGTTCACTTGGCAGCATGGTGGCTTAGTGTTAGCACTTCTGCCTCAGAGCACATTAGGACTGCAGAGTTCAAATCCCGTCTGTGTGGAGTTTGCATGTTCTCGCCGTGTTCGCGTGGGTTTCATCCGGGCGCTCTGGTTTCCTCCCACCCTAAAACATGCATGCTAGGTAACAAGGACTACAGTTGAAAATTAGCCAACTGGCTAACACTGGCTCATTTACAGAAATGTTGATTAAATGTGCATTGTCCTAATTAAATAAATCAATCTTACTTTTAAAACTGGATGCAAAAACCAACGACGTGTTGCAGTCATTGAGCATTGAGGTAGTATTCTATTGTTTTTTATCATAATGCTGATACTGACAGAAGTTAGGACCCAGGAGGTGGAGCAGTCTACCACGAATCAAGTGGTTTGATCCCTGGCATTATTATTATTTTCCATTGAATATTGTTTTAAGTTTGTAAACGAGTGTTTTGGAATGGCTAGCCAAGTGGCACTATATCAAGGGAGAATTAGTGCATGATCAACCCTTCTTTTTTCACAAATTGCATAATAATAATAATAATAATAATGATGATGATGATGATGATATCTTTATTTGTAAAGTGCTGTTAAAAGTTAATAAAAATAAATTTCATAAAAAAAAAAATGATGATAAAAAACAATCGTGAAATCAATAAAAAGCAAGTCTGAAATAGTGACTTAAATGAAAACAATGTGTAAGCTTCCCTGATCTCCACTGGCAGGTCATTCCACATGAGGCGCATAAGCAGAAAAAAACCTGGTCACCTTTGTGTTCAGAATAGACCTAGGAATGCTCAGGAATGACCTGCCAGAAGATCTCAGATTGCATTCAGGCTCATATGGGGTCAGAAGATCAGCTGTATATCCTGGAACTAACCCTATATGAGCCTCAGAAGTGGTCATTAAATTTTGAAAGAACACTCTGAGATGGACTGAGAGCCAATGAAGTGATCTTAAAACCGGTGTGATGTGTTCTCTTCTGTTCGGACCTAGTTATGAGTCTGACTGCAGCATTTTATGGGTGAATGCTGCTTGAATTGTAAAGTGTTTTGAGTGGTTGCTAAGACTGGAAAAGCGCTATATAAATGGAGTCCATTTACCATTTATGTGGATGAAATGACTGGAGTATGGCAGTTTAACCAAGCATGTATCATATAGGTTCATTTTGTCCACTGGAAATAAATTTCAAATCTTAAAAAATTTAAGATGCAACTTTGTGTTATTTTAGGTATGACATACATAACAATTTCAAAAATTTTTTACTGGACCTATACATTATGTGCTCCCAAATTGTAGTCCTGGTTATCTTCTTTTTGTTGTCATCATACCTTAAATGTGTTGAAGCATTTGGCACAACACAGTTGATGAATACAAGCATGTCTCAGTCCCAGTGTAGAAAACCAGAGGAGAGAAAAACATTAGTGATGATGGGAAATATTTTTAAAGCATCACCTTGACAACAGGCTGTACACTGGGTCAACATGACATTTTTCCTCAAATAAATTTCCCAGTGTAATAGAAGAGTTTGCAAGACGTTCACGAATGTGGGCACTTTTCTGAGCAGATGGTTGACATCAGAATGTCAAAATAAATCAGTCCAGGTTGAATGTGCATGCATGGCTAAAAAAACTACTCCTAAGCAGTGAGTCACTGGAACATGGTCCTTGTCAGAGCATCAATCTTCTTACTTCCTCCAACTAGTTGAGACTTCCCTCTCCTGGGTGTTGAAAAACAACTCCCATACAGTATATACACATTTAGTGCAAGCTGTTCTCATGAACCATTCGTACATATATCTACGAAACATTTTGCACTGTAATTCATACGTACTGATTACTGTATGTCCCACATTGACTGATGCTGTAAGGCAGTGACCACTAATGGCAGTAATAGCCTACTTATGATTGAAACACCTAGTATAAGACTGCAAAGATAGGCCGCGTAGGGAAGAGGTTGGGGTGGATGGGTGGAGCTCAACAGTGTTGCCACAGATACCTTGAAAAAGTAACTTAGTTACTAAAGATTACTTGATATAAAAAGTTACACAGATTTCAAGTTACTTTATTAATTATATTCAGCAGCTGCCACCCCTGCTGCCTCAACATTAAAATGACAACCAATTAACTGTGAGACAGCTCGGTATTGACAGTAGTGGGGATCTTGTGTATTACTGCACGAAAGAGAGTGATTGAACCATGTTTAAGGGCAGCATTTCTTCTACAACATTCTGTCCAACCAACTTTTCAACTCTCCACACTTACTGGTTTTGCACCGAAGTCCAACTTTTGTTGTTTGGGTGATGGGGGACCTCCTGCACTCTGCTTCGAACCACGTGGTGGGACATGCTGTGTAAGTTTGGCTCTGAAGTGCTGCAGTGTGCCTTCAAATTTGACGTAGTGGTTTTGTAGCTAGATAGCACTTTGTTGCCACCAGCACAGAGTGTACAACAAGCCTTAATATTGCCATATTTAGCTGACACAAACTCAAAATAGGGACTGTATCTCTCTCTCTTCCCTCCATTGTTGTTTACGTTTGTGTTGCTGCGTGGTACACGTGAACTGTCCTCACGCTGAAAACGTGACTTGTCGCATACGTGACTTCACTCCGCGAGACACAAGAAGAAAGCAAAAATATATATTTTAACTAAGGAAAATGACAAATACTGTAGTAACACACAGTGACTTAGATAAGTAACTTTAATCTGATTACTGGTTTGGAAATTGTAACGCGTTAGATTACTCGTTACTGAAAAAAGTGGTCCGATTAGAGTAACTCGTTACTAAATAACCTCATGTAAGTAACCCGTTACCGGCATCACTGGTTCCCAAAACACAAGACTTTCATGCAGGGGAGGGCAGTTTGTATCCCAGAAGAAGTTAGGGAAAACCCAAAACCCAAGACTTTCATTCAAGAAATGGGTGTTCTTGTCCCGGGAGTACTACTTGAGGGGACTGGTGTTTTTTTCTGATCTTAACTAGTCGTTTTAGTGCCTTAACTTAACTGCCATGGCCGTTTACAGCCCCCTTATTGTGACTAAACTTAACTGTTACATGACCAACCGTAATTTAGTTTGATAGCATACGGAATATTGAATGCGTTGATATGCGTTCATATGGAGTTAATGTTGAACTTCATTTAGAAGTTGACTGAGCTATTCTGTGTCTCAGTCTGACAGAGGTTAAATGAGAAATGTGGTTCTATTTCAGTGAGTAAATCAATAATGGAGTCAGTGGTGAGTGAGTTGGAGATTGGCTGAATTTAACAAAAGTATAGCGAAGAATTTCAATAGAAGCAAGACATACTGAACACTATTTATTATGTGCTTGCGACCATATCTGTGCTTGTGACATGCTTTTTTTTTTTTTTTAAGAGAAACCTGCAGCTCAAATGTGGTTACCATAGATTTACAAACGCTATGTGTAAGCTCTTTAAAAGAAGAAAACCAGAGAGGAACCATGCACACTTGTCATATCAGCACAGTGCACAGCGTAGGGCTCCACTTAGAGCATCTGCTTCAAACACAATCACAAACCACGGCTATAGTCATTATTTATATACTGTTCTTTCTTTTACAGGTATCTCACATGTTGTTGAGATCCAGTTCATATCTCAACAAGTCTTAATAACAAGTCTTAACAAGTCTATGTTACACTGACTCAAACTTCTTGATCTTGTTGTAACATTGGCCACATAATGATGGCACAGCAGGGTCAATGTTAAAACCTTGGTGAGTGCAAACCAAAATGAAAGCAGAGACAGCATTGGTAGTTGCCAGTATCTGCTTCACCTTTGTGACATATCTTCAAGTAATAACTTCAAAACTGTGCTGTGATCTGAAATGCTACCAGACTGTAAAATCTGTGAAGACAATCTGTGCACAGTTTGTCCTTATTTTGGTTTGAATAACCTGCTTGGTTGATTTGGCTTCCCACTATGCATTGCTGTCTTTTAAGATTTTTATTTTTTTATTTGATTAGGACAATGCACATTAATCCACATTTCTGTAAATGCACCAGTGTTAGTCAGTCGGCTAATTTACAGCTGTAGTCCTAGTTACCTAGCATGCATGTCTTTATGGTGGGAGGAAACCAACACAAACATGGGGAGAACATGACCTCCACACAGACCCGCCCTGCTTGGACAGGGGGATCAAACTGTGCCCAGACCAGTGGTCGAACGCTGCAGTGCCAACTTGCTGTGAGGCAGAAGTGCTAACCACTGAGCCACCGTGCTGCCTTTAAATGCTTCCTAATTTCAAGTAATCATGTGGTTCACTAAATTATTTTGCCAAAAGTATTGCTGTCAAACAATTAAAATATTTAATCGCGATTAATTGCATTAATGTCATAGTTAACTCATAATCAATCGCACATCTATTCTAAATGTCCCTTGATTTATTTTTGTCCCATTACTTTTTCTCATTTTAATGCTCTTATCAATGTGGAAAAGTGGATTGGCTTGCTTTGTGCAAATGTTTTTTTATTGAAAACAACATTGGCCTATAGCCTACTGTAGTGTTCAATTTCACATGTAATATTCTCAGTTGGAGCAAATAATCTCTCACACAATGTAACACTGTATCAATAAAAGAGTGAAAATAATATTTTGACGAGGGGGCAGAGAATTCACATCAGCTGTGTGCTTGGCCATCAAGTGGTATTTCAGACTAAACGTGCTGCGATGATGGCTCAGGTCACAACGACAAAACACACAGACCACTTTGGTATTGTCAATGGAACCATTTGGCAACTTTTAAAAAGTAAACTTTCCATTCAGAATCTTATTGGCGTCCATTTCGGCGTCTCGCACTCGCCATCCATTAAAAACGTAACGTTACTACTCTTTGGCCGGCTCGCAAGCACAAACAAGTGTGTGCGGCATGCCTGTTGTTTTGTTTCCGGTCTAGCTAGATCCGGTGTGGTATTGTAGTGTATGGTTTTTCTAATGTTAAAAGTTGTTGCAACAGCATGTGAAAAAAAACTACAAAGTTTGTTAGGCCAAAAAGAACGTTAATCTCGCAATAAAAATATTAAAGCCTTTTAAAATTGGTTTGCGTGAGTGCCGTTAAAAACACGTTTAACTGACAGCCCTGACAGCATTGTAAAGCTAAGCAAGTTTGACATTGTTTTCAGAGTGGTCGCAGTGACATAGTGACCGTCATAGAAACTTTTCGTGGAGACCGCGATGGACAATGAGTAATAACCTTAATACCTGAAGTAATTTTTGTTTCTGTTTGTGTGTAGGGGAGGATAGGGGATAGTTGTAACACGTCCAGTTTCTCCAATCAAAAACACCTTTTCAATCACTTTTTTCACCCCTAATTTGTTACATTTTACCCCAAGATATTGTACCACTAACCTGGACTAAATTGTAACATTTTACTACTTTTGAGAGTAAAACATGCATTTTCTGTTTGGGTTCCAGAGATAACAGCATCACCATTTAATAACAGACACATGTAATTAGCTGGTGTGACATTTGAAACCACTGGCTGAAAAGAGCTCTAAATACATGTCAAAAATGTCTAAATATATATATATATATAAAAACTATCTCAACTATCCCAGGTCTCCCCTATCTGTTGACATAAATTAACTGAAGCTAAAGCAAGCACAGTGCAGGGTTAACACCACGAGAGGACCGAGCGGACCTGAGCCAACAATGCAGTCGCATGCACAACACTGCAGGAAAGAGTGACAATGGAAGCTTCTTGTACTGTATGACGTGGCTAGTAGCCATGCGGCTTAGTGGTTGTTGAATCCCCCAGACCTAAAAACAAATGTTTTTACTAGTACTGTGTGTCCCTTGACAGAGACCTTGGTTGTTAAAGTATAGAGGAGCAGACATAGACAAGAGTCCTCTGAGGGTCTCTTTCCTCACACTTACCAAAACAGAAATTGTATGGGACAGACCACGTTCACAACTCAGGGTTTCAACTTTAACATTGTAAAATCCTACCATTTAATTTTGACTAAATTGGTTCAGATTAAGTAATTCTTCAAAGGTTACAGATTGTCTGTTTTCTTTTCTTCTAAAATGGCAGATCATTTTCTGTCAGATTTCAGGGCGGAGATGAAGAGAGTCTGAAAAAGGATTATCTACTTTTATGTGGCATTTATGTGTGCATGTTTGTCTTCTTTTTTAAGATTTTTCTTTTTGGTATTTTAGGCCTTATAGGACATCTTAGTCATGAAAGGGCAGAGAGAGGGGGAATGACATATAGCAAAGGGAAACATGTCGGAATCGACCTGTGGCCGCTGCGGCAACAACTGAGCCTCAGTATGGGTGCATGCTCTACCAGCTGAGCAACCTAGGCGCCGTCACTGGGCTGTAGGTTTTATGACAGCATTATGGAAATTCCTGTGTATGGTTTGCAAATGCACAGAAAGAGATGAAAATATACTTTAGATATTGCTTACAATGCATAAATGTGACTTGCTTATTTATCAGAAATCATGTGCCTTGGGCAGTATGTAACACATTTATTTTTTATCCGCCTTAGCAACATGGCTCTAGAAAAATAAATTTGCTGGATGCTCTGTTTTGTGACCAAATACCTGCTAAACTTATGCCATTCATTTTAGCCTCAGCTGTTCTTTGTATTATTCTATACAGTCTCACAGAGACACTACACTAACATGGATCATTTTCTTTTGATCAGAAACTTAATTAGGAAGAGGACATGAGATGAACTTTGGAAAATATCAGCAGCCATTTTTGAGGGGCGCAGTTGTCAACAGAATTACAACCGTGATCCAAGTATTAATATGGTAGCTTTATCGGCAACAAAATTCAGAACTCTTTAAAAGTCTTTCCGGACTAATACTAGAAAACATTGCACAAACAGAATTTGTGTTCAGTTAGAACCAAGAGAAAATTACTTTTAATTCCAATTTCTCAATTAAAAATGAAAAACGTACCTGCAATGAAATTTTTATTTTATTTTTTATTATTATTTTTTATTTAAAATCCTTCAACTAGGCATGGGCCGGTATGAGATAGAGACGGTATGATAACCTCTGGCAAAAACAGTTTCACGGTATTGCAATTACAACTTTATAATGTTTTATAAAGTATTATTTTGAAAAGCTTGGGTAAAAAACATTTTTGTTTCCATTGAACACAATATATTTTATTGTTGAACACACTATACACTTGTAGGAAGAGGGATTTCTAAACTGCACTTTCTTTTCTTGACCACTCATTAAAAACAGCTCATACCTTAGGAACAGTTTGACAGACACTTAACTGCTTAGACTTTTTCAAACCACAGTACACCTTGAAACCGGCCTATGCCTATACCCAGCTGTTTTTCTAATTCAGAACTTGACATAGTATAAAAGGTTGTGTCTCCCAGCATTTACTTTTCAACTAATTTTCTAAAGCAAATATGTCTTGAAAGAAAAGTACTGCTGAATGGACCATTGTAATAACATAAGGAGGCAAACATAGCTGCAAAGCTACAAAATGCTTATACAGAACATAACACGTACAGTATTTACTGACAAGATATTTCATTGTTTTCTTTTTAAACCTGTACATGCAGGATGTAAACCTCAGTCTTCAATGTCAAAGTCCTATTTGTATGCCTATCATCCCCCACTTGTGCGGTACAAGAACACAGAACATAGGCTTTTTGACAAAAAAATCATCAATACATAATCCAGCCAGCAATTATGCTCTCTTTAAAATGTAGTCTGCCAAGCAAATTATAAGTATAATCTCTAGGACATAGGGTTAGAGAATGAGGCTTAGTGTTTTTGCAGCAAAGTAAGGTTGAGGCTGCATGCTCTGACGCAGTTTTGACAGCGCATGAAAAATTATCCATCAAAGAAAAGTGGAGCAAATTTCTCATTGACTGAAGGACTTAAAAGTGGCCAAGTGTTGTGAAAAGGTTTGGCTTCACTGGTCTAATTGCATAAGCCTTGGTCTTTCTCCAGAGGCCTTCCTTCACTTTATAAATCACATGAATGTCTGTTTTATACTACAGCACTGCAGTCATTGGTCATTTCTGCTGCAGGTCTTCAATCCTCGGTCCTCCAATATTACTTTCCTCTCCACCTAATAATTCATATCTTCCATCAATCCTGCAGGCTGATAATGTAACACTTTCAATCGATTTGGAGGACACAGCCACTGAATCATAATCATGGAGCAAGTTGCTCTCAGTTGTATACAAAGTTTGAGTTGTTGCACATGAGTGTGACTAATAAAGGTAAAGACCCATCAGGAACAAAACCATTCTTTGATAGAAAAGTGCCAGTGATGGCTATTAGTCCAGAGCTCGGAGGTTTGGCACCGGTCAGAGGAAGGGATGGCATGTCTCCTTTCATCAGTGGACTCTTCACATGCCTTTCAGTGGGTGCCAGATCAATTTCACACTTTTCTTAGAAGGAAGTCCTCTGCCTATTTTTCTAACAATGAAAACAGACTAAATCCACAGATTTGGTACAGTATTAAATTAGGCTTTTGACACAGCAAATGTCAAATTGAGCGATGGCAAAAATATCTAATCAGCTCTGCAGATATGTGTTGACTTACTAAATGAAAAAGAAAAAAAAGAAAAAAATAGGGCAATTTCCAGATGGGACAAAGTCAAGGACTGCAAGCATCCAGGCTGATGTGTTTGGATAAATGTTATAAATCTGAGGGCTAGACCATTCATCTTTCCATGATCCATCTGACCAGGTGATACCCAATGAGTCCTCCAAATGAAGAGATATGAGGGGCAGACTAAAAACTGACCTTCACAGGTCACACTGTCCACTGGTACAGCACCTTCTCTCTCTTTTTCCTCTCCCCCTCGAGAACAAACTCAGTACTCAGAGATACTCAGAGAAAGCGTGATACAAAATGTGCTATGAATCACTGTTTCTTATGTGCAAACAGCAGAGAGCGTCACTCATGTCAATGTGCATTCGCAAATAGCAAGCTGGAAACCACAGGAATTGAATGCATCACCTTTAGCTTTCTAATTTGCAGTTGCATACGTTGTTGAGTGTGTATACCATAACTGAAATTGCAGCCTCTCACCCAGTATTATGCACTGCTTCCCATCTACAGTACAATAGTTTGTGGATACAATCTCTCTAGAGTACTCTTCCTAGACAATTGTAAATTGGTTTCACAAACCTTTGATTAGACAATCCCCCCTACTTCCATTATGTTCGCTGTCTATGAGTGATTGCTCGCATGCTGAGATGAAAGACCAGTCCGGGAACTGAGGCGATGAGGCGGATGGGACGTGATAATGAAATTAAATGATGCGTGAACGTTGTCTGTTGCTGTTATCACTTAAGAACATGGAGAAAGGGTAAAGGGACCTGAGAGATCTTGGCTCTGTCTAATGCATTACTACCTTAATGGGCCTTCTGCTCTTCTGCTGTTGGAAAGTTCATCTATATGCTGAATACATTTCAGCATTTTTGATTCAGGGTCTTTGGAGAGAGAAACGAGGAAAATAATTTGTCTAGCCTCAGCCCTGTGTGCAGCAAAGCATTAGCACTGCAGCACTGTATACATTTAAATGTCAAATGTTGCATTAGCTTGCCTTATGTTAAGTCACACAGTCAGGGTCACATTTCAGGTTCACATTATACTTTGCATCTTTAACACTCACTGCATGGAGGTTGGCGCTGTAAAAATGTCCATGGCCTGCTCGTTTGTGAAGGATGACAGTTGTACAGCATCACAATGAAGTCCACCGATGAAACAGTTAGGTCAAGTCAATTCAAGTATGTTTATACAGCACATTTCATACAACGTGTAAACTCAATGTGCTTCAAAATAAAAGCAAGAACAAATAGGCAATTTTATTTCAACTCTGTTGCCTGGAAATTTGGAGTGCTGTCAGTAGAGAGAAAAAATCAAAACAATCGGTGCTCCCTACACCGTGTTATCCTTCTGCTAGAGTTAGAGTATGTCACAAAAAAACAATTTGCCGTTGTTATGTATTTAGTAATAACTATATAAAGAAAGGCTGTAACCTGACACCACAGTGGATTCAGGATGTTTTTTTTTTTTTGTGGAAAAAATAAATTTTTGAATATTGGATTGCATGAGTTTGACAACTGACTAGTGTGGGCTTCACCGGAAAACAGGAAATAAACAGATTAACACAACGTTCATGCCTTTTTGTTACATCTACTGCAGTCAGATTCGCTGTGTTACCTTGGAAATAATCTCTTCACATAGGTAGGCACTTGTAATGACATTTATGACATGTTTAAAGGCTAAAAACATGTTTAAAACTTGCCTTGTTTAAGCCTCTTGGGCGCTTACTCTAGCAGGAGGATAATATGGTGTAGACAGCACCGATTGGTTTATTTTTCTTGTTTTTGACAGTACTCCAAATTTACAAACAACAGAGCTACGTGTTGAAATTGACCAGAATTCTCCTTTAACAGCCAAGGTAAACAGGTAATACATACATATGGAAACATATAAGATTAGATAAAAACAAGGTAAAAAAAACAAGATAGAATAGTATTACAATAAAAATTGAAAAAATACCAATTCGATGATAACACAGAAGCAATAAGTATTAGAAACATACATACCACAGCATGAGCTCCACTGTTTGTCCATTTGATCAATATGCTGTATACTTGTACTTTGCCAAAATTGAGTTTAAAATCACCCCATTTGTTGCTAGCACATGCAGCTCTTTGCTGGAAAACCTGTTGTGTGAATGGATGTGCCAGAGTTCACAGTTGAGCCATTGAGCCAGGCACGTGGAGCTGCATGGTGGCAGAACAAAGCGCACTTCACTGCATCCAAACAGTAGGGGCAGCAGATTATTGTGGGTGGGTGAACTAAGGGAAGTTTAATTAGTAATAGCAGTTGCTAAACATGTCTTTAAAAAAATAAATGAGTAAATATGATGAAAAATAAGCTTGTTAAAATGCAACAATTACTGCCATTAAATGAGTTTTTTTTCTCCTGAAGTCCATTTGATTAAAAAAAATGCATGTACATGTGTTTATGTTATCAGACTATTCAGACCAGCACTCCAACACCGCCTGCGGACAAAACATTACAAAGCCATGCTCGGATACAGTCGGCAAATCACTTTTTTTATACAATCAGGAGCCACACAAAACATTTTGAATGATGATCAAAATGATACTTTAGGCTCACAACATTAATCCCATTATAAATTCAATGTGCTGTAAAAAATACTAGAAGTTGTAGCCAGCACATAACAAAAACTTTCACTAAACCACCATCAATCTCAACCACCACTGTAAGGAATGGTCTGTGCTGAAATAATTGCAGGACCCAGTGGCTCTCAGCGTCAGATACCGACGCAAATGTCACCCTTTACTTTAATCAGGCCCCCACATACAGTACTCAGCCCCTCTGCTGACGTGTGTAAAACTGTTGCTAGGACATCTCCAACTGCAAACAAGGCCAATTATGACCCTTTTTATTCTGAATTTTTAAGCCATGGACTTTTATGTTTTGAAAAACTGCACTAGAGCCGAAAAAAAGTGATTTAAAAACTTGTCACGACAATGTAAAGACTATTGGCTAAGCAGGAATGACAAACACTACTGCGCATAGTCAGCAGTCACGTATCATGGAAGTATACCTGGAAGCTTAGAAACATTTTTGGGTTGATCCTAAACTGTATCTGCTAGAATGGTCGACGTAGTAAGGTTTAGGTGTGGGGATTGGTAAGGGTCAGAATACCAGGGTAAGCCAATCAGAAGCAGAAGAAGGCGGGCCATAAGGCATGTCATTTGACATTAATACGTCTTGCGGAAACCAATCTAGCTTCTTTCGCTACTGCTATTCCCAGTGGTAGATGCTCGATCGACTCGTTGCCCGCTTTATATTGCTTTATTCTGCCTCTGATTGGCTTACCCTGATAATCTTACCCTAACCCTAACCAACCCCCACTCCCCATGCCTAAGCCTTATCAGATTTAGGATCTATTAGCAACAGCCAAGAATCCCGACCTAGCGTGTCCAAATATGACGCCAGTAAAAAAAAATGCCAAAGACACCTGATCAAGGTGCACTTTTTGATGCCTTGTGAGTGAGAATATGTTAAGCAGGCAGATAAATAGTACTTTTATTCTTTCATTGCTGTGTTTTATGTTTCTATGTTTTGCAGGTTCTTTGCTTGCTGTGTGAAGCACTTTGTAACTCTGGTTTAATAAGTTCTATGAAGATATTGTATTATTATAAACGGGTGCAATACTGTGCGCTGTTTGGTTAAGAATAAGTCGATAAAGAAGGGTTGACTGTATCTGAGCAACACCTACACAGTCCTGAGTACTCTCAGCCAGCTGCTGTGGATGTACCAGCCACCAGAATTATTTATATATATATATATATATATATATATATATATATATATATATATATATATATATATATATATATATATATATAACATAGCATTGTTTCAGAGTTGGAAAGTTTCACCACTAAGATCCATCAGCCTCCAGAAAGAAAAACTAATAATATTTTGCTAAGAAATTATCTTCTGAAGGCTGCCTGATGGTAACACTGGACTCCAATTTATATTTATTACAATTTGTGTGTAGGTGTGAAAATGCTTTTTTGTCCCTAAAGTGGAAAAAAGGATCAGCATTTTAGAGGTTCACCACCACATCAGCAAAATGGGATGGAATTTTGTAGTTTGGCTTGGCCGCTTCAATGAAAATAACAGAAATCTCCATCTTACGTCATATTGAGTCTTAAATATCAAGGCACATTCTTAAACAAGAATAAAAAAGTTTAGTGCTTGTGAAGAAAGAGTATTTTTAATAATTACAGTCAACCAGCCTTGCTGGAACATGTAATATCAGGGTGTGAATTTGAAAGTGGCTTCCATACACAAATTCCGAAAAAGGAGAAAAGTTGGTGGATTTGTCTTCTACAACCTAAAGCCAACACACTAATGCTGTGGGTCCATAACGTAAATGGCACATTGCAGTGATTATAGAAAAAAAGTTAATCAGCTGGGAAGATAGTCAGTGTGAAAAGGATCCCTGATTTACTACAGTACATGCGGGAGTGCAATTCCCTTGAGAAAATTACTATTTGTTTATTTGTATTTATTCCATCCATCATCCATCCATCCATCCATCCATCCATCCATCCATCCATCCATCCATCCATCCATCCATCCATCCATCCATCCATCCATCCATCCATCCATCCATCCATTGTGCGGTCGCAGCAGCAACGTACTTCATGCAGATGAGAGCTTTTCGGGGGATTTTATTATTTCAGAAAAACAGAGTTGAATTTTTTTTTCATGAAAACCTATTTCAGAATTTCTGAAATAATGATCTTGGTAATTAAGGAAAAACAAAACATGCAGCATATTTTTTTTCATGAAAACTATCTCATTAATTCAGAAAACGGCAATTTTTTTCTCTCTAAAGTAAATGCATTACACTTCTGCATCGACCAGCCTTACCGCTTTAATGAGAAGTCAGTTCTGGCTTTGACTCATTGCCAATGTAACAAGATGACATTTTGAAGCATGTATTGCAAATAAGAAGAACAGAGGAGCCTGGGGACAATGCCAGCAGGACCAAAGACCGACAGCAAGCACGAAAGCTTAAAGGAACCAAAAGTACGGACATAACGTCTGTACAAAAGTTTTAAATTCTTACTTTGGAGATCACTTGAAGTCAGTGTTATCTATAGGGAAAACACTTCAGTAAAGTGTATAACATACAGTGGTGCTCAAAAGTTTACATACACATGCTTAAGTTGACTAAAAGAAATAAAATCATGTTTGGAAATTTATTTTAATACCTAAATTAAAAATGAGGTAAATCAACCTTTAAGGACACCAATTTTCTTTGTGAATGAATAACGTATTGTAAATAAATAAATGTTCTTATTTAAAATACAGGGGTCATAAGTATACATACATGTTAAATTCCCATAGAGGCAGGCAGATTTTATTATTAAGGCCAGTGGGATATTATGCATCCTGATAAAGTTCCTTGCCTTTAGAATTAAAATAGCCCCACATCATCACATACTCTTCACCATGCTTAGAGATAGGCATGGGATACTTTCTATAAAATCATCTCTCAATGCAAATCAAACCAGGTATTAGTCTAACTGAAATAAAACCATGCCTATCTCTAAGCATGGTGAAGAGTATGTGATGATGTGGGGCTATTTTAATTCTAAAGGCCAGGGAACTTTATCAGATGCATAATATCCTGAATCCAGGAAATAACTGGCCTTTAATAATAAAATCTGCCTGCCTAATTTAACATATATGACTGTATTTTAAATAAGAACATTTATTTATTTACAATACGTTATTCATTCACAAAGAAAAGTCCTTAAAGGTTGATTTTACCTCATTTTTAATTTAGGTATTAAAATAAATTTCCAAAACATGATTTTTTTATTCCTCTTTTTAGTCAACTTAAGCATGTGTATGTAAACTTTTGAGCACCACTGTAACAATACAATGTTCGTTTGAATGTTGAAATGTGAAACTAAACATAACTTTGTTTTTAAGACCAACTCCCTCTTCCTTTGTCACATTTTTAGTGTGTGTAAATAAGTAATCGTGTTGCTGAGATGGCTGCAATGAGAGAGGGAGACAGAGGCTCTGATGGAATGCAACACAAATCTTGTGGGCTGCATATATTAATTCTAATGAAGATCACAGCAGGCGGTCAGAATTATCAATGCAGGATGAGATGTAAGAATATGAGCAACTGTTATTAATAACCTTAAAGTAATAATGGATTCTCATGGAATCAAACTCTATTTTTGATAATATTTATGGACAGCATTCTTTTAGCAATTTCCATTATATGCATTAACAGGTTATTAGACTGCCTTTCTATTTATTGATTTTTCCTAAAGCAGTTCTGATGATCTGCTTGACTCTACATGTGATCCAAGCAGTGATTTATGGTGTCACCTTCTTATTTGAATAATAGCACATTGAAAATCCACCTATCCCTAAGTATTGTAATCTAGTCCTTGAATAATTCCTCGTGATAATCAGTGGTGCAGAGATCCTGGGGTGATTTATTACCTGCTAAAATGATAACTGGAGTTGACAAAGCATGATTGCGTTAAAGAAAGAGGCTGCTGCTTTAATCCATTACAAAAAACTACTAGGCGAAAGCTAAAGAAAATGTATAATTACTAATAATTAATAAAAAGGGGCAATATATTTATGTTTAAGATGTATATATGATGTAAGGCTAATACCAGCAAAAGATGCATGAATTTAAGCAGAACTTTAAAAGATAAAAAAACATCTTAAAACCTTTAGTGGATAGTCTACAAACCTGCATGTGCTATGTCAGTGATTCGCAACCAGGGGTACGTGAAATTATTTGATAAAAAACAATATATCAACATATTAACATTAAGTGAACTGTAACACCTTAACTCTACATGTTGCAGGTAAGAGAAAACTAGTAAGCAAGTGGGCACAGAAGTTTTAACAAGTAGGTAAAAGTAATGGCTAAACAGTTCAAATGATTAATTATAAGTACTAGATACATGGCTGTAATTGTCATTTCCAGTAAAAGTAACATTAGCGGCTATATGGTCAAATATTCAGCTTCAGTCTAAGTAGTAGTGACCTTGTAGGCTAGTAGTATGATTGCTGACCAAACCCACTGAAATACTGATAGTTCAATTGTATGAGAAACAATATTCACATTTATGTGAATAGTGTCATTGAAAAAATAATTGGGAATTGATAAAGGGGTACGTGAGTTCATCTGCCAGGGCTTTGGGGGTACCTCAGACCCAAAAGGTTGGGAACCACAGTGTATGTAAGGTCAAATTTAGCTTTATTAGCTCTCATCACTGGCTGCATGCAATAAGACCAAACTGTATAAAACATTTGAGCAACTATCCACAAATGAAACTTCTAAAGTTCCCACCGTTCCCTGTGGCATTTAACTATCCTTTATCCATCTAGCTATATATGCCCCAATTCTAATGTGAGACAGATGTCAAAACCACAAATGATTGTAAAGAACATTGTGACATGTTTTCATAAATCTAAAGAACCATTAGAAAGGCAGCATCAGTCAGCCACAACCTAATATAAACAGTGCAGGATTGAATACTGTATATGTGCAGCTCTGCTACTGATATGTCACTTGGGGTTATCAAGTGGGTAGCTCTTGTCACAAATGTCTCTCTGAATAAGGTCACTGAACTCGACAGCATTAAGTAGATGGGTAAGACAGCAAGTCGCAGTGGATTCACAACTCTTTTCAGCCACAGCCTTTATGTTAATAGCTAATTACAGTCTGCCAGCATCCTATAAGCATGCCAAAGCTAACAATTCCCCATGTTAACATCTCCTACAGTATGCCCATAGGAAATACTTGAGTCTGATTGGCTGGCAGGTGTCAGGACATCTCATATATAGTTTGAAACACAATCTCGCACTGCACACCCAGCTGCAACTCTTTTATGAAGCAGGTTATACCCCGGCAGGCGGAGTTATAAAAAATTGTATGGTGTCACTGAGTGTACACCTTCCTCTGTGCTAGACTCTCCGGTTCTCCAGTCCCTGAAAGGTCAGCACTCTCAAGGAAACTTTAAATTGGGTTACACCGTCTCGCTTCTGCTAATATAGTTATCTATTTAGAACATTTTGATCTGTTGAATTACAACTGTTTAAATTATCAAGATATATAACAGTGAATGAGACAGTGTGCAGGAGTTTCTTTTTTTTATTCAAGGCGTGCTTTCCTCCAATGCATCTTTCACATATTTGGGTGTGAAGAGACTTTTTTTATATTTGGGGAAATTGGATTTCTACATGTTGAACTCTACATGTCAGCTCCATATGGATTTCCCTGACCTCCAGCAGAAAGATCTGTTTATCAAGGCAATTTAATGAAAATGAATTTCATTTTGACCCAATCGGTTGCTGTCTACTGTAGCCTGTATGCTGGTATGAATAAGTCCTCAGCCTTGTTTGTCCACTTCATTTTCCTATTTCAAATTATATTGTTTTGTACCACCACTTACATATAAAATAGCTGCAGATGAGAAGTTTTTAGTTTAACTAACATCAACTTATCAAGTGTCCTGTGAATAGCATTTTAGGGTTATAGTAATTATGAAACATTTACAAAGGAGTGTGATGAGGAAAATGTGTTGGTGGAAATAATTTGCAGTGATAGTTCTTCAGAGGAAGCTGTGTGGAACAAATGTGATCCCTACTGACCTTACCTTCATCCTTCTGTCATGCACTTTATCTCAGGGTCAATGGCCCTCTACGTAAGTGATTGGAATTTGTCTTTGAACAGCCCAGTCTCATGGCAGTTTGTGAAATGATGACGTTAGTTCTTGTTGACGTTAAAAGTATTCTCAAACAAAACAAGACTAGCTTTCCCCTCCCTCCCTCCTCATCCCATCCCCTCCCCCTCCCTTCTGTGCTTCCACGCACTAACCCCCCACCCCCACCCCCAAATCCTTCTTGTCGGTTATTGGCTGAAATTCTGGAATACTGTTTGTGTATGCTTTGTGGTTTTTTTGTTGCCGTTTGTAGACGCTGTGTCCATTGCGTGTGGGGGTGCGTCCCGTTGTCGCTGGCGTGTGGCTTTTTATTTCTCCATTGTTGCATCCCCCAGAGACCGCAGATCATGTCCCGGGGGCCGTTATTGTCCCCCAGAACAGGCTGCTGCCCAGTCTCATGTCAATGAGACCGGGTTTGTTTTAAAAGAGGAATAGACCGTAATGAGTGATTGTTGTGATGGACTTACACAATTGGATGATAATTGCTGGTAAAAAATATTATAAACATATATATATATATATATATATATATATATATATATAAGGCAGCAGGTGCTCTTGTTGTCGGTGTTGTTGACAGTGTTTTAAAGGATCTTCAGAAACTCAGCTCGAAAGTGTTGACAAACTGACCAAAGAGCCGGTTAATTAACCCGAGTCGTGTCACTGACCCAGGAGAATTGAGTGAAATACGTCAATGAACCGACTCACTCATGTTTCTTTACCTCAGTCGTGCCAGTAGCGCTTCGCTCAAGCTGAGTACGATCAGTGTATGCTCCAATGTGTGTAGCTGGTCTTCTTCGGTTACTGTGTGTGTAGTAATCTAGCTCATTAGCGCATCCACTGGAGTGGTGGTAGAATCAATCAGGAAATGTCCTTTTTTTGAACGAGAAGTATAACCTTAGGCTACTGAATGAGACTAAGTGACCGTGGCTGCCGCACAAGTAATGTAATCAAATGGTGTCTATGGTTCTTGGTCAATTCCACACAATAGCGATGGGAAAGAGTAATATAACATATACAGTACAAGTAGGCTACATGTAATGTTAGGCAATCTTGGTAGTTACGTTCGATGTTAAGAAGGTAGGCTGTCACGAAGATACCTGGCTACTAAACAAGACCATGCAACAGCTCAAGTTTGAGTTATTGTAGTATCCAATGATTTGTAACTTGAATCAGGTTATGTTCAAATTAAATACTGTTAATGCAAGGGGGTTTACATTGTATTTTGGTCATGAGTTGGAGTGAACTTTGGAAGGGATGTTTGGGCTAAAAGTGATGACATGGATGTGATCTTTGGTTTACCACTTAGCAAATCCTATGTTATCTAAAATGTGACTTAAACATATCCTATATAAAGTATGTCTAAGGTATTGAAAGCTAGAGTGTGTATATCTGACACTCTCCAAGCTTCTGCAGAGCTTGTAAATTGACACTGAATCTTTGATATAATAAACTTTATAATCAAGAAGCAGTAACCAATACTTGTTTCTAGTGCATCTTAGATTATGGCGTATGTGGCAATTCACACATTATCGATGGGGAAGTACATCACATACAAATACATGTTATGTTATCTTGGTAGTTATGTTAAGTAAACACACAATCACCTTTGTTAATGCTAATATTTTCCCTCCTAAACACACTGATCACTCCAAATCGTTCAAGCCTACTTTACAGTGAAGTCATCATCAATTTGTAGTGTGCTCTGAGAAAAAATAACTCTATGCTATGGGTTGGGACAGCACTTGAGTGAAAATCAGATTCTGAAATCCAGAATGCCTTTAGTAAATAGGAAATGTAAAGGGTAGTGTATAATACCTTAACACAGTATTTTGTCCTGGTTGATAATATCAGTACCATCTTACTTTATTAGCTCACAATAGTTTTAAATTTGCATTTGGGCTACTTTGTTGGTTGATGACACTAAATGCTGTATCATCTTTTCTGCTGAATGTTTTCTTAAGGTAATATTTGACATTCCAAAAGATCCCTTTAGGGGAAGATGGGTAAATAAACTTGACAGTCACTTGACAGGGTAAACTGGGACAGCACTGCTTTCCCCATGAGCATGCAAACAGAAAAGGTTAGGTTTAAAAATGAAGTTACAATGGGACACAGCACTTGAGGAAAGGGGCCATATCCTTAGAAGATGTTAATGGCTGGTTAAGGATGGAGGTGAGCAGTGCAGGTAGCACATTGCAAGACTAAGTCAGGACAGAGTCTCCCCTAATCTTCCAAACAGAGATGCATTTGTTCCAGTATGTTCCAGGAAAGTCTTAAGAAGAATAGGAGGCTGACACTAGATCATTTTGAACAAGCAAGACAACAGAATCTAACTGTCAGTTTCACACCTTTTCTAAATTAAGATGAACCCATCTGTTGCTCTGTGTGTGAATCATGTTAACAACTGAGCTGACTCAGTCCACTAACGCTGGTTCTTGGCTCAGTGTGAAGCTTTTCTGATTCGGATGCATTGCAGTTCATTCTCATGCAAACAGTGCCAGTGGCGAATGGTGCTTAAAGCACATGATTAAAGTCAATGCCCATTTGTCATATTCACAATAGATGAACATTTGTATTGATCAATCCTTTGCAATTGCTACTCAACTGATGATGCTCAAGAAAGCATGTGAAGTATTAAAGCTGATTTTGGAATACTTCTGTTGTAGGGAAATAGGGCAATTCATCTTGACACATGCTAAATTGGCTTTTTCTCCATTACGTGTTGCATCTACAAAGCAATACAATTGATTAATTGTGTAATTACAGCCACTTTTATCTTGCTGCAGTGATTCATGCATGGTAAGGATTGTAGAGCTAAGAATGCTCTATAAATGGAAGACCCCAACCTTTTAAGGCATAATAATCTTTTAGTGCCTTCTATAAAGATTTTTATAAAGTTTCAACATGGACTGGAAGACTGCCGCTGCACACATTGTATTTAGGTGGAGATTTGTCAATTTTACTGCTTCATGAGTCACTGGTGATATCCTAAACATGAATATGGTAGCTGTATCTATTATACGTTTGTTTGCCGTCACACATTTCAGGAAGGCAAAAACACAGCATGTTCATACGTATCTCATCACAGCACCTGACACATAAACACAGACGTTTGAAGAAATGTGTAGCTGTTGAAATTGAGGTTGGAGTGGACTCAAAATGGGCCAATAAGAACAACCAGGCACCTTTTTATTTTTTTAACATGCAATGCAAGAGCTACTTGAGTGGCAATATCATGCTAAGCTTTACTGAGTCTGGGCTGGTTTTACAGTTGCTCCCCCACAATGTTCAATCACTTGCTCGGTAGAGAGAGTTGACACTCTTCCCTGCCAAAGACGTGATGGATGCAATCAGGCGAGATCATCAATCAGTCATACTGCATCCTGTAAAAAAAAAAAAAAAAAGCTGGAAATAAGTAGCAGGCAGAGGTGGCAAAAGTACTCACTTCCTGTACTCAAGTAGAAGTGCAGATGCTCTGGTAAAAGTAGAATTACTGATTTAAATTCTATAAAAGTACAGGCTTGGAAATGTACAATAGATTAGTGTTTTAGTATAAAAGTAGCCTTGCAAATGTACTTGACCACACAAATGCTACTGGACTGCACGCTGAGAAAATTCAGAGGACACAAAAAAAGGCTTTTTATATGCACTTGCATACAATTTAAATGGATGTTGGCCAATAGGCCTAAAACATCACATATATGATTATTGTGACAGAGACTGGGACTCCAGGTTAATACGTTTCTGACTGAGTAGCAAGATATGAATTTAGTTGTGATTCTGTGAGAATTCACAGATCCAGTTTCTCTTTTTTAATCTTCTCCTTAACATTTAAGGGAATCTACTACATGTATGTGTCAATGCACAAATATGGCTTCTGGAAAGAAAATAGAAGATTAAATATCAATTACTAAACAGACATTAATTAAGAAGTTGCCCACCACATTGGCCAGGAGTCATTCTTGATGTCTATTATCTCAAACATCTCTCTCAGATAAGGCCGAGGATGATCAGGAATGTCATGCTGCTTGTCTGCCGAATCTCTGGGATCTCCGTTTTCTTACTTTTAAACTATGTCGCCGTCCAGACTTCTATGTGCTAACGTCAGCGGCTTCAAGTCCCGATAATTTACAGTGAATGAATGCCACCAAATCTGTAGAGTCATCTTGTAGTGGTGCGTCAAGTGCAACGTACAGTACTGTATATTCCCATCCAGTTAGATTGAATTAGGTATTGATGATGCAAACAGTTACTACGGTAACTCCAGTGAAATTATGTGAAACTTGTTAGTGAGGAGGACTAGTATATGATTGTATTTAAAGCTGATTCTAGTTTCCAACTTCAGCCCAGGTGTGTCTGTTAAAACACGGACGGAGACACTTTCTCTCTTTTGATTATTTATTACAATGAAGCAACAGTACAAACATGGGCATGGGTAGCTCTGCTATGGCTCTGTGTTGTGTGTGTGGTTCTGCAAAGAAATAAATAAAATTATAAACGCTACCATACACAATGCATATGAATTATATACTGTAAATGCTAGCAAACAATAACAATAAATCCACTATTGATTACATTATCTTAATGCAGTGTAACTACTGTAGCATGTAAATAATGCACCTCATTACACTCCATTATATTGAATCCGAGCCAGGTGCAACCTAGCTAACAGGTGAAGAACACAAACAACAACATCACTAGATAACTTACTTTTAAATTTGCAAGAAGTATAGACCAATACAACAACAGGCTTAAATGAACTGACAACATAAGTTATACGACTTACAGTTCTCAAGGACGCACACACACACACACACACAATCTCAACTGATTATCCTCCGGATAGCTAGTCTCTTTTTCTTTTCTCTCACTTTTTTCTCTATGTGGTCCTGATTAAATCAACACAATTACACATCATAGTGCCTAAAAAGAAAAGGCTTTACCACAACTCTCAAGCAGATAATGAATGAAAAAAACTCTTTCAACACAATGCATCTAATTAAATGTTTGTAACTGTGTGAAGTGGTAATTAACAAAACTGATTGTAAAAGGGATATAATTGACCCATTTTTACAGGTTATTTTTTCAAGATACAGAAGTTGTTCCACAAATATTCCATATCTTGATCCTCATTTTATATTAGGATTTTCATCAATGACAAACCTTCTGTATATTATCTCAGGGGTCTTTTATGTCTTGTCTTACACTTTTAAAAAATTGGCAGAATTGCAGTGATATCGTCAAAGGTGATGTCCACTACCTCACTGAGTGGCACCTGGATATTTGTGTTGCCATACTAAAAGAAATCCCTTCATTCACTGAGTGGAACAGTGAGTAGACTATTGATGTTTTTGGATCTGTTTGGAAGCTCCTTGAGAACAACACTGAACCCTTAATTGATCCCGATGGCCAGGCCAGTGCCTTGCATGGCAGCCTTACCGCTGTTGGTGTGTGTCTGGGTGAGTGGGTAAATGAGAGACAAATTATGAACCACTTTTCTACTACTGATACACACTACAAAATGAGCCAATTTAGGCCCATAAAGCACCAAGGCAATACTGTGCTAACTTTACCCAGTATCCATGGGTAGAAACCCAGCCAAAACAATGGGCTGTTCCTTGTTAAAGTTGTTTTACATAATATTATACTATTTATCCAAACCAAATATGATATGGTTATGCCCTGTAGGGGATTTGAGGGGAGATGCCATCCCCCTTGTTGGCAAACCAAAATGCCCTTTTGTAAACTTGCCATTCCTCTTCTCCATCCCCTAGTAGCAGAGAGAGTGCAGGGGCAGAGGGGTTGTTTATTTGAATATGTTAGTCTAATCACCTTGACTCATCGGGCCCTTTCTTGCACTCGACACAAGTGTCTTTGCTACTTTAAGACCAACGCAGTTGTTAATTACCCGTCCTTCGCCCATGTCGTTTACATAGCAAATGCATATTTGCGTATTGCAAATATGCAGAAGATGATCGCGCAATTGACCAACAAAAAACAAGTCTAAAGTCAGTAACGCAGCATTTCATTGTTATTTTAACAGCGCGTTAGTAAAATGTGCCTAGGCTCGTGCACAGCACACACACGCTGTCACTCCCCAAGATAAGTCAAATGCAGATTTGAGTTACGCATGCGTCATTTTGCAATTACTGAATATGTGAGTTGCAAATGTGTCACTTTGCGACAAGTATCATACAAGATGCTAACGAGAGACTTCTGTAATGTCAGTACAGTAAAAATGGACCTGCTTAACGAAGTTTGTTCACTGCTGGCTACAAGTTAGCATCAAACAACCATAGATAGCTAAAACGTTTTTAAAATGATTACCATCGTATTGTTTGAAAAGTTTATCATTTCATATATTTCACAAATTTCCGTGTGACACGTCATGCCGTAAATCTGAGCATGCGCAACTCACCTCTGCACTCAACCAGAGCTGGTCTGACTCTACTCTCATCAGGTATGACACGTTATGCCGTAAACCGTTTAAATCTGAACATGCACGACTCAAATCTTACATCAGGGAGTGACACACACTATGCTTAATACACACACACAGGGATGCGCAGCTGCACACAAACATGCAAATGATTTCAAATCTGGCATCTTAATAGCAATGCACCAAGGTACAAACGCACCTGGATTTTAAAGGGAATGGGAGATGACACTCTGATTGGTTTGTAGCATGTTATGCCCAAAACACTATAAAATAAGTACAACCCTTTTGAACCATGTGCCCAGCGCACGGATATTTTATTCCACTGTCAAACTAGCAAAAGTGGATTTGGACATGCCCTAAATGCAGCTGCGCCATGTGCTTCATGCCGTGTGGTTAGATCGTCAAATTAGGGCTCATCGAGTCTTCGTCTGACGGAGCAAGTTTGAATCTAAGGCCCCTACCATGGCTCTGAAATATCAGTAGCCTGTCTGTGCTAAGCACTGATAAATCCATGGTGCTGTCCGTTGTGCTGAAGTACAGAAGCAGATGGATTTTCCCTTGCCGGAGAAGTGTATTAAAAGAGTTGTTCGTGGAGTGATTCACTAGTTGCCTGCGAACAAAAACAAACTGGGTACATATTGAATGTTAATATCTTGACTCATTCTTATTAAACTTTCTTATGTCACTATTTGTCACTGATTGTTAATCATATCCTTTGCAGTTTTAAATGTCATGTCACAAATCACAAACAATTAATTAATGACAATGTTTCAAGAACAAACTTGAGCTTTTGTGTCAAAATAACCCATTAGTAGTGGGAACATTAACCCAGTATTGTGTTAATTCTATATTAACCCAGTGTAGAAGTGCAGCCCTTTTACATGTATTTCATACCTGCCTTAACACAATGAATGAGCTGACACAGAAGCAGATTTCTTAAACATTATGAACAAAACTGAGAATATTGTGAGTAGAAGACTATCAGGGATCTGTCTCTTTGTAATATTTGTTTTCAATATTTGTTTTCATTGTCTTTGACTTTTATGGTCAGGCATTTTCATAATTTCAAATGAAAATAAAAAACGCATACTTACAGAGAATGCAAGAAAAAGGTACAGTGAGCTTAGAATCTCTCCAAAGTTATTTTCCATGCTTTCAGTGATTAAAGGGCATCACAAAACAGCCAAGGAGATTGATGTGGAAAGCCTTTACTGAATTTGGATGAACTCCAGTGAGAGTTCATCTGTTCTTTGAAGTTTGCCAGTTTTTAAAGGTCAACTGCTCCTGTGCTGCTTTAGGAGTAGCCTACTGTTCCACCATCAGAACTGAGGGCCATTTCTTTACATAATGGACAGCTGTAGGACACTCACAGCACTACCACTTGGACTTGGACTCTGATAAACCAGATGATGGATAGTGGTGCCAGTCAGGCATGAATGGGTCCCCAAGATGCACCTCTGCACTTTTTCACAGTGAAGCCTGGCACACATCAGCAGCAATATACCACACTGTGCACTATCCTTCCCTGCAGTCATGTCACAGTGCCTCAGGTCAGCACTTTCTTACTCTGTACGTATGCATGTATTGTTTCAGTAGCAATATCATACTTCAAATCTTGCTGTTGATGAGTTTGTACATTTTCTCTACAGAATTCTTCTTTAATTTCTATCCTCAAAATAGAGATGAAATGCTCATTGAAAAATGTGTGTTTAATATGTGTGTTTTTTGGAAATGAATGTGTCACACTTTGGATTAAAATAAAAGTGCAAAACAGTGTAAAAAAAGCTGAGCCATACTCCTCTCCATTGAAGTGTAAGACTGGGGGTGACGTGTTCTTGCAGTACAGTATGTACTGCTCAAGAGATTGTAGCTCTGTGAAGTGCACCTCTTTTCATGTGAATTTGACAGTTAAAAAAGTAATGTTGGTCCATGTTTTGTCATCTTTCTGGCTCCAAGTGCATTCATTTTCCAGTCCAGTGTAACTTATTTTCTGTTTTTCAGGACTCGTTCCTTGAAATAGACAGGTGAAGGCTTGGTTGCATCTACCAAGCAAAAACGTACACATTTATATTTGCTGGCTGAGACTAGCATCATTGTTTTATGCCCCACAAGCAACAAAAGAATAGCAACGTCAAACACATCCATCTATCACGTCTGATAGATGCCCAACCAATAATGTGGTCCAGAACATGATGGCTCGACTGGAACTGGCCAGATTGAGATGAACATTGCAGAGGATGTTCACAGTCCTCTGACAGATGACTCCCTAATGTTTTCGGTGAGCTTGTGACCTTTCTTCTATCTTGCAAGAAATATCAAAATCTTACATGCAGACTGTCAAGAAACTGACTGAACACATTAACGCTTCTCAAAGGAACAACCCAGTGCCATGCTCTGTTCACAACCTCAACTTTACACATAACACTATTGAGATTAATTTCCATTGTAATAACTCACTAACCTCCTTTATCACAACCCTTAGAACAATTTTTTTTTTTACTTTTAAGCCAAATGTTGCAATTCGGAGACGCAGGTGGATACTGGGATGTGGTTTAACATGCAGCTGCATATGTTTGCCATGTAGCACATTTCCCTGCTGATACTACAACTGTAGCTCTGCTATAGCTTTTTATGATTGTTGAATTTCATGATATATTTGAGTTGTATGTGTATGCTTATGTAAAGCACTTTGGATTGCCTTCATGTATGAGCTGTGCTATATAAATAAAAACAGTTTTTCCCCTCAGCAGTAAGCCAACACCAACAAGACCCCCACTGGCACTGACTCATTTTTTGATTCTAGTGCTGATATATAAATTCCCTTGCCTAGCCTTGCCTTGCCTTCTTCTACTACTTACTTACTTACTACTAGTTCACAACCTGGTCACAGAAGCCAAGAGGTTGCATTTGTAAATTTGGAATAAAATACGGAATGTACAAGAATAAAAACACTAATGAAAATTAACCTATAAGCTGAATTCAATTGCATAATACTACTACTACTTTACTGATAAATTGTGTGGTCCGTTATTAACAATATAAAAAGGAAATATTAAAATAGTAAACCTAAACAGTCTTTCACGTGTCAGTCTCCCACACAAAGCTGGCAGTTATTTAGTTGTGTATTCCTTTATAATATCGACCATTTTGCTTCTTTTCTCAGGATTTGTATTGCGTTAGGGTAAACAAGCTGCTGACACAGAAGTTGTTGCTGTATAATAAAGTTTTCATTCCAATGGGTGAGTGGATTCTCGTCACCACAAACTGAATGAACCGCAGCAGAGGTTGAAATTCTGCAATCTTTACTGGTAAAAGTACAATTCCAATCTAGGCAAGGTTCAATTGACGGATTGTCACTTACCAGTATCCCATGTCCTCTTTCCACCTTACTTCAATGTTTACTTGGACATACTGACATTTTGAAGGAAACAGCTTAAAGATGGAAATGCCTGGCTGCTAAACATTCAGATATGTCAAATAAATCAGCAAAGAGAATTTTTTTTTCAGAAGGATCGTCTAAATGAGGCAGCAGTGAAAGATTGCCAATAGTGGAAACTAGGGCAGAACTTATTGAGCCTCAGAACTTAAGCTCTGATAAAAGGTTTCCAAATGGCTTGGTTTGTTTTGCTGTGTTTCTGTCTGTGAAATTAACTTGGGATGATAGTGTCATGCAATTACCCAAGAAGTTTACAAGCAAGGCATCCCACCATATTTTTTGATTAATTGGACTCATAGTAAACACCAGTGGCTGTTTGGAAGCAACCTCTGAGCTGACCATTGTGTGATGTTAGCTCAACAGTGTCCACAGAGGGAAACTGCTTCCCTAATTAATTTACTACAGCTTCAAAAGGAGTTGTGAAAAGTGCCTTCTGGAGCTGCGGATCAGTATGCTTCTTTAGCTCTTCAACTCTCTGTGGGGCTATATCACTGCAGTTTGTCTTTGCCAAGGAGCTGGGGATAGCTTTGAGTGGGGTTGGCCCTTTGGGGGCAGATAATCATCCCCTCTGGTATCATACCAAACGCAGCTGGAGTCAGTCATTGGATAATATTTTGTCCTTCTCATCATGTCTGTTTTATTTTCTAACTTGTTTCCCACTGGCAAAGACAGATGCTAAAACAGAAACTGGCAGTTTTTAGCCTCAGTAGGCATTGCGTAAAAGCGGAAATGACACCTCACATTAGCTTGGTGGACCACACAACCAGCTCAGTGTGTTTATGTTTGACAAGTGCACACCATGCAGTGGACCTTCAGTGCCAATGCAGAGAGAAGTGTGCCCTTGATGTGAAAATGTTACGGGTAAGTGTGCATAAAGGTTGGGGTGGAGGATGAGAGTGTAGTCTGTCCAACATGTATGGTAGAGATTAAAGATTACATTGTGTCGTGGACCTGCTGTTTGCAATTCATATTCACAATTTTTACAGCATCTAGCATCTAACCATAACCTTTGTTTGTTTGTCATGACAACAATCTTTTACAAGCGTTATTTACCATAGCTGCTATCTTGGGCGGAACATCCACATCATGTGATATTCAGTAGGATTAAACATGCAAAGAGTAAGACAGCTGATGCATATTTATCTTTTCTGGCAGAATGAATCAACTATAAATTATAATGTGTAGTTTTTGAGTAGCTGAGGGCTTAACAGAAACATGTAGAAATGTACATGCTCATATGTATACTCCCATGTTACCTCACTGCATATATACTCAGCAAAATAAGAATCGTCCTGTCACTTTCAACTGCTTTTATGATTAAAGCAAACTTAACATATGCATGACCATTAACATATTTAACAACGTAGACATACACTGAACATTTTTACAGACATGTGTCCCTAAACAAGGGAAGGTGGTCAAAATAAAAAGTTGCCATCAGTATCTGGTGTGGCCACCAGCTACATTAAGAACTGCAGTACATCTCCTCTTGTACTGCACCAGACTGGCCTGGTTATTTTTTGCCATCCTCTACCTGTCCCGCAGGTGTAATATTCGGATGTACTGATCCTATGCAGGTGTTGTTATACGTGGTCGGCCACTGCGAGGACAATCAGCTGTGCTTCCTTTCTCCCTGTAGCGCTGTCTTAGGCGTCTCACAGTATGGACATTGAAATTTATTGACCTGGCCACATCTTCTGCCATCATGCCTCCTTGCACCATGCCTAAGGCACGTTCAAGCAGAAAGGGCACCCTGGCTGTGTTTTTCAGAGTCAGTAGAAAGGTCTCTTTCCTAATTTTCTTTTAACTGTGACCTTAATGGCCTACCGCCCTTAAGCTGTTATTGTCTCTTCAACCATTCATTTTCAACCATTCAAGAGGTGCATGTTCATTAATTGTTTATGGTTCATTGAACAATCAAACATTGTTTAAACCCTTTACTATGAAGATCTCGAAAGTTAATTAGATTTTTATAAAAGTATCTTCAAAATACAATGTCCTGAAAAAGGGGCGTTTCTTAAATATATATAGTATCTGTGTATTTCACTTTACTGTTCCAATGCAATGCCTAGATAACCTGCTGCTGTAACATAAGAAACACACATTTCATACCATGTTACATCCTTCCCTGCTTGATGCAGATAACATATAAGGCTTTGCATGGACTCACACTACCTTTTACACTATTTATCTGCGATTATTACACAATATACACTAGCATGCTCTCCCCACTCCCTTGATGCTGTTCTCCAAGTCACTCCCCTGATAAACAAAAAAATCAATTGGTTATGAAGAAATTCTCCTACCGTGCCATTCATCTGTGGAATGGCCTCCCACTTCATGTTAAAGAAGCTCACTCAGATGACATTTTTAAATCTAGACTGCCCACCTCTACTTCTTATACTACAGCGAACCATAACACACCATCCTTTCTGCATCCTTCACAAACAAACTGTTTCACATATCGTCTTATGTTTCTGGATTTGTATTGTTTATAATTCTTGCTTTTTAATTGTTTTAATTTGAATCTGTTATTTCTGTGTTCCTTTAATTGTAAAGTGCACTAAGGCTGTGTAAAATGGTGAGTGTACAATTGGATTGATTGATTGAAATACGATCCAAAAACGTCTCACTTCAGTAATGACATTAGGAGTCAAGCATGTGTCAAAATGTGACATTACTTTGCATTTGGTATTATTGGTAGATGTGTTGCATGTTTTAACAGGTATTATTTGCATGGTTTGGTGGAGAGAAGCAATTGGGATTGCCTGAACCACAGCTCAGGATTGGCCACAGGATAGTATGATGTGCTTGTTAAAGATAGATGTGAAACAGGTACAGAGGAGAAGAAGAAGAGAAAAAGAATCACGTGTGTTGGAGGACAGTTTTGTTTTTAATTTTTTTATGCTGCCCAGAAGGAACCTGTTTTCATTTTATATAAATTATTCAAGAATTATCCTGTGAAAGTTTTTTTTTTTTTTACAGTGGAAACACTTTTTTTGCTGCTAAACTAGGACCTCACCCAACCTTGTGACACATGGCGAGTCTTATGTATGTTGCACAGGCCAAAAACCAGTGTGTAACGACAAAAACAAATTAACCCCTAAACAGAGTGAGGATCAAAACAACTGTGAGTGTTTGCTTGTGTTTTTGAGCTACTGCAAGGAGAGGCAGCAACACATTTGGGAGGTTGAAGAGAGAGTAGATGTGCTGCGCCAGGTTAAGATGAAGATGACAGTGAGCTATACAACCTCAAACACAGCTTTGGACTGGAAAGGTCAGGTCACACTTGTGGGGGAACTTATTGAAACCAACAGGTGTAAGAAACCTGAGCTGCCCTCCACTGAAACTGACTGTTTTGGAAATGAGTGATCTTTAAAGCAGGAGGTGAGCTGACCTAACCATAGGGAAAGACTCCAAGGATGTGAGAGGCAGTGAATAGTGAATCATTCTAACTACAATAAAGGTGGTAAGTAAACAACACTTGCCATAATGTCACATAATGTCATGTTCAGCGTTGCACAGTCACACTAAACTCAGATGATGCTTTTAAGGAAATTGACACATGTAATGCAGCCAGCTAAGGTTAAAAACGAAAAGGAACAACACATTATTTGTTAAGTGGCAGCATGAAGCCTTGCAAGTCTTAGAGCTGTCTTAAAGAAGTAGAATGCTGTTGGTGAACGCTCAGTCTAACAGATTGCATGATTTCTAAATCATTCAGTGAGTATATTTACTTGCACACCACCTTTCCACTATTATTCCTAATATGACAATATTCCGAATGTGATACAGGTCAAGTAAACAGCATATTCCAATTGGATATTCCAAATGTGGCCTTTTTCCAATTAGGAGGTGGGATACTTGGGTTTTAGAGGCATTTTTTGGACATGTGTGTGTGTATATATATATATATATATATATATATATATATATATATATATATATATGTGTGTGTGTGTGTGTGTGTGTGTGTCTGTATACATGTATATGGTCAGCTCTTTGTGTTGTGGTTGCTGTACACAAAACAAACCAGCCAACAGTTTGCAAGGCTGCAGACCCGATAAGAAGGAGAAACACAGCTACTTTTGAACATTATCAAAGACTTGGATATCAACAGCTTTGTGAATACGCTTGCACATCACTACGCCGACCTTTTCAAGAAGCTGGTTGAAGGAATAAAAGAGGGATGCTGTGTTCGCATGGTTCAACAAGTCCTCCACCGCTGGAAATCTTTGACATTTTTTTATTTTGCACAGCTGCATGTAAGTGCACAATTCCACTGCATGGAATTAGGGGAATATTCACTTTCTTTAGCCATGTAAACTGCTTAGTCGAATATCGTCTTTTTTGGATAAGTGCACGTAGCTAAACATAGTCATTTATGTGGCAGACAACAGTTTAGGCAATTACACTCTGTTAACACATAACATCTTTGTAAATGTTAACAAAAAGGATAGAATCCCGGAGACTATCCTCTGGTGGTGGAGCAAAGCCAGTAGGTGGAAAATTGAACCTCTCAGCTGAATCTCAATCTGAAGATCATTGCAGTGGTGATGGGGGAGGTAGGGGCTGAAAGACAGGATCACAAAGATATTTATAGAGCAGCACTCACAAACTGATTGGTTCATGGAACAGAGGAAAACTGTGTTCGGCCGGATATGTGAGGGATTTGCAACTGCATGGAAAAGTGTATAATCGTGATGGAGAAGCTGAGATGAAGATTGCTTTCAGTCTATATTACTAAACATTTGTCAAAGCGTTGTTTCATTTACAGTATATGAATTCTTTTTAAAAAGCTTAAAAGAATGTATGGTTTATCTCTGAACTGTTGTCTTTTAATGAGATACTACATTTTATCATTGATCCCATTTTTTCAGCAACATATTTGAATGTGTATGTGTGCAGTTTTGTTTCACTCATCAGCTCAGTTATTCACAAAATAAGAACATTTAAAGTTCAGCATTTTACTTTTATGTTGCTTTATACGTAGCTTTCACTGCATCTTTGGTCAATCTATGTGTTTTAAAAGTGTTGACGCATGATTTTGTAAAATTGTACTAAATATGCAGTAGGGAACATATTAAGTAAGTACAACAAAACTTAAAAAGGAAAGCTACAGACAGCTAAGAAGCATCTGAATGTCAGATGTAACCAGACACACTCCTGACACTCTCCTGCAAAATCAATTAATGAGGTCATTTATAATTTAAAAGTATTGACCTGTAACAGCAGCTTTACTTGTTTAAGGACTTAGTTGCTTTTTGTGTGAGAAGCAGTCCATGTAATCTCACTTGTGGAGGAAAAAGCCTACTGCACTGCAGTATATGCTATATAGTTTGTCATGCTAAGGCTCTGGGGGCCAATACTTTATTTTTTAAATGAGCATTTACATGTACTGTTGAGACACAAGTGCTGATTGTGTAAAAAAAGGGTTAAAAGCTTCAGTGTCTGGTGTTTCTGTTAATGAAAAATTATGCTATGTTCAGTTCCAATTAATTTTCCCCTAACAATCTTGTAATTGTTATGTACAACATAACTAATCTGATAAAACAGAGAGAGAGAAGAAAGAAAAGAAGAAAGAAAAGAAGAAAGAAAAGCTTCTTGAAAACGTCAACATCTCCAGAAAAAAAGGATGACTCCTACAAAAGAAACACAGCTACTTGTAAACATTGTGAAAGACTACAATGAGTTATTCTCCCAGGTGTAGTAAACAGAGAATTTCTGGGACAGGATGCATGTGATGCACAATGTTCCCCTATTTCACAGTGTTCTGATTGGATGGATGTTCCTGTTGTATTGTTTGGAGATGCATCATGTCCATTACTACAATGGTGACTCAAACCTTCTTCTGAGAATATGGGAACATTACACTGGCTTTGTAGAGCAGACTACAGTGGAGAGAACATTTGGACATGTCAAGGTGAGATGGAGATGTTTGTTCAAGGTGTGCAATTCCCACATTGACATTAATAGTGTTGCTGCATGTTGTGTACCTCCCATGAGTAATAATGTGATAATGGAGATTAAATGTTTTTTTTCCCTGACACTGCACAATCTGTTAGGAATGCAACATGTTCTTCTAGTGCTGCAGTCAAGTCACCAACTGTCGAGTCTGAGTCGAGTCTTGAGTTCCCAGTGTTCGAGACAGAGTCCAAGTCCAAGTCACCATAGAAGAGGTTGAGTCTGAGTCGAGTCCGAGTTGAGTCACCATTACTTGAGTTCAAGTCGAGTCGTCAAGGTTAAGACTGCCTACATTTCTCCAATCTGGCACCTTTTAAAGAACTGATTGTTTTTTAGAATCACTTTGCTACTAATTTCAGAACCTTGATGTCATTTTTCAAAAACACAAAACGGTCATCACTTGTAACACAGGCTGTTCAATGTTCAAAACATTGCATTTTGCATTCATATCTTTAAAGAAATATTGCACTTGGGTCATAAAACTAATGTATGGTGAAATACCATTGAAACGTTTCTTTAGATCACCCACACACAATCTACCTTGTGCATGGGCCTAAAACCATGCTGGCACCATAGGAGCATGGTTGACATAGGAGCATAACGACATAGGTCACGCCATCTGCTATACAGACTTAATCAAGTTCATTAAGGAAGGTTACAAGGAGCATTATATGATCCAATACGAGGTCTGCGTCCCACCACACCATCTTCTGATACAGCCACACACATGCTAATGTTGGCCCAACGTTGTTCAGGTACTTGGATGGTTGCCCACTGTCCAATGAAATTCCGACCTCTCCTCCTTGTCTTAGCCAGGTTAAAGCCTGCCTCATCCAAATATATGAATGTGTGATGGTTGTAATCAAAATCCAGCGCCATCAACTTCTAAAAATACATTTTGGAAAGAGATTTACTGATAACTGTACGATGTAGAATTTTTAGGGAAAGCTTTTACAACAGCCATGTTTAAACTGAACATACTTGAACATACTCAGTGCTCCTTTGTTTCACTCTGTCTGCATTTATTTAAAAAAGCTCCATGGTATAGTTGTTTTAAAGACAATTGGTGCTTTTTAGCATGCGTGCAACAGTTGGCAAACTTAATGATTCCACATTGTTAAACATGTCTTCATTGTCCAAGATATGCTGGCAAATTTCTGTAAGGCGAATATCATTTCTAGCCCGAACCAAATCGATCAGAGTCTGCTCTTGTTTGTCAGTCAGAATTTTGCCTCTGTCCCCCCTTTTTGGCCTAGTCTCAATTATACAGGGAACATTAAAGTTAGTAGACACTTTGTTACATCACTCTGTGATCCACATTGGTATGCAGTCATTTGACAATTGAGAGTAGCATAATATTTAGTGCATGCTGAAGACTTACCGGTTCTCATTGTAGAAAGTTCTGATTATTGAGGCCGCGGTTGATCTTCTGAGGTTTGGTTGAATCATCGTAGCCACCTCAGTCATTGTCATGCCATGATTTATGACATGGTCTACAACTATTGCTCGGATTTCATTGGACACTCTTTGCTGTTGCTGCCGCTGTCTTGGTTCGTGGCCTTGTCTTCTAACACGTTCCTCGAACGGCCACCTCTCAGAAGGGGTGATTGTCTCCTGCCATTCCTTGTCAATTCAATTCAATTTTATTAATAGGATCAATTCATAACAAGAGTTATCTCGAGACACTTTACAGATAGAGCAGGTCTAGACCACACTCCAGAATTTACAAGGACCCAACAGTTCTAGTAGTTTCCTCCAGAGCAAGCAAAAGTGCGACAGTGGCGAGGAAAAACTTCCTTTTAGGCAGAAACCTCGGACAGACCCAGGCTCTTGGTAGGCGGTGTCTGACGACCAGTTGGGGTTAGAATGAAGAGTGGCAATAACAGTCACAAAAAATAGTAGTTTGTAGTAGTTCTTTGTGGTAGTTCATAGCATAGCAGGGCACTGTGCGGCGTTACAAGGCACAGCAGGACGTAGCAGGGCACAGCAGAGCGTAGCAGGATGAACACGGCATCGCAGGACGTGTAGCGGGACAATGGCGACAGCTGCTACCATGATTTTGGTCCCTCCCTGATCCAAGGATACATGCTGGGCAAAAAAGAGCATAAGGACTCCGGGGAATGACTCCCCAGAGCTAGGTTAGTAACAAGCATTTCTGGGACATGGATGCACACAAATGGAAAGATAGAAAAATAGAGGAGAAAGGAACAAAGGAAGTCCCCAGCAGTCTAAAACTATTACAGCATAACTAAGAGAGACAGGGTAAAGAGAGGAGCCTGGTAAGGCTAGAACTCTCTCCAACTGGATCCCATCCCTCCGTCTAGAGGAGATGGGAAGAGAGAGAGAGAGATCCATCCCTCTGTCTAGAGGAGAGAGAGATATCCATCCCTCTGTCTAGAGGAGATAGATAGAGAGAGAGAGAGAGAGAGATCCATCCCTCTGTCTAGAGCAGGTGGACGAGAGAGGGAGAGAGAGAAAGAGAGAGAGACATAACCATCCCTCTGTCTAGAGGAGGTGGATATGAGAGAGAGAGAGAGAGAGAGAGAGAGAGAGAGAGAGAGACAAACTTCCTCGTCTTCCTCCCACCATTGCTTGACATCTGTGACCTGGATCACGTGCCGGCTCCAATTCTTTTTATACTCGTACCACAATGTTAACTCAATCATCAGTAACGAGTTAGCAGAAATGCACAAGCAATTCCAAGGGCCTGCATCCATACAGTGCAGTGCTTTCAATACTGTAAAAAGTCTGAAAAGGTGGTACATGGGACCATAGAAACAGTGTCTGATAAACAGGAGTATACAGTATTATAGTAAAGAATTATGATGAAATATAACATCCATAGATAGTGTAGTCTAATTGGTTCATGCGCCACACTAATTGGTGACATGTGAATCTTGTTATCCTGAAATTTTCATGATCTAAATATGGACTATTGTTTTTCTGTTTTCCATGCTATAAATTAAGAGTAATGCAACAGTTACTTATTTTGAGCAGTTGGATAAATTGAGAGTTAGATCACTAATTAAATGAATAGACAATCATTTGAAATGTAATGTGTGAATTGCTTTTTGAAATAGTAGTACTTTGATGTTAAGTTGTGTCATATTGAACAGGTGATCTTTGTTAAATGAACAAATGATGTTATGTGTAATCTAATTGCTAAAGACTTTGTACATTTTATTGAGCTGTATATTAAACCTCATTTGCATGGCTGCAAACATGTATCTCCTGACTGAATTGTAATTAGTGCATAATGTTGCTGTTTTTAATGTGAAATGAGCCCAGATTAAAATCAATACAGCAGTTACCACCTTGTGCCAACATTAGCATTAACATCCTCTGTGCCAATTGCTATTATATAATCCAGTGCAGTTATACAGTATCTAAAAACACTGTTTGTGGGAGTACTAAATGGAAATTAGATAAATTTAATGAAAATAAAATGATGGCTTTATGTTGGCTTAGAATGTTGGCCTGAATATATATATATATATATATATATATATATATATAATATAAACTCTTATATTTATTTATTTTTGTAACTCTTGGGGCATTTTTTGCCCCTTGATCATGTTTTTAGTGGAATCCTGAGATTCCTTTGGGCATTTTTTACAACACTGCCCCTTGCATGTTTGCTATAGCATATAAAGTTGGCTGTTGTCCAGGATGTATAACGGGTTGTTCACAGGTTTGGGGTGCTATTCACATGTCAAAGTGTCATTGGGCTAGACCCTAAACCCCAAATTGCTCTTGGTGGGCATTGCAGCAGCTTCCATGGTGGCCTGCTGCTGTCAGTGTGAATGGAGGAATGAGAGACAAAAAATTTTAAGCGTTGTAGATGCAAGTGCCATTTAAATACAATCCATTCACCAAGTTTGGATTCTCGAAAACCAAATTCTTCAGCTTAAATTGTAATTACCAGTATTTCAAATGCAAGGCTACTCTTTCATTTATCATTAAGTTATAATAATTACTATAGATAATTACAGAATATCCCTTACCCACCTCCTCCAATATATAATGTATTAAACTCAACAATGTGGGCACCCAAACATCACATCCACACTGTTAACATCTCATTCCAAAACAGAGGAAATTAATCGGCAGCTACAACAGACTCCACTCTGCTGGGAGGACTTTTCACAAGATTTTGGAACCCGCCTGCAGGGATTTGCTCACATTCAGCCACATCGCATTAGTGAGGTCGAGCACTGGTGTTGGGTGATAAGGCCTGGTATTCAATGGGCTTTAGATCAGGGCTCTTTGAGGAAGTTCTTCTGCACCAAACTCAGAAAACCATTTATGACCTCACTTTTTGACTACAGTCTTATAGAAAACAGGAAAGAGACTTTCACAAACCTTGGCCTCAAAGTCCGACAGCACACTATCTGCATAGTAAGCTGTAGCATTAAGATTTCTCTTCAATTGAAAAATCCCAGGCTACAAAACTCGGCCTTGCACAAATAATTCACAATGTACAAGACACGTCTGCATAGTTCTGGCCATTCAGTGTATATTTTTTAAATCTATATGCATTCATTATTTGATACACTTAAAAATGCAACCACTGCAATGCATTGATGGAACTGTGAATGCCTGCGGTGTACTCATAGTTTGTACATGAAATGTTATGGGATCCACAGAGGCCCTCTCTCCGCTTGTAAGTGGATTTTCTGTGTGCTCCATTTTTGTGAGGATTGTTTATTGGCAGCCCTCACCGTCTCAGCAGTTCCAGCTGTGATAGATGAGCCAGGTGGCGCGCTCTAGCGAGAGAGAGAGAGAGAGAGAGAGAGAGAGAGATTGCTGCTCCATCATTTCTCATGACCTTACCTGGCTGATTATGCTGCTGCAGATCCCTGCCTGCCATCACTCTAACAAAGCAGCCTCATTTGCATAAACTCACTTAATGATCACATTTTCTCATCAAGGCACTGTAAAGTATTGCATGGTTTTTCTGCAAAACTGACTTGACCAATAATCTGAGCTTTGTGTGTTTTGTTGTGCAATAAATGTCTGATGATGTGTGTAGAATCGTTAATGTGCTATCAGAAAAAAGCGGACGCCAGCTACAAGATGTGATTAAGATGAAGAACTTGAGAGAGGCATCTTGGATGACAAAGTGGTTGGGTTTTTTGCCGATTCCTCCTCTACGGCTGCTGACTGGCTGTTGGTTAGAGCCTTGCCTGTGAGATCAGATAACTGCAGGGAGGAGAGAGTCTGCCAATCAACAGCAGCCACAGACACTTTGTTCTGCAGGGATGTGGTACTATAGAGCTGGAGACGGTATAGAGAAGACAGCAATATTTCAGCAACACATGGAGGCTTTCCTTAGGGAATGCTTGCTTCATAAATATATATTCTTACACTAGTTCATATGGATTTACACCATGGTAACAGAGCTAGGGGACTGATAATTGGCCTCACAGCTCTGATTTAGCATCCTCATCAGTGTTCTAAATGAACACTCACTGTTGGAAATGCTGCTAGTTTTATTGTCTGGAAAACAGCTAATTTTCCTTCTAAAGGACAATCCACACCAAAAGCAAATTTTTCTGTGTGTCTGCAACAATATCTCCAAAACATTACAATTATACACCAATATTTTGCAACAGAAAATACATTAATACAAGAAGGAAGTAAATAAATATAATGTTTGCCAGATTATATTTATTATCAACACAAAAAGGACACAGAAAAAACCTATTCAACACATATTTCATTTGTTTTCCCTTCAATATCTGCTGGTGGCAAGTAAAGCATGATTGATGTAAGAGCCAAAACTGCCTATAAATAATAGTTTGTTATTATGTGCATATTGTTATGTAGGACTGTTAAATTGAATTATTATGATAATTCTGTTTATTGTTATGGGGAATTATGCCTTTGATGTTTGGATAGTGGGTTTATGTTTCTAAATATGTGTGAGAATATTTACCACATGTTATATGAGTGAACCCAGGGTGCTAGATAGGCTAGAAGAAAGTCATCTAAGGTACGATTGGAACAAAAAAGGTGCTTCACACAAAACCTATAACAAATGTCATATTGTGCAGCAAGCTGTTCTCATAAACCAAACGTACATGTAGCTACAAAGAGTTAAGCACTGTAATTCATAAGCTTTACACATATTCATTCTTGAATAAAGTATGTGAAAGCAGTACTTGAGTAAAACAGGACGTTGGTAGAAGTTAAGGTCACCTTTCAGAATATTGCTTGAGTAAAAGTCTTAATGTATCTGGTGTTTACTGTACTTAAGTGTCATAAGTAATTTATTTTATATTACATGTACTTAATTATAAGAAAAACATTGATAAAAAACATTGACTATGAACTTTATTTTGACTTATTGTAACAATATTCAGGGCTTCCACACCTTCTTAAACATCTTATTTTACAATCCAAGCACACGGCGTGAAGCGCATGGCACAGGTGCGTTTAGGATATGTACGAACCATTTTTGCTAGTTTAACGGCGGGAAAAAGAGTCCGGGCGCGTGGTTGTAGTTAGTGTCTTTATTAATCATAGGTGCGTTTTCCGTAAAACATTCAAGAAACAGTGTCACCTCCCATTCCCTTTAAAAGGCACGCTTGTACCTTGGTGCATTGCTATCATTCAATCCAATTAAATTTTATTCATAGTATCAGATCATAACAACAGTTATCTCAAGAAACTTTACAGATATAGTTGGCCTAGACCATACTGTAATTTACAAAGACCCAAAAACTCCTTTAAGGGAGAAACCTCGGACAGACCCATATTATGATGATATTCTTCAGTATGTCTCTGTGATGCTGTGTGTGTGTAACAAGCATAGTGTGCACGCCCTGTGCACGAGCCTAGTTAAAATAACAATGAAATATTATTGACTTTAGACCAGGTTTTTGTTGGTCATTGGTGCGATCACTTTCTTCTGCCTCAAGATAGCAATATGCCAAGAATGCACCTGAACACACCTCTCAGCACACCCATGGGCGCACAGATAGACACATCTGCTATTTAAACGACGTGGGCGCTGGACAGGAAATTGACAACTGTGTCGGTCTTAAAATAGGAAAGATATATGCGTCGGGCTTTGCAAGATGGGGCCCCTAATTCAAAGTCTGACATCAAGAAAGAGAAAAACAGAGACAGAATTTAATTTTTTTTGTTCAGTCAAACACACAAACACATTTCTTACAAGCAACAAGTAATTAAGATGCTCAGGGGAAATGTATCGGCATAAAAGTATCCCTGCTATTTAGGATATGTAATGGAGTACAAGTGAAGTAAAGTACAGAAACGTGAAAATTCTACTTACTTAGTATTTTTACATTGTTACATTACAATACTACATTGGGCTGTGTAGGGAGGAGGTTGGGGTTGGTTGGTTGGTTTTTTTCATAAAACACAACGCTTTTAAGTGGGGGAGTGGAGTGGAGTACCTCTCATACATTTTTGTTCTACAAACCCATTCAAGAGAATGCGTGCCGACAGGTTGGATATTTCCAAATATTCCCTTTTTGAGTAAAATTCAGTGGGATTCACCTTTGTGGGTGAAAATTGAAAACTTGAATGGATATAGATGTTAATAAGCCATCAAAAAAAGAAAGGATCTCTATATCTTTTGTTATTCTCATTACTGAATATTGGATTATGAGTCAAAACATTCTACCTTTTGTTTTAATGGGATTAGTGATTTAAGTGTGATTATGCCCCTACAATTAACATTTTAATGGGTATGTTTACATTCAATGTTGAAAAAAGTCAGGTTTACCATGATGTCTCCTAAAAACAAAGTGTTTTAGTTGCATGAATTTAAGCACATGTGGGACAGGACACAACGTTTGGTCTCCAGTGGGCTTTGTTCTCCCACAATCCACTGCAACCACTATCCTACACCATAACACTTTGCTTTCTGGAGTGAAAAGAAAGTTGCCAGTGAACATAATCCAGGCCAAAATGTATTTGCCAAAAAATATAGTAGTTGTATTAAGATTTTTTCTGGAGACATAGTTGTTCTGCAGTTTTTTATTTCACTCGTCCATCTCACAGAACAGATTTTTTAATTAACTATGTCCACAGGGATCGATCAAAGTTTCCACAGCTTCACTAAGAGCTTTCCAGTTTATTGACTTAAAGCCTCTGGGATGGAATCAATGAATCAAAACTGCACCCTTTTTCTGACCACATGTAGTTTTCTTGAAAACGGTCATGTCCACTACACTGATCAATAATTTAGATGCCATTTCTGACATCACCCTGGTAAACTCACTGTGGTCATCGCCAGCTGCTATCTTTAACCCAGTGACGGCCAAATGGAGGATGGAACTTAACCCTTGTGTTGTCTTCCAATCAACCATGAAACATTTAGTCACTAATGACCAATGTTATTTGATATTTCTAATGTTGACATTTTCAGCTTAAATCAAATCAAAGACAACATGAGAGATATGACTAGCTTTCATCCAAATCATCAAAACAATTGGAGAGAAGCTTATTCGACACATTATTGTCAGTGATGGGATCAAAGAGAGTGCAATGCTGCTTTTTACAAAGTTGTTAATAATGGCAATGTTCTTGAATTTCCCCTTGGGATCAAGAAAGTATCTATCTATCTATCTATCTATCTATCTATCTATCTATCTATCTATCTATCTATCTATCTATCTATCTATCTATCTATCTATCTATCTATCTATCTATCTATCTATCTATCTATCTATCTATCTATCTATCTATCTATCTATCTATCTATCTATCTATCTATCCATCCATCCATCCATCCATCCATCCATCCATCCATCCACCCACCCACCTATCAGTTTTTATTGTAATATGTACGTGTCCATGTAATATCTGAAAGCCTGTCTGCATGTGGCTTAAAGACATCATTATGCCCCAGAAATAATGTTGGATTCAAAATACTTAAAAAAATCAGCTTTGTAAATATTTTACGGGGAAAGAAAAAAGTTCAACAAATGTGTTCTCTTCACTCAGGGATACACACAGTGCATGTAGGTGAGTAACACTGAATGTAAACAGAACTTCTGTTTGTTTACAAGAAAAATCCAGAGGGCACCTTTAATGAGCAGCGGCGGAGTGCAGTGAGTGCTTTGGAGACACTTTTTGGTCTTGCCTCCATACAAGCTTGACAAGATTATTGGAGCAGTAGGCAGCCTGATATTAAGACCTGCACACACTACTCACACAAAACGGAACAAAAAAAAAAAATTACAGTTAACAGTGTCATATAAAAAAAACTGGAATGAATAACCCTAATAGTCAGATATATGTTTAGTTTTTAGTAAAGATGCAAATAAAACAATTATCTATTACAGCAGTCCTACTTTTGCACCTTTGTACAGTGGAACTGCCTAAGGGGGTTTTCATATTGAGGGAATTTTGCCAGAGATAAAAGTGGAATCCGTAAAGTAATATCCCAACAGCAGCATCGAGGAGTGAAAATAGTCCTCAGCGGGTGCCTTGTTTATCAGAGCATTATATCCTTCCACAGGTCTGAGTGGCAATGTGCTATTATGTTAGAAGGAAGGACAAAACAGTGTTGCCTTTGACGATGTGCTCAGATAAGGTATCAAACTGTTCATATGATGCAAGCTTCAACCAAAGCACACAAGCAGGCGAGTTTCCAGAGTTATTTATTATTGGTGGCAGCAGCATGGAGGACTGTAAGTCTTTTAAGATTTCAGTATACTCCAGAATATGAAACGGTTCCTCTGCTGTCAAATATTGTGTTTGTCAGTGTTTGTGCCAGAAGCTGCAGCAGTGCACCACTCTTTTATTTATTGTACAAATTACAAGAGCAGGGTTCAGGAGAAGACCACGGATTTGATTTATATTGTATTCAAAATGTTTTGTCAGCAGTAATGGTGAATATATTAGAAAAATAGTGTAAGGCTGAATGTGGGTCATGGATAGCATGTTTTACTAACACAGGAATATAAATCATAGAGGAAATCCTTTTTGTTGAACAGTCTTAAATTTTTGTTCGTAATCGATTTTGATGCCTTTTCATTTTTAGTGTTTCTGACAAAAAGCTAGTGCGAATTGATAATCTGGAGCAAGGAACACAAGCAGGGTAGTTCTGGGGTTTGTTTGTAAGGCTACGTCTCATGTCGTTAAATTGCAACCACGTTTCCTTCACTTGGTTTCCTTCCACACGTCTTAGTCCGTCCCGCCGAGGAAGCATGGCGAGGAATTCATGCGAGGAGAGAGGAAAAGAGGAAATGAAGCGGTTCAGAACAACTTTCCGGTTCAACCGAGGAGTGAGGAGCAAGGAGGATTTATCAAATAAGAGACAAGAGCTTCAGCTAGGGCTGCACGATTATGGCAAAAAATGATTATCCCAATTATTTTGATCAATATTGAGATCACGATTAATTATCCCGATTATTTGTTGATTTTAACCAAAAACAATGTGTATAGTCATATAGGCTATTTATAACTGCTTTCACATCCATATTGTGCTACATTCCTCTTATGCTGAAGTTGTATGTTGTACTGCTGCAACACATGTGAATGAAAATTATCTGAAATAAATAGCCTAGGATATATATATATATATATATATATATATATATGTGTATCTTTTTTTTTTAAATGTATCTGTGAAAGCGCTAGGGAGAGATGGACTACTCACAGAGTGACGGCTATGAATGGGTCCAGCAGGCTCCGTCTCACGCTATTACTCTACAACCTAAAGTTAGTTGCATTCAATAACTTCTTCTGTGTTTTTGCCGTGGTGGCTGCAATAGTAGAGTTACCAGTAAAACACTGGTACAAATACTGGTTTGCCTCATGCTTAACAACATATGGCTGTCTTAATAACAATTAAAACTGTGGACAAATGAAAACTGTCCCCGCTGTGTCTCTGTTGCTGGGGGCCGTGTGTGAGTGAATGGGGCGGGGCTGCGTGGACAGGAAGAGTAGAGATCCAAACTTAGGCACGGCTTTACAAAAGAAATGGGTCATGTAACGCAAAATTAAAAAAAACATTGCTTCGATTGTGGAGAGGCTGCGGATGCGAGGATATTAGGTGCACCGGTGCAACCTAGGAAAAATATTAGTTGCGTTCTAGAGCCCTGTGAGCTAACAAACTCAACTAGCACTGGCCACTGCTGAAAAACAACACACATGGGACACAATGTTGCATTTACTGGTAAACTTGTAAACCTTGTGACCGACATACAGAGATGGCAAAAGTACTCACTTCTCGTACTCAAGTAGAAGTACAGATAATTGTGTTAAAAAATACTCTGGGAAAAGTAGAAGTACTGATTTAACTTCTTTACTCAAGTAAAAGTAACAAAGTACAGGCTTGGAAATTTACTTAAAGTATAAAAGTAGTACTAGAGAGCACGCTGAGAAACTACAGTGGACATGGAGAAAAAGGCTCTTTACATGCCATTGGCTATATTTTAAATGGCTGTCTGCAAATAGGCCTAAAACATGTATAAAACATAAATAAAACATGTAGCTCATTTATTGAGACAGAGACTGAGACTCCAGGTTAATAAGATTCTGACCGAGTAGCAAGATATGATTTCAAGTGTGATTTTGTGAGAAGTCTGTGTATATATCCAATTAGATTCAATTTGGTATTGATGACGCAAACATAATAACTGACTCCAGTGAAATTATTTGAAACTTAGTGAGGACTAGATTAGGACTGTATTTAAAGCTGATTCTGGTTTCTGGGCGTGGGTAGCTCTGCTAAGGCTGTGTGTGTGGTAATAAAATAACTAACTAACATTGCAAAGGCTACCATACACAATGCATAGGAATCATATATGCTAGTAAATAATAACAAACCCACTATTAATTACATTATCTTAATGAGCAAGGACGTTCCACAATCGCCATTATATTGAATCAATAGCCAGGTGTAACCTAGGTAACAGGTGCAACCTAGCTAGCTAACAGGTCAAGTTTTCTAATGTTTTCTAAACTTTTTTACTGTTTTTGAATTGGAGGGCTTTAAATTAATATTTGTCAGATTTAAAGGTTTATTCTACACAGAACACAGTGTGTGTGTGTGTGTGTCTAAATCTGTTTACAGATCATCTACAGTCTGTTGTTCATTCACATCAGCAACAGATCGCCTGTAGAGCATTTTAACAGCTACTCTGTTGTTATAAAAACAACTGCAGACTGTGTACAAGCTCATATATGGGTTTGATAAGATTTTTTCTAATCTGCTATAGCCGCCTGCTCTCGTACCCTTTACATGCCGCAGCTCATCTCAAACGAGCCTTTTGTCTGTGTCTGTGGGCGTGGCACATCCCACACTCTTTTCTGATTGCTGCCAAGCTGATCCACCTTCTCCAAGCTCCACACCTGCAGCCCATCCACTCATTAAGCTGTGTATACCCTGGCTCTACACTCCAGTCTTTGCAAGATCATTTAGTTCGCCAATGTGGTACTAATGCTATGACAAGTCAGCACATTCCTTGTGCTTGCTTGTGCTCCTGATTAATTTTGTATGTACCTGTGCTTCAAGTCCATTCTCCCCCTGTGGTTTCTGCCTGCCTCGCCCATCATCTCACCAATTTACTTCCCAGCTGATAGCTGTGCTCTCTTAGACAGCCCTGCTCCACTGTAAACCCCTACACATCTCCCCAAATTCTCATTGCATCCACTTCAAAAATAATACTGCTTGTGAACTCTTGCAAATCCCACTCTGAGTCCTACTTCTGGGTCCATCTACTCCATCCAACAGCTAGAAACTATTATTGTATTGTAGTATGTTATTGCAGTATATGTGTATTTTTCTGTCAAGATTCTCATGCTTTCACTGGTTTTATGAAAACGGTCTTGCGTGTTGGATCTTTCCTTGACAACCTATCAATGTTAAGGTCACCAAAAATGTATTTTTAAGCATAACATGATGCCCAATTTTTGGTGATAAATGTCAGTAAGTTCAGTGTTCTCTCCAACACAACTATCCAGAGAGATTTAATGTGTTTTTATATGAGAGAGTATCTGTGAGAAAACCTGGACTATCAGGATGTGTATGCTGCAGGGATGTCACCTAAATGTATGCATTGTTATATGACTACAAAGATGAAAGAAAAACAAAACAACAATTCAATCTCACCAAAATGTATTGAAGTCACACAGAGAAAAATATTAACTAAACCTTTTGGCTTTGAAAGTTGTTTTCCCAAACAAAAATATAAAACTGTTTAGTTTTTTTTCCATAAAAGTCCATATGCTTTTATCCCAAAAGGTTAGTTTGCTCATCTCAATTCATTTTCTATCTGCAATTTGAAACAACACTAATTTCAGCCTTCAGGCTTTATTCTCCCCTTTGCAAATGCTCATAGAACAGAAACCACTATTCTCCAATAAACACGCACACACACATGTGATTGGTCAATCAGTCAGCGCCAGCTTGGAGCAGAGCAGAGGATTCTTATTTTTATACATAAAGATAACTAAATAGCCGTTCAGTCGTGGGTATTTAGCTCTGGAAGTACTCAACAGAGTCTCAGAAAAATCAGTTTTACCAGCCAGATTACTAAGCTACTGGAAGGGCTACAAAGACCCCAAACATATTCCTGGGAAAGTTGGAGCTAATGGCTATGGAAGCTACAAACAGACGTGACACACACAGGTTGTGTAGCAAAATGGCGATTTGCGAGTTGATCTCTTGATTGATAATAATTTATTCATGTTTAAAAGACACTGTAGTTCTATAATAGATTAAAAAAGCTTCAGGATGGCCTACAATTGTCAGAGGACCTTGTTAAAACTGTGCATTTCTCTGCTTGTAATCAACAAAAAAACTAAGTCTCTACACAGTATTGATCTGGAGATATTAAATATGACATCATACCATGTAGTTGTATGTCGTAGAAAACAGCGTCGACCTTAGATAGTTGCATAGACATTGCTGTGGTTGATTATTTTACCTTTCTAGGCTACTGTAATATCCTCCAGTGAATCTGTAAAAGTCATACATGTTAAATGACACAAATGTTAAAGATCATATACATGTAGTCAAAATAGGTATGAAAAACAAAAGCCGAAATGGTTGTAGAGAACGCCAACACGTACCCCAGGGACTGAGTGAGGTGAGCTGTGCAAAGCACCATCTGTGCAGGGGAAGGAACGATGATCAGCGTTCATAGATGTTAAAGCATAATATGGCAAACACAACAGCTAGAAAATACCTCCGCTTCTTCATTTTGTATATCAATTTGTATACAAAATGTCATGTCCTACAAGAGGAACCTTTCTGATGTCCTTTTATTCCTTTATTGTTCATTTATAGTTTCACAAGTTCAATCAGATCTAGGTGGACTTGTTCTATGTAAAGTCCTTTGAGATATGACTTTTGAAGTAAGGCTCTACGTTAATAATAAATCTCCATGACAGCTTTGTATCTTTGTTCTCGCTTTTAAGTTGTTTTCATGTCCAGTTCCCCTTAGGGTTTGTGGTCTTTTCCAAACCCCTGCAAATTAATCACAGAGTGTCATGTAAAAAAAAAAACAATTTGTGTCTATTCTGTATTTGTTTGTTGTTCATTTGCTATGTGAGCTGTTACATCATTAGTTTAATTTTTGCAAATGTTTATGCTGGTCACAATCTGGTTTATGAACATTTCTAAGTGAAATAGCAATAAACCCAGGTGTACATGAAATGTTTTGATGCCGGTGGAAGTGGCTCATGTGCATTCAGTGTCTGGAGTGATGCTTACACATTGTGGTTTGACTAATCTTTGAATGAAGGCTTGTTGCACATCTGTTAGTGCTTTAGTTTAAGAGACATCATGCAGAGATTCATATTTACAATTTTGATTTGTTGAGTGGAAGAATGGTGATTGTTTTCACACCTTGTGGTTGATAGGTTTCTAAAGTGGAAAGTGCTTTGTGGGTGAACACAGGACAGAAAAACTAATCTATTCTTCCTCACCATATGGCTCAATTTCCCAGCACAATTTAACTAAGATCTGTTTTTGCTATTATATCTGTTACCTACCCAACAACATAACGTCCTTGGCGGACAAAACAAAACACAAATAAATCATTTTATAGAATTAGTTACTTGTAATTGTACTTAACCTCTTTTACTGTGAGAGCTCAATCATCACAGGTGGAGCCTCCTGTTTAGGAAGTGCTGTTGTACCACGATCATCTGTGTGCAATCAAGGTGTGACGAGTAAGCTTCATCTGTGTGTCAAAGTAAAGGGTTTTTAATACTTTACACCATAAGTCTCAGTTATGTAAATAGCTCTTAATGCCTCAATTCAAACATGATGGGACGATTATTGATAGAGCTGCAATGCTCACACTTATTTGGCATCTGGTACACAAGATGGAGCCCTGCTGAAAACAGCAATGTTTGAAGCAATCATTCAGTTCCAAGCATAGTTAAAAAATAACTAGACATTTATAGCTCTCATTGAATTTCTATTTTAATTGCTCACATAATAAGGGTTTTTATAGATTTGCATCCTGTAAAGCTGTTGATATGAATGAAAGTTGAAAATGTACTGTGCTGTGGAGGTTTTTCAGAATGCAGCACTTTGAACTTTGAACAGCGGTGGCAGAGACGGGCCCTTATTTCTGAAACGTTCTTTTTACACCAATGAGAGCGTAAGAAGGCAAGGCAAGGCAAGGCAGCTTTATTTGTATGGCACATTTCAGCAACAGGGCAATTCAAAGTGCTTTACACAAAAACAGTTAAAAAAAACAAAAAAATAAAAACAGTAAAAAAAAAATATAAATATATATATATATATATAAACTAAAAACGGATAAAACACAGAAGAAACAGTTAAAAATAAAAAATAAAAACAGAAAAAATAGAATAGAAAGAGATCACTGATGCTGTCAACAGTGTTGCCGTATTAAATGGGACTCCAGTTGAAGTTTTATTTAATTTATACATCCTTGACATATGTATGCTATACTTCTAACAGTAATATATAGGCTTATATCGCAATCTCTTAGGCCTACATGTAGGTGCAAGCCTACCTATATTTAAATAAACGTGTTTATGCAGTATTTTTTTTTATTTTACTATTTTTTTTTTTGTGAGTCAGAGCCAGGCAACAGCTGTGAGGAAGAGTGCGTGTCCTCTGAGCCAGATCTGCCATTGTCAATAAGTGATCACCTGGTGACTTCTCCTTCTCCTGTTACATGCTGCACCGCAAGTCCACACTGACTCAAAAACGTGCATACACAAGGTCAGACCAGACGTGAGATTTTTTTTTGCAGCCTACGCTCACATTCAAATTGATAAATGCCGAGCTTTGCGTAGGAATCAGCGTACGCCCATCCTACGCCTGTTTTAGGTCGTACGCATGTTTCATAAATGAGGGCCACTGTGTGGGTACACTGCCGCGATTTTACCGGTTGGAGGTGTGAAAGCCCCTTGTGTTGTCCTTGGGTCAAAGTTGAACAGTTTTCAAAGTTTTTTTATATCAGTGATATGGGTTTCTTACAACCAAATTGCCCAGAAATAACTTGGATGCATGGATGTATGATGTATGGAAGCCATATAATCTTCTTTGCATGTAAAATTAAGTTCTCAAAAATTAGGTATAAAAACTCAAAAATGAGGGATAATACCATTTAAATTAAAGGTCCAATATGTAATATATTTACTGTAACAATTTAAAAAATGACCCCAATACATCATCAGGTATTAAGGAAACATGTTAAGTTGAAAGATTATGTTTTCTGACAACAATGCTAATGTCAGTACATTCTCCTTTTGAAATTTCTGTTCTGTGATGGAATTTCTGTTTGTGTTTTGACCCAGTTTAACAGCAAGGCCGGGTTTCCAGATACACCTGTAAAAACGTAAACCCAGCTCGCTACAGCTGTAACGTCAGTGCAGCCATGGAAGCAGCAAACAAAAGAACAGGATCATGTATTGTGACCAGAGACGTAACAAACCTCGGGTAAATATTGAAGATGTATTTGAAAGATGGAGGCAGCATAGAGCTCAAAAGGACGCCGAGTCTAATTTCCTCATGAATAGGTAAGCATTAGCTTCCAGCTAATTTATCACGGCTACTAGGGACCAAGGTCGGACTGGCCATCTAGCACTTTCCCTGGTGGGACAACACTTTTTTTTTTTTTTTTCGGCCCACGAACCGGCCCATAAAAGTGGTAGGCCTAGATCGGTGGCCCATTGTTTCTTTAATTGACATTGGGCTGGCTCAAAACACTTTAGGTTAGGTTAGGTTTTCTGTCTTCACACATACACCTCCTACTTTCACAATGAAATGGACTAGTCCATAAAAGTGTGTGGCGTGAACGATAAGCACACAGTGACAGAAGAACTGGGAAGTACACAAACAGAGACGAAGCAAGGCGAGTCTAAACGCAAAAATGAAACAAAGTTACCCAAGCGGCACAAATCAAAGAAAAAAGTGAAAAGACGTTGATAAGTATTTGGCAATGCTGCCAAAGATGACAAACTTTTTACAGCTACTGTTGGGGATAAAGACAGGAACAACAACGTCCAAAGCACTGAACATGCCGCTACAGCAGCAGCAGCTAGCTTTGAAGTGGCACTAGGTGTGGATAACATTAACCAAGACATTGAAGAGGACATCATATCTTTAAACAGCACTCTCTTTGGAATTTCTGCCTGCATGAAGTTTTGGGTGTGCATCTGCCAGGCTAGAATAGTGATAGAGATCATGGAGAAGTAAAGCAGAGGAGGTACAGAGAAGTTGGTTGAGAAAAAGAAACAGGCAGATGCTGCCACATTGGCAGACATGTTTTTGGCAGTAGCAGGACCTTCGTCAGCTCCTGTGGATGATGGTGGTGATGGTGTCAGCTGCATGCACAGTGAGGAGGAGACTCAGGAGGAGAGAGACAGAGATGAGTGAGTGAGAGTGTTACAACGGTAAGCAGAACCCCCTTAAAACACTTTGCCCCTTGATAAAACTGAGCCAAAAACAAGTGGTGGACAAACTGTTGATGATAACACTACAACAGTGAAAAAGTTGGCATGCTATACTGCATATATATGCGTGTGTATCTGAGTCTTGACTGATGAAGTTCTCACCGTTTTATTATTATAAGGCTATATTAGCCTACCTTTCATTCAACAAAGTAGACTACATCTTAATGATAAGCTTCAATATCTGCATTGACAGACAAAATATATATCAATAAATTGATTTTATGTGGTGGGCCGGTCTGAGCCAAATTGCCAGGGCTGATTTTTGGTGCCAGTCCATCCCTGCTAGGGACAGCCATTTTATGTAATTTAAACATTTGTGGACTCACATTGAATTATATAGCTAAAGTACCCAAGTTTGTTACTTGCAAAAACGTTATTCTTAATCGTCAGATACAACAGACAGTGAAATTCAATTACAAAGCATTATGAGAAGTGGACAGCTATAAATAGAGCATCCAGGGAGCAACTTAGGGTTCATTGTCTCAGCCCCATATACCCTGTTATAGGTTGATTTAATCTCCCAAAACGACACAGACGACCGATCTATTCACTGCCGCAAGGTAGCGGGTTAATCATGTGACTGTTCTATTTTAGGTAACGGGCGCTTTTTTAACCCGAGTAAACATTGTGAAACAAACTAGTCAGGGATTGGCTTAAAATGACTGACATACAAACTACTACAATGAGGACATAACTTGACCTCAATATGTCACAAAAAACTCAATCAATTTCCCAATGACAATTGGCTTTTGGGTTCACACAGGACACACTGTCTGTTTTTACACAACTACCCTTGGGTATAACCAAGTGGAACACCATGAAAGCCTCTAGGGGATACTGTCCAAAAGTGTGTACTATTATCCCCATGTGTATGTTTCACTGTCTCTCAGCTTGCTTTCTTTTCCCGCCATTCAAAACAGGCTTATACACTCTTGCCCTTCGACTTGGTCGGATGCTCACATGCTGTTGCCCTAGTTTGTTTAAAGTATGCTAAAGCTTTGACAGATAGACAAAGTTCCTACAATAAAGCCTAAAAAAGGCACCATCATGCTGTAGGGATGCTTCCCTGCTACAAGTCCTGGAGGGATTTTGAAGGTGGGTGAATGAATGCAGCAAAATACAGACAAAAAAACCTGGTGGAAAAACCTGCTGCAGTCTGACAGAGATCTGCCACTTGGGAGAAGATTTATTTTTATAGCAAGACAACGAACCCCAACAAGAAAGACGCACAAAAATGGCTCCAATACAACAATGACCTCAATTTAACTCAGAAGCTGTGGCTTAAATTGTTCAATCACAGTCCTCATTATACTTTAGGGAGGTAAACACAGAGACTCAAGGCCTTTAACTGCTGCCAAAGGTGACTCTTAATATTGATGTAGAGTTTTATTATTCATGCAATCATTTCTTTTTCTTGTTTATACAATATACTCTATGTTCTCAATTCAGATGAATTTGAAGACGCGTTGTTCCTTTTTTTTGTTGAAGTGTCAAAAATCATATCAGTCACGAACTGTATCGAAATATCAACTCGCACATAAATTTGCAAACAAACAAAAGTTATAAATCATGTCTACAAGTTGCAATTTCTACTGTAGTGTGTATATACTGTAAGTGTACATATACATCTTATTATATATGTGCAAAAGCCAAATATTCTCAAGTTTGCTGGCACTTCACTGCATTCATGTAAATCTCTCAAGATCTGACAGCAGCTGGCTCCTCTTCAGCTCCTTGATTATCATGGATATCAAACATTGTGCTGCAGTATAATCACCATGGGTTACGGTTACAGGACACTCACTTACTGTACAGGATAGTACAGGACTCTGTGCAGGTCAGTCCAGTTCCACCACACTTAACTGGGAAAACATTGCTAATGCTGTGAGCTTAATGCGAATGGTAATGCATATAATGCACGCTGTAGCATAAGGACCCGAACTAAGGAGCCTACTCCAAACTCCAAGTTCATGTCGTATGCAAACAGTGCTGTTCATAGGTGTAAATTAAACACACCAAATATGTTTGGTTTTCAATGCATCTGTAAAATACCAAAAGCCAACATGATTGTAAAACTCACTTTGAATGGCATGATCTTCTTAAGTATCCTTTTTAAGTGGCCAAGAACTGGATTGCGTTGTTTTAATTAATGATGGATTAAGTACTCCAATCTTTAAAAGTAGTATTACCTCAGTGTAAATTTACTGTTTTGAAGTGTATGTAATATCTTAAATAAAAGTACTATAAGCATCAGTACAAAAATATTCTCGTAAAGTATCAAAAGTAAAAGTAAGCCTATTTACTATACAGGACGGCACAATTTAGAATAATATATATTACATTGAATTATGGTTATGAATACATTCATGTGCAAGCATACATCCCGATAAAGGTGGGAAAACATGTAACTACTGTATATACTGTTGAGATTGCATAATGTATATAATGTGGGATAGCTTAATGTGTTATTATATATCAAAATATCTTGGTTTATTTATAGTTTAACAAGAATACAATAAGTAACAAGTAGATATAACTGTCAATTAAATGTAGCGAAGTACAAAGTACAACCTTTCCCTCTGAAATGTAGTAGATTTAAAGTATGAAGTAACATAAAATGGTAATACTAAAGGAAATACATTATTATTTTTTTTTTTCATTTTCATTTATTGTCATGCAGAAAAAGTGGCCAACCCTCATGGATTTATAAGACAACAAAATGTCAATTGCAGTGTTGAAACACTGCAATTCCCCCAAGCATTTAGTTCAACAGTGGCGAGGAAAAACTGCCTTTTAGGGAGGGAGTGTGATGAACAGTGGCAATTATAGTCACAATTATAGTCACAATAAAGCTAATGGCACTATGACTATAAATAGTAGTTGTAGTAGTTAATGGCGTAGACGGGCACTACAGGGCATTGCAGGGCATACAGGGCATAGCAGGGCATACAGGGCATAGCAGGGCATACAGGGCATACAGGATGTAGCAGGGCATAAAAAGGTTCCCTTATTGAGCACAACTCACATTTTTCATAATCATCAAGCCAGGACAAATCATTATAAATAGAGTGCATTTTAGAAAAAAAGGAAATACTCCTTGTTAACAGAACAATAAACAAATAATGATTAGCCGCATTCTCAATTTCAGCTAGCTCACATAATAAGCAAAGTCCTCTCCTCTGGAGTGGGATTAAACCAAGTACCTACTTAAGATGAGTGATTGTGTAAATGTATTTAGTTATATTCCTCGACTGTTTTTTTTATTTGTAGTCATGTACCTGTCCTAGAGCAAGATGCTGCAGACAGATGTTCTATTAATGATTTCTTTGCCGTGCTGTAGTATCAGGTGACAAATGACAAACCTAGTTACTGTAATATTGTTTTTTAATGCCTCCTGGTGCTTTGAATACAAGGCTTTACTGTATATGTTATGTGAGAAATGCAACATGTCACATGAGGACTAAATCCTCAGTATGAACATCTGCCTGCACAGCTGTGTCCGATCCGGTTGGAGCAAGTACAGCAACACATTATGGCTTTGAAGCACCATGAAGAAGCTGCTTTATCCTCAGAGAACAACTCAAGCTGCATTAATCGCTCAAAACGGCAGCACCAGGTTAAGTTTTTCAATTTCCCATAACAACCCTTAAGCCCTGCAAACCTATAACGCCGCCTTTTAACCTCCGTCACCATGCAACAATAAGGAAACTTTCAAAAGTTAAACTCATACAATTACAGCCTAATTACTTCCACGCCTCAGATGTTACTCAATGTATAAGGGTCAGGTTTGGCAATATTGAAAGAAAGCTTCAGCATAGTTAAATCCTGCATAGTGTGATGACACAACGTGACACATGATACATACTTATTTGTAGCATCTGAACAAAACATAGTTTTTCATTATCTTTGCCTCCTGAAGGTTAATTGTATAGTGTAGTAAAAATCCTTTGTAATTTCTCTTCACAGTTAATGTTGTAAAAGATGTCTCTTTGTAAGACTTCCTAATGTGCTTGTCTTAGCGGTAGGTATTGTGTGCAAGCACCATGCTGCAGATATTTTCCTCCTTACTCATGTACTTTTACAGAACTTCTGTTGTTAAACCCTTTACAGTACAAACAAGACAAACCTGCACTGGCTTAGTTCAAAGGATTATTTCATGATTATTGAATATTGTGGACTTGCATGTTTCAGATCTGGCTCTGTCATATGGGCAGGATGTGGTTGATTAGGTTGTCAATTGTGGCAATCGATTGGGATAACACTGTGGCATTGGTTTTTAGTGCAGCTTTATAGCACTGTAAAGCAAATGAAATACTCTGTCTCCTTTTACAGCAAAAGTCAGAAGCATTGCCTCTGTGCTTTTTAGAAGGTGGAGGCCACAGTGAAGGACCCTGTTGTTTTCCTGGCTGTGAAGGTGGATGCTGCCATCAGGCTGCATCAAAAAAGCAGCTGTTAATGACCCATCATCTCAGGGACACACTGTAACCTCCACAGCAATGGCTCCTGAAAAGATATGAAATCTTTTAAGTTTATATTTATAACACATGCCTGCTGTTTTCACACAGTGCTGTTTCATACCTGTGCCACATGTAAAACAAACGTGTGCCATTTGATTAATGCTCAGATCAAGATCAGGTCAATGAATACATGTTAACACGGATGTATTTTTTCTTTTCCAATTTTCGTTGTTGTCGATGATAAGCTGGCATGTTTTTGTTTTTGGTGATAAGTGTCCATGTTGCTGTAATGAATCACTAACTGGTGGCCTCTGCTATCTGATTCTGTTGTGTTGGGAAAACAATAATGTGCTGTTCACAGCTGCGATGGGCCAGATTTGGACACTCTGTTTGAAAAGCGCAATGATAAAAGCAGGGTGATGTATCACAGTTGCTTGTGTGTGTGTGTCAGGTGACAAAGATAATAGCAGCCACATCCTCTCAGAGGACAATGTCCTCATGCTCAGAGATAAAGGGATGCTGTCTCCAGCCTCTCTGCCCCATTATAGCAACCCAATCCGTCCTGCTGCAGCTCAGGAGGGAGCACAGGGTTCTTACACAACTTTTAAAGCATCTTGCTTTTAGAAAACAGGAAGAGATGAGTACACTGGGACACTGAGTAGTTGCATTATTTTCATGGATGCTCCGTTAGGCGGCCAGATACCATGTTTCACAGCCTCAAATAGAAAACAACCTTCACTGTCTGGGCATCAGCAGCCTGAAAAGTGATGATAAACTACATGAAATAACCGTCCTTCAAATCTCTACTGAGCTCCAATCTGTGTTTGGAAAATACTTTTCTAACTGACAACAACTTTATGGCTAGAAAATGCAGCTTTAAAGAGAGACAGCGGGAGGGCCTCATCACAAATGCAAAAAAAAATTGAAGCAAGGGAAATGCGGCACCAGTGTAACTAATGTTCCCACATTGTGCCAGCTGATAGAGCCTATGGATGCCTTGACATCAAGTTGGATTTATATAAAGCATGAACAGGAATTATTAACAGCTCATTTACTAAAAGGAACAATAATGTCACTGTGTCTGTGCTCTCTGGGATGTTTGATGGAGATTTTTGAACATCACTGTGGAGAAATTTTCAGAAATGTTTTTTTTTCAGTGGTGGAAAGTGGATTGGTCTGTCAGAGCCCTTCAAAGTTCCAACAAGTACCAACATTTATGCTAATGTTGTCTTTTTATGAATTCAGATGACAGCACTGAGCCAGGAAATGGGTGATGGATTCATCACACAATCGTTGAGGCAGAACGTCACACCAGGAGCCCAGGATTCCATCCTGAGCATTAAATCCCAGTCTGTGTGTCTAGCTCTCAACCATTATTCAAAGTGGTATTACTGGAAATGGAACTGCAATCTGTCTGCTTAAGAAAAAACTATTTATTCATCTGTAGATTTTTTTTTTTAGATGTGTTTATATCCATGTGGTTTGCTTGGAAAAAGGGCTATGTTTTAATTTTGATCAATGGAGTAACCCACGAATTACAGAAGATAGATAGATAGATAGATAGATAGATAGATAGATAGATAGATAGATAGATAGATAGATAGATAGATAGATAGATAGATAGATAGATAGATAGATAGATAGATAGATAGATAGATAGATAGATAGAGATGTGATGCAACAATCTGCTAGTCTGTTTTACTACCCAATGTCTGGGCTAGAAAATAAAGATGATTAAATGTATGTAAAACAACATGGGAGCAATTACTATTACTGCAATTACTACTACTACTGCAATGTCTAAAAGCTGAAGGCTAGACCAGCACTTCTGTTAGTGACACCTGTTTACTTACAAATATTATATTTTGAGTTTACTGTATTTCCTTTAACCGAACATCCAATGCCGCTCCACTGCGGCATGCACTGCGCTTGCCACTAGATTGTGTCCTATTCCCAGAATATATTGGTTGTGTTTGCCGCCAGGCAGAGATGGGAAGTAACAAAGATACTGTACTTTTTCAGATATTTTTACTTTACTATTTATTTTTGTGGCGACTTTTTACTTTTACTCCTTACAACACGAATATCGGTACTTTCTACTCCTTACTTTATACAAAATTGGCTCGTTACTTTTTAGGCGCTATGATGTGTAATTGTGTTGATTTAATCCGGACCACACAGAGAAAAAAGTGAGACAAAAGAAAAATAGACTAGCTATCCGGAGGATAATCAGTTGAGATTGTGTGTATGCGTCCTTGAGAACTGTAAGTTGTATAACTGATGTTGTCAGTTCATTTAAGCCTGTTGTTGTATTGGTCTATACTTCTTGCAACAAAAGGTTAGCCAGTGATTTTTTTGTTTGTGTTTTGTTCACCTGTTAGCTAGGTTGCATGTGGCTGTTGATTCATAATGGCAGTTGTTGAATGCCCTTGCTCAAGTTTGTTTGCGAAGTTGGAAGCCAGAATCATCTTTAAATACAATCATAATCTAGTCCTCACTAACAAGTTTAAAATAATTTCACTGGAGTTACCGTTGTTATTGTTTGCGTCATCAATACCGAATTCAATCTAATTGGATGGGAATATACAGTACTGTACGTTGTACTTGACGCACCACTACAAGGCAACTTGACAGATTCAGCAGCATTCATTTGCGGCAAATCATTGCGGCTTGATGGTGCTAACGTTAGCAAATAGTAGTATGGACGGCGACGTGATTGAAAATGACGAAAACAGAGATCCCAGAGATTCGGCAGACAAGCAGCAAGACATTCAATTATCCTCGGCCTTATCTGAGAGATCAGAGATGTTTAAGACAGTAGGCATCAAGAATGACTCCTGGTCAATGTGCTGCGTAACTCTAAAAGTATGGGACTCTTTAGTAATTCATATTTTATCCTTTATTTTGTTTCCAGAAGCCATATTTGAGCACACACACATACATGTAGATTAATTTAAATGTTAAGGAGAAGATTAAAAAAGAGAAACTGGATCTGTAAATTCTCACAGAATCACAATTGAATTCATATCTTGCTACTCCGTCAGAATCGTATTAACCTGGAGTCCCAGTCTCTGTCACAATAATCATATATGTGATGTTATAGGCCTATTGGCAGACATCCTTTTTCAATGTAGGCAATTGCATATAAAGAGCTTTTTTCCATGTCCACAGAAGTTTCTCAGATTGGTAGCCTTACGAATGGTTATCATTCGTAAGGCTACTTTTACTTTTTTAACACAAGTATCGGTACTAGAAGTCAGTACTTTTGCCATCACTGCCGCAGGACTCAGTGAAAAATAGGCGAGGCTTTCTACATTTACGTCATACATGCACCAATATTGGAATACAAGTCAGGTCTGCACATGTATTCAAATATTGGCGCATGTGTGACATGAATAGTAGTACATGCAACACTGTGTAAGATACACAATGATTCCATTAGCGATTTGGTAGCGGAAATGTTTCTGTCTTTGAATCAAAAGAAAGCCTTTTTCACTTGCCCTTGTTGTGAGGCTATACGGAGGAAGGCAGCATCAAGAAGGGTGTGGGTGCATGAGACCCTCAGCTCTAGAGAGCAGTTGCGGGGATTCTGGGTGGTGAAGGAGCTCTGCTTTCACTGTAACCGGTTTCAGGGGTAATTTTGGCTCAACGGGGAGCAATTTGACAGTCTGCAGACGAGAGTCGGGCCTACGATTTCCCGGATGGTTTATGAATGGGTTTTTGTTTCTAAATAAAATGGCTCATTTCAACACTGTGTCATTGCATGTTTACCTGTACATAAGTAAGAGGTCTGCAGTTATTGCAGTTGGGTATAACAAAGCTAAGCTATGAGCCTAAATTCATACATTCATCATCATTACATTCATCATCATTCATTCATACTCTGGAAAAAACTTTGTTTAATGCATATACAGTATGTGCAAATAATTCCTTAAAAACTGGAGCATACACACTTGGGAATGGGTAGTTATTCTGTGTAAAGGCCATATACCTAACCATTTATCTACCTACATATAAACTTCAATACAAACAAACATAGTCCAGTCCAAACATATTTTACAACATATAGACAAATATATTCTACAAATACCTGTATAATCAACTTAGTATTTGGTTTTCGCAGCTCACAGTGCAGTTCTTCTCAGTTGCTTTGGCACATTTCTCAGAAATTAATCAGAGATGACAATAATGTATATCTTTGTCAGTATAGTTTTCCCTTTCGTGTGCATTGTTCATTACACTATACTTACAGAGTGAAAAAAATGGACAACAACACAAAACAGTTTCACTCTCTTGGTATATACAATGGCCAAAGACTTGCTTTGGACACATTAAAAAAAGACTTCCAGCAAGATACATGCTTTTGCAGGTCACTATGCGGTGCAGTTTACACCACTTGTTTTAAGAAATGCACTCACTGTTAGAATTGTATTTCAGTGGAGACATGTCCATGTTGATTTCACAAACCTGAATGATTTACATTAAGAGGCTACAATAAGCTACACATCTTTATGGTATGCATGATATGCATGATCTGTACAGCCTCAAACTTATCATTACAGCTCATCGTACAGCTCTAGGAGATCGCTGACAGCCAAATTCAACCTCTCGTTCATGTTCCGTTTGTGGCTCTACGTGTATTCTGTGTTTACTTCTGTTTTTTTCAGACATGTAAATGCACAGCACAAAGTTGAACCATGTTGAATTTTGACCGCGGCACGCGCAAGAGCGGCAAAGTGGCAAAATACCACTTGTGCAGCACTTTGCTCAGCGCAGCGGTTGGCCAGTTCTTGCGTGCACAAGCCATTGACAATAATGGAATTCATAGTGCTGCCTCTTGCACATACAGTATGAATGGCCCCTAAGGCAGTTAGATATTTTCTGTGGTTCATCTTAGGTTTGTGGTTATTAATTAGACATTCAACCTACAGTTTTGATAACGTCACATTTAAGACTACATAGTCTGTAGACTATGTCTGGCAAATGGCACTGATGAAACCTTTTCATAATACATTAAAAATACCATGTGTGGCATGCTAAATTGACCTATGCTAAAGAAAGCTCCTTTATCAAAGGATAAATGAGTGGTGATTTCGGCCAATTAGAGTAAGGAGGATGTCAGCTTCCCTTTCATCTGCCATATTTACCACATAATCCACTGAGGGCACTTTGGGAGGCTGTTAGGAGCTCAGTGCTGTCATGTACTTTTCCTGTCAGAGTGAAAGTTGCAATTACTAATCCAATTTAGCAAAAGAGGAGTCATGTACTGTATGTCTGTTAATCTGGTTGCTGCAGCTGTTTGGTCTCTTACTCCCCTTGCCTATGAAAGGGCTACTTAACTCACATCACAAACAACATATTTTCTCAGTTAGGGCTAGTCGTATATAACCATGTAGATAGTTTTATTTGTTCAGGTTTTTTGTTGTTGGTGGTGTCAGTTTGTCTCTGAAATTTTTGCTGTCATCCCAACACGATGGAGGTGTAAGGACATTTGTTTGTGTTTCTTAAAGAAAATGACAGCAACTTGTCTTTAAAGCCATCCTCAAACTTCACTGGGAAGATTTGTTTTTTTTATTGAAATCATGTTTTATAGCATAAAACATCAGAAGCCACTGCTTCTGAAAAATGTCCACCCTCTTTAAGCTACAATCAGTGGCAATGTAATGAGGGATGTCATCCCCTTTGATAACAAAATTACCAAACTGCTTGCTCGTTGCTAGCATGCAACCCCCTCTTCATCACCTAGCAAAGAGAGTGCAGGGGCAGAGGGGTTGTTGAGTTGAATATGTAAGTCTAATCTCCCTGACTCATTGACCCTTTGTCTGATTGAGGTCTGTGCAAGTTAGAATCAAGTTAATAGTTGTAATTCAGTTTTGTCTTGGATCTATAATATCCTCTAAACTATATGGCTTACAATATTGAAATATATTGCAATGTATCTAAAGTGTGTGGGATTAACCTTACAGTACAATTTGCCCCTAAAAACCGCATATGTTTTAAAATTGGGTTGCTTGGGGTCAGAGGTAGATTTTGTAAGCTGTTTGGTCACACTCACCACTCCTTGAACTATCACTGGCCTTTGCTTAAGATTTCAAGCTGGAATAACATGGTTGTTGTTTTTCTTTTTTATGGTCTTAACACTACATGTCTATACAGTGCTAGGCCAGTGTTCAAAATTCAAATTCCAATGGCTAAATCAAAGTGAAAACAACACAGGGGACAGCAGTTGACAAATTTGATTCACAGAATCAGTTATACTGTCCCTCATGCATCCCCAGTGACAACAGTAAATCCATATATGTCACAATTCCAGCCAGCTCATAACATTAACTCTGTTGCCATATACTAACTCTCCCCAGATCCAGCTACTCCCTCCTGCCCTGCAGTAACCCCTTTCCTGTCATTTCCAACAACTGACCTAACCCATCCAAATGCTCACCTGCTTCCTATTTCCCTAATCAGCCTTGCAGTGCATATACCAGCTCATCTCCACTTAGTACTTGGCTGATATTCCAACTTGCATCTACTGTAGCTTTAGCCATTGTTTTCTGCCATTGTCATTTTCTTCCCTTTGTTCACTAGCTGTCCTCTGACTTTTCCACTTGCTTCAGTCACTTGACTCCCTCCTACACCTCCTCACCTGTTTCCACTTTCCCTCGTCAGCTCTGCAGTTTATATAACTGGCCCATTTTCACTCATTTCCTACCTGTCAGCGTTGTGATTTGCTTTTGAGCTTCTGTTACTTAACCTGGACCTGGATCTTTGTGTGTTATACAGTATGTGTGTATATATACATATCTTCACTTCAACATTTAATTACTGAATAATAACTGAACAGTTGCTTTTTGGAATTGCACTGTGAAATAATATAAGCAGCAGAAAAGAGAGGATGCAGCTTGGTTGTAGAGAGTGCAATGGCAGTTAATGGTTTTTCTAAGAAGCTGTAAAAATTAACAATTTAGATTGCTACGTACAGCTGGGTCAGGTACAGAAAAAGAAATGTTAGAAAATAACTAACCCTAACCCTACAACTAGAGTACTACAGAGTGCAAGATGATTTGTAAGGTGGATAAAAGATGCCTGGCAATATTTCACTGATATGACAAAACAGTGGATGTAACAATGTCAGTTAAACTGCTGTGAAACTGTTGGGTTGCTACGAGCACAACAATGCTCAACTGACACAAACTGCCAGTGGCTAAACAGAACATTTAAGATGAGAAATGAGCCATGGGATTTCAGAGTCATGGTTTATTATTCAACATCTATGTATTCAAGATCATAGGGATAATTTCTGACAAGTTGTACGGTCCATGACAGCAATGCATGATGTAGAGGCTGATGTTAAGCAGAGGATTTCTGCCATAGCGGACTTGGAGGGTATGAGGTGTATCAGTATCATGGTCAATTACCAACAAAATGCATGGATTAGCAACCACTGAGCCGGGTGCCAGCTGCACCTGGTCTTTGTGAGTTCAAACTTAGTTACTAGTTATAACCACTGGAGATTTATGCAACACAAAAATTCTGATTTGCATCACACAACTAGTTCTCACATCAACATTATTTGTTACTAAATATGTACACCCAGTAACTGCCATGTGTAAATGCTGTCTAACTGAAACAACTGTCAAAACTAACATTATCTTGCTACTACTTCTGTCATTTGACAAAGTCATTTGAAAAATTTCAACACACTGAGATGGCACTGTCTAATAAATGATGTAAACTGGGAAGATTTTAAATTACATTTCACATAGATTACACAGTTTACCTCAAATTACAAAACCTTATGCGAGACATTGTGAATATTACCCACTCAAACTCCATACAAACTAACTCTCACTATCACAAACTAACACCTTTATTTCTTTATTTGCACATTATTAAACCCTAATAATACTTACATTTACATAGAAAGGAGTTTATTACATAATATGTCCCTAAAACTGTTATTTTGTGATGTTCTGTTACAGCTGATTCTGCAGTGACTTTCCTAAATTGATTGCGTATGTTTTCTAGCAACCGATTATCACATTAGCTTTAGTCTTTGCTCCTGTAGCTGTTATTTTTAAATGTACAACCCAAATTATTGAAATAAAATAAGAGAAAATAATTTTCACTGATTGCAATACAGCATCAAACATACTCAGGCTACAAGGAGGGAGAATTGTGCTGCATCCTGCTGCAAAATGACATTTTAACTCTCTTTCTAGTAGAGATAACATTACGCATGTGCTGTTTCTCCCTCACTCAGGCTGCCTCCTTTTCATCCTCCCTCGGTTTCTCTCTCTCTCTCTCACACTCACACACACACACACACACACACACACACAGACATGTTAGCTCTTTATCGCTGTCTCTCTTTCCTCGTCACACTCTCAACAACGTTAAGGAATTTAAAAATGCCCAAAACCCTGTGAGAATAGGATTATAACAAAACACATCTGCAGGTGAAATACTCTCTAGTTTTTACTTTTTTTTTCCCAGCCAGAGGACCTTGTTTACTGCACTTTCCTTTAAAACAGATAAACACTTGATAAAGATGAGAATAAATAGATGGTGAAGTGCAACTTCAGATTTCAAATGAAAAAAAACACAAAGATACATCTTCAAAGAGATCTCAAAAACAAGCAAATTATCCGCCATATCCTGATAAAAACACTCTGTCTGAGCCATTGTTTGAATTCAAAACTGCCTGAAACCCAATCCCATAGTAGCCTACTCAGTTTGCATGCCATTAATCACAACCTCTCATGTGAATGAGTTACCATGCTCCCACAAAGAAAACATCCAACTCTAAGGCAAGGACTCTCTCTGTCTGTGTGTGTTTGTGTGTCCTTCGATTTTCTCGACAACCATTCATCTGATCAAGCTCAGACTTGGTGGGTGTATTGCTAAAGACCCAAGGCAGTGTCAGTTGCAATTCTTAAGAGTTACTGGCTATATTCATCAGCAGTGCGTTATACACATACGTTGTAGTGTATTAACTGTATTAACACTGCCAAATGACATGTTGGGTACAGCTTGCACTCCATTGCTGTCTACCTTAACCCTAACTCTAACCCATTCAAGAGCAGATGAAGAAAGAGAAACCAAGGACCATTTTGAAATGTTTCCAGGAATAGGCCAGTCCCAAATAGTTGTTGTACTGTAGGACACAATCATGCCATGTGTAATGCTTTGGAACCAAGGAAGTGCATTGTCATGTGTGCAGTTGTTTGGATGAGTGGTTCTAGTGAAAGCTGCAAGCAGCGAAATCTGAAGCCAAGCAATCAACCTGTTCCTAACAGGCACATTTGAAAGGGCACTGCAGTCACACTAAAACAACACAAGAGCCTGTGTGGGGCAGTTATTCTACAGGTAAAGACAAGTTTAGATCCAGGAAGGCCAGTGTGAGTAGCAGATTTACGAGTTGTGAGGCTTAGTTTTTAAATCATTATGTCCACCATTCCAGGGGAAAGCAGGGGATACAGAAAATAACATGGGTTAGGGTTGTCAACATAAACTGATAGAGCTGGCATGGCTAATAAATAGTAAAGTGTTTGATAAGAAGCTATACAAATTAACAGTCATTGCACTCTCTACAACCAAGAAGCATCCCTTCTTCTCTGCTGCTTATATTATTTCATTGTGCAATTCAATAAACAATATTTTTTCCCAGTCTCCAACCAGCTGGACATTGATGAACCTTGCAATTTTGCATGTCAATGTCAGATGAAATATGCATAAAGAGAAAGTAGGTTTATTTGCGGTCTGACTGCACTATTATACTGGCATGTACTCAAACACTGCCTGTGTCTCTAAGTTCACTGAAACCAGTATACCATTAAACATACCTCTCCAGCTTTCTACATGCTTGTTTTAACATATTTGCTTTTAAAAACATACCAGTATGTACACTAGTAAAATAAAACAATAAGCCATAACTTCTAATAATCTGGTGTTGAAAGCAGGTAGTCAACAGGGAATCTTCAACTAAGCCTCTACCAAAAATATAGTGATGTTTTTGTGCAGGGGGTTACTCTTGTCGAAAAAAAAAAAAAACACACAAAAAAATGTGGTTATAGAGTCAGTCTTTTGCTGAATAAGCCTTGCTGGGGAAGACCATTCACAATTTCATGTGCTTAAAATCTTGCTGTCAGTCTTGCAGTCTCATGCGTATCAAGGATTCAGTACTCTGTTGGCATAATAGTAAGAATGTCATTTTTTCTGTATTGATATGGAGATTGCCTCTCTTCTCAATGTATTTGAAAAAATCATGTGAGATGTACTGGCTCTTCAGAATGAAAAGACTGACTGTAGTGGTTTCAGCTGGATAGTTTCAATCATGGTAAATGGATTTTTTAAATGCCAAAGTAACTGCTTTATAGATTTGGATTCCCAGAGAGGAGAACAAACTCATTTAGATAGGATATTGCTGACTGCCAAGACAGCTCCATGCATTCACAGAACCAAAGTAGGAAGAAATGTGGATTTTGCTGTGTCCCTTTGTGATACATATACTGTCATATCCAATCTCTAACAGATCATTTCTAGAACTCTCTTGATGCATCTCAATTACAGGGAGTGTCACTGTTGACTTTAGTGATCTGGGTTGCAGACAGCCTCTCATGTTTTCTTTGATTTGGTTTCTGCACTACATCCTTCCCTTTTTTGCTGTCAGCTATGTTCTTAAGTGTGGTAAAGATACATGTGCTTTATCCGTGCACGTTTCTGTATAATTATGTCTTACTCTTAGATGGCTTTTAAGTAGGGCAAATTTTAGGCAGCAGGAAGTGCAATAAAGAGGAGAAATCAGATATCCAATTTACTTATACAAGTCTGTCACACTGATGTCCAATGTACATACTGTATATAATTACAAAAAAATAAAACCCACTTAGCTTTTTCTGCAGCTTTCAAAACATCTGAGCCCCCTGTGAATCTGAGAGAGAGGCAGTTAAATGCTCTGAAAGAAAGCAAGTAAGCTGACCCTTAAGATTCTTTGGCAAGTTACAATGATGCCGTGTTGGGCAGGTAAAAATAATTATTTTGAGACACTGGAAAATATGTTTACTGAGAGTAAGAAAAGATTAATACCACGCTCATTTCTGCACTGGTAATACAAAGCTCAACCAGTTGCCAGTTAGCTGTAGCTTTGCATGCCAACTGAAAACAGAGGGAAACACCTAGACTCGAAGGTGTCAAATTAATAATAGGAAGTGATGTAGGAGATAATGATTACTTTAAAATGTGCGAGGTAAACCCCAGGAACACTATTCACTTTTGCAGAAAAGACTGAGGTATTGCATTTAGCTACAGAAGCAAGGGGAACAGCCTCCAAAATAACAAGATAAGTCAGTAGTGCATGGCCTTTACAGTGACACATAGACAACATTTCTGATAGAGCACCAGCAAGTCAATGTCTTTTTAAACCATGTTTAAATAATAAATCTGTTTTATGATTATATGCTATGGTGAAGGTTTGCTTAGATTCAGGCACAACAATGAAAGTTAGGTTTAGGGAAGCATCATGGTTTGGGTAAAAAGTACTTGGATAAGGTTAGTGGAGCCTCATGTTGACAATGCCATACGCATGGTTAAGATTGGTAGTAATGGGTGGACCAACTCTTTTCACAGAATTCAGTCAATGTACATGAATTGAACCTTTCAAACCTTTTGTTTTTTGCAAAATATGGCATCAGTTTTTCAGTGACACAGTCCATAATAGTATATGCGCATAAGCTTCTACAACACAGCTGCTGCCCACCCCACAAAACTCTTCAATGCATACAACAGTCCTCATTGATTGATAAAGATAAAATGTACATTCTTAATGCATGACTTAGGCCTAAAGTTTATGAACCAACCATAGTCGCAAGAACGACCATTTAAAGAGAATTCCAGTCAATTTCAATTTTATTAGCTGTTGGTTGTAAATTTGGAGGTCTGTCAGTAGTGAGAAAGACAAAACAGTTCTGTTAATTCAGCCAGTGTACATACCTCTGTTTATTTCTTGTTTTCTGGTGAAGTCCACACTAGTCGAAAAGCACCTTTCTGTCACATCTACAGTTGTCAAAGTCGCTGTGTTCACTCGGAAGGAATAACTGCACATGGGTAGGCACTTGTAACGATATTTTGAGCATGTTTAGAGGCTAAAAACACGTTTAAAAGTTGCCCTGTTTAAGCCTTTTAGGGTGCTAATGCTAGCAGGAGGATAACCTGGTAGATACATTACTGATTGTTTTCATGTCATCTCTACTGACAGCACTCCATATGTACAAACAACAGAGCCACGTATTGAAATTGACTGGAATTCTCCTTTAAGAAGCACATGAATGCTACATGGAACTCTTGACGGCCCGTGTGGGTGGAGCCCACCCAAGACTTTGGGTTATTGGTTCCTTGTCTTGCATCGGTCTGTGTGTCTGTCTGTTTCTGCATAGGTTTTTTTTGTATCCCTCCCTCCCGTTTTCCCGCTGTGATTTTGTTGCCCTGGGACGCGTTCCCATGTCCCAGCATGTTGTTTGTAGCTGCTCGTGAATGTTATGTTTACATTATTGTTTCTGAATATAAAAAAAAATTTAATTTGAAAAAGGAAGCACATGAATGCACTGTTAATCTGCCGTGATCAGTGCTCCTGTTATAATTAATTCAGCCCCTCATTGTAAACTGGTTGGTTCAAGGCACTTGCCTGGACAAATACCGTTGTTCCATTTAGGAGGGCAGCCTCAGAACAGCAGATAAAAAAACAGACCAACACATTAATATAACACAGTGAAATTATCAACAAAAAATAATCAAATTGAGAGCAACAGTTGAAGATACTCAGGTTTGCGTCAAGTAGCATAACTCTTGCACAGACTTAACACAGACGTTACTGTATATTGCCCTCACTTTGGAAACACTTAGTCGTTTGATGTTTGTTGGAATAACTGCTGTTCAGGTGTTAGAAACAGTCATCAACAGAAACAGGGTTCAGAGAAGCATAGAATGATGGTGATTGCATTGGGTGCTGATTCATTGGTGTACAGTATGTTCCTCTCCACTGATTGGGAACAAACTGCCAGCAAACATGTTTCCCTCAGCCTGAAATAACACTGATCTGGATGTACAGCCCTCCTCTATTAAAAAAATGCTACCAGCATCTGTTGGCACAATTCTGTTGCAGAAAGTAAACGATTCTCTCAGGACTGACTGGGATATTGTAGCAGGGAATACAGCCATTTCTCAAAAGCCAATTTCCTCACAATAGCGTCAGCCATTCTGATTCCTGGGGAAAGGCTAACATCATTTCGTCACTTGATTAATTGTTATGGGAAGAAGTAGTGATATGACAATCTCATATTCACAGTGCGGGAACAAGCAAGGTTTATTTTTAGAGCAGGCTGCAGCCAAGAGTTAGATTTAACTGAGATTCCTAAACAAGGTGGCAGAAATTGTCTCTGTTGGCTGTTTCTGATCAATGGGAATTTTTTTCAATCTATTCCGGTCTAAATACCTTTAGGGGTCATATGAACTTATGGAGAGAGGGTTGGTGGTAGCATACTCTAATTAATTATTAATTAATTAGCAATTAACTATAGGCAGTCGCAATTACAGTTTCCAGACAATTAAGTTCAGTATGATGAATGTCAAATGTAGCCTTACTGAGTTATCTACACAAATGGAAATTAGTTTCTTTAGTTTGAGTATGGGATTCTGTTTTCCCTTACTGATATTGGAATATCTTGATGATAAAATTGTTACGAAAAAATTACACTACAAGTATGAAAGAAACATCAACACCTCTGTTGTAAAGTTGTAATGATCATTGTAAAGAAAACCACACTATCATTATAGCTGATGGTGCTAGAGTTGTGACGGGCCTGCTCATGAGCAGCCTCACTGGATAATAATTAAGTGTTTTTTTAAGCCTATCCCTGTTTTTGAATAAGTCAAAAGCAATTGTCTCTGTCAGAGAGCTTTATTATTATTCTCATCTGTTCCCTGGAAACTGGTAATGTACTTAAGTGTGAGACACTGATGCTAATTAACCTTGGTAGAGGTGAAGGAGCTGTGAGCTGCTGTTGTTCTAACTAGTGAACTAGTGTGTCTCAGCTGTGATTAATCATCGGAGGCCTCAGGTCTGTCAGTAAACACGCTGAAGGACACCTTGGGGGGAGGGGGGTGATATAGGTATGGTACAGGGAAACGCAGGTATGAGCTGGAATTTTTATTTTATTTTTTGCTTTGGGCTTGTTCAGCCCCATGGGGCGGTTTTCAACAGCGATAGCTTGATGGGGTTCCAGCCTCCTCACAGAAGTGTCAAGCAGAGGGCATCGGAAGAATTAATTTAAACACAAGAACAGGGTGTATCCCAAGGCGCATCAGTAAGGTAATTACATGTTTTCTCATTATTCATATGCAGACAGATATGCATATGGCAATGGCATTTTTGTGTAGATATGCGGCAAACTGTGACATGGTTCCTCACTCTAGATGCTGTAAATAGAACATGAAAAGGTCTTCCGTGTTTTAACAGAAGGAAGTCATTGCATTGTGGTTTATGTTCATGCGCTTTCAGTTTGTTGTATCCCTTTGCACACTTTATCTTAAAGTGCATCTCCAGATTATTCTGACCTATACTGTATTTTTCCATGTTTTTATACACTTTTGTGTTGTTAATGCTATACTTAAGCCAGAAGGCATAAAACAGTGATTTTAATCAGGAGAGACATGTTTGCAAATAAGAGTTATTGTACAGCTCAAATAAAATGTACAAAGTCTTTGGCAATTAGACTCCATTGCTATACAACTCTTTCTTATATCTATATATAGGATTAGAGAACCATCAGACCCCCCAATGGAATCTAGACACCGGTGGTGGCGACGACGAAGCCCGAATACCAGCCCGAAGGAGGCTCCAAACCAGTCAGCTGGAGTAGATGACTGGAGGTGGAAGGGGTGATGGAGGGTTGCACTCTTTGCCTGCAACAACAGCTGAATAGCAAAGAGAGAAACAATTATGTAAAGCAGGGTTGTGACTCTGTGATTGGCCCTTGCCATTGTGTAACGATTCTGATTGGTTGAGCAGGACGGTGTGAGTGTGAGTGAGTGAGGTCTTCTTGAAAGGATTGATGCTGAGATACTACAATCAGGAGAGACTAGTTTGCAGACATGCAACAGTTATACACGCTTGAGGAAAATATATATTAATTAGGATAACAGCTGAATTGATTTAGGAGTGCATCAATTAAGAGTTAGGTCTTCCTGAAAGAATTTATGCTGAGCTACATTAGATTTTGTAGATTTGGCAAAGAGTTTCTTAACACCCCAATATGAATCAATGTTTGCTGTTTTTTTTGGAGGAAGACCATATCTTTAATTCTGAGTACATATCGCCAACACCACTGCATAGATCAGAGATCATGTAACAACACTAGAGACCTAAAGTAGCAAGCAATAAAAGCAGTAGTTAGATTGTCAAGAAATCCTGATATAGCATAATAATTAACATTTGTACTGTCCTAAAATGTCCATTATGATTATCATTGCTATAAAAAAGTCCTTGCAACATGTTTGAATAGTAGCCCCCAAGAAATGTTTTAGATGTTTTTATGATTTCAAATGGAATTTGTTAGAAATGTGTCTCCTAATCTCACCAATGAAGTTAAGAAGGGAAGGAAAATGAAGGAAACGGCCAAGGTTTAAAATACCAGTGGGTAGGATTTAGAGGCATTTAGCGATGACGTTGAAAATTGCAAACAACTGGTAACTTCTCTTGTGTACTGGCCCTTTCTAGAGCCAGTGTTATAAAACAATCCTATCATGATTGTTTTGTGATTTGTATCACCGACCATCTACTGGCTTGACCTCTTTGAGTAGATTGTAAAAGCGGTCACGAGAACGAGAACAAAGCGACACAAAGCAGGGTTCAGTTGACAATGTTCTGTAGGTTTAATAATAATGTAATAATAATAATGTATACACAATCACTTTGATGATGTGAGAATAGATTCATATGAAAGAGGCACCAAGAAAGGAGGACTGGTTAAAGGTTGGTCCAAGCAGATACATTTTCAGGAAGAAAACAATGTTACAATTTATGATACAAATTTGGGATACCAATTAAAAAAGATGAGTCTTTGTTTAGAGTTTTTACAGAATAGAATATAACATGTTTCTTTAGAAACATGGCTAGCAACATGGAGGACTCGGAAGAAGAAACGCTCGTTATGTAGATATAAAATAGCTCTTTCCGGTGATTCATCACTGAATGAATCCTACTTATTAATATTATATTCCATTTCTGCCAATAGATCGCCCTAATTCCTACACACTAAACCTTTAACTGAAAGTTTTTTTTATAAAACAGATTTGTGATGTTTCCAGTTGTTCATGTAGAGTCCTATTTTGTTGCATTTAACAGAAAGTGAATATTTCTGATAATGTAATGTGGAAGGAAAGAATTGCTCACTGTGATCTACAATAAATCTTATGATGCATATTTCATGCTATCCCCATTATGTTTTAAATGTTCAAAGTAGTTGGCAAGTCCCATTGCTGATGTTACAATTATTTTCCTAGTTCTACAATCTCTCCTCGTTTCTCTCTCATTAAACCTTATAGATGTTTTAAAAAAGCATGACAATAGTTAAATGCCACAGCTGGGATTCTGCATTGAAGATTCAGTACTTGTAACCATGTGTCTTTACTTACCTGCACACCTCGATTGATGTTATCCCCCTGATACTTTCTCCCATCTTCCCAGTAATTCCTCTTTGTGCAGATAAATAAATAGCTTTGAAAGGTTTTAGGCCTGTATATTATAGTGCAAGCATGCAAACTAAATGGTGTGTTCAGACTCCTGCAGCGTGGGAACATCAGAGGCCCTGCAGCACAATCTCATTATAAACATCCCTCTGTTTATTCCCTAAACTGTGGGAGCTATTATCAAGCATGTGGCATGTTGTCATCCTCATCCACAGATGAACTTGTTTTCTCCCGTCTGAAGCCGTACCCCAGTCATATGCTGAAAGCCCAAGTGACAGGCCATCACTCTTCATCTCCAGCGACCCAGAGCCAGACAGGAGTTTGGAATGGGTGTCGCCGTTACCAGTTTTGTCAATCATGACAGCCTCTATACCGCCTTAATGTTGCACAGATGGTGTGTTGCTGCCTGTCAGTGACAGGGTCTTTGCCCATGTGAGGTGACAGAGTTTTAGGTTGTTACAAGAATGTTTGAAGCAATTTAACTCTTGCAGTGTTCAATACTCTGCAGAATAACTGGCAGAGATATATCAGTCAAAATGCTGAAAACACCACAACAAAACCAATAATGGTATATTTAGTTGAGAATCAATTGTAGACTTGGTTCCACGTTTGTTGATACATTTCTCACGTTGCTCTATTTTTAGCCCAACTGTGTATCATAAAGCTTTTTTAACTGCTGGACTTTGATATTGTCCAGAAATATGACTTTGACCTATACACAATTATATTAGAATTTATTAATGGTATATTTAGAGAATGATAGTTTTCTCTTTAGAAGAGCTGGCTAAGACTCTCTACTCCATCTCCAAATTGTCAGAACACGGTGTGTCAGGGAAAGAACATGCTTTAAAGGGGGATTGAAAAGAGCAGGTGTGATTGTCCATGACTGTAACGGGTTACACTCCTATCTATAATATATGGTAATGGATTCTTACATATCCCACCCAGTGTCCTAACCGTAACCCTCTGGCAACAAAAATACCAAAAGTGCATTAGCATGCCCTTGAAGCACCCAAAATAGCACTCCGTCATATCTGATTTCCGTCAGGTACATCACCTGCCCGAATGGCATCACTTCAACCTTAGGGCTTCTTTGTAAAATTAGTTGTTTTGACATTATATTTTAAAATACGATTCAAAAAATCTATTGAGACTAACAGGCACATTGGAAGTACTCAAATTCTCTCACATGCTTAGAGGGTAACTTTGGTTCTTTTCAACCTGGACACTATGTTCCTATGTTTATGTGGCTAAGTGACTGATGGGAACCACAATTTTTGAAATTGGTCCAGTATTAAGCAGCTGCAAAACAAGCTGCAATGAACCATTAATGGGCAATTGCCCACCTTCAATTTACATTCACTACAAGTGCTTGTTTCAACCCTTTTTCTTTCAAGAGTAAGACCATTTTTGTTTAATAAGCCGTGAAAGAGCTGTCGCCAAACCCACCAGACTCCATTTAAATCCACAGTAATTTTATCATCTTGAAACCCAAAGTCCTCAAAGTCATTCAAAGTCTTCTAGGTTTTGCTTTCTACTGTTCTAACAATCATCACTTTGTTCTGGTAGAAAGAAACCCTTAATTCACCCATTTACATGTGAAAATATGCTGACTCTATATATGCTGAAAGTATTGTTTACTTTTTTGTGCTTTTTCTGGTTAACAAAAAGGATATTTTGATCTTTACCAAAAAGATCTATCACTGCAGGGATCCTTTTCCTAATGTTGTCAGACAAATGCCCCATGTGGTTACATTGAAGCCTGTATCTGCAGCAATTTTGCTCAATACTGGACTAATAAAATGTTGTTCCAATTAGTCTTAAAAATACTTAAGTTACCCTTTAATATGTATAACTGGGTTGGTTTTATTTTGTTAAACCATTTCAGGAGTAAAGTATTGGAAAAAGTGATATAAATCTTGTTTTTTTAAAGAAGCTTTTATACAGACCTTAGTGGTCCCCAATACCATATCTGAAGTCTCTTTCCCAAAATGTAGCCTTGGTGCAGAATTATAGCCACTAGAGCCAGTCCCACAATGAGCTTTCCGTAGTATGTGCCATTTCTGATTCTATAGCTTTTGAGGAGGGGGGGGGCAAGATGGTGGCTGGGGGTGTGACCTTGACCAACTGCCACTTTGCTCCTTTGAAAGCCATGATTTCCCTCTCTAATGGGTGGGCCATATTCTCTGGGCAAGCAAAGCAGAGAAAGGGGCGGTAACCTTGCCCCTTATGACCTCATAATGGGCAAGATTGCAGATCGGCTCATCTGATCTTTCATTTTATCAAAGGCAGAGCAGGAGCCCCAGGGTTCGGTTCAGACAGTTTTTGAACATTAAAGCATACAAACATGTTCCAATTAGTCTTGCATTGCCAGACCTTCCTCCACAGAGTTGTACAGGATGGTCTTGCGAGTCCACACAGCATTCCGAGATTGAAGAAAAACGTGCTCTGGCTTATTGGCATTTCTTTAAACCAATCACAATCTTGTTGAAGGATGCTAAGCGCCGGATGGAGCCAAGGTGACTCTGCAATATAGCCTCAGGAAGGAACTTGTTTTGGTGGAACACGTGTCCGTTCAAAGGTAGTTTTAGTCATGCAACAGAACCTTTGGATTCCACAAATAGTCTAGCTACAGTAGCTGTCTGGATTTAACCTGCAGAGATCTGAGAGACAGTTAACCATTGTTCTCATGAATCGAGTTTAAATTAAAAAACAAAGAAAGATCAAGTTAATGAAAATCTGGCCAAAAATAGTCAAATCTGGCAGATCAATTAGGTGCAATCCAGGAAGTGGAAAGTTATGGATTTTAATTGTATTACAGTAGAAAGTATGAACCTGAAAATTGATATAATATGGGACCTTTAAAAAGTTCCTTCACTTTACTGAGAAAAACAAACAGTTCTTAAAATATCAGTCTTTTGTCCTACTGTGCTTAGTTTGAAACTTTTTCAAAGTTAGTCAAATGTAATTAACGTTTCACAGCACATATTTTCCTGACTATGACTATGGTCTCTATATTTATATTCAGTTATCTACAAGATGAATCTCAATTAAGATTCATATTCCTCTGTGGCTTAATTAAGTAGTCTGGAACACGAGAACATGACTTTACACAGAAAGCCATTGAACTGTACAGTGCCTCCTAGCAAAACCACTGTTATGTGTGTGGGAGCTGGCTGGTTTTGCACCAATATATTCTGCATTCACCATTTTAAATTAGAAATGAGAAATTAGTGGTAATTGTGTCATTGTTAAATATTGCAATACACTGTAACAGATCAAAGAGGAAAGTTAAAAAAAGAAGAATGATAAGCCTTGTAAGCTTTCTAACATTAATGTGATGGTGACTGTGTAGACTAGCCTACAGGAAAATGCTATGACCTTCTTTCTGGAACAATGAACAATAATATAAGAAGCATTTATCCATATGGGCTTATATTTTTACAGCATATACTGTATGGTAATTTTCTAAAGTGAATTTTCTTTTCATCTAACTAATTCACATGTTTTATTGATGGGTTGCTTCACAGATTACCGGAGTTTTACACCCTCATTTATTAAAACAAAGTTGCCCGTTTGGGTTTTTGCTCTCTTTCATCTTAGAACAGATAATTTGCTGCCGTCCTCACCTGCTCACCCCTGCTTGTTTGTCTACATTACTGCTTTTAAAGGCTTTACTGTGCAGTATCTCAGTACGGCTCATTATTGTAATAAGCGTCTCTCAAGCGTAAACATTACGGTTAATGAATGCAACGACCAAAAAGCAGAGCTGTTGAAAGGCTCAACCACCTTATTTGGTCTGAATTATTCAGCTTCACCAGTATTCCTGTGCCACTGGACAGACTATACTACACTAATGTAGCTATTATTTCATTAGCAACGTTCTTTTTGATTTTTCACTCAGAGGTAAGAATAACACATTAGTAAGTAGGTTAAAACAACAAACAGGTATAATAAAGATGTTACTTTTTTAAATATAATTTCCAGCAAGGATTTCAAGGTCTATCTAAACAATATTTACATTCCAGTTATACATTGATGAGTTATTGTCCTTGTAATCAATCCTCTTCTCCATACTGTAGCTGACCTTGAAGGAATCCCTTCCAGAGAGAGTTCAGTGAGAAATCCACATTCATTTCTTAGACCTTGTAGAAATGCATTATAAAGATTATCCAAAGCTAACATGAGACCCTAGTCCCAATTATCCAAATAAGAGTGGGTCTATTCGTCGAGGCAGTTGCATGTAGGTTTGCATTTGACTGCCAGGAAGTATCCCTCCACAATGACTCAGCAGGGAAAGTGTTTTTGTATTAAAAACTTTAAATACAGTTTTAAATACAGTTTTAGAACGAAAGCCCCACCTCAAAAAGGTTTGCTACAATTCAAATTATTACAGGTATTTATTGTGTTCCCCATTCAACTTTAAAAGTTGTTTTTTTCTCATTATTTTCAATAATTGTTTACATCCGTGTTTTCTAGCTTGCAGTCCTTTTTCTGACTATTGCAACAGCATTGCTGCACATCTTTGCACGTCACCGGCACCATTTGTTGATCAGAACAGCCTTTAACTGACAACAGTAATGTATATAGTGTCAAGTGCATCCTCACACGTGTGCACAATGCAAAAAACGTGGGGACCCACTTGTGAAAACTCTGCTGAACAGTGCTGCTACTGGTTAAAAACTCAACAGGGTACCTTTATTGTATTGGGTGTATGAGTTTTCAGGACTTGGTTAGGCTGTAGAAAATGACACATAGTTGACTGCTCTGACTGTAGAAAGACAATATCAATCATATCGATAACTAGACTTTTCACTGGCAGATATGTGAGTCAGTTAGGAGTTGAGATCGCAGTCAGTGTCACCTGCAAATTGAACAGCTACCGCAGCTTCATTTGTGGCTGATGCAAAGTTTCACTTTTACCTAAATGAACCCTGCGTTTTGACAGATACTCTTCAGTGAGAAAGCACAGCAACTGTGTGCTGTCCCTGAATATAACAGTGTTTTTTTGGTTACTCCTGGCAATAATGACGTCACATGGATTTTGTTTCACATTAGGGTTCAATTCAGTTTTTCAAATTTTCATTTAATTGGTAGTTGATTTCCTCTTAAGTGTAGACCTTGTAGCTCTTGGAGGATTCATGGCTGGGTGTTTGCGTTTGGATGGAAGCTCTTCGGTGTTTTCAGCCCATGAAATGCAATAACACTCATCCACAGGGGATGTTAATGGAGCTTTGTAAAAATGGCATGCAGACACTGAATTGAACAGCCACCCTGACACTCTTGTTGCCACAAAGCTTCCATGAAAGAAAAAGATCGTCTAAGCTACTTGAGTTATGTTCCTCCAGTACTGAGACAGGTGGAAATATATAGTGGCTCTTTACTATTTGAACAGTGTTTTCAATGTGTGATGGCAGCTTCTCACACGACTGTTGTGTGTTTCACTGATCTAAGTAGGGGGACTAACTAAAAATAGAACACCATAATTAATGTATTGCTATTAATCATTCATGGATTTGCTGTAACAAGCAGAGGCACAGCATGTCAAAAGAAATGTGGCTAAATAATTAAACTCCAGAGAGAAAAAAAGAAAAATAATGGTTCTGTCGTGCAGAAGATTTCCCTCCAGTAGATGGACTGGATTGTTCCCTTGGTGGACTCTCTGTAGACTATAGTTTACTGATGCAGGTACTGTAAACAGTGAAGTTTGGTTTCTTAGTGCAACAGGAATAGTTAATAACTTCAGGGTTTGTCTGTGAGACAGTGCTTGCACCAACAGTGTGTTTGATTTTGCCCAATCTGACTTCACACAAATACATTACAAGGGCTAAACCAGGGTTGTACACATAAGCTAAAACTGAGTTTGCTGAGCAAAGTTTAAAAAGGCAACCTATCATAGTAATAATAATGTAATAACTTGAAAAGGTCATTTTCTTTTTTAGAAAAACACCCAATTACTGAGAGCGCCAACTTAATATTTAGTCATGTGTGAAATTGGGAGCAGCAGAGATAGGAGCTGCTTAAAAGGAGAACTTTAAAAGAAGAAGAAATTCCAAAGACAACAAAGATGAACATTTGAAAAAAGAAAGGAAGGAGGGAAGAAGACAAGAAAAAATGCTAATCTATCTGTTGGCCGTCACGTACGACAGTCTCCATAGACCTGTAAACTTTTGTATTGTTGGGTATTTGTTGTCTTTTATATTTGTTTGTGTTTGCCTATTCAGTGCAGCTACAGAAGTATAACTGCCATCTGTCAAAATAAACCCGAAATAAAAATGCACAAAGTGGTTTTTAATTGGAAACAAACAGTCCTGTTCACATCCAGTGTGACTCACTGTGTGTATCCTTGAGGTCTAACAAACATGTTTAATACATTTACTTCCAAATAAAACATTTGCCAAACCCATTTGTTGACTATTCTGAAACATGTCTTGTTTACACTCATGTTTGGATAATTAAAGTGGCAGAAGAAGTATAAAGATCTTTACCTAAGTAAATGCCTCGCATCAGAATTTTATTTAAGTAAAAGTACAGAAGTATTATCACTTGAATGTACTTAAAGTAAAAGTACTGGTTCAGCAGTAAAATGTCTCCTGTGACAGATATGGTATTAGCTAGTTTTACTGTAAGTTTCACTTCATATACAGTCTGGTAGTTTAGTTCAATGGTACCCAACCTAGGGTTTGGGCCCTTCCAAAGTGTCACCAGATAAGTCTGAGGGGTTGTAACGTGGCGTAATTAGATTAAAAAAAAAAAAAAAAAAAAGTAAGAGTAAAAAGTATAATATTCTGCAAAATTTTAGTGTTTCTATTAAAATCTTGTTATAGTTCTACATCTATGCACGTTTGCATTACACCACATTCACACTGGCACTTGAAATCATCCCTGATACGGCTGCAAAACGACCAGAAGTCATTCATTTCCTATGGAGATTTGCAGACGGCATAAAAATGGGTCCGAGCAAGTGCGGTGCGGAAAAAATCGAGTCCGTTTGTCATCCGGATGCGTCCAAAAACTTGAACTCTTGCGACAGGCAATGGACGGGTCCTATCCAACAATTTGAGTGGAAGTTAGCGTTGCTATGGTACTGATAAACAAATCAGAATTGTTAACTTTTAATAAAATAACGATTTCATAACGATATGTTATGTAATTTTTTTAATTTTCAGGATTTCTTAAAGGTATTAGGGCAGTTAATAATTGCTTGCGTTGATAATCTATAGCCCTCAGATGACAGGCCATAGAGATTTGGACATTCAGACACTGACAGAACATTCGTTTTTTCCGCCATTTGTTTTTCTATTCCCGTATTCCCTATTCACGTATGATCATCACAAAATGAGGAGACCGCTGGCTGGTCATGTGACTCCGGGTAGTCACGTGACGCCTAGCAGCAGTTGCTAGTTTTTTAAGCCGCTACAGAGCTTTGTGACCCGGTCTATGGACCTCCGTTATATCAGCGGTAATAGGTGACTTTGAATCAGGTACAAAGCCCCGGTCATTTCGGCGGACATTACGGTTAAATTGAGTTCACAAAATATGAGTGTATGTTATACATGCCCATCCACCCCGACCTTCTCCGTATCCGCTAACACACTACCAACACACAAGCACCATTTTTGTGAGGTTTTCTACTTCTGACTCTTCCATGAAGACCATATTTGTACGAGTGTCTCTTTATAGTGGAATGGTGTAGCACAACTCCAGTGTCTGCCAGGTCTTTCTGGATGGATTGTGCAGTCAAACGGGGGTTTTGACTTGCTTTTCTCACAATCTTGTGAGCTGTTCTATCTAATATTTGTCTTGGTCTTCCAGATCTTGCTTTAACTTCCACTGTTCCTGATGACGGCCATTTCTTAATTACATTCCGAACAGAGGATATTGGCATCTGAAAACCCTTTGCTATCTTCTTATAACCTTCTCATGCTTTGTGAGCGTCAACTATTTTTAGTTTCAGTTTTCTAGACAACTGCTTAAAAGAAGCCATGGTGCTGATTGTTGGGGCAAGGTCAGATGAGTCTGGGCATTTAAAGCTAGAAACTCTGTAGGGTGCCCAGACTTTTGCAAACGGCATTTTTTTGTTTTCTGGTATTTTGAAAGTGTAAATGATGGAAATAAAATCTAACTTTTTGTGACAGGAGTCATTCTAAGTGAGATTTGAATATGATTTTAAATTTCATTCATCACTTAATTTCCCTTTACAGAGACACAGTATTAGATATGCTGAGCTGCATTTAGACTTATGTGTCAACAGGATTTGGAAAAACTTGTCCATGCTTTCATCTTCAGTAGACTTGACTACTGTAACGGGGTCTTTACAGGTCTCCCTAAAAAATCAATCAGACAGCTGCAGCTGATTCAGAACGCTGCTGCTCGAGTCCTCACTAAGACCAAGAGACTGGATCACATCACTCCAGTTCTGAAGTCCTTACACTGGCTTCCTGTGCCCCAAAGAACTGATTTCAAAGTTCTTTTGCTAGTTTATAAATCACTCAATGGTTTAGGCCCAAAATACATTTCTGATCTGCTAGTACACTATGACCCCCCCAGACCTCTAAGGTCATCTGGGGCAGGTCTACTGTCTGTTCCTAGAGTCAGAACTAAACAGGGGGAAGCAGCGTTCAGTTTCTATGCTCCTCATATCTGGAATAAACTCCCAGAAACCTGCAGATCCGCTGCTACTCTCAGTTGTTTTAAATCAATGCTGAAGACTTTTCTTTTCGATGTTGCCTTTCTTTAAATGATGTTCATTTCTTTAATGTTTAATCTCTTATACTGCACTGTAACTTTATCTGTTTTTATTTTGAACTGTTTCTTCTGTGTTTTATCGGTTTTATTTTCTTTTAACCGTTTTTTTAACTGATTTTGTGTAAAGCACTTTGAATTGCCCTGTTGCTGAAATGTGCTATACAAATAAAGCTGCCTTTATTCTTCCTACTTACACAACTAAAAGTTGTGCAGTGTCAATGCACCACTGCAGAAGAGATATTCCTAACATCTATGTCTGCCAAAGTTATTCTTCAATTTGTTGACCTCTTTTTAAATTGAGTCCAGTCTCAATGTAAAAAGATGTGTCTGCTATTCTGAAAGAGATCCACCATTGTTCGATTCCCTTTTATAGCTGATGCTGAATTGTATGAATGGCATACATGATGCAACCTGTAAACAATAACCCAGACCCATAACCCCATCCACACAACAAATAGTGGCTTTCTCCTGTCTCACTAAACGCAAAACCAATTTTCCTCATATGTGCACCGAAAAAATATTTGCTTCCATTTCATAGTTTTCAAGAGCCCATATATTGACACAGTCCTTTTTTTGACAATTACAATAGAGATCTTCTCTTTTATTTATTGTAAAAACATAGATAGATAGATAGATAGATAGATAGATAGATAGATAGATAGATAGATAGATAGATAGATAGATAGATAGATAGATACTGAGTGAAATCTGACACTGATACATACAGAATTAAAGAAAAGAAACATAAGAATAATACCACAGCAGCGAAGTGATAATCTAGCCCACCAGAACTACTACAGTGATCTATCTCTCTATCACTGAAAAGCACTTAAAATGTAAAGACAATGCAATAATAATGATTACTATGGATAATGTAAAATACATGTTGAAGATGAATACAAGATGAATACAATTGTGGATTGTGCATAAGCACAATCCACAATTGTGTTTGTTCATAGCCTACCTACATAGGCCACATAGGCTACAGTAATTCACAGCCCAACAAAAGGTTATATAAAAAAAGTAAAAACAGCAAGAATAATGATCACTGTGGAAAATATAAAACACAAATAGAAGATAAATATATAAACAAATGCAATTTGTGTATACAACTGTCAGCCTAATGACAGATTGCTGGTGAGCATTTAATCATATTCACTCCCATATAGCTGGGAGCAGTTGAATTGCCTGGGGGACAAAAGACTTATTCAGTCGGTCTGTTGAGCCGGACTGAGACAGCAGTCTGCCACTGAATGTGCTCCTCTGCCCAGTGAATGTGCTGTGCGGAGGGTGGCGGGCGTTGTCCACAATGGACAACAGTTTATTTAGGGTCCTACATTCTGCCACTGACATAAGTGAATCCAGCTCTGTGCCAACCACAGTTCCAGCTTTCCTCACCAGCCTGTCCAGCCGCAAAGCGTCTCTCCTTTAAAAAGCTACATGTCCAGAACACAACAGCATAGAACAGAAGAGAATGCTGGTGACAACTGACTGGTACAACATCAGCAGTAGTTTATAGCATGTACTGTCTATGCTGCTTTGAAGGGAAATAATAGGACTCACTGAAATAGCTCCTAATGCACCTGTCTGTCCGTCTTTTGTTGCTGGGTGGTGTATTTTTTGTCATTTCCAAAGGTGATGTTACTGAAAGCCTTTCAACAACCTGATTCCTAAGACAATCTTTGGAAGAGCAAAGGCTTTTATTGTTGACTTTCCACCTTACATAAACACTCAATCACACAGGGAGAAATGTGCAGTAAAAGAGGCAAGAGTTGCCAATCTCTCCACCAGCACCAGCCTTAATAGACAAAAACCAAATGCATCGAAGCCACAGCCTGAATGTTTATGAATTTTTTGTCACCAGTAGATTTAACCCTCTCTTTGAAACATGTCTCTGTAATTTCAACAAGCACAGCAGACCATTGCATTGTCTGCTCTGCACTTTCAAATTGTCTTGATTAAAACAAAAGAACAGAAATCACTGGGGGGAAAAAAGATTGTTGGGAGACAAAGAGAGATGAGGGTGAGATAGAGGTGATAAGGCATAATGTAAAATCAAAAGATGCAATTAACATAAATAATTCAATGCTTGCAGCATTTGTGAATGGTGATTTTAGTGTTTATCACATTATCCACTGTCATACATCTCAATTAAAGGATCATGCCAGTATTTTGTTGCATGGGACCATGGGAACACCTTAGTGTTTTAAAAATTTGAAGGTGTTTTTATACCTTTACCTTTTTGTGATCACATTTTTTTTTTTTTTTATTTAAACAAAAGTGCAAAACATTTGCCCAGATGACAACATACAGTAAAGTACACTACACACACCAAAGAAAACACCTTGCCCCTCCTCCACAATCCTTCCTTGCAATCAAATGTTTCACTTCAAAACAAATAGAGGAAATACGGGAAAGAGGGAGACACAACAAAAACACAACAGCAAGAACGATGTCTGCAGCTCACAAACAAGACACACAGAAACAGACAAAGACAAAAGGGACCAATTACACACACAGATAGAAGCGAGAAGGCTATGGCTCAAATCTACAGCATGTATTTCAAGGATTCAGCCCTGCTGAGCCAAGTGTCCAAAGTCTTTCCTGGGGCTCCATTTATGCAAGCCGTGGAGCGCTCCATAAATAAGACATCCAAAAAGGAAAGGTTCCAAGTACGAATAGACAAGTCATGAGGTGGTTTCCAATGGGTTGCAATCATTTTCTTGGCCACTGTAAGTCCAGCAAAAATAGCACGTTTTTGAGTTTTAAAGAGCTAGAGGACTGACAGATCATTCAGGATCAAAACACTGACAGTAACAAGTACAGTATCATTAATCAGGGCAGATATTTTGGGTGCAATATTGTTCCAGAACTGACCAACAGGAGAGCGATCCTAGATCATGTGAAGAAATGTACCTTGAGCTTTTAGTGGGCAGAACGTGCATGAAGTTAATTATTTTCATGTGATGCATTTCCACGGGGGTGAGATATGTCTTATGAATTAAATTGTAGTGAATCTGCTGATGGTCTGGATTGCGTGATACTTCTGGATTGTTAGACCATACATTATGCCAGTCATTAGGCATTATGCCTAAAAACTGTGGTATGGTATCAAGGCTTTATCAGTTCTAAGTAAGTAACTTCTGAATAGGATGGATGGGCAAAGACCTCTGTCAGGGGACACCGTATGACTTGAGTGCTGATCTTAATCTAAGGTAAAAGAAAAAGAGGAACATGGTAGACTGAATGTGTTTTGTAAGTCAGAGAAGGGTAACATGCCACCCTTGCTACAAGAGGAGGTGCGTCCGGTTAAGAATACAGAACTTTAATCATGCCTATGGAAGTGTTACCAAAGCCCATCACCTCTAAGACTGACCATGACAATTACCACTCAAGTCTGTCAAAAGTTTTTTTTTGCGTCGAGAGAGAGAATGACAATGGGGTCTACTGTCTTCTGCCGCATCAACAATGTGAAGGAGGCGTCTAACATTACCTGCTGCCACTGCTGCAAGTATGAATCATGTTTGGTCAGAGTTCACTAATTTTGATATATGGGACTCTAAACAACTGGCTAAGAGTTTTGCAAACATTTTAAAAAAAGAGTTAAGCAGGCTCAGAGGTCGATAGCTAGAACACTCTGTAGGATCCTTATCCTTTTTCAGGAGTAAGGAGATTAAGGCTGTGTTCACATCCCTTAAAAAAATCACCATTCTCAGTGGAGAAGTTAATCATGTCAAGAAAGAATGTGCCCAACTGTTCCCAATAAGTTACATACAATTCCAGGGGGATCCCATCAAAGCCCTGTGATTTTCCCTTTTGTATATTCTGCACTGCCAATCTTAGTTCATCTAAAGAGATCAATTTGTTTAATTTAACTGATTCCTCTGATGATAATTGAGGCATGTCAAGCTGATTCACAGTGATGTCACAGTGGATTTTATCCAAAGTAACCTCTGATTCATACAAATTGGAATAAAATGGCTGAAAGGATTTATTTATTTTAACATATTTTAACAGGGTCCATTAATATTACCATCTGAACATTTAAAAGCGGTAATATCTGCAAAATAGTCACTGGACTTTAATCTCATAGATCACTAGGTCTAGCACCCTGAAAGTAATAGCGCTGTCTTGTTCTATGAATTAGAAATTCAGATTTCTGTTTCAGAATGTTGTTTATTTCTTGACTACAACGTTCCAAAGCTTTTTGGTGAGTAAAATTAGTTGCAACAATGAGTCTAATCTGATGATGTTAGCTTCAAGGTTTTGTAGTTGAAGAGATCTTTTGCCTAGGGCCTCAAATATGTTGGAGGCACCGTGTCGACCTTAGGTCTACTTGCCATTAATAAAAAAATTAGAATGACAAGCAAAATAAAACATGTTTATTAAACATGATCAACCGAGGGTGCCCCTCAGCCCCATGTTTACTTGTCAACCTGATTATTGTCAATCATTTCCTAATTGGGGGATAACTTGAAACTAATGATTTTGTTTGAAGCTATCTCCGAATTCCAGTGTATGGGTCAGACTCAAACACACGTAGCTCTGAAGCAGACCTGTGCATCGCTAAGTGTCCACTCTTGCTGTAAAAAAAAGAGAGCAGCGGCACAGACCACAGAGCTGCTGCAATGCGCATTCCAAGGTCTGTGCAGCTTTAGGTTTATAATAGACACGCTGTGCTGTCAGCATGCTCCCGATTTTTTTTCCCAATCATAGTTTTGAATTTCCACCTCTGATTTAGAGCAGCGTAAAGCCACTTCCCTAAACTGTCTCATTGAGAGACCAGCATCTCAAATGGGGCTCTGTGTCTGTCAAGAGTTCAGAGATCTACCGTATCAGCAGAGCAATCAAGTAATTCACAGCAGACTATGGTGTAGGTGGATTATTTTCTGAAATATTGTGCCTTTATTCTTGCCTATTCTGCCTATTGTATTATCACTTTATTTTTCTCAAAATATCACAACTCCTCCAAATCTCATAGAACACAGATGAGATATATTTTGAATGTGCACAAAGTTTTGAACACAAGTCGAAATCTTGCTATAACACTTGAAATATTAAATATATATTACAGTCCAGGGGTTTATTAATAAATTAAAATGAATTCATGTATCATTCAAGTGAATAATTGTTATATGCACATTTAAGGAGGTTACCCAATTAAAGACGCAAAAGAATGACGAGTAAATTATGCTAGGCTACGTGTGCTGACTCAGATAATTAGAAAAGTCGATCTACAGGAGAATAAATCGATGAAAGCAATACTTTCTGCCCCCGACCATGGCCGGAGATTTCCGTGCCGCCTGTAGGATCGCTTGCCTGTCTATGTAGCGAAGCACGTTGAAAATCAGCGTGCGATTAGTAGTGGTGTTCTTCTTCTGTATATCACTGTAAATTTGGTGAGCATCTGCCCATTTTGGGGACCATTTAGGCAGGGACTGCGAGATATTAAATAGCATTAGAGCCTTCTAATCCCTGTTCAGCTCAACGATGCAGATGTTTTTGCATCTTCGGTTTCTGCTCTCCATATCTATTAGCTTCACCTCCAGCTCTTGAAAAGCATGGTGATGGCTATCAAAAATACTTTTTTTTATTGATTTTATTATATAATGATCATCAACGAGATGCCATACTGTAATACATTAACTTTTCAGAACAATCAGCATCTGCACATTCAGTGTATTCTGATACAAAATGAAAATACATAATGACAACAAAAAAAGCAGATAGGATGTTCATTGGAACAGTTAACACTGTTTACGAAATGTTTCATGCAGTCATGATGGTCATTCTACCGATGCTTGCCAACTTTGGCTGTTATCAGTGATGTGCGCGTATACCATTGTGTACCCTGATGCAGAGAAAAATAAACAGTGAAAGCTGTGGGGACTTGGGCAATCTAATCAAAATGAGCAGCTTGGATCTAATGCAGTTTTGTTCTGATTTTGGACAGAGATACCTGGATATACTTGGAATTGTGCTTGTAAAACAATATCTTGTAATCTTTAATAACCCTTACGTATAGTGTTACATTATTAATGCTATGATAGAAATAAATAAAAACAATCTGATGACTCGACAAAAGCAATTCAAATATAATGTATGTGTTCTTATGATACCTGCCAGGCTGCATCTCCTAATGCTTGGGTATCCATGTAAAACATTGATGACTCATGAAGCCCTCCATCAAATGAAGATTCATTGTGTGGCTTGGTGATATCCTGGCGCATAAATCACTGGTGCAGAGCAGACAGTTCTGGCAAGTCATTTCCTGCCAGCAACATTTTTTTTTTTATATTTTATGTGCTCATATCAACCTTTCTGCCACCAGCCTGTTAGTGAGTTGAGATAAAAATACGTGACAAACAATTTTCTAAATTGATGTTGGTTGTGTTAAAAAATGGGTAATCTACAGCCAGAGACTGTCACAGAGAAGCAAATAAGAATGTAAATAACAATCTATGTAATGTATACTGTTAGATAAAAAGTTGTCTGTTAAGGGAGTTTTTACATGTGTCAGAGTTATGTTTTTGCCAAGTTGAGTGAATATTAATTATAAAAGTCTGTACTGCACCACAATGTTTTGACAGTATAAGAAAGAGGAAGAAACAGATGCATGGATTATCCATCTGGCAAAGTTTTTGCAAATTGATTTTTACACTTAAATGAATAGAAACCGAAGGCAGTCAGCAGTAATGTCAAGTTTTCACGTGATCTGTGGTGTGGGCTTAAACAAAAAAAATATTTTGAAGTGTTTACACAGTGAATGGTACACTTAAAGTAGAATCTGTGAATGTTGTATTTTCTTTAGAACAATAACAGAATCATACACTTTATGCTTTTATATCTGAACATTTTCAATGCAAGCCTTCTGACCTAAACTGACCATTTTAGGATATTTCGAAACCAAAATCCTAGATGATTTGAGTAACAAAAGGTTAAGCTGTTATAATCATAGCATTAAATGATATGTATGTGTAATTTACTTCTTTGATCTGTCGCCACAACGACGGCTAGCATTAGCTACACAGTACATACAGTACAGTGTTGGCTACCAGTGTTGGGCGAGTCACTTCAACAATGTAATACATTAAAGCTTACTAGTTACTGTCATTTGAGAGTAATTATATATATTACAATATTACTGTGTCTGAATTGTAATACTTTACAACACTTTTAAATTACTTTTAAGTTAGTTTCTTTAGTTAGTTTCTCACTTTTAAATTACTTTTAAGTTTGACTTGGGAAGTAGTTTGTGAATTTCACCACTGGCACCGGAGTAATAAAGTCTCCTTTCATCCACTTTAATACACCATTGCTTATTCATATTATTTTGTTTATTATTCATATTATTTATTTTTATTATTTTAAGTAACTACAGCTTTAAAAAAGAGAAGTATAACGTACAATAGGCAAGTAGGAGAAAATGAAAATGAAATAAATTAAAAGTACCTTACAATTGTATGGAAGTACAGCATAGTACTTGGTAATGTAGGTAGGTAAGCCTAAACATTAGTTCCCAACATATTGCTATCTGTCAGCAGCTCCGACACACTAAAATGTATTGTCACCTGTTGGGACACAGATGTTATCCATACCGTCTCTGGTTCTAAACACTGGAACAGTGACAGGACAGCTCGCTCCAACGCAACATAACTCCTGAAAATATTGTCCATGTCATAAATGTATATGTCTCTGCAGTCATCTCAACCATCAAATACAGCAACCTTAAATAATACTCAGCTTTTTTTGCCAAGTGTTTAATTGCATTTGAAGTTCAGTAAACAAGTTTGTGTATTCAAGTAATGCCAATTGAGCCAATACTTTTTATAGTCCCTTTAGTTTTGAAAAACTGCTTTAACTTAGACGTAGGTTTTGCTAGGTGTCTGCTGGTCTACTTTCCACTTTTCTTTTGCCTGATTACAACACAGTGAACATGCCAAGCCTAATGTCACAAATGGCCAAAGCGTGAATATTGGGTTTCATGACTAGGCTAATAGTTTTGTGCAAGTTTCATGAGAGAGTTTTACAGCTGGAATCTAGTGTCAGCTGTTAATTTCTATTAGTAGAGTGAAGACCCCGCTCACTCCAGCCACACTTTGCTGCAGCTTTTTAATATTGGATAAATAACACGGGACGTCACAGACTTTTGAAAGCTATGCTTCGCAGTCACGACAAAATTGGTGTCTGATCTATGACCTGAAAAAAAGTGATGATTCTTTGTTCTTTGAGACCAGATTTGGAACGTTCGTTCTCATTAAATGCTTTTGAGATTTTACATTTTCGCTGGAAATTAATTAATTAATTGATTGGTTAAAAATGTTATGCACATTATAAGAGCACTAAAATGGTTCAAATCAATACATTATTTGGGGGGGATTTCATACATTGATACATTCTGAATATTGATGGGGTACTTGTATTGTGATTAAGCCCCTGCCTCTAGAGTTTGGGAAGCCTTTTTATCATTAAATCCATTTGCCACCTGTGAATGCTGGATAGTGAGTATTAGCCGCTTCAGGGCTCCTATCAGAGAGCACGAGTCACCAAATGGAGTTCAACTTTTTACTTGGTAGTGCATTAGAGGCAGTCACAAGCTGTACATTGTTGCATGTATGATCCAGAGACCCAAAAACATATCAAAAACTAGCTAGTAATATGTGTGATATGCAGTGGAAAATTAGCAAGCTAGCCAAACACAGATAATTTAACAGCTTCACATCACAGGGTAAAACGGTTAACATTTAGTACTCATTTTAGATTCAAACAATTTAGGGATAGCTTAATCTGTTGCCACAATAGCTAAATATAAAAAGTACCAACTTACATTGTCTCTGACTTCTGTACAGGCAACCGCCACAATGAAAAATAACGAGGCATTGCTGCGATTTCTTACATAATTACCATACGTAACTAACGTAGCTGTAACTAACGTAGCTGTAACTAACGTAGCTGTAACTACACACTGTAGTGTGAGAAATCCACAACACCACCCTTGCTCCCTTGAGACAATGGTCAAATTTAGCAAGCATGTATTTCAATATAATAAGAAATAAAAATTTAACTTTAGCAAAAATATATCTCAATTACACGGGATATACGAGATTAGTTAAAGGGCTAAGGCTGTGTGATCTGTCCGGGCAGTCAGAGACAAAATGGCTCCACTCCATCACTCCCCAAAGCATCACAGCTGCTCAAATGTCAATCTTTATGGCGCTCTATGGCAGAAAATGACAAAATGCAAATGTCACCTCCATAAAAATAGCCTGCAATACGTAGGATTAATTATGCAGGAAATGTTGATGGCCCACGTCTTAAGCAAATATTGCCTAAACCCAGACATATTGAGATATTTAACTGCACAGCTGAATCAAGTTATCTATCATGTTCATCTAGATAAAAACAGTACATTTTGCTGTTATTTGTTTAAATTTGTTGTTTATAGCCCTTTCACACAAACACACATACAGCATACATCTAATACGACTTTACATTCTGCAACAGCAATACATCTTCCCTGACAAGCAGCTGATAATTTAATTCCAGAGAGAGGATCATTGAATTTAAGAGAGCGAGTAAGACATGTCAATGAACTAATCTGCTTTTTCTACAGTCCATTAAGAAATTGCCTACCCATGCCAACAGTGGCCCTCCCTAATGACATGTAGGTCCAGTATCAGTTTTATTACATAATAAGGGTTTGAGTCCACGAAGATCATGGACAAGTGAAATTACACTTTTATGTCAGTACCATATTTGAGTTCAAAGGGAAATTATGGAAATTGACACAAATAAATTGATATTTATTTCTAATGCTGTGCTGGTGTCTAATCAACTTCTCTAGGAATTTGCCAGAAACTGCTTTCACATCTGGCTTTGCTGGATTATAAAGCAGGATTTCTGATTTCTTTCCAAAATGTGGGAAGTGAGAATTAAAGAAGGCAAACAGAATGACAGCATGGTTGCTATTATCTCAAGCAGGGAATAAATACGCAGCAGCTGAGGATAAGACCTTCACAGTTCTGTTCAGACAGAAACTCGTCCTCAGACTTTTTCCTGCCTACACTTTTATTGATATTTTCTGTTACGCAAGGAGGTCACACTCTCTCTGCCTTGCTACATCACATCAGGGCTGTCTTCCATTTAGCACACAGATATGTTTTTGCTTGGATTTCGATGACTTGAAATAGCCTACAGTTTATTTTTTAATAGCAAATATATATTTAGGGGTGCAATGGATATGACACAGGCCTTTGGTGTGGGAGATCTGGGTTCAATTCCCACTGAAATACATCAGTCAGTGTGTCCCTGAGCAAGACAGTTAACCCCTAGTTGCTCCAGAGGTGTGCAACCTCTGATATACAGAAATTGTCAGTCGCTTTGGATAAAAGCGTCCACTAAATGACATGTAATGTAATATTTTTAAACTAGGGCAATTAAACTATATTCAGAAAAATACAAATGAAGAAATACATTGGTTCTACAAAAACATGCAGATTTAGGACCAGGTAAAGTAGCACATACCTGTTTTTTATTGAATGAGCAGTAGTTCAACATTTGGCAATATAATGTCATGGCTCCACCTGTTTCAAGTCTTTATGCTAAGCTAATCTGCTTCTGACCATTTTTAACAGTCAAATATTACTGATCAATCTTCTCTTTGGGCAAAATTTCCAAAAACTATTCCTTATGTGAGATATATATATATATATATATATATATATATATATATATATATATATATATGCCCCAAGGATGCCCCTGAGACAGTACAGCACATAACAGCAGTGTGTAAGATGCAGGCAGGAAGAGCGTACATGGAGACAGCCATAACAGCAGGTAGATGCTGGAACATAGCTGTCATAGTGTACAGAACATCTGCCACGAGTATGGGCTGGAAGTCCCAAAGTCAAAATGGAAGACACCTCCTAAGGTAGTCCAGAATGACCGAGCTAAGATCCTGTGGGACTTCAAGATCCAGACTGACAAACTGGTGATGGCTAACCAACCAGACATCGTGTTGATGGACAAACAGCAGAAGAAGGCAGTAGTGATAGATGTGGCGATCCCAAGTGACTGCAACATCAAGAAGGAACATGAGAAGCTTGAGAAATACCAAGGGCTGAAAGAGGAGCTAGAAAAGATGTGGAAAGTAAGAGCAACAGTGGTGCCAGGGGTAATCGGAGCACTGGGGGCTGTGACCCCCCAAACTGGGAGAGTGGCTCCAGCAGATTCCAGGTAAAACATCAGAGGTCTCTGTCCAGAAGAGTGCAGTCCTAGGAACAGCTAAGATACTGCGCAGAACCCTCAAACTCCCAGGTCTCTGGTAGAGGACCCAAGCTTGAGGATGACACATACCAGCCCACAAGGTGTGAGAGGGGGATTTTTTTTTTTTTTATAGTATATAGTGATAAATATCACAGAACACACAGGTTTTCAACTGTATTGAAAGCAAAACCATGATGAAAACCTTACAGCATCCTAAACTTTCTGAATATTACTAAGCCTGACCTCAACCAGAATAGGTTTTATGTTTACTTAGACAAAGACATACTTATGTAGATATACTTTCTAGTTTCATATTTAACATTGTAGTGTAAACATAGCGGAAGGGATCACATTTAGAAAAGGCTACTCTTCCTGCTGTATAATGAGGTCCTATTTTTCTTGCTCAGTGTAGCAAGACAGCTAATAACACATAAAATGTCAATACTGAACGTGAAAGTTCAGTGGAAATAGTAGTGTGACAAACTCAGTAGTTTATTTTCTGAGCTACCGCATCTCATGGTCCATGCCCAAGGGGAAGAGATGCTGTTGAAAGCTCCAAATAAACAAAATATCTATACGTTTGTAATTGTTTCAACTGAAATCATATTTCAGCTTGCCAACCTATGCTCTACATCACATTTTGTCCCAGACGACAAGCAGCCCAAAATTCTGCAAATGTAAATTTTTAATACATTTGTTTACGTTGTTTGCTCTTGTTTTTGTAGCTGAGCAACTGTAGCATTTGCTGACCATGTGAACAGGAGAACTGAATATATATTTTATTGACTGACTGACTGACTTACTGACTAAATCAATACCTATAGATTGTGCATGTGTGAGATGAGGTATGCAGCAAACAGACTCTAATATCTTCAGGGTCTTTGGGTTCCTGTGGAGGAGGAGTGTTTTCTTAGCTGTCTAGCAGTCTCTCTGTATCATTTCCTATCATTTCCTGATATTGTTCAAGTGCTTCTTGAATTGACAGTGGGTGGGAGTCTGCCGCGGTACAAAGCTTTTGACCATCCTCGGGGTGTTCAGTATGCCTGAATCCACGCTCGGAGAAAGCCACTGTTGACTTTTCAATCATTTTCACTTTGTCCTACAGAGCAGAAAGTGGTTGTCAAGGGGACAGAGAAAAAAATAAGGGGGAGGGGAAACTGAAATAGGCAGAAGAGACTGAAGCATGAAAGCTGAGCAATAATTATGTCACAGTAATAACTGTAATAATAAATTGTATTTAAAAAACCCTAATCCATGCATTCAATTCAGCTCAGTCCTCTACACACACACACACACACACACACACACACACACATACACACACACACACACACGCATGCACATAATTCATAAGAAATAAATGAATGAAAACACACTAAATATAATAATAAAGAGTACATATGAGGTTCAAACTATAATTCAAATGAAATAAGTTAATTAAATTAGAAATACACGTTGAATACAAGTTGTATTCAAGACTAAATATATATAAATGGTTTAGAAGCATATTTTATGAAACCCACAAGGCAATTCTCCTCTGAGAGTAGATGTATGCAGTCTATGGCGGCGATGATTTGAGAGTGCATGATGAGGCATTAAAAAGAATCTAAAATAATGTACTGAGCTTTGGTGTTTTGTATTTCAGTAGAAGCCAGTGGAGCCTGACATTTTCCCTGTTTTTGTTTTAGCTAGCAATATTGCAGCAACATTTTGATTCAACTGAAGTCTGTCAAGAGTTTTTCAGAGGGCCCATGAATGATTAATGCATTACAATAATCTAGTCTGCTTGCATTGAAGTCTTGAATTAGTTTATTTTGCGAGGTCATTGGGGGTCAGGAATGGTTGACTTTTGGCAATGTTTTTTGTAACACTGCTGATATGGGTCAGAATCTAAAATGGCATTTAAGGTTTTTTCTTAAACGTCCCATGACATGGTGCTCTTTGGATGCTTTTATACAGACCTTAGTGGTCCCCTAATGCCATCTGAAGTCTCTTTTCCAAAATTCAGCCTTGGTGCAGAATTGCAGCCACTAGAGCCAGTCCCACAATGAGCTTTCCTTAGTATGTGCCATTTCTGAGTCTGTAGCTTTTGAGGAGAGGGGGAGGTGGAGGCTGGGGGTGTGGCCTTGACCAACTGCCACTTTGTTTGTTTGAAAGCTATGATGTCTCTCTCTCTCTCATGGGTGGGCCAGGCCAATTCTCTGGGCGGGCAAAGCAGAGACAGGGGAGGTAGCTTTGCCCCTTATGACCTCATAATGGGTTTGATTCCAGATCGGCCCATCTGAGCTTTAATTTTCTCAAAGGCAAAGCAGGATACCCAGGGCTCCTGTTACACCTATCGCCGTTTCTAGCCACTGGGGGACCATAGACAGGCTGGGGGAACACATTTTAATGTTAAAAAACCTCGTCAAGTGATTTTCATGCCATGGGACCTTTAAAAAGACCAAAATCATTTACTCATTTACTACTTACTAAAGTACCAGTGATGAGCTCATCACTGCGCTCTCTCTTCTCATCCATCTGCCATTTTTCCTTAAGTGCAATACATGATGTTTTATACTGTAGTCCTCCAAACCTTACAACAATAAAGGTTGTATATTCCTACCCTAATATGACCCATAGGAGCACAGTTTGGTTTAGACACCAAAACTACTTAGTTAATTGGAAAAAGATTGTGTTTGGGTCAAATGAGTACATTTGTTACGTTACTTTATGATACTTTACGTTATGTTACTGAGTTCTGTTTGTTCCGTTTGTTCTGTAAAAACAAATTCCTACAAAAAAAATGGTGAACTCGGACAAAGCCTAAATGTAATGCCATGCTGGCAACTTTATGAGGCTATACTTGGGCACAGTGGTGCTAAAAGCTAATGTCAGATTGCTAACATGTTCACAATGGCTACAGTGCTAACTTGCTAATGAAAGTATAAAGGTAAGGATGAAGATATATATTTTATATAGGTTGTTATTACTCATTCCTATATTGTAACTTTAACTTTTTTATGTTTCTATTATATGTTTTTTTAACACATATTTAATGATCATTGTTGGAAAAAGTCTGAGATCTAAAATGTTCATTGCCAACAACTGCTTCTCTGTAATTGTATATATGACAAAAAAATAACTTGAAACTTAGTTTGGCATGTTATCATGGTAACATGCTTACATTTGCTAATTAGCACTAACACAAAGTACAGCTGAGGCTGATTTAATTAGTTTTGCAGGTATTTCATCAAAAACTAAAGCAGACCTAATAGACAAATTAAAATTTTGACCTAGAGCTAGATGAAAAGTCAGGGGATTACAAATGAGATGAAAATTCATCCTGAGGGGGGCATTCATGTCTGTACTAAATTTTATGGAAATCCATCCAATAGTTGTTGAGATATTTACTGTAGGTATTCACCAAAGTCTGTCGTTTTCATAGTCTAAAAAACATATCTGTTCTAAATTGAATTTCAGCTAATTTAATAACTCTTGAGATGTTTAAGGCTGGGACTAAGTGGTGGACTGACTGACCATCCCTTGAGCCACATCTGATTGACTTTCAACAGGGAGGACGAATGTTAAATTACACAAGTGAAAAGAGGGTTCAGTGACATTTATAGGCAGACAGTCATGGTTCAAAGGTGTCTGGTGCTCCGTTTTCCCCACAGGCTCTACTGGAAGGTCTGGCCATCTTTTCAGGAGTATATTTTGATTATTTTTCCTGGTTATTGGTCATTTTACCCCTGGACGCACAGAATTGGAAAGGACATATTGCTTGTCTGTGGCCATTGAGCACCATAGATACTGAATTACTTTGAAATCCTCATAGCAAACATTGTTTTCTGGCACACAAAGAAGTAATTCAGGAGTCCAGCAGAAATGGGCCATCCCCATTCCCAAACAGTCACTTCAACCCAGAGATGATGACCGGGGCAAACATTGAGCTTGTGAATGTCAGCCAGAGAGGTCAGACCAGTCCCAGTGTATCTATCATAGCTGCCAGGCAGGTCAGTCTGTCAGATCCCTATGGTGAGCCGCCTTCCTGGATCAGAGGGGACGCTCCACTGCCTCTGTGACCCCTGAAACCTCAAAGGGAAACAACAGGATCTGACAGTTTCAATGAACTAAACTCACAGAATATAATAAGTTAAACTGAATGAAACCTCACAAGGTGAAGAAGGGTGTAACCTCAGGCCAAAGATTGAGTGAAAATCCTAGAGTCTCTAAGAGTTTTTTTACATAAATCCCTTCCTGGAATATATGTGTTGGGTTGATATGAAGAACATGCAGACAAGATCATTGAACATTAATGGTAACATTAGCTAAAACAAGTAAAATACATATCTAGCAAATGCCAATAACATCGTGATCTACTTGTTGTTACTGTGGCTTTGTGCATAAGCAAGGGTCCGCATGCATCAAAGGGTGTACGCATAGGTTTTTGCAGCTATTCACTTACTTCCAACTTGTTTTGACCGTATGGAAAAGTACACTACAAATAAGAGTATAATGAACCACTGTTCATGTGTGGAAACACAGAATTAAAATCTGTGATGTCGGCAGGTGTACACACACACACACACACACACACACACACACACAGTTTTTTAGGGGTACACTTTGTTTTAGTAGAATTTAAAAAGCTTTAATATAGTCTGTATTTAATTGGGACTAGAGTATTAACCCGGTCAGTAGGCAGGGAAGGGTGCCACTGGGGGAACACCCGTATTGTCCAGCTGACTCTTTCTGGACGCTGCATCCGTGCAGGGTCCGGTGGCCAGACGTACTCAGCACACTCCACGTGCCACAAACGGGATTTTGGATGACAACATAGGCATGGACCAATCACTGAATAGATTTCCTTAATTAAGAATATTCTCAGATCATTTAAATTGAATGGTGAAATTCCTAAGAGGAGTTTACATTCAACACACATTTGACGATAAAGAATTTTGATATACACAATTTTCAAGATTACGATATACACATTGGAAATTAAAGAAACACGTTTTCTACCATGCCTTGATTAATTAATTAATTTTTAACAGGTGTGTTGTTAACTGACCTGTCTATAGGTAGCCTGTATTTTATATTTTATGCCTGAACTGTCAAAACAATGCCATTTGATTACCTACTCGCTGTCAAACATTTCAAAAACGTTCCTCCTCTCCTAAAAGACTCGTACACGTCTCTATCTCCTCAGTGCCATCACAAGCCCCTACTGGAAACTCCTGACCACTTGAGAGACCTCTGGAGCTGTCTTATGCTACGTTTACACGTGGCCGGCTATTTTTATAAACGGACATTTTAACTTCTCCGTTTTCAAAAATAACATTGTGCACAGCTGTCAGTTTTCAGAAAAGTGTTTGTTCACATGTACCTGTGTATATATGCCGTCAAGGGGGCCAACCTGTAGGTGGCAGTGTAACGAGAAGCTCAAGCCCACATTAGCCAATCAGAATCCCGAAAATAGCAACAACAGCAACGGATCACTTTCTCTCTCTCTTCTCTTCCTCACTACCTCGGCAGCCTAAACCTTCGTTTGTCTCAGTGTACATGCAAAGATTTCCAAAATCTCCACTCTGGCCTGAGTTTTTAATTAGTAGAGTGTGAAGTATGACTTTTGTGTAAAAAGGTACTTTTGTGTAAAAATTGAGTTTTGAAAGGTCCCATGACATGGTGCTTATTTGATGCTATTATATAGACCTTAGGGGTCCCCCAATACTGTATCTGAAGTCTCTTTCTTACCAAAATTCAGCCTTGGTGCAGAATTACAGCCACTAGAGACAATCCCACAATGAGCAAAGCATAGAAAGGTGAGGTAACCTTATGACCCCAAAAGGGTCAAGATTCCAGATCGGCCCATCTGAGCTTTCATTTTCTCAAAGGCAGCACAGAATACCCAGGGCTTGGTTTACACCTATCGTCATTTCAAGCCACTGGGGGACCATAGACAGGCTGAGGGAACTCATATTAATGTTAAATAACCTCATAAAGTGACACGTTCATGCCATGGGACCTTTTGATCTAATAAATGGAAACATCCTAATACTATAATATTGGATTATACTGGGAACCAATATGACAACAGAAGGAAATGAAAGCCACGAGGAGAAAAGCTCATCAAATGGGCTGTTGTCATGACAACAATACTTTCTTGTGAGCCATGTTTCTTTTTTAGCCTATATTTGTTCACATTTTGGTAACATTTAAAAGATGCCAACCTAACTTGTTTCTGTTGCCCATGTATCCATGCATGTACTATACAGACAACTGTCACAGGATTACTTTGAAACTGACTGAAACTTCAAAAGGCTTTAATTCATTTTTCATGAATTCTAAGCAGATTCAGGGATGTTTATTCACAATGATCTATAAAAGAGTACCTTTTTTTTTTTTTTTTACTCAAATTCATTATCTTTGCCTTGCGTCGCTCACTACCCACCTCCCATTCAACTCCCACAAACCCCCCCTGGAGAGGCTTTTGACTTCTTCCTCTTTTCTCACAGGCCACAGTGGCTGCTAAATGTCATAATTCACCACTTTTCAGTTGAACTACCTCACCTGCAAAATAAAGATCTACAGAGGCATGTGTCTCCTAAATAATAGATGTTACACCCAAATGGCCAGAAAAGGAGACAGATTTACCACCCACGGCCAAAACTGACTGCAGCATTGCAGTTATTGTGTCCACACTCCAATGTTCAGGCCTCAGACCTAGTTTTCCACTCCCTGTCAGGAACACACTGGGGCATACTGTGAGAGAAGCCCTGGAGTTTAGACCAACATAACAGGCATGTGAATACCTCCTGGCAGGGTTCTAATGGTACTTTTACATAACAGTTATCTCAAAACCACAAGCTAAATCATAACAAAAGAAGGAAGAAAGAGCAATGTGACACATGGCGATGAGTCTGTTTGAGTTAATTCGTACCTTGGGATGACACTTAGAAGTTGTAAGCTCACACCAAATGATATCAGTGAATGAATTTACCCCCAAATGTGTGAAATATAAAAGTAGCCTGCATTCATTATCCTTTATCAAGTTATATTTTAATACCTAATTTGTTTTTTAGCTTTGACAATAGTATGCAAAGATGAAAATAATTCAAACTTCTGCACATCATCAAAGACAAATCACGCTTGAAACAATTGTTGATTTAAAATCAAACCCGGAAATATGCAATTCCTGCAGAAAATGCAAAATAAAAATGGCTAAGCTTTGCTGAAAATGCTGAGATCTTAAAGCCCAAATGCAGTGCATTGTTGAAAGCCCCGTAAGCTAAAGTGTGTGTGTGTGTGTGTGTGTGTGTGTGTGTGTGTGTGTGTGTGTGTGTGTGTGTGTGTGTGTGTGTGTGTGTGTCTTAAGATTTAGTAAGTGAACTGGCACCTGTTCATGTTGGGGGTTTTCTTGAAAAGGCAGTCCCCTAACTTTGTACGGATTCATTTATGTGAAGACAGTGCTGCGGAGTCCTTCACTTTTACAGTTTGAAGTTACTGATCAAGAGGTTTCCAATCCCCCTTTCTTTACTTCAGGAGAATTGACATTATGTCCTCTACAGCAGCCATCTTGCAACATCATGATTTGAGTGCAGGAAATGCAATATGACAAAGAAGATGGCTTCTTTTGGAAAGAATAAAGTTACTATCCTTTGGCTTCTTGGAGAAAACATCACTGCTGACTAATATCTTGGTGGGTGGCTATTTCAAGCTGGGTCATTTGAGTCATTTGTGCACTAGACTGTTGTAGTTTCAATGGCTGTGTACTTCTCCTTATCATCAGTCTGCCTCTCCTGCCTACCCTTCACATTTTGCAAAACAAGTACAATATGAGCCGTTGATGGCAGCAGTGGGATGGAGGTTTGTTGCCTACAAGCCACAAATGGTTATGTTCCATAAGCCTTGACTGTGCTCACCTCAGCACATCATAGGTACAAATGGACCATCACGCTAATGGAGCCTAACAGACAAAACACACGTTCAGGTGCCATTTAAAAAAATAAAAAATAAAAACTCGGGGGGAGCCAATTACAGCAAATCCCTCTTGAACAATGCAGAACAGTGCCTCATTCCAAGAAGCTTTGCTGAGGTAGACTGAAAAGACCAAACAACAATTAACATGAGCAGCAGTTACAATAACCTACATTTGCAAACCTGTCAAAACACAAGCTAGTTGTTGTTTAAGATTTATGCATGTGGAACAGATTTTACCTTTAAGGGACAGTTTGAGATTCCAGATGGGAAAACACCTGAGTAATGATGGTTAGAAATATTTGGAGACCCTCACACACTCTCTAGTGTTTTCATTTTGACCACGACCAAACCACTGGGTTAAACGTGACTTTTCAATTTGAGATCTGCTGCTATCAGTTGTCTACATCTTAAATGGTAATTTTATTATTTTTCAACCTGGACCCCATTTCTCCATGTTTTTGTGTCTCTGTGACTAATGTGAACAGTAATCTTTGAAATCAGTCCAGTATTGAGCAAGACCACTACAGCAGGCAGCCGCAATGCACTGTGACCACTCTGAGCATTTTTGCACCATCAATTCCCATCCATCTTACTCTTTACAAAAAGGTCTGCCATTGTAGGAATCCTTTCCATAATGCTGTCAGACACTTATATAATAATAATAAGAATTATAATCTGACCATGTCGGAGGTAAAATTTGCCCTTTTTGTGGATGTAAATTGAGGGTGTGCCCATTAACATTACATTTCAGCTTGTTTCCCGGCTGCAGGTCTTGCTTAATATTGTACCAGTTTCAAAAGACACAAAAATATTGGAAGATAGCCTAGGTTAAAAAATACCGAACTTACCCATTAATTCCAATCTGCTTAAACCCCTAAGCGCTCAAACCGTCAGAGACTTTAAATAACGTCACAAGCATTATTAGTGTAAAAGCCAGAGTGATGGAGGATATGATGAAATTTATAGGGTCCTACTTAAAATATAGTCAGTCGACAGCAGTGTATCTGCCCCCCTGAGGTTTGCATTAATCAAATGTGACACTGAGGAGGTTTTGCTAAATGATATTTAACTTCACATACCAGAGGCGATGTGAAGGGGCTGTGCAGCACCAGTAAACTGTGCATGTTTCTTTCCAACTACCATTTTTGATTGATTGACTTTCATTTATTTAAGTGCCCCTCCTAGGATTGTCTTAGAAGACACTAAACAACTGCACCAAGATAATGCCCATGAACCATTTAATCTCAAACACCCTCTCAGACACGAAGCAATACCGACAATTGACGGAGCAATTTTGACTTTAAATCAGTCAGCTCATCTCAGCATCAGAGTGTCAATACAATCAGGCAAGAAGTGCATGCTGAGGTGTTGGTGCCAGTCTGGTTCTTTCTATTGAGCTACTGATAATCAATTCTCCCTACTCAACATGGAGTCTTGAAATAAAACAAAAAACTTGATGGAATTCTATGTACAGAATAAAATTACAATTAGTGGAGGTGGTTCATGAACTCTTAGTTGTCACTCAACCCAAAACACTTATGACAGCATGCATTGTTTTTAGCCACACTAGAGCGGTTTTGCTGTAAGCAATGTGGGTGGGTCGCTTAGACCACAACGTTGGTCCAGAGTGAAATATCTCAACAACTGTTGTTTGGAATGCCATGCCCGGCACAGATATTCATGCCTTCCAGAACATGTAGGTCTAATACTTTGGTAGGGGACAAAATACCTGCCAAACATTTCTATTGGCCTCAACTGCATGTAGTGTGCCAATTAGAAATGCTAACACACTGTAAAATGTCAACCATTAACATGTTAACATTGTCCCCCTAAAGGCAAGATAGCTGAGAAGGTGTGGTGAATAAATCATTGTGTAAACTCCAGAAGAAGTATGAAGTAGAATTTGCATGGACAACCATTGGTAACAAAACGCTGACAATAGCATTTAGCTCAAAGCCAGTCTGCTTTTTCCACGTCTGGCTAAATTAAACACAGTTTTCTAATGGTGTTTCTTTTTTAATAGTCAGCCATACACCCCCGTTTTTATTAACACATTTCTGTAATTAAAAAAGAGATTGCATCAAGAAAAAATTGAAACTTGTCTCTCAGCTGTTATCGCTCACTGTATCTTGTTAAATGAAATATGGTAGTAACAGTGGTTTCCTCTGTAGTGTCTTCAATCAAGTTTGCTGTCAACTTGGATAATCACACTTATTCTCTAAACGGGAAGACCCTTTTTTTTATAATGACCTTATTGCCTTTCCTCTAGGACACAGTTTATATTATCAGCCATACTTACAAATAAAGCTCTGAAATCAATAGTATTCCTTTATCTAGAAATCTTGAGACAGAAAAACAGGCTGTATTTTTTCAGTGTTTCGACACACAAAGTATCTTTGAATTGGCAAACATGAATGATACTGTAGGTAGACAGGAATACTTTAGTTGTTTGCATAAAACATGACTCCTGCTTCAAATTTGTGCTCTCTGTAATAACTCAAGTGTTTTGTTGCTGTCCCACAGCTTGTAAATTGTGCATCTGTTTTATCACCCCACTGAGACTGCTGCAAATTTACAAGACGATGGAACTTGTGATAGGAGGACTCTCTGCCTCTGTAGGGTCTGTTTCCTATCGGTCCCTCAGGAAGCCATTACTGTGAACTAGCTCTGTTTATAGGGAGGGTCTCGATATGAACGTAGCTGAGCTTGCTGGTTTGGACCATAGTGAAATACTGTGTCTTTTTCAAATTTACTCCTTGTTTTACATCAGCTGTCTACATAATTGCTTCATGCCTGCAAATTCTTGTGAAGATAACTCAGAGTAAATGAAGCAAAACAAAAATGCAAACAGAGGTATTTATAAACACACAGATGTTCAATAATAGCCTCAATTAACTCTTAGAAGGACATTGCCTCATGATAACATCTATATGACTTCAGCTTCTGTGTATAACAATTCAACTGATATATTAGTCGATCTGTGCAGTAGAAAACAAATTTGTTTGCAGGGCAACGCACAGCTACATCTGCTTACAGTCGGGCTGCCTGCTGCCATCAGCCTGTGGAGCTTTGCACTCCATTTTTCTTCTCAGTGGTCCTAGCTAGTGAGAAATGAGGTGTTTAACCAGGATGGCTTCATTTAACTGTGCATATTGTGGCCGTGATTATTTATTCAAACTTTTTAATTAGAAAGTTCGAACATCAGCGATTTATTATAACGCTCAAGTTATAAACTGCATTAACTAGGCATGAACTAAACTTAACAGCTTCCCAAAACAATTAAGCATTGGAATAAACATTATTTTTTATATATATATATATATATATATATATATATATATTTTTTTATCTTTAGATAATTAGATGGTCCCTTATAGTTTTACTTGCACAGAACAGAACCCTCTCACTTCTGCAACACATGCTTTTAAAATTTTTGGTGCTCAGTGACTCAATGTCTGGCACAGTCACCTCACAGTAAAAGTATTGGGTTCAAATCTAATGAGGCGGCATGTGCGCCGACAGGCATAAAATTGTTTTTTACAAGAAATGTGAGATTTTTCAGTAGGTGTCTCATCCCCATCTGCAATTCATTTAAATGTGTTGCATCTATGAGCAGCTCATCCATTTCATCAATGCACTGTGGGAGAGTGTCTATCATCAGCAAACTCAAAAGTGAAAACGTGTTTTATAACATGCTGACTTTGTGTGAATATACTTGATTTTGTCACGTTTCAAGTGTGAATACACTACATACTCCAAACCTGCTTTGTTAGTGTTGGCATACAATTTGGTACAGCTTGTGTGTGTGTGAATGGTTGTCTGTGTGTATATACAGAAACTTAATAACCTAGAACCCACAGCTTCCCATGACCTAAAAACCATGCATGGTTCTTAACCCAAGGTCTAGGTTCTTAGTTCTGCTTTGTTTTCCAAACCACAACGTTTGGGATAAACAACATTCAATAAGGTGACATTGTACAGCAACACCAGACCAACATCGTCTTTTCCTTGTGCTGCTTGAAAGGAGAGGAAAGGTGTGCTGAGAGCAGTGCAGCTTTGAGAGACACGACAATTAAAAAAAGTGGTGCCAATATAGAATTGATTTTACTTTTCGATGTGGGGACTTTTAAATGTCAGTATAGTTATATTAAAATAATAGAAGATCCCGCAGTAGATGGGATGAGAGAATGAATCAAAAAGAGAGTACATGATAACTGCCCTCAGGACACGCTGGCTGCGGCTGGTCCCGCTCTCTCTCTCTCTCTCTCTCTCTCTCTCTCTCTCTCTCTCTCTCTCTCTCTCTCTCAGCTTCATACAGTCAAAAAAAACAAACATCCCATTACTTAATTTTCTCGCTGAATATGAAGACGAAGTGACGAAGACAAGATAATTACTTTTTTTTCAAGTGACAATATAGCAATGCAGTGTTTGGAATTAAAAGGATAAGGAAATGCTTGTTACTGGAAATGTTACATCATTTTTATTTCAATTTTTTTAAAATACCAATGTCACAATGTGAACGTACTCCCAAAAACCTCTTCACATTGTGCAAACAATCTTACATGGACATATCTATAAGACGGCAGTCACATCTCAGTTATACTGAATCAGAATACCATCTGTATAAAACGTCCTATGTTATTATTAATTGAGGTGTGTGCAGTGTTTTACACACGCTGTTGCCCACGAGAGTACTTGGATACACTTTGAATTAGAACCACCTTGTGAGCAGTTCCAAAATTCAGGTTCAAAAGCTTCTGTTAGCGGGAGGGAGTACAGTGGAAGCAAATGCGGAACCTGTAATGATGGCTACACCTTAACTTAAGGTTCGTTAGTTCTTGTAGTCAAAATGGCCTAATACATGTGCCAGCCTTGTGATACACAAGCAATTTGTCACTGGGTGTACCAAGCCGCTTGCCAAAGCTGGGCATGAGCTGGGATACGATCCAGCCTCCTACAATCCTGCACGGGTAATGGGATGGGTTGTCACTCGGATTGTCAGTTCTGGAAAGTTAGAAAAAAATTCCCGTATTAAACTGTCAACACCATCATCTACACTACACGTCACACTGCCTTTTGATGTGATGAGCTTTTAAAAAGGAATACCCACAGCAGTAACACGACACCAGCTTCAATGCTATTTTCTATTATTGCAACACCTGTTAACAATTCCATTAGACAGCAGATGGCATTTATGCTGTTGCGTTGTAAGACGCGTTAAATGGAAACGTAACACTAAAGGTGTTTATACAGATTGTTCATCAAGTGAAGTGCCTGCTTCACGATGCTACACGAGGATCATAAGTAAAGCACGCTAAGCTGTCAGAACTTTAAGAGAGACATTGGACTTTGCAACATTTCAGATCAATGTGACACAGTGTTGTGAAGATGATAAAGGGAAGGTCAACATGAACAAATCTGGCTATTCTGAATTGTAGATACAATGTTCAAAAAAGGACCTTCAAGACTGATCTCTGCTAATGATGCTAATGAAACCCTCTGCTATTCTGCTGCATTTTCTCATTCTCCTCTCTCAGCCTTCCTAATCACATCATCACTAAATATTTTCTCCTTTTTTTCCACAACAAGGTTGATAGATGTGAAGGCCATTTATCATCGTGGTGACTGCCTAATGCTATCAGCTCCTGGCAGCAGGTTTTAATCATCCTCTCATGGATAAAGCTGGTTGTACATTATCCAATATTGCACATCTTGCAAAGTAGGAAATGTTATTAAAAAAAGTTGCAAAGCTGGTAGATTGTGAGACTGGCTAACTGCTGAGGAGCTCTCAGTTTCAATATCAGAGTGCTGCATATCTAAGAGTACAATGAGAACAGTGCATCATCAGAGCTGAAACTCCAATAACCTCCAAAACCAGCCAGGCTACACCTGGCTCATGTATCATATCATATTGCATGCCGAATCTGAGCTTAGCACTAAAAGTTAAATTACCTGAGCACAAAATGTAATAGCATTTGAGGCAAGAAACGACAATCCCATCGTCCTGGTATACCGCCAGGCACATTCTGCTGAAACACTAAAGTAATTGCTGTGTGAGCTTTGAGTCATTCATTGTAGTGAAGGGGTTTTTCACTCTGAAATGTATTGTCTGAGCCAGTGGAAGCACATGCCTAATTCAGGAATGCTTCATTCTTTTTCTCATAATTGGCTCATAAGAGAAAAAATCAGAAACCCCTAGTGTCTCATACACAAAACATGCGAAGGCCATCAGAGCAGCATTTCAGTTCAGAGCAGTTATTTTCTTGTGTGTATTTCAGTCGTTTGGTCTAATTTTGTTGTTGCCGTTTAACGTTATTGTGTTTATTTCAAATAGTAAATGCCGTTCCAACGATTATTTTTATCGGTATAGTTCCAACACTGGCAACTTAAAGAGAAAGCAAGAGTGGCTGATCTCCTTGTAAAAATTGAAGCTTCTACCTAAACAAGCTGAAACAAGAAGTAATAAGAGAGACAGCTGGATAAATGTGAGTACAACTGAAACCTTTCTTGCCCTGTTTTGAATGCCAGTGCATTTTCTGCTTTAGCATACACACCGTCACAATGCACCTGTGCTCATTCTGTAATTTCCTGGCTCCAAACACACATGCTTGGGTGGGTGTAAAGCGGTAACTGAGGATGTGTTTATGTAGATCAGGTGGCACAGTGCTACTTTGGTACTCATTTTGGCATGAAATTACACATTTCTGTCTGTTTAGACCACCTGTCATCGGAAAGAAAAAAGGCTTAAAAGTACATAAGAAACATAAATACACACTGTGGTTGGTTGCCAACAATCCTGTGTCCAACCATAATGTAGTATAGACTACATACATTTTGACACTCACACTCATTTAAAGTCCTTTTAAATAAGGAAGGAGCAGGACCTTCCTTTCCTCTTTTTTAGCCCTATTTTCACAGGATCAAAAAATTTTTCCCTGCAACGGACCTACCATATTTCGACGAACACAGAGGTCCTGTAATAAAATAAATTCCACGTGACTTGGCATGCCTGGGATTTGGCGGGTCGTAGATAATTTTTTTCAAGGTTTTTGTATGTGCGCCTTTTTATCCCTTTTCTGCAAACACGGATAGGCTACCGGATTGCGGTAGGCTGCATACACCGTCTTTCATGACTAACCAAGTCTGGACCACTGCATGGCTGGAGACCTCCGTCCCCATGTTGACGCGCTCCCCGCAGCTTCGTTCGAAGGCTGATGGTGATGCTGTGTGGGTGCCCCCAGGGCAAGGACAGGTGATGCACCCCTGGTAACCTCTACCAGACCCAAAAAGATAGATAGGCCTCACCCTGGCTATTCTCCAAGTGCCTCTGGGTACCTAATTCTCGGGGTACAGATATGTCAGTATACGATTTGAGTAAAAGTAGACTTTGCTTATCCCGTGTTAATACGCCACACAAAACTCAGATGTGGGGGTGCAATTTTCAGAGGTTCCAAGATTTTACTAATCCTGTGTGAATAGGGCTCTCTCTCTCTCTCTCTCTCTCTCTCTCTCTTCTTGTTAGTTCTCTCTCTCTTTCTTATGTCATGTTGAACTTGGCATCATTTATTGAAGAATAAAGGTGATTGATTTATATATTTTTTTAATTTCTGTTTCTCTCGCTTTCCTACAATATATGTATTTATGCTAATTTATTTTCCCGTTTTGTGGAACAAAATGGCTGGCTGGATTATGTTAAGTGGCAATGTTTTGGAAGGAAGTGCTATGTTGTGTTGCATGCAAATCATACTGAGCTGGCTGAGGTCCATCCATCCATTTTATTTTAATTTCTATTTATAAAGGGCTTTCATAATAGTCAAAGACACTTTACAGACTGTCTTTAAAAAAAAGTACACACTAAAAATATATAACATGACATAAAAAGCAGCCCTAAATAGGTGAGTTTTGACTTTGATTGATTTGAACATGGACAGATTGGTGCAGTCTCGGATGTGTTTGGGGAGAGAGTCCCAGAGGGAAGGGGCAGCTATAGAGAAGACTCTGTTGCCCCAGACCCGGCACTTGATCCAGAGTGTTGCAGACAGGAGTGTGGTGCTGGAGAAGGCCAGTAACATAGGAGTGGGCCTGAATTGTGGGTGAGGAGGACTTTAAATTGGGTTTGTTGTGGGACAGTGAGCCAGTAGTGGATATGAAGTGTCTATATTGACAATGCTTCATTTAGCGGACTGCTCCGGTGCTGCCAGAAGATTTACCGGATGTGTCATTTGACTGGATGTCCCATACTTTCCGCTTTCTTTGTGTTGGCATTCTAAACTCGTTTTATAAGTACTACAGTTTACTACTCCTCAGATCTCTCCAAGGTAAATCTGTCCAATCTGAGTTTTCTGTTGCACGACTAACAACAACAACAACAACAACTTTTAAACTTGCACATGTTCCACCAAATCAAATTTCTTCCTGAGGCTATTTTGCAGGGTGCCATGTCATTTCTCAGATGCTCTGTCACAGCCCGATGTGAGTCGAGTGCAGATTTGAGTCACGCGTGCGTCACTTTGCAACAAGTAGCCTACAAAATGATTTCTCAGACGCTCCATTGTTCCAAACTCTTAATAACCCTTAAAATTGTTTTTCGTTCTACAGTCCACTTGTCCGACGTACCTCTGTTTCCAAAAAATAAACCCTCTGCTCTGACATCCCATTGTTCCGACCATGTAGCTAGGCTTTTGTGGATCAGTTCCCATAATCTAAAATTTGAATCAGCAATGACAAGCGAAATTACTCTTCTCTAGCTTATTAGCACATTTAAAAGTTTATCTAGCCTAATCCACACCATCTCCGCACCGGATTGCGTGCAGTTTAGTGTCCCAAATTCCCCGTAACGTAACCCCATTTCTACAGGTCCTATCCCCCAACCTATCGGCTATCCTAACCTATATAAAAAACCTATATGGTTGGAACAATGGGGTGTTGGACTAGTGGACTGTAGAACAAAAGGTCATTTTACGGGTTATTAAGAGTTTGGATTAATGGAGCGTCTGAGAACGGTTATTGCGTCCGGTGCTTAGCACCACTGAAGACGATTGTGATTGGTTTAAAGAAATGCCAAAAACAAGGGCACGTTTGTCTCCCTCCCTGAATGCTGTGTGGACTACCCAGAACCTCCTCCAATAGTGATGTGGATGAAGGTCTGGCAATGCTAGACTAGGAGGACAGGGATGATGTAATCACGGAAGTGTGAATGAGAAAGATGGAAGTTTTTGGTAAAATGTAAAAACAACAACACGTAAACACGTTTTGTCTCATGCTTTAAGTCACTTTGATCTTTTTATGCTTAATAAGACTGCAGGTTAAAGAGTAACTTTAACCCAGGTGTTGTTGAACCTGGAACCAGACCCAACGGTGATATCCCATAATCCTGGTGTCGACCTGCACATCACTGCAGCAAGGTGAACAGTTTAACCACTGGACATCAGCAAAGACAATATATTCAGGGGGTGTTTACAAGTGATTGAAGGCCACAATTAAATAAAATAAAATATATAATTGTTCTGTACAGTAGTTGCTATGAGTGAATATTGTAACTCTAAACTTTTAAAGAGTTTCATATTGTAGATAGGAATAACGTCTGTGCTATTGGGATTTAAATTTATTTATGGAGCTTAACTTGCCATTTATTCAGTATTGATTATAGTGTGCCAGATGCTTAAATGATAGTTAGGATTAATATCTGCACGTGTGCAAGCTCAGTGTTAATTCTGGCAACTCAGCTTCCCTGAATAAGACACTAAGCTCCCTCAAAGGCACCATTTGTGAGAGTTTTTGAGTGGATCTTACACAGTAATTGGCAATTTGTGACACTTCTTTACAACATGAGTTATTAACCAATGTATTTTTAATAGAAAAGACATACTCTTATGCAGTACTTCTCTGACTCACATTTTCATACACACACTTGTTGTTCACATATACGTATTGTCCAGAGTTACTGTCATTTCCCTAAAAAGCCACATTGTAAGCCTCTGCAGCTATGGGCTAAAACTATCACTGTTGCTGTAACTGGAGCTGCTGAGGCTAAATTGTTTCATTCTGCTGCAGTAATGTGTGGAAACTTTATTATCAGGGAGTGGGTAAATGCAGTCATTTTTCCTATCTGTGACATGTTAATATTTGACTGACCAATGACTATTTTGAACCAGAGGCGGACTTACCATTAGGCAAAAGTAAGCAATTGCCTTAGGCTCCAAGCTACCAAGGGCCCCGTAAAACGCCTCATAAACTTATGGTTACGATTTCTTGCCTTACTTTTCACCAATTAATTATATCTCTAAACAGTGATACGCTAAAGTGCTATCCGATTGTTTAATTCATGATGAGAAACTCCCCCCAGTCCCCACTACATTGGACTATTCCATTATCCTACCGCGCATCTGCGTGTGTGTTTGTGAACAAACGGCTCAGCATGCTGGAAGCTGGAGGCTACAGACGGTGGAAAAATGAAGCAAAGCCACCGAATGGTTCTGAAAAAAGGAAGATGCGGGAAGAAAGCAGAACATTTTTAGCAAAGGTAACAACCTTTTTCACGAAAAGCTACGGTAAAGTCAGACAGTTTCCATCCAATTTCAGCCGCCTTCAGGCTGGACAGGAAGTGACAAAAACACTGTGGTGCGATTCTGATTTAATAAAATGTTATCAGACCCCCATATCAGCTTGTACACACTCTCTAGTTGTTTTAATTATGACAGAGTAGCTCTCAAAATGTTCTACATGCAATCTGTTGCTGATTTTAATTAACAACAGACTGTAGATGATCCGTGATCTGAACGGATTTAGTCTCTGACTTCTAAACGTCACTATCAGCCACACAACGTCTGTTCTGTACAGAATAAGCCTTTAAATAAGACAAATAGCAATTAAAATCCCTTACATTAAAAATCAATAAAAAGTTTATACAAGACGTCATCATGTTGAGTTGATTGTAAACCAATCAGCTGTTAAATCAGCTGAGAGGCCGGCGTTTCCCAGCATGCTCTGGGTCCGCCTGGCTCTTGCAGTCGGTGAAAAGCAACTGCGCTGCCTGCGTCTCAGAACTGCGGCCGCCTTGCTCTCGTGAGCTTATCGTTGCTTACGTATGCATGACGTCAGAGCAAGTTGGGATCAAGTCGGACACAAATCTAACCGGCATGCAACGGGCGCCGATCGCCGGTGATCATTTCTGCTCAGACCTGGCTCATCTTGAACGAGCCTTATGCTTACACTGATGAAGAGTAGTGTCAGCCCAGGTTGCTCTAGCGATGCGGGGGATACATACAAGACAACCTTACAGGATCCTTTGAATGGAGATGGTTACGGAACTGCTGCTTTCACTGTCCATGATGATAACTATGACAATGACAAAGATGGTGACACACATAATACTCAGCAACTAGACCCCATGATTAGCAGTAACCCTAATCAATGTGTTATGATTGAAGATGATCCAGCACTCTGGCCAAAACAGCTGTCAAACAGAGAGCACGTCTTTTTCAGATAAATAAGGACTGAAAAGGGGGAGAACAAGGGTTGTGGAGGGCCCCATGTCTGGGTTTGACTTAGGCCTCAAAATGACTAAATCCGCCTCTGTTTTGAACAGTTACAAGCTTTAAGTCCACTAAAAGCAACCTACCAGTGAACGCATCCAAACTCTGTGAAATCTCGGGGGAAAAAAATAGCCTTAGAAATAAATAATTGCTTTGTATGCCAGACAAATATGACTAGCAGAGTCCTGTCAGTTCTCCTGCTGCAAGCATCAATCTCAGGTTGGTGAAGATTGAGATGAGACTGTGGAATTTTAAACGGTAACTAGACAAGATATTCTCACATTTTGAGATTGCTTTTTTTCAAAAAGCTCCAAAGCTGCTTGAGGGAGGAGGGCTCTGCAATCTGTAATAACGTTTTAGGAGAAAAATTTACATGTTGCTGGCTTGAAATATTGGGGGAAAAAGGTAATTTTCCCCCATGGGCTTAAGGAACATTTTGGTTGGGAGCAATGTATACTTTATTAATCCCGCAAGGGGAAATAACAAGATATCTCTACTGAACAGATTGTCATTTGCTTTGGAGACTGGATCTTTAGGATTTTATTACAAATCGTAAGTTGTCTACAACATCAACTGTTAGTATTTTCCCATCAATACCTCCACCAAGGACCATCATTACAGAAAAATTAGACTGTCCACCCCTGTAAAATGCCACAATGTTTATGTTTATAATGGCAGCATCCACTAGTGGCAGTAGTAATTGTTAAAGGAGCCAGTGTTGTTGTACTCGAGACCGATCTTGGTCTCAAGACCCCTTTTTAAAGGTCTCGGAATCTACCATATTTCTACGCCGTTTTGTCTCAATCTCAGATGACGAGGACTCAGGATTTTATTTTAAAACCACAACTTTAGTCAATTGCCTGCATTGTCTGATTTGGGTTAACATCATTACTGTGATTGGACGTAAAACCTACTTCAAATGCAACCAATAACTTGACTCACTTCTAGTTTGAAATGTGTTACTGTTAGCTCCTGTAACACACAAGAAGCTCTGGCTGTCTGGAAGATGTCAACCAAATCGTTGGTTATAACATTTTATTTATTACATTTTATTTATTTAAGACTTTATTTGCAAAACAACACCTAAAAGAAAACACACAGTAGTGTGTAAATTCTGCAATTTAACGCTAACCTACACAGCTGGGACCCCCTACATTTTTTATCTGCACTAAGTAAGAAAGCATAAAGAAAGGTAAGCGTAAGTGAGCAAAGCTAGCTATCTAAAGCTATGAATCTGCCTCTGCACCAAAACTCTTTAGAAATCTCTTCACCCCTCCTTAAAGGGATTTTATTAGCTAGTTGTGTATACATAGTATGTTTCAGTTGTTTGGGCTGGTCTTGACTCGCATATTTTTTGCGTTCTACGTCAAGTAGGTAACCAGAAGTGAAGTAAAATGAAGTACCAAATGTACATATTTTAACACAAACAACAATCTTTTTCTAATTAACCAAGGAGTATTGATTCATAAACCTAACCAAACATCTGTTTCACAAGGTTAACATGTTTTAAACCGCAGCCGTTACATTCTCCGGTTTAGATATGACGACAGAGAACTCTCTTTGTGTCGATTGTCCTGACACTGTCGTGGGCGCTAATTTATGAAACGCTCTTATGGGTTGTATTAGAGGGTTAGGAATAAATGATCTGTGTCATTTTATAGTTTGGAGAACTTGTTTAGAAAAACTATTTGGTTGATTTTTAAATTGGATGAAGGTTGTAGAATGGGCTAAAGAAGAACCCATTACATTTTGGAGACGATCCAAATCACAATTGGATAAATGTTATTTTTTCATTTTGTTAATGCAAGATTGGGCATTTGGTCTGGGTGGAGGTCTGCGCTCTCTAATTGCTCTCATAGTCTGGAATGTCTTGATTCTCAGAAGTCACACGTGTGAGGTTTGCCTAATGAAACGTCATAAATAAAGTGAGTGATTGACAGTATGCAGGAGCTTTTGGATCCTTCAGAGTTTTTGATTAGACACCTCTGTCTATAAGACTTTCTTGTGTTGAAGAATTTTGAAGTAAACATTGAAACATTTTAATTTCTCTTCATAGCTGTGCTACAAATTATTGTATTGCCAGGACAATGCACACATCACAATCATGATTACAGCCAGGAATACCAAATGACTGAGAGAGGCTAAAGATCATAGTGTTCACACTGTTCTTTGGACAAAATGCTTCTCACTGTTCATTACAAACACAATTTAGTCTCAAAATGTCATTCCCTTAATTCCTGTCAGTGTCTATAAAGACACCGGAATTGTATTGGAGTATAAGGAGTGAATTTATGGTGTTTTAGTTAGCTGTGGTGGAATTTTCATAAGGTGACACTGTGATTCAGACGGATGTGATTTTAAATCTTTAGGCCAGAACCACTCAAATTCCCTCTTGAGTTATATATTTGAACATTCAAAACTAAATCATTGCCCACATGTTGATCCTGCTGTTTGAAGAAATAGCATTGGTAGGGGACTGAGAAAAGTCTATTAAGGTTAAATGGTAAAAAAATATATATATATATATATATAAGAAACAATACAAAGGAGCTACTCATTTAACGGAACTTCTGTGGTAACCATTTTCTTCATGCTGCTGCTTTGTGCAGCCTCTACTGATGGTCAGGTGTGATTGTTGCCATTCATCATTTTCCACCTGACTGTGTCTGAGCCACATTCATCACGTTCCGCCTGCCTGAGCAGAGCCGCGCCGCAGAATCACATAGCTTGAGTAGGAAACAGAAAATCACAGTGATTGAACGTCAAGGGAAGCAGATGTCAAACTGGTGTTGGCCCAGAATGACACACAGGGCCCTCGCTTTCCCCTGTCACTTTAAACTGTTAAGTGACCTTCAAAATCGAAATGCTGCAACATTACTGCTATGCTGTCACAGCTGGATGGTGAATGAGCAGTGAGCTACTGAGGCCTTCAGAAAGCACACAGGGCTTTCAAGCAGGGGAGTTCATCCCGGAAGAAGTTGAGGGGTAAACACAAGACTTTTATCAATCAAATGGATGCTTGTGTCCCGGGAGTACTACTGGTCGGGACCAGTGTTTTAGCCTAAACTCCAAGCTTTTCTTCTAATCTAAACCAGTGATTTTGGTGCCTAAACTTATTGTTGTTGCATAACAGTCAACTTTTTTCGTCATAACTTAACTTCCATGGCTCACATGTGTGTCAGCTAAACTTCTCATGGCCAGTCAGCTACCAACATAATTTCGGAAGATATTAAATGAATTTCTGCATATTGTTGTGCATTTTTTTTCAATATCTTATGAACTCATTCATGAGAAAGCGTTGGGGACCATGGGGATGAGGGATGCTCCCAAACAAAAACAATTGAGACTACTAGTATTTTGGTCATTCTGATGCAATTAATGTTGTATAATTATTATTATAATGATAATTTGTGTGACATTTAGCACACATAAAAAGGCAACTTAGAATGACATAGGTAGGCCTTTGACAAAATATACTGGCATTAACACATGAAAAGGATATTATGATTTGGACATGATACAGATTGTTAGTTGTTTTTGTTGGTGGGATTACTTGGATTAGTGTTTGGTGCTTGTATGGAAGTGTGGTGTCTAAGTGTGTCATTCATACATGCCTAACTGATCAGAGGAATGTGCAGGTATGTGTGACGAAAAAACGGTAAAAGTAACAAACATCGACTATATATATGTATATAATGCATTAATACTAAAAGTAACAATGGCAACTTGGGTTTGCAGGGTTTCAGTTCAGCCCGGGAAGAAGTAGGCCAAGGAGGGCTTTCTGTCTACTGTGATTTAGTTTTCTTATCTTTCATGGGTGTCAGTGCTTTGGTCCAACCCCAGACCTTCAGGAGGAAAGCTGTCCATTATCAGTGAGTTATTATATAGCTGTTATTTTTATTTTCTTTCTAGGTTTTCTCTTGATCATGAAATAAATAAAACACAACTCAATTCTTTTGAAAAGCTACTGTAACATGTGGGAAATGGAAGATGGTCAATGAAACGTGGTTCAGCAGCTAACTCTCAAAACTTATGATCAAAGATATCAGATGAGATCAAAGATATTCCCTGTGACGGAGTACTTTTATCTGAGGATTGTTTCAAGCAGCTGCACCGTATAGCAGACCAGAGGGGCAGCTGGTTTTTGAAGACAGTAAAGTCACCACTGATTCCAATTAAGTAAAGCCAACAGAAAACACAGCAAGTTGCAAAATATCATATCTATATACTATATCTTAAAAAAAGCTTGGTACCCTTCCTGAATGTATACCCTGCATAATAATATTTACAAAGCACATGTTTTGGCATATTTATTGTGGAATAACTCCTAAGGAGAAAATGCTAATATCTCCTCTTGTATAAAAGCAACCCTATCCCCTGGAAATTGTTTATTTATTACTAATTTAGTTTTCCCAAATACAGGGTGAGTGGAACATAATTGGTGCCTGGATTACTTTTTCTAATAAAGAACCAGCTGCACTTTTGTGCAATAGACAAGACATCGATGGCAGATGGTGAGTTTTCAAGGCTTTCTGACAAGACACTGACCTCAGAGACTGGCAACACATTCTCCACCACTGCAGGATTTACAATATAAGGACTAAACTAAAAGGAACACAAATAACCTCAGACATCACTCACACACCACAGAACCAGTATAGTCTTCTACCCTCAGGCCAGAGATACTGTCCACTCACTTTCAGGACTAAGAGAGCCATGTCGAGTTTGTTGCCTACATCCATTAGAGTCATGAATAGTTGATGTATTTATTTTATTTATATATAAATTTTTAACATTCTTTTAATGTTTTATTGACTATTCGTCATGAATTTGGCTTTCCAAGTTCTAAGTTTTACTGTTGGACTGTGTGTGTGTGTGTGTGTGTGTGTGTGTGCGTGTGTGTGTGTGTGTGTGGTAGAGCCCTTCACAAGACTGATTTCTTAATCCCGCTCCTGCCCTCTCCCGGTGGATTTCTGACCATTACGTGTTCTGCACCCGCCCTGTGCTGCAGCGTGTGTTTTGGAATCCGCACACATTATTAAGCTTGATTTTCAAAGATTTCAACAGATTGATCATTTATATGTGTCTTCTTTCGTCCCACACTTTACTGTGAATGTTAATAAAGATAGCATACTTGTCTGTAAGAAGTAGCAAAATTGCGTTATTGTGCATAATTGCATTAAACGTGTCGATGATGGACTTTATCTCCATTGTCACTGACGCCTGCAGTGCCTGTGCTCTCCCCTTGACATGTCTGGATACAGTGGTTGGGTGAGACAGAACATCCTTAACGTAAAACCTGTCATATTTAGCGGCTACAATAACAAGATGTTGAAGTATGTATGTTAACAAAGCCTTGCCCAGCAAAGAAAGTCATTCGGCCAAATGTCGCTACAGCCAAGTGCGACACATTTCTCGGTGGTATCTTTTTAAATATGTGAAGGAAGAAGTGCTTTATCTTTGAAGGAAATCTTACTTTGACCAGAGAGAATGGAGTAGATATATCTCCTCAACCCAGATGTGCCAGATTTGTGCCCATTAAACTAATACTTTTTCACATTTGTCACAACTAACAAAGTCCAGTTCTGTTCCATTTTCGTTAGTAACAACTGAGAACATTTTCCAAATGTCAGACTTGCATTGCTGCTTTTGTTTTGTTTTGGAATGACCTGAATCTTTTTTTCTGCTCGGACTGCATGGTTGGTTAGCAAACTCCCGGGACCCGCTGTTCGCCCATTCTCAGCTGCAGCAACGTCGAAACCGCCCGTTCCCGTGAAATTTGCGTTGGGGCCTACGGGTCCCGCGGGATTCCAATGACAATGCAGCCCTCTGGTGTGTGGTACATTGTGTTGCGTTAATGGGCACTGATGTATGAATTGATTTCACTCCTAACTCCAGTGCATTTAGGATTAGGCAACACTTTGGTTAAGGCATGTATGACGTGTCTCATGTTTCAAGTGGTGCTTACTATTTCAATATTTAACCATGATCTTTTACTAACTTTAACCAAGACATGATCATACTTAAATTGAGACAAGATAATGCTGTAAGGAAAACAAATAAAATACACTGACAGTTAAAATTGTCCTGATACATTTACTATGAATATTAGCGACTTGGGAGATGACTTCATATTAAACCATTTGTAAGAACAAAACAAACTGTAATTGACCCTTTGTTAAGTCCCGCCCACCTTGGTCATTGTTGTTACCCCTGCCAAGTTTTCACACCTTGCAGATGGTGTTTTCAACGATATCAGTGAGAAATATTCCAAAGCAAATTTCTGGAATAAAAGTTCTGAAATATCAGAGAGGAATAGACAGAGACATTAGACATTGTTAATATAATTTGCCAGCACAGTATTTTGAATGAAAAATACATAAAAATTAAGAAAAACAAAACGCACTGTCCCCATTGCAAGCTTCAGGGACCTCAAGTCTTGACAATTTTTTGCCCAGCAAGGTAAGTCAATACATTGTCATATTATATCTAAAGCACTTTCAGTGGCTACTGCCACCCCAAATAATTCATATCTCTGCTCTTGCATTTTTGGCTTCGGAAAAGTGACAGATACGACACCCACCTCTAAAGCTTGAAGATATCTGCTGTTGGACTTGCAGGTTTCATACGCACCCCGTTTTGTTATTTTCACTTGTTCTAAATTCTTGACAGGCCTCCCGAGCCGTTTCCAATTGGTCAGTGACCGTTCTAGGACAGGGCTTAGCAAAGGGTCATTTGGGGCTGGATTTCTTACACAACATAATTGCTGTTGCAAATTGTATTTCAATGCAATATCAAGAAGTTAAAGAGCTGTAAAACAACATATTGGTACGAACAGGATGAAGAAAATAAGCAAAAACTCCACTGACAATAGAATCATACTTCAATTTATTTCATTAACTACCAGCACCAGCTGACCTCAGCCCTTTTGTGCCGTAAATTATAGCCCTTGTCTAACGAAATGCCTGGATTCTCTGAAAAACTGCAAAGTCCTGCTGTCACTGCCCAATTATACGAAAGCAGATAAGTGGCATGTGTGACCCGTGCAAATGAGAAGAAAAAGCAATTTTGCCAAATCCTTGACATCTATGATTTAAACAAGGTGACCACTGCCCTCCTATTTAATTGTGTTTCATTCATGTTTATAAATCAGATGGAATTTAATCCACTTTCTCAAGCCTTTTATTTTGCACATAGTAATTTCCAGCAGCGTGATCAACCATCACATTGCAGTGATTCAGTATTCCCCACTGTGATGACCTCTCTCTGATGTTGTGTTATCATGTCACTTGTAATGTGATACGGCTGTATGCCCTCCTGTCACTGATCTTCAGCCCTTCAGAATAATGATGATGATATATGAGTGTTTGTGCAGTGGGGTCCGCTGAAACCTGTGAGCTGTGCTCCTCAATCTCTGTCCATCTTGTTGTTATTTAACAGCACCTCAGAGAGATTGCATGGCCGTTAGACAGGAGGTTGCTGCTCTGATCTGAACCACAGCCGAGGACAGGTTGCAAGATATTAGTTTTTTAGTTATGCGGGAATCCAAAAAAGGGTTCACAGCAGGCATTTGGACTTATTGTAGCAGGAAAACCAAAGGTGTTACTAATAACATTAACGATGACTCATGTTGGATTCAAGTGGCCAATAAGCCATGACAGTGTGACAGGATGCACAATATCAAGACCCTGAAACCAAAGCAGCAAGATGGAATTTAATCAGCCATCTTTTTTGTAAACATTTGCTTAAGTGTAAAATGCTCAATATACAGAGTAGTTGCTGTATGTAGGATACATAAACATTTCCATTCATGCATGAGAAAATAGATATAAAAGGAAAAAATAACCTTGTGTATAGATATACGCAAATTTGCTTGTGAGTGTATACTGTGTGTGTTTGCTGTCACCTGTCCATATGATGGAAGCTGATTTCATTACTGATATCTCTGCACTCAGGCTGTTGGCTGTTAGAGAGAGCTAATGCAGCTATTTGCTGAAAAGACATTTCCCATTTTAACTGGGTAATGGTATGATAATTATAATTGTAAAGGGGTTAAAATAGCTTGAAATATTACTTAGTTTGATTTCACAAATAACTTTGTTTTTTTGTTTTACAGCCCACAGGTGAATATTGTCCACTATACCTTTCGGTTATAATGTTTCATTTTTCATGTTTTGAAATTAGAAACAATGTTAATTGAGATGATGATGATGATGATGATGATGATGATGATGATGATACATCAACAATGAAAATAAAACATATATACAACTAAAATATATACAAGTAAAATAGTGATAATGACAACATCCTATTACTAATAATAAACCTAACCTGTTATATTGGCAATGAAAGAAAAAAACTACTAAATAAAAAAATTATAATAATAATACATTAAATAATTAAATAAAATCAACATGTTATATAAAAAACATCAAGTGTATTACTTTCCTACTGTGACATGTTAAAATGTCTGCTGTAAAATAGGTCCATTGGATAGTCTGTCAATATCTGTATAAGCAACAGTATGGAGAACATATGGTTCGATAAGTGACAACAAATTAATCAATCATAACTTGGTTAGGGTGGTCTTGGTTAATGTGGAAATGTCACGGTCTGTCTCTCTGTCCTTCCACCCCAGCCACATTCCCTATTCCCCAGGCCAGCCACTTCATTATTGCAGTTTTCCATCCATTTCCCCATCACCTCACCCCAACACCCATCTAGCTATGTCGGCGTTGTGTTTTGTAAGGTGGTCGTTAATGAAGACATTGAAACTTTAAGTTTCCTGCCCTGTTTTAGCAGTGTGGTCTTATGTTTTTGGTTAGCAATCCTCATAATGACTGCTGGTTTATCATTGGCGTTTCTCCTGGGCAGAGGATACTTTTCTGCTACACCATGACAGGAGAGACTTCCTGTGTTAAGAAGTCAAGCGACTTTTTAATGCCGTCCAATTCCTCAGCCGAGGCGTTCTTCTTTTGACCCATGAAGACCTGTAGCTCTGTTTTTTTTTTTTTTGGAGTGACACAGCTGATTCCACAACAACCAAAACAGGAACTAAGTCCCAGTGAAGCGGTAACTCAGATGGCTTTACTGCAAAAACGTTTAAGTCAGAGGCGTTGCAAAGTCATCCAGTGGGCCAAATTGGATTGTTTTGCAGGTCGGTCCTTGAGTGCTTGATCAGTTCTACACACCTGTTCCCACTTTCCTTATCAGCCCGGCAGTTACCCAACATTCCCCCGCCTACTCTCTCACCAGATCCCAGGTTTCACTCATCAGCCATGCAGTAGATTTACAAGCCCCTTTTCCCATTTTTCAAAGTTGCCTCTTTCCTTTGTTTTTCAAGCCCTATAACCTGACCCTGAACCTGACCCAGACCCCTTACTTGCACCTGTACCTGTACTTTTCGCTGGTCCATTCTTGCTAAATTTGTGCCATGCCCTGCTGCTATCGTGTGGACTTAATACGGTTTGGTCAGTTTGGAAGCCTTTCTTTTGTTAATAAATCAATAACCTGGCCCTGTCTGCATTACAACCACGGTGACAAAAAATATTGACACTGACTATGAGATATGACGTGAACCCTGGATGCTGATTTTGAAGGTGAAAACCTTCACACCAAGCTGGGCAGCTTTGCTTTACACAGACAAATTAACCTTACTGATTTGCGTTGGAAGAGGATGTTGCCACTGACCATAAATCACTAATGTCAAACAGTTTCACTGACGCACTACTATTTGTTTGTGTACGCTGTTACTGCAGTATATGCACCAACAAATACAACCGTGGATCAAAAGAGCTTTCTAACAAGCTGTGAAGGGCATATGGAGATGGTGGCTGAAGTTGGCAGCTACTCTTTTTCCCTCTTTGGCTGATGTGGATCAAAATAAATAATGATCATTTGCATATATTCTGGTATAAGTGATGTTGATGCTGCTGTCAATCTTGCATTAGTGTGCTAAGTAAGTCATCATCAGCATTGATTTTTTTTCAATGACTGAATTGAGGGGGAGTAAAGGTAATGGTTAATTTGTATATTTGTATATTTAGATGTACCACATAACTGGTTAATTCATCATTAGTTTTCAATAAACCGTTAATTAAAAGAATGTGTTGTTGGTATACATTTTGTTTTTGCTGTTAAATATCCATAATATGGAAGCTCATTACATCACTGATATCTCGGAGCTCATTGTCACTTAATTCTTCAGGCTGTTGGCTGTTAGAGAGGGCTAATGCAGCTATTTGCTGAGGAGCACTGTGCCATATAAACTGCTTAATGATAAAGTTGTTATTATAATTGTAAAAGGGTTAAAATAGCTTGAAATATTGCTTGGTCTGAATTCACATATGTATTTATTATTTATTCTTATAGCCCACAAGTGCCTATTCCTGTCAACTAAACCTTTCGGTTAGGATGTTTTTTTATTTTTCAGAGAACCAGGAAATTTCCTGTTTTAAAGTTTACTGATTCTCTGAAAACATGTCTTATCAATTGCCGATATGCCAAAAGATGGCTGCGGTTTCATAAGGAAAAGGCAGGCAAATTTGGTTCAAATGCCTCAGTCAGTCTGGCCTTCAGTCAGTAATGTACCGTAGTAACCTTGAGTCTTGAAGATTATCAAGCCTTTTTTGGAAGATATGTTGGGCATGAACAGTTTTTACACAAGAAAACCGACTGATGCTGCTTCTATTCACAGTGGCTTCGCCTTTCCAAAACCTTTTCTTTGTTTGAGCTTCGGGGCTTTGGAAACAGATTGACTGCTGCTGCTGTTGACAGACTACATTCACCCTGCAGCAGCTGGAAAAGCACAGAAGAAGAAATGTGACATCCTTCCTATGGCTGCCAGAAGATGCCTGGAACTACATAGAGCTTTTTCATCTGTTACCCTGCAACCAACAGCACCTCCCTGCAGCCTTTCCTGTCCCAACTAATGTGTTTCGGCTGCGCACTTTGATCATCTCTCATGGCCGTCCATCCTTTTGAACTGCAACTAATTGTTTTTTGCCTCTGTGGACTATCCTTGTTTTTCACATTGGCGTGTTGTGTCTTTGATTCCAACAGCCGTGGTATCCAGATGTACTTGTTTGTTGATGTATAATTCACTCATCAACCCGATGAAAGCGGGATCTCTGTTAGACAGGGGTCATTTTATCATACCAGTAGCCTATAACAAGCACTTATTGAATTTGAATTGGAATTGAGCAGATTTCCAAACACAAAATCACTCGTGCAAAAATTAATATGCAGTAAAAACTATTTTATAACTCAAAATATGTTCATATGAAGACAAAAGTTGAAATACTCCAAATTAATAATAATGTAACACTGACAACACATAATAAGTCGACTTACTTTAAATTCACCTTCAGATATTTACACACCCTCACTGACTATGTTGGCAGGAATTACGACCCACAAGAGCGTTTAATGTCCTCGTATTTCAATCAGAGAACGCAACACTTGCGGTTTTAAACATATTAATATTGTTACATGGTCACAGTTTGGTTAGGTTTAAGCACAAAAACTATTTTAGAAAAAGATCGTGGTTACGGTTAAAATGACTACATCTGTTACATTAATTCACTTCCAGTTCCATGACACAGAAAGTTCCATAAAGTAAATAAAAAAAAAAAAGCTTGGTTATTTTTATTTTCAAACGGGACACAAACCCCTGTCTCCTGAATGAAAGTCCTGTGTTGGATCCTTAATACTATGGTTGGACCCATCCAACCTGCCTCCTTATGCTGAGTTTGGCACTTTGCCCTCGTCATAACTGTCACGGCGGGCACCACCACTATTAACAATTTTGTTGTCCTCCCGACAAAAAATTGACATTTTTGTTCCTTTTTCAGACCACCTTACTACCATTAGTTTTACTAGTACTTTTTGGAAGTCATGGTCAAAAACCCTCATTTGTATAGAATAATACCTAATATTTCAGTTCAAAAGCAGAAATGATGAATTATTTTGACTAATAGTTAAGATCAGAGGAATGTACAAATGAGTTTAGTCAGGAATGAAAGAGATGAATTGTATTTGCAAAGGGCATTGTAAGGAATCCAATCCATTTTTGTGGTAATTATGTCAAAAAGAAACCCATATTTCAGATATAGACATTTTTTTAAAGGGTCAAATTTGACCCAAGGACAACAGGAGGGTTAAGGCAAGGCAAGGCAAGGCAAGGCAAGGCAAGGAAAGGCAGCTTTATTTGTAGAGCACATTTCAGCAAGAGGGCAATTCAAAGTGCCTTACACAAAATCAGATAAAAAAAACATAATTACCATAAATGTGAGTTGAAATTGCACCTTGAATAACTTCCGTGGGGCATTTTTTGTCGAAGGACAGTGTCTACTTTTCTTGTTTACAAGATTGTTTGTTTGGGCTTTTGGAAGCTTTTATGACTGGTTCATTTATTTTGGATCTTCCAGTATGCATATACACACAAAACGAACACACAAGGTCAGCCTTTAATAACGTTGAACATGGCTTAAGTGTTTTCCAACCCAACAGGGTAATTATGGTGTTTACCTCACAATCATCAAGACAAAGGTGAAAATGATTCCTGCTGCTTTAACAGTGTTTGGCATGTTTTAGCCTTCACACTCCTCAGTGTTATTTCCTAACTGCACTTGTAAAAACACACCCACACAGACTCTGCACTGGCAATTTATTTCACAGCTGAAATATGGAGAATTAGTGTTATTATGCAATATGTCACTCAGCTACAGTATTTTCATCTGTCTGTCTTGTGAGTCATACAGTACAGATCACTATCACTCATATGACAAACAAATAAAAAATGCAGCATGTTTTTGTTTGTACTGACAAACTTATTGTTTGGGCTTTTCTGTCAAGGATGATGCACAGATAAATGAACAAGCCGTTAAGCTTCCATTTCTGATATGATGATGAAATAGCTGATGTCACACAGTTACTCCACAGTATTTGTTTTATCAAAAGCTCAGGTAATCTTGGATTGGAAATAATGCATTCAAATTTCATATTTTAAAATGTTTCTCCTTGGTCTTAGTCAATTTTCCTCATCTAAAATAAGATCTATTGATGCAGTGTGAGGGAGAGTGACTGAGTGATGGTGGTTGCCGCATAGGCTTCCAAAAAGATTTTAAAATAAAGTATATGCAAACATTTAAATAAAAAATACAGATTAATTATGTGAATGTATTCATTATAACTCAAGGGCCAATGTAAACTACTGTTACAGTAAAAGTAGTTTTTTCATTATCTAGTCATGTGCTAATTGAAGATTTCTAGATCTGAAAGACCAATGGCATTAATTTAGTAGTTTTTTTATATATATTTTTAGTTTTTACACTTTTTGCTTATTTAACTACTTCTACATCCTCCCCTTCTTTTTTATTTTACATCCTCCCATAGGTGTAAATGTGTTAATGTGCTGTGTTACTCAACCGGCTCTGTGGGCCTATTAGTATTATGAGCTATTTGCATTTGGACATACATTATTCCTGCACTGTATGTTGTTAGCAAACCTGACAGTCACACATGTATCCTTCGTTAACTTCACCAAGTTTGTCACCGTAAGCTGATCAGGACCATTTGAATGTGTTTATCATCGGTTGATTTCACCACGGAGATACATTCTTGCTTGACCGCAGTGCATGACTTTTGTTTTATCATGATAACGGGTTGATTGACTCATGATCACGAGATAACAGCGTTAAAAAAAATAATTGCTCTTTGCTTCCGTACGAATCGCAGTGTGTCATCTTAATTGGATTCACAATTGGCAAAGAAAACAGGACGGTCATTTGTAGAATTGCCACAATACAGCATCAGTGTCCCAATCATGATCGGAATGATTTAAAAGAATCGCAATTACTAATGCAACTCAAAGTATGAAGCGAGGAGGATGTGTTTTCAAATTAAATATAAAAACTTTAAAAAACCTCTACACGTTTCGGCTTTTCAACCTTTGCGAGCATTTAAGCCAAACATCTGAGCCAAGACATTTTCTACTTTGTTTCTGTCCTATAGATGATTTAAAACACATTAAGTGATTTACTGTTTTACTTTGACGGGACAATAAATGACACCAAAGGATTGTTTTCAGTTTCTGGACAAATTAAAAGACTAGCCTGCTTGCTTGAACCACAATTATAATTTTTCTGTGTCTGTAAACAAAGTCATTAGTGGGCCATTGTAGATGTCTGTAGTCCGTGTAATAGGGCGCCTGATTACTTGTTTTGGTGTTTGCAAAGACATCAGCCTTGGAAGTATATTGGCATTAGTGCTGGATAGAACCAGGCCTGATCAATTTTCTGTTAATGGCTTCTCCACCTCTCTCTTCCCCTCTTCTTTCTTTATTTCTCCTTGCTGTCTGCTGAGCTTGCTATTCTGCATCTTTGCGGCAGAAGAGAATGGACAGGCTCTAAACTGGCTCAACCATGAACCTTTAAAGGTTGCATATTGTAATATCTTGGCAAACAGCCACAGAACATTAACACCACTCCTGTTGAACATTTTTCTTGTCAGGTTGATCTACTGAGAATCAGAGCATTATGAACAGAGTGGTCAGCATTTGAAACAGTATTTGTGATGAATAATTTTTATTTAATTATTACATTTATTTTTTATAAATTTACGATGGAAAATATGAGCCTTTTTCTTATGAAAATACTACCATGGGAGTATCGTTTTGTCATGTGTTGACTGGTTATTTTCTTTGAGAAATGAAAACCTGTACTCTTGCACTCTCGCTCTTTCTCACTCACACACACACGCAGCAAGGAAGCAGGTGTAATCTGTGACTATATAAAATCAGTACACTGCATACTTTTCATATTATTCATGGTGTCAAGAGCTTGATAAAATCCCAGAAACACTTTAAGTATGTTTGAGTTTTTTTTTCCCATTAGTTTTTTATCAGCTTAAATTTCTTTTTTGTTATTGAAACCTGACTTATCTTACAGCTGTACATGACACAGCAGCTGTTTCCCCAGCCTTCTCTACGGTGTGATGTGTGGAGCGCTGCGGGCTACTGTAAGCAGATACTGTTGGTGATACATGAACAGCAGCTCAGCAGCAGCAGCAGTCTGCTCTGAGCTCCAGCAGTGTTTGTCCACCGGGGGAAAACAGATGAGGTTGACTCAGGGGTCATCAGCTCCTCCTGGGGAGGACGCAGCTGATCATTCTCCTCCTGTGCTGCTCCACTGCTCAACAATCGCAGCACAATACCAAAACCACGAGGCTAAGAAACATGGGAGCCCTTTTTCCACCCACTGTTCGCCTGCAGGATGCTAGCACTATGAACTTTAGTGGACTGGCTGTACAATGAACATGAATATAAGCATGTAATACATTTATTGATAGATGAGACTTCCATCTTTTCTGTCACTGTGGTCATCTCCAAATATAATAAGCTATTGTAAAATAGAATTTAAAGTAACCAAATGCAACTTTTTAATGTTTCTGAAGCGCTGACATTTTTCATACAATAGTCTTAAATGACTTGTAACAGCAAACGAGACTAACAGTGAAAAGAATGCCATTTTTTAAATTGTTTTTAGTAAGGCTTCTCCCCTGCTCTTTGTTTCTGTTGGCTTATTATTTTCTTTTCCCTTGTTCCCCTTGTAACTTCCATTGTATAAAGCATTTTATGAAATGCGCTATAAGAAACTAAGTTATTATTAAGTTGGTTGATACAACCATCTCTAATTGCTTTGGCTCGTGACACATTAACAGTGATACCGGGTTTGTCTCAAGATACATCCAAAGTAGACTAAGTTACCGTATGCAACACTTAAAATACAATGATGCATTTGTAACCTATTCTCTTATCGTAAATAAATTATTTTCTGTCTGAGCAAAATACTCATCGCAACTGCATGACAACCCAGTAGCTCTAACTGTAGATTTACACACAGGTTTTCCCTTAGGGGCGTGGTTGCGAATAACAACATGCAGGACAGCAACAGAACACTAGCAGCAAGCAGAGAGGGTTGAAGCTAGGTAGCATAGGTAGCTAGTCATAGGCATGAGGATCGCCATCAAATTAATGAGTTTATGATCACCGGCTATGTAGCCTAGCTGTCTTGCTATGCTCACAATGAAAAGCTATGTCCGAACATGCTAGCGGTTGACCTGTCGGCTAGCTGAATAATTTTGAGTGTTTAAACTAACATCTACAGTGGTCTATTTAGTGGTGTAGGCTATGCACCCTGACTAAGTTTGGGTTTCATATTAATCACAATTAGTGTTGATACAAGTACCAATGTTCGTGTAGAAACATTTTAATCACACATTTTCATGATCTTGTTCTGATAACATCCACCATCTTTGTCAGACTTTTTTTGTAACTCCCTCCTCCAAATACAAACACGCAGACCTGATTGGTTCTCGGGTGGTCCTCAATTGAATCAAGTTAAACTTTTATTCACTTTGCTTGCCTCGGCGATTCACTCTCATTTTGCCCTGTCAGGGCAAACTTTATCTCTATTCAACCTCAATGAAAGGGAACCAAAATCTCGTTGTGTGGAAACCTACCGTAACTCCTACACCTTTACGACAGCAGGTGTGGTAAAAACACTACCACTTTTGCCCAAAGTGGCTGCTAGAATCAACATAAACTGAAAATTACATACAGACACTTTAAGTACTTAAGTACTTTATTTTTTTTTTCTTTGGTCAACATGTGATTTTCTGTACCATTAAGAGAATAAAGCTTGAATCCCCAGTGACGCACAGCTTCTGCTGCAATGGATCAATAAAGGTGAACTTTTCCCTTAAAATCATCTACACCTCACTGTTGTACACTATAAATCATTTTAAGGTGGTCTAAATGGAAAAACATAAGTTTCCCTGCTGCCTTTAAAAACTGTTTTTTTTAAACGCACATTAATCATCGTGACCACAAAGTCCAACACGTAAATGTAGCAGATTTAGCCATGCAGGCTAATTTTAATCTGCAGTCCCCAGCAGGTTGATGGATTGAAGCATTAGATAAGCTACAACTTTACAACATATGAGCCTTAAACAAAAACACATAAGCATAGACCAATGACACAATCACTATTCCACATCATGACAGCTGGCAGATTGAGTTCAATTAATTTCAGTCATTAGTTTAAAGTTCTCTTAAGAGTTTTGTAAATCTAAAACCTGGTGGATTTCTGAGGACTATGGTTAACTTCTCCTCAGATCTCTGCAGGGTAAATCCAAACAGCTAGCTAGACCATCTGTCCAATCTGAGTTTTCTGTTGCACGACTAAAACAACCTTTGAACGAACACGTTCCTTCCTGAGGCTATTTTGCAGAGGCACCATGGCCGCAATTGTGATTGGTTTAAAGAAATGCCAATAAACAGCATGTTTTTCTCCCATCACGGAATGATGTGTGGACTAGCCAGCCCCTCTTCCGCAGCATTGTGGAGGAAGGTCTGAATAGGTGATGGCCCTCCACCCTGCTTGCGCACACACAGCTTCCCCTCTATATACTTTTCCTTCTATCCCTCAGGGCTGCCTCCATTCCATTTGCCAATGCAATGGTCAATTGGGCCATAATGACCATCCTAGTAGACTTGGACCAGAGCATGATATCTGGCCATAGGGTGGTTGTGTTGAGCTCTTGTGGAAACTTCAACTGGCAGTCTCATATTCCCCTCCCCTCTGGGCGTCAGGAGGCGATATTGAGGTTGAGATTAGGAAATGATGATGGAGACTTCAAAGATGACGAGTCCAAAGATTTCAGATCATTTGCAGCTTTATTCAATTATTGAACAAGGAAGAAAACCATGGGTACACACACACACAAGTGTGTACCCAAAGTGTCTCTCTAAACATCAGAATAACTCCTTGATTCTTGTCCTCACACATGTCAGTTTATCTATTTCTGTGGTACAGTGTTATCTTCAAACCACTCCTTATTTGTAAGACCCTATCAATAGATACACGCATTCCAATCTATTCCTGCAACCTAGTGTCCACTTCATGATGACTCTGCCCTGAAAGCTTCCTGAGAATAGTTAAATATATTTGAACACTCTCATGCATAAATACCAACCTATCAGGAGGGAACACACTTTCTTGCTGCTGTTCTGTGCCTATGCTGAAAGTGTGGGTTTTGGGAGTTGCAGAGTTGGCAGGTCTCCTCTGAGTTAGACCAGAGGTGCAGGTTGTGGGGACTGAAAAAGGGGGTATCATGCTTGGCCCTGATGAGGAAGGTAAGCCTTGCTTGGTGCATCCTACACACATTTGCCCATGTAACGGCCTTGTTGATCAGAGATGGGAAGTAACGAAGTACAAATACTCCGTTACTGTACTCAAGTAGATTTTTTTTTTAGATTTATTTTTACTTTACTATTTATTTTTGTGGCGACTTTTTACTTCTACTCCTTACATTTTAACACAAATATCGGTACTTTATACTCCTTACATTTTACAAAATTGGCTCATTACTTTTGTTTTGTACAAGAGGTTGTTATGTCGGAAAATAGCGCAGACACGCGCCACACACCGCGAGCGGAGAAAAAGAGAATATCTGTCCGAAGGATAATCAGCTGAGATTGTGTGTGTGCGTCTTTGAGAACTGTAAGTCGTATAACTCATGTTCTCAGTTCACTTAAGCCCGTTATTAGTATATAGTTCTTCACATTTAAAGCAAGTTAGCTAGTGGTTTTGGTGTGGTCTTCACCTGTTCACCAACTTTAGATACTGTAATTCAATTGACAAGTGGACTTAGCTAGACAGAAGTTGTCTCCGTCTGTTTGAACAGACACACCTGGGGGGACGTTGGAAACCAGAATCAGCTTTTAATCAAGTCCTAATCTAGTCCTCAACTTTCACATAATTTCAGTGGAGTTATCGTTATCATTGTTTACATCATCAATACCATATTCAATCTAAATAGATGGGAATATCTACTGTACGTTGCATTTGACGCAACTCAACAGATTCAGCATTCTGCATTAATTCACAGCAAATCATTGCGGCTTGATGGCGCTAACGTTAGCACATTTAGTTAGACGTGGTTTTTTTTATGGTTTTGTTTTTATGTTTTCCATTTGTTTTTAAGTGTCATATGCATTGTATTGTACTTTGTTGGTATTGTATTACATTTTACGGTGAAGCACTTTGTGATTTTTATCTGTGAAAGGTGCTATACAAATAAACCTTACTTACTTACTTACTTACTTACTTACTTACACATAGACATGATTGAAAATGAAGAAAACGGAGATCCGGCAGACAAGCATCATCCTCGGCCTTATCAGAGAGAGATGTTTGAGACAGTAGGCATCAAGAAGGACTCCTGGCCAATATGCTGGGGAACTTCTTCATTAATGTCTGTTTAGTCATTCATATTTTAATCCTTTATTTTATTCCCAGAAGCCATATTTGAGCACACACACATACATGTAGATTCATTTAAATGTTAAGGGGTTTAGAGGTAAGATTAAAAATATAAACTGGATCTGTGAATTCTCACAGAATCACAACTGAATTCATATCTTGCTAATGAGTCAGAATCTTATTAACCTGGAGTCCCAGTTTCTGTCATAATAATCATATATGTGATGTTTTAGGCCTGTTGGCAGACATACATTTAAAATGTAGCCATTGCCATATAAAGACCGTGTTCTCCATGTCCACTGAAGTTCCTCAGCGTCTCTCTAGTAACATTTGTGTGCTCCAGGTAGCTTTGCATAGAAAATGGTTGTCATTCGCAAGGCTACTTTTACTTTTATACTTTAAGTAAATTTCCAAGCCTGTACTTTGTTACTTTTACTTGAGTAAAGAAGTTTAATCAGTACTTCCACTTTTACCAGAGTATTTTTTAACTCAAGTATCTGTACTTCTACTTAAGTATGGAAAGTGAGTACTTTTGCCATCTCTGTTGTTGATCACGGCCTCCCATGTTGTCCACCTACCTTGCTTCTGTTGGCTCACAGCTTTGATGTTGTACGTTGCCTCATCCATCCTCACAACTCCAGAGATAACAAGGTTCGTTCATTTACATTTCATCTCCATTTAAAGAGTCAGAACATAATTTGACATGAAGCTGTTGCTGCAGCTCCTATTGGACCACCGGGGATAATATAAAGTCACTAACCTTGTTACAATGTAAGTGTGCAAAGGACTGCATGCTAACTTTCATCATGGTAAGCATTGCTTTCATCATTATGAAATCAAACAACCTTGACAGCAGGTTTCCATCATCTGTTTTCTTTAAACAAAAAAGAGAGGTGTCTAGAGAGCTATAACTCTCAAACAATGGATGCTGGGAAGTATGGTAACATGCTGATCATTAGGTTACTTTAATGAGTTAAGTGAACAATCAGAAATACATTCATTCAACCCCTCAGTGCTGCAGTGGTCTGAAAATTAAATCATTGAATAAATTAATTATTAAATCAAGTAATGATTGAAATTGCTCAAACCACAATTATAATAGGTTTATGCGAAAACATTACTGTACTGCCAGGGAAAACCTCTTGATGAAAACGTTTTACAGGCTCAATTAATGTGAGCGGAACCGATTAAAATAATCACAGTAATGCTTATCTATAAGAAATTCTGTAGAACTGAAAAAGAAAATTCCATCCTTAAAAAATATAAGGAATGAAAATGTGAAAGGGATGTAGGTGTAAACAGAGCTGTGATTGCATTTTGCATGCACATTATCTGGATGGCTCTTAAGCGAGCCGATAGATCATAATCTAGGCTGCCAATGCCATTAAAAAGTTGCATACACTTTGTGGACAAATTTAGTTTTAGACTTTCCAAACTACAGTATAGGGCTGCAGACAGACATGTCTGCTTGTTTTCCCATGAAGGCTGTGAGTTTCACACCAGACATAAAACATCAGTGGCACAGAAGTACCACTAAAGCCCCTGAGCTCCCTTCGGGCTATCACTGTCCTGAGAACCAGCGGTCCTGTCAGCAGCAGAGCTCCTGAGAGCACAAGAGGCGGGCAAATTGACGTTTTACCAACCTGACTGTTATCAGAAATTCCAAGGATGAAAATAGTCAATGACGGCTCGATTATGAATACAGAGCAAGAAAATGCCATTTCCTGCGTCCAGCAGAGCTCCGGTGCTTTAGCAATCTCTTACTTTCCTTAAAACTTCAAAACACGCATTCAACATAAATGTCAAATGACCTAAACATACGTATGAGGATGCCAGGCTTAGGATGCAAATCAAGACTATCAAAGTTTGATTGCTTCATGTAGCCACCATATTGTAAAATAAAGTTTCTATTTTTCAGTTTGAAAAAGAAATCGTAAATGACTCGACATCTTTGTGAAATCGCGACTCAATTATTGACGTGTTGTAGTGAATATTACCTCTGCTTTTAGTTTAGGTTGGTTATTTGTAACCATGACCTACAACACTGCATATTGCAAACACTATGGTTAATCAGGGATGAAAAGGGAGAAAAACATAAAGCCCAAGAATCCTTGAAAAAAAACACATTCTTGCCACTGTGACCATCAATATTGTGGTTTAAATCAACTTCCGATCTCATGTAGGTGATAAAATTCCACTCACAATTGTTAAAGAAACACTTTCGGTGTTTGATCGTAATTCAAATAAGTGTGGGGATACTTTATTATCCAAGGCTGAAGAGACGCATAAAAGCTACTTACATCCATATTCATATGGCAGTTATAGAAGTTCAATCAATGCTCTTTCATCTTCGGAGCTGAAAGCAATTCAAAGTGCAGACTAGGACTGAATAAGCGAGAATGTGTTCCAGAAAGACAAAGGCTGTCAAATGAATGGCTGCAGAGGCATGGGAACAGAACCACAGAAAATCATTTATAAGCTATTATTGTAATCCGATGGAACATTTGATTTACTTTGTACTTTTTTATGTACTTACTTAATAATCCCAGTTCTCTGATACCTATTTCTGGAAGTCTATGTGCTTTATTAAGATCTATTTGATCAAGAGAGACCCAAAACAAAAGGTACTTTTATCTTATAGAAGTTCTTCAACCACCATTTGAATGCTGATTTATAGAACTGTTATTTTGAAGTTTAATGTGATGTGAATGTTCTGAACTTAGAGACTTAAGGGCTTTATCTATCATTCACAAGAGCAATTTTCTTCCCCTATTGTACCTACTAAGTAAACTCAACATAACCCAGTGCCTAACTGTGTTTTATACTGCAACAGAGTCCAAAGTGGTCACTTGAAATCTCATTGACACCTGAGCTTTGATCGATTAATGCACCCAGTAACAAGGGCCCTTATCTTTATTTCCCAAACCTCGCCCACAAGCTAAAACAAGTCCTGCTGACATAGTGTCATCCTGTTAAGACACCAGGGTCTCTAAGCTCTTACATTTTAGAGAAAACAAGAAAAGAAAAAAAGCAGCGAGAGAAACAACATCGAATAACCTTTTGGGGTTTTCTGCTGAGAGATGTTGTTTTCAAACGGAGCTTACACTTTTTTTTACATTTTATATATTTCACATTTTGCCTCTCACCCACCTGGCGGTCTGACTATCGGGAAGAATTTGGGGTTTGTGTTAGTGGTGACCATAATTTAGGGTTTAATGTCACTTATGTTGTCTATCTGTCGACCATGCAATTTTTTTATTTTTCTGGGTCAAATTTTAAAATTCTAAGTTTTGGGCATCTTTTTCAACACTTTTGTCGCTTTCCCTTGATGTTTTTTGTCATTTTTTCCAATGTAGATTTTTTTCTGCACTTTTGTTGGACATTTTTATCAGTTTTTTCAATGTTCTTTTGTCATTTTTTTCTCAAATGCTATAAAAATCAATGAATTGACCCAAATTCAATCAAAGTAGTGAACTAATCATTTATTTTACTTAGTATGGAACCATGCAGGTTTTCTTTTTGACAATTTAGTAATTTAGAATTAATAACAATTAGTCACCTGATCTGAGAAAGAGGAGTAGTGGAAGTAGAAGTCGTACCACAAGGAAAGGTTAATTACCCACTGGTCAAAGCAGACTCCGGTTGGTTGCATGTCAATTTTTTTCAATTAGCGAATTGCCAATCTGTGCCAGTACTTTGCATCAATAAATATTTAAGGTGGCTTCTGCATTTTTACTTGATCTCATGTTCCAGCTTAACAGTCAGACAAGAGTCTTAATATTAAACAATTCTACCAAACCCTACAAACAATGTTTCTAATATTGTCATATTCAAGTTAAGGTTATGGAAAAATGGAGCGTATGCCAAATAAAGTATGGTTTAGGTGTGACTAGGCAACTAAAACACTTGTATAAGTTCAATGACACATTTGTTTGTTGGATAAAACACAACAAATTCAATAATAATTACAAGTTATGAGGTAAAAACAAACGTCTATATTACTTACTGGTAGTTGCACGCACCTAATCTAGAAACATAGAAATAATGACAGCTGTATTACACACTGTATTATTTTATCTATCTATATATATCTGTGCGGTAATTCAACGCCAGCTCTTCTCCAAACTTTCTATATAGAGGTGGTAATATATACAGCATATCTGCTATGTTTATGTTCTGTGTCAACAACACTTCATCAGGCTGCTTGTAAAGTTATGATTTCCCTACATACAAACAATGCATGACAAAAAGTTTAAACTCAAACTTATTTCATTAATTTTATTTGTCGACTCCAAGAGATCAGTTTGATTTGACTTTCACCATTTTGGTTTTTAGATTTCATGTACAACACACAAATCTGTCTGCACACCACTCAACACAAACAAGAACATCCTGTAGTTTGTATCATAGATTGCTACATGTAAGTGGGACAGAAACATCAATATTGCAGTGGAACAGTGTGAAGTTTTACTCATATACTTTCTGTATTTTTTAGCCATCAGAAATTTTCTTTTCACACTTGAAAGGAGAATACTTCCAAATGACAGCTGGACATCTCTATTCCACTGGAATAAATTCAAGCCTCCCTCTGTTACGGTAAACTCCACAATGTAAATGCCTGTTCTTTTAAATACACATGAGGTCTAGAAGCCATTATCCTGGCTGCTGAACTGACTCCATTTGTTTACTTAAAATGCACCACCTTCCTTTGGCAAAAGCCAACCTCCACACCTCCAACGATCCACAGAGAGTCATATAATCGGAGCAAAAATGATGGGCAATATATTCCTAAAGGCCTTCCAGTGTTGACATTTTGTACTAACAAAAATGTAACCACATAAAGAACATTTTATGCTGTCAAGTACTGTTACAAGGGTAAAGTTTCAGTGAGGAATCCCAAGAATAATAAATGGTCATCTATAATTAAGTACTTCACTAGTGCAATATAATTGCTTAAATGACTGTAGGCAGAATAAGGCGCAGAGGGGTGATATAACTCAAAGATCCCTTTACCACAGTGAAGTTCAGTTTTTCTAATTATCACTTACTTTAGTACAAGGCTAGCAATATTTGTGCTGTGTATTTAAAGCCAGGCATATCTTACTTCTCTGTGCCATAAGAGTTCCACCATTGTCCTAAAACTGTTTTCAGCATAAATGAGCCACATCATTGCATTGGTTAATGTGTTCCTTCTTTACAATATAAAAAAATGTCACTTTCGTTTATTTTTAGGCATAAACTGTCCTGCTGCAGTTTACTCGAACACCAAATGTGTAATAATGTGAATTTGAAAATATTCCCCCCCCCCAAAAAAAGATGTTGTGAGATGATTTCCTGAGGGAAATAGTTGTGCAGCAGTTTCTGTACTAAGTATAAAAAGTGCAAATATAGAGTGCAAATAAAAACTAAAACTACAAACAAAAATGAGATCTGAGAAGTGGCATATATCACAATATTAAATCATAGTATCAATAAGTCTTAATTCAAAATGTTCAATGACTATGTCCCTGCTATTGCACCTAATGCCCCGTTATTGTACATTATGAGCCATGAGAGAGGAAGAGGGAGATTTAAACCAACAGAGCAGAACAGTGCAGCCCTAAAGAGGAGGCTGGAGCACCGCGTGGCTCTGCTGTCCATCTCTCTCATGAGCTATGGATGCACAATTTATTCCTGTTAGAGAGATGTTTGCTTACAACTGCAGTGCCCATCTATTTCACAAAACTGCACTTGACCTTTTAAAAAATGAATCTACATATTTGTGACCTGTTTTTATTAAGATTTATGCTTCAATCAGTAATCACTCCCAGTATTTATACAGCCATTCTTGCCTACCTACCGTAAAATAAGCGATTCTGAAGCGGTGAAGCTGTCCAGCCAATTGCAGCAAAAAAATAACTATTACTGGAAGCGTCATTCAACACCAGTGGCAAAAGGTAGTTGCGACTGGCCCCAGCCATATGTTGGATTTTATAGTTGAATGAACTCTTAAGGCTATTGTAGTGGGAAAATAGAGAGGTCAAAGAAAAAGCTATCAGAACCACGGGTTGCTCTCTGAAGGTCACAGTGCTGAAACAGTTAACAGCAGTTGAGCTGTCTATTTCACTGACTTTAACAAAAGGCTTTTTTTCTCGCAATACCCTAACGAGTGCACTTTTATTTGATTTCAAAGCATGCAATCATAATAAAGTGAAGCCGATAGATTACAACAAGATGGAAGAGATCTGCAATATTTAGCACAGAAAAAGAAAATGCTACTGACTGGAATAGAAAGAAAGAAAGTGATTGGTTGCCTTTTTGAGGGCTTACCATTTTAAAATGTTACGGAAATTCTTCTTTGAACACAGGTGCATTTCTGAGGTGGCAATATGAATCACTCGCAAGGACCAGCTCTCTGCCCAACATATTATTTGAGGGCCTGCTCTCTCTACAGGCCCCAGTGCAACCACACTGTCTTTAGTATTATGTATTTACACCAGTGTTCAACACAGTGTACCCTATGACACCTGCTGGTAAGGAACATATTTAGATTAAAGCAGACAAACCATGACTTGACGCACCTCAGAAACTGCTGTATCCAACAAGGACTGTCACCGTGTATATATATATATATATATATATATATATATATATATATATATATATATATATATATATATATATTGTATATGATCAGACTACGGACATGCATCTTCCTGTGTTTACCACCACTGACAATCTGGAGGACAGAACAGTACCTTGACTGGTGTTTCAACCAATTGCGAAAATGTATGAAGCGTACATCTTCCAAACGCCTCTGATCCTCTGAATCCCTCACTGACTCACCCAGACGGAGGCTTCTGCCCTGATCGTTGGCCCAGATACTCTTGGCTCTTGATGCGAGGATTTTACTTATGCTAACTGAATGAGGAATTTCAAGAGTAACTGTATTGCACAGTTTGGAGTTTAGCCAGGAGCAGGTCAAAATGGCTTTTATAGTCTACTGTAACCACTACTAACCACCCTATAGGGACTTTTTCATTTTACAAACATGTTCTATGTCAGAGAACTTCAATAGGGTTATTGCAGTTATTACTGTCAATTTTTGAAAGTTCTTATCAAAAAATGTAAATGTATAAACATAATTCCAACATATTGTTAGCAAATATAAATCCTCATTGATGATAGGTTTGCTCACCTATAGGTAAGGTAAAGTAGCCATCCGCAGATACAGTTAATCCTATGATTTTTAAAATCATGCCAACAATTAATATTTTAATAGCTTAGTATTCTGTGCACTAAGAAGGTATGTTAAAAGGCTCAAGGCTGCCCTACATGTTATTGTAGTCCCAGTTTAATATGCAATTTCATTTTATACACTACTTTCAGTTAAGGAGTCCTTAGCTTAAAAAAACATTATATTTCCCTTCACGACCATTGAACTCAAGATGCTAGTCCTTGAAATCCTATTCCATCAACAAGAAAATAGACAAACATCAGCCACCAATATTTGTCAAATACGAAGACTTTAAACACAACGAGCTGGTTATGCCCAAAGGAAGGAACTGAGATGAATTAACTTCTGCCCCGTTCCGTCAGAAAATACAGAAAGGATGCACAATTATTTTTCCAAAGAATAAAACAGTTCTGGAAGAAAAAAGGAAAAGAAAATTGTCCAATGATAGACAACTCTTCCATGACAATGAGCTCACACCCCGCTTATCTTATCTACTCAGTTGAAAAGTCTAAATAGATGCACCACCGTGTGCAGTTTAACAAATGCTCTTGACTCTAACATCAAGCCTCAGTTTGACCCTTTGTCTTTAAAGTGAGTTTTTATTTTACATATCCCTTGCCCTTTCCTCTTGTCATTTTCACTCCAGGCGTCCATATATTTACATGCTTCTCTTCCTCCCTCAGCTCACGAGTGAATATTCACACACCCACGTGACTATTTTCATCTCCAGCAGCTCTCTTCGTGTCCTGAGCAGATTGCATCACAAAAACACAAACCTTGCATATACACAAACCACAACATGTTAGTATTCAACACCTTAATAATTTTCCTGAGTAATATTAAACAACCCAATCCAACAGAAGTAAACATTTTAATAAAGCACTATGAGGATTTTTTCAAAGCATGCTCAATAACAAGGCACCTTTACATGATGGCTTCCCTGCTGAGCTCTACAAACATTTCTGTTTGTATTTAATTCCATCCTGTTCAACCGAATTGCTGCCGAATATTAATATGAATTACAGTGCCCTTTAGTCCTCACCAGAAAAACAAATATTTTATTTAATTGAAGCACCAGCCTGAGCTTTGTCTACGTGGACTGTGATAGAATGGGTAGAATGATGCAGGCTTTTGGGTTTGTATCTAGCTACCACAAAGGTTTACCTATTTTACGTGAAATTATTACAAACAATAACTGACACAGGACAACATTATAAATAAAAATAACAATAGTTTACTGACAGCTTAGTTTACAAATAATATAGAAATGAACAAAAAAGGAAAGTACAGAAATACTACAAAGTAGAGTCCTTTAAATCTAGAAACCTTTGCACATTTTTTTTTACTTATTTCAGCTTTCAAATACTAAATATCAATATAAATTAAATATTGAATTAAGCATATTTATTAAAATGTGGGTGAAACCAATATGCACATAAACTAAGTTTACATTTAGTACCAATGGGTTGATTTCACAAAGTATCACTTTACAGGGGAAGGGATTGGCAAGGATGTCCTCTTTTGTGCGCCCCATTTATAGAGGGTCAGTCCTCGCCACAGGTTCAATTCCAACCTGGGGCCCTGAGCTGCATGTTAGTCCCCTTCTCCCCCCTTTCATGTCTAAGCTGGCCTTTAAAAATAATAATCTCTTATTATATTAAAGTTGTTAGCAACTGCAGGCCTTAAAGGACAGAGGAAAAATATCAAGGGATACAAGCAGCAAAGTCTGTAATGTAAGTATTTATCATCACTACAGGTATTCTGCACAGTTGTAAAATCAGCCATAAGACATTTCTGATAGATATGTTCTGGGTTGGCAAGGGGAGGTTGTAAAGGCAGTGATAATAGTAATAATAACAGGATTGATAATAAATGGACTGTGAACTGGAGTGTGGCAAAAGAAAGGGCACTTCTTCCTCATTCTTCATTAAGTGAATTGGACAAAAAGAAACCTGTTACCCACTCAGACAGCCCTCGGCGGCCTCATGCACTCTGTTGCCCAATTCTGACAGCCAGTCCTCCCACGAGTTCAATCCCCAGGATAACAAGAGGTGTCTGACTCCTTGGACTCTGCTCTCAGCAACAACACTGATGGGCTCCTACACAATCCAGGCTGACAGAAACATGAGGCAGTGGTGGTGAGAGGGGAGGAGGGTGACTGTAATGTCATTTGCCTGGAGACTTGTCAGCGCCTCACAGAATGTGCCTCAGTGTTCTCCATCTTTGGCAACAAGCTTCTTCGCTTGTTGTTACAGTTTAAAAAGCTAAAATACAGACTTAACAATGCATTGAAATACTGTGTGGATGTGATCATTAACTATAATGTTATAACTTATGTGTGTGTGGAGTCTGCAGTCTTTGAGCTTCTGTGACAGCAGAGAGGATAAGAGCCTTAGATGATTCTTTTGTCAATGTATGCTGTGGTTGACAGCTTTCAGGACACTGAAGGTCTTACACATTACATCTGAATGCATTTCTGTTTAACTCTACAAAGTGAGGAGACACCTCTACAAATAGAACCTAAGTCACCAAGGACCAACAATTACTCGTATTGCACTTTTACATTTACATTTTATGTGACTTTATACTTAGACTCTACTACATCTCAGAAGTAAATAATGTAGGCTACTTTGCTCAGGAGGCTGGTGCTAAACAGTATCGTTCATCATTGGTGGCATGAGTGGTGTAATCAAGGCTGGTGTAGTCTAGAATTGTCTTGTCTATATCTTTGACGTTACACTTCCAGGATTGCTCCTTTGCAGCCGGAAAATCTGCTAGATTTCACACTTTTAGGCTGGCTATCCGTTGGCTTGGGCTTCCTATGTGTTGGCATTTACAACTCCGGTCGACTATGGTTAATCTTTTCTCAGGTCTCTGCAGAGTAAATCCAGACAGACTATCTGAGTTTTCTGTTGCACGACTAAAAAAAATGCAAAACGTAACTTGTCCGTTCAAAAGTTGTTTTAGTCGTGCAGCAGAAAACTCAGTTTCAACAGATAGTGTACAGCTGTATCGGTTTACCCAGCATAGATCTGAGGAGCAGTTAATCATAGTCCTCATAAATCCACCAGGAGTTTAAAATTCCAACACAATGAAAGCAGAAGGTGACGGACATCCGGGCAAAAATTAGGTGCATCCAGCGGAATTTTCCGGCAGAACCTGAACATCATGACCAGCAGACGCAACAAGCTGGTGAGGAAGGCCAGCTCTGTGGACAATCTGGAGTGGTTGGTGGAGAGGAGGATAAAGGAAGTGAATTAAACAAATTTGGATAATTCTGTTGTACACTGGCTCGCTGTTTTAATCATTTGCGTCACTTTACCTCGTAAACTTCCTCACATATCAATTTAACTTGTTAGTCATCTGTAATTGCTCTAGTGTTTTTTTAATCTACTCTTAATACTAGTTGTATATATCTCTTATTGAAGTTGTTCTAATTTTATTTGTACTTTCCTATTCTTTTGTACTCATATCTGTCTTTGTGCTGCTGCAACATCTGACTTTCCATCCGGTGGCTCAATGTAGTCTTATCTTATCTCACCCTACGTATCGCTGTCTACACACTCTGGACTCTGCTTTTGTTACTTTTTCATTGTGACCTTATGATGCTTGCAGTGGCTTGCATTTTTGCAGTTTCTTTTTGCCTCACCCGCTCTGTCAACTTCATGATTAATTACCTTGAAGCGTAATATTCCCCTTGGGATTGACACAAATAACCGACAGCATTGTTAATGCTTTCAAAAGTGCGTTAATTAAAATTATCAGGAGACCTGAAGGAATTCAGTCAACATAGTCTGGATTTCACAATGTAAGTAAATGTATTTAATTACATGTTTTGTGTTTCTTTTTTTCTTTTAAATCTCAACCGCCAATCATTTTTGATTCTTTGTGAACATTATTATTCTCTCACTTCTAAGGAGAAAAGGCGCAAGGACTAGCTTACAGTGTCAGAGATACAGAAAAACATGCTCAGCAACTCTTTAGAAAATGCTCACATCTTTCTTGCATATAAATTGATTATTGTGTTAACATCTTTTTTGCCTTTTGTCAGATCAATAAAAAGAACAAAAGAAGTCAGTTCTTACACCATTCATCACAGACTGAATGGAGTCAGGGTGTGAATTAATAGAGTAAACGTGAGGTCATTTAAGACTATAAGTCTAATTTTTAAAACAAGAATTCTTTAGTTTCCTTTTGCAAATGAGACATAGCTTCTAGCTTGTCTTTATTCAAAGAAATGAGGAACATTTCTGATCTACTAACTGTACTTTCTCGTGTGCGCTCATGCTTTAATAAAAACTGGAGTATTCCTCCTCCTCATTTGGATAATAATACAGAGTTGGCTGTTCTCACAAAAAAAAAAACTTCTCTTGCAGAAGAACTTGGGCTTTGAGGCGAAAAAAAATCTTGATATGCTTTCATCTACTGTGGTTGAACGTGCAAAAATAGAAGTGGAACATGAGGATGGGCCGTCGACAAAGCCATGAACAAATAAAAGCATCCAGTATAGCCTTAGAGAAAACAGGAAGAGAGGGATTGATGACTGTTTTTGGTTCAGGCTGTTTCTATCTGTGACTCACTGAAAACACTGCGAGCGTTTCAATTCCCACCAGATTTCAACATTTCTGATGTGTAGGTTCTTATTATTTTCAGCCTTTTTTTTTTTTTCAAAAAAAAGTTTAAATTATATAAGATAGGACACAAGAGTCACACTTGAAGCACCGTTCATTAAGCTTTTCTTCCCACACTCATCCTCCCACTCATCCACCTACTCTCACACACACACATAGATAGCAGCATAATGACTACTTATTTACACCAAATATGTTTCACTTTATCTGAGAGTAATACATTTCATTAACATCAACATTCTGGATGTCGGGATTCAAATGTGATGGGGTCTAATTTGAAAAGGGTGCTCGGTGTGCCAAAATCAATATGTTGGCTGAGGTGATAAAGTTTCCATTATAAACTAGAACAGGAGCAACTCATCAAACTCGCTGTGATCAGTGGATTCTCTTGCAAGGGCACATTAGCCTGCGTCTACATAAATCTTTTGCATTGAGTTCAACTTTGGGGAACTTTGACGAATTAGAACAAATTTGTATACGTTGAATGCAAACTGCTACCATTGTGACTGACAAGTGGTACGTTTGGCATGTTCCTGGCTAGCTAGTGTGTTAGCCATCCTTAGTTAGATTGAGTAGTTTAGCAACCAGCCATGCAGTAACTATGGGCCTCATTCACCAACATCTTCCTAAGTTTCTTCTTAAATTTATTCGTCAAAAATGTCCAAAGAGAGCTCTACGTCAGATTAATGACGGAGTTCTTAATTGTTCATACTTGTGTTTTTATTTTGGTGAACCCCATTGTCCTCCTAAATTGAAAGTGCATGCCAGATGATCTATAGCACTTAAACCCAAAACATAATCTTTAAAAATACATAAAACATGCCTACTTTGGAGCAGAATGAAAAATCATTAATTATTGATGGAGCTTTATTGTTGTATATCATACAATACAGGATTGTCCAATGAAATGCAAGTGTATCCCCTTCCACGCTACAAACACAGTTGTGTATGTGTTTATATTCATATACATGTGGGAAATATGTGCAATATCAAGGTAACATGCAATCATAGTTTGTCATTTTATTTAGAGACCATTTGTGGGGAGAAGAAGGAAGCAGAGTGCAACAGTTAGACAGAGAGTCTGACTGTAATGAAATATGAAGCCTTAATGTAATATATTTAACAATTGGACATTCCAAACTGAAGAATAAATTGTAGAAACAACCCACATTTGGACTGGATTTATTTCTCTAGGTGATAGTGGGGTCATTTTAATATTTACAAATGTTTTTTGCCAATCTGATGGAAACATGCTGACACCAACATTCAGGCTTATTTGAGAACCAAATGAGGGACTGGGAAAATTAACCCTTGTGTTGCCTTCCAGTCAAAATTGAAAATCAACATTATTTTTTAACACTTTTGACGTTTGTTTTCAACGTTTGTCGCTTTTTTTTATGTTTTCAACACTACGTAACACTAACATATTAACTTTAGTTTTACAGTTATTTTTGGTATTTATGGTCCATAAACCTCATTTATAGGAAATTATACCTAGCGTTTGAGTTAGAAAAGCAGAAATTTGGAATTAATTAGACTAAAATTAAAGGAATGTATGTTATAATGGATAATCACAAACTGGAATATGTCAAGTTTTACTCAATACTATTTCAAAACCACTTCGATTTTTTTTTTCAAATGCTATAAAATTGAATAAGACACCCCAAAATTAATGAAAATAGAGATTTGTACTTGCCAAAGAGCGTTGTGTGGAATCAATCATGTTATTTTCGGTAATTAAAAAGAACACTGATATAGGAAAACGGTTCAATTGGACCCGAGGACAACATGAGGGTTAAAGCCATCAGGAGAGCAAGACCCAGTAAATGCTAATCCAATGTGCTGTTGTAATGTCCGCTAAAGGTAAAAGCTGGCAAGATGTCCATGTCTATTACAGTCCATATTTCACAGTGGTTAAAATGCCATCCTGAACAATGAGTTAAATTACAAGGGGGCGCAGAGAATATTTCATTCTCCACTTTACCCCTATAATGTTAGATAGATAGATAGATAGATAGATAGATAGATAGATAGATAGATAGATAGATAGATAGATAGATAGATAGATAGATAGATAGATAGATAGATAGATAGATAGATAGATAGATAGAAGGACATATTCCAAGGGCATGGTAAAGGTATGGCATAGAACACTGTCCACCATGTTCAGATGCAAATAAAATGACTTTAAATGAGCAAAGCCTTTTTAGTAGGAAAATGATCATGATATCTCAAGGACATTTCTAGTTTTCAATGAGGTCACATCTGTAATAGACTAATGTAGCTCTCACCTTCACAGTTTATAGGACCAGCCTTGAGGGAAAAGGCCAGCCCGAGTCAGCCAAGCTGTGGACTTCAGGGAGGCCTGTGTGGGCCGCCTGCTGAAAGGGTGCCCTTCATTTCTAGACAGCATGCCCTTTTTAAAATACAATCACAGATAGAGAATGAGTGGCAGCCTCACTGTTGTCTGTCCCCGTCCCACTCACTCACAAACGTGGCCTCAAGGGCCTCATTTGCTTCATGTGTCCCACACAGGGGTTAAATTTAAGCAACAAAAGCACTTTAGGTGAGGTTAGGGGAGATTATAGTTTCAGTTAAATTATAATTTATCTAAATACATGACAAATTTATTCTATAAGGGTAACAACACCAGCTGGCTATCCAGCCTAGTCATTGTTACCAAATCAATATCAAGATTTTCACAAATGATGTGTCATGTGTCAGTCAGAGCCTGAAGTAGCGAGTTTTAACAGCTATTGGGGATGTGAGGCAGACACTTATGTGACTGCAGCATAAAAACTTGCAGTGTTTCATTCAGACAGTGGTGGGGTAGTTTTTATAGTTTTTCATGCTCTCTGTATTACAGTGACCACCCATTTTGCAGTCGTTTTTTTGTCTGGATCTCATCTGGATCTCATCTTTTTCATCTTCTATTTTATTTAATACTGGAACTACTTAGTAGGTGTCCATTGCCATGTCTAAATGAATGCCCCGAGGCCACAATTAATATTTTAACTTTGTTTCAAGAGTTTTTAAAAATAACGCATATAAATCTGTATATGTATATAGTTTTCTTAAAGGTGTTTTGTGAGAGACACTGTGGTATAATACACTTTTGCACTTTAACACTTACATTTTGACTGTTGCCATTTTAGCTAAGATATCTTAAGTAAAGGAATGAGGCCAATAGCTCAGAAGACCCAATGCAGAAAGATTTAACATTGATTGTGTAACTCCAGCTTGACTTCATTTGGAACAGGTAAGCCTTTCACTGCAGCCAGGGCATTTTCTACCATCTTCTCCACAATCCTTCTTGCTGTGTTGTAGGTACTGATCCCGATGTGGGGGGTGATCAGCACATTTGGCAGACCAAGGAGGGGATGGTCCCTGCACAAGATGAAGCAGAGGGGCTGAGTAATACATTATTAGTTGTTGCAATAGTGAATCTGTCTAGCTTTAGAACGTGTGTGGGCTTTGATTGGTCTGAGAGTGTATTTTCAGTGTAAAGGACCTTGGTAATGGTTCAGGATGAGTCACATCTAGTGCTGCTGCACGAATTGATCCCGACTGGAGAGCCTTAACTAAGGCATCCTGGTCTACAACTTTGCCTGAGAAAATGGAAAGAGCATTTGTGTTAACTTGAACCACTAATCATCATAGTGTGGGCAAGGGCAGTTCCAGACTTTTTAAGTTGGGTGGCACAGGGCGGATCAATAATCAGTTGGCATATCAGTATATTTCTAAGCATAGAAAATATGCTTAGAAATATAGTAAATATTGGATAGGATAAACCAAAATGTAATTCTGCTAAATAAGTGCTTTGTTCCATGTTATCAGCATTTTGGAGAGTCATCATGGAAACTGGTCATTTGACAAGGGCATCGAAAATTGGCTGAACAGGCAGCCAAGTGATACTGTGATCCAATGGAAATCACAACAGCACTTTGGCCCAATGGATGGGGGAATGGCAATCATATTTCAGACTTCTGGCCCAGCCCCTGAGAGTAGGAAACACATTGCTCCCACCTCTGCTGATGTTGACCAGTGTTGCTGTGGGTTTCATGAGGGATAGCTCTCTGTGGCCGATGAGACCAATTGTGTCCGAGGTCAGGTTGACAGCTATCACCACAAAGTCCGACATCCTTAGCAGGTCGTCTAGGCTCTCACAGTAGCTCGCTCTAACCGCCTGTTCATCCTCCACATTTCTGAATAGAAAAATGAATGAATTAAGGTTTTCAGACTTATACACTAACAATGCATCCAGTTTTTCAAGTGAGAATATGTTGTGTTTTTTTAAAATCGTAGAAATCAGCTTCTTTTGAAAAAAAAAAAACATTGCTAAAGTTGGTAAAGTTTGTTTTTACCTTTTACCTTGCAAAGAAAATGCTACCTTGTTAAGCATCAGCATTGATTGTTGTTGATTTCTTGCATCGTCCTAGAGAAACCTTATGATCAACAATTCACTCATTGGTTATTTCTGCAACATATACAACAACATAAAACATCCTGAACTTTTTTACACGGCTATTAAAAATAAATTCATCAGCAAAGTAAAACATTTTGAGGTTGTTGATAGTACCTTCTGGTCCTGTTGTGATACAGGATCTTCATTTCAAATCCTTTGCTTCTTTGGGCAATTTTGTAACCAATCTCTCCCATTCCAATGATCCCTAGAGTCGACATTGTGACTTCAACTCCCATCAGGCTTTGTGGTATGTGCATTGTCTTTGGGTCAATAGCTATTTGATGACCTATGAAAAAACAAAACAAAAAGTCTAATGAAACATTTTGTTTATTTATTACAGACCTATGCAATCAGCTGTGACTAACCAGCAGGAGGCAGCAATGAGGTATTCATCCCTCACCGGCTTCCCAACTGCCAACACAAATTGTTTTGGACAACTTAAAAAAAAAAAAAGGATTTTATATATATATATATATACATATATAAAGTCTATATGTCCACATATATGGGTTTGGGTGTTTTTATAAAAAAAAAAACAGACAGTCATTTCAGATTTGATAATATCCTATGCTCCTTTGCTAAAAGAATGACCAAATAATCTGTGTATACATCTAAAAATTGCAGGCAAATTAGGATTCATTTCCTTCTCAGAGACAATAAAGACAAGCCCTGATATGCAAGTTTTCCTGTAAACTGGAGCACACACAGATTGTGTTGAATTGGTTAACCTTTGATCTCACCGTCAAGGATCTTGCGAGCTGATGCCAGAAGCATACCCATGGCCAAATCTGCAGTAGAGTCACTGACTACGCCTGGCGTGTTGGCCACCTTCACCCCGAGACTGTTAATGAACGGCACATCCAGGTGGTCGATGCCCACTCCTCCGCTGGCAACCACTTTGAGGGAAGGAAGCAGGCCAAGCAACAAAGGCTCGGTTGCAGGACAATACTTCCACATGAACAGGACCTGGATTTTGGGGCCATAAAGCGCTGGGTCTTCTAGAAGCTCTCTGTAGCAGATGATTCGGAAGTGTTGTTTCAGTATGTCAGCTAGCTCTTCAAGGTAACCGTGCTCGCCCCCCACCTCTGAGACCAACGCCCATGTTTTTTCCTCCGTCATCACCTGGTGTGACATAAAAGTTTGTCATTTTATTTGTTCAAATAGCACACTTCCAATTAGCTGCTAGTGTAGTCTTAAGTGACTTAGTCTACAGTAGGTAAGATGAACATGCAAATATGTAAAATGTGTCAACAAGCAAGCTTTTCTAACGACACATTCCTTGGGGTGAAATAAAGCTCTTATTTAAAGTGGTAAAAAAAAATAATTTAGCCTCTTATTAATACCAAATTGCAAAATTCTCTCCATGAAACTTCTTTTAAAATGGTTAGAAAATTGCATTAAAGTGTTTTTATTCAGAGTTAGTTTTTATGAGGGAGACTCACCTTTTTAAGCTAAGCTCTGGTTTCAACCCTTCTGTCTCCTCAGACTGATCCGGTAGGAGCTGAGAACTTGGAGCTGTTTTTAAAACCTTTGACCAGTGTCAAGTGGTAACCTAATGTGAAAACCACAATTTCTTCACCCTGTGGCATAAAGATGTGACAGGGGAAGGAATGTTCTGCTTGGTTTATAATTTACAAATAATAAATGACAGGCTTTGAAACTTTCTATGTGCTGAAACCTTTTCTAACTAACCTTAAAAGGTGCACATTTAAATTGGCTTGGCTTACATATTGACTTAAAATAAAAGCAAGTAAGGCTAAACAAGACCAGAGACATCATGTCATGCTGACTCATTGCTTTTATATTTTTTTAAAGGCAGGTCCGTTGCTGAATTTTCTGGTCATCACAGGTAGTTTTGAGATTTTGCCAATGTTTGGTCTTTACATTTCTTTGCATTGGTTAGCTAGCCTTGCTTTGTCAAAAAAGAAGAAATGCTAATCAACATACCAGCATCTCCAAAGATCACTTTGTTTTTTTGTGCAGATTAAACTAACAAGACATAGTGTGTTATTAAGTGATCTCAAAAGGTGCTGGTAGACACATTTTCTTTAACCTTTGTACAGAGTCAGATTAGGTGCAGTGCCCATCTACACTTTTCTAGCTCTAGAGATAATGTTTTTGGTCAGCACATTTCAATCCTTTGCTTTTTTGAGTTAATTTGTCTCCAATATCCACCGTTCCAATAATTCCCTGAGTATATCCAATGACATCCACTCCCATCAGGCTTTGTGGTATGTGGATGGGTTTAGGGTCCCCAGGTATTTAATGAGCTGTGAGGGAAAAGGACTTAAAAGTCTTAAACTTATTTATTTATGACCCCCCCCATTATTTTCATGAATAAAAACTGTGGAGCTGATGCAAGGCTTTGTAATGCTCACACATAGCTCACTGTTTCTCTAGGTCTGTACTGTACATGAAGGCTATAACGTGCCACGGCCATAAGTAAACACATCTTTACCACTGTAGATGCATGGTTCTATGTATGCCATTGCTGGTCTGTCAGTCGCGCCGTCCACCACTTTGTGTGCATTCTTGGTTCTCAGAGATTAAATCGTACTCCTTTTCCCCAGGCCCTACTATGAAGCTCATGTATGATTGGAACATGGCCTAGATTTTAAGTGCCATGCAGCTGGACAGGAGGGGGATGGGGTGGTGGGGGGGGGATTTGTAGGAACTCTCTGCTGTTGTTTCATGATGTCAGTAACCTTATCAAGGATGGTTTGTCCTTTCCCATCACCCTGAGGCACGGAAAACAAAGATAAACACATTAGAACTACACAAACATTTTGTGGCTTGTCAATGTCATAGAGAAAGCAGAGATGGAGTAAACACAAAGATAATCTAAAGTTTGATAGGTTTCTACTACACAGCCATGTGGTATGCTCGATGGTATTCATCTTAACTGGTTTAAAAAGCTGCGCTCTACCAAATGTTGTTAGATATTTAAAGCTGTGTGTGTATTACGTTGTGTGTGTAGATGTGGAGTCATACAGTACAGCTCTAAACATATGGTGTCACAGTATTGCCTCATAGAGAGTCCCAATTAGGACTTTTTTTACACCAGTTTCCAAGTCACTCAAATCACCTCTCATTAATCACAGAGATATTACAAAATGATTATGAATAAAACCAGTAAGACATTATACCTGCTTAGCATTTAAATGAAAATGGCAGAAAATGAGGTTCATAAAAGTGCATGCAAACGTAATAGTTAAAATGAATTAATTTCACTGTTTTATAATCCCATGACATTAACCAAAAAGTGTCTGCTCCTCCCTTCATCCTGTTATTCCTCCCCCACACCTGTCTGCTGTTCCTCTGCACCTTCTCTCATCTCACTCCATAGTTTCCTAAACTCCCACTCCCACACTCCCTCTCCAATATTTCAACTTCAGATCATTTCGAATTGTCCCAGCTCCAGTGGTATTTTCACGTTTTAGGCCGCTTGAAATGTGCGTTCACGTTTATCCCTTGTGTGTTTGATTTGCTTCTAACCAGATTCTCTGTGTCACAGGATCTCTGCCTGCCTGTGTGCCTGCACGCCAGCTGCTTTGCCATGCTCTTATCCTGCCATCTCCATTACCTCTGTCTCCAACAGCCAGGTTCTCCCCCCCCACACATCCATCTTTATTTTCTGCAACCAGTTAATAAACCTTCTTTTATCATTACAGATTAAGAGACTTGTCTCCCCAAGTTGATTATAACCCATCTGATCTGTCCTTGCATCAGGAGCATTAGAGGTAGGCTCAAATATAAACAAATACAACCCTAAATAATCCATTCAGTTATTGATTTGACTTAGAAAGTCTTGTGCTTTCATCTCCACAGAGCAGTCGAGCGTGTTGGTCATGATTCCTTTCATGTTTAACTCCTAATTCTTTCTCAGTATGGTTTTCCTCTATTTATTATGCAGCTCTTTTGATAACGGCAAGTGTTGCTGACGGGGGGGACATTTCCATATCCCTCCCAGTTATATTAGAAGAGAAAATATGACTGCACGGTTCGCTAATGGTCTTGTCTTAAATCTGCAGACATACTGTAAATTTGGACCATAAAATCTAAAGACTCCATTTGCCATTCCCTGCTGCTAAAGCCCTGCTGAGCTGACGCAGTTTTTCATTTTCACTAATGAAAAGTAAAAGGAATGAGGTGCCGTATGGATTTTAAATTCAAGCAGGATTGCAAAACAGTGAACAGATTTATAAAGTTCGGTAAAAAAAAACCAATTGGCTTTCGTCAATCTCCACTTAAAAACAGTTAATTTAATCCATTACTTTAACGCTATTAAGTCAAAACACTATGTTATATAAATGATTCATAATTATGTACTATATCCTTATGATTCAAAAGTAATTGTCCAGGTCTTGAGGTATTTAAGCTTTTAGTGGGCTTTCACACATTGTACATTGTTACATTGTATACATTTGATCCTGTAAGTTTTGGTTTCACACTGCAGTTATGCAAGTGCACTAGAGAACTATATTTGACAAAACGCCGCATAAAAACAATCATATACTGTACGTGTGCTGCGTCTTCTGACAGTTGGAATTAATTGGTTTGTAGATGGGCTTCGCCATCCTCTTTTATCCTCACAATACAAGACACAGGAACTTTACTTGGGGTTTGAGGAGCTGCAGCATTTATTAGAAGACAAACTGAAACCTACACTGTGCATTTACTACCACTTAACAAGTACACTGCTGATTTATTTTCTGCTGTGATAGCTGACAGCTGTCTGCTCTGAGCACATTCACTGTCACTGACGTTTCTCACCTGTAATTTAGATTTGGATCAAACTGAAAAGTCAGAAAGTCCAGACCAAACAAACTCAATGTGAAAGGCCCCTTAGTCTATCTTACTCTAATCATGAAATATAGCAGAAATTACAGTAACTCTGATGTATTTGATGTATAAATATCTAAAGTATTTAGGGTATTCATTAGGACAGCAGGGCACAGAATAGATTTTTTTGTACCAAGCACCCTGTTATCATGCTTTATCAAGTCAGAAACAGATTTAAGTTCAACAATCATCTCACATCTCATAATATGTATAGACTGGGGATCTTGCAGGGTCACACATTACAAGACTACAACTAGATTTGTTTTGAAAGATTTAACCAAGCTAGCTGGCTAGCTGACGCTAGCAATAGCTGGTAATTTAAGGGAAAGTCTGGATTACGTGCTTCAGGAGGGTTGAACATCAGCAACTTTCTCTCTTTAACGTTTAGCTTAGCGCGGCGCCATTGCAACCATAAACACCACTGACTCTAGCCAATTGCTGGTTCCTGTTTGGTGCTGGAGGGAGCGCACCCATTGGTTGTTCACCATGTTCATATGATTAAACGTTATTATCAAGACTTAAAACTTAAAATAATATCAAACACGTTTAATTTTGTCGGAATGTCGAGTCGGGACAAAGACTGACTAAGACTGAGTTTTATGACCACCTTACACCAAATGATTGAGACAACGGGAGCGCGCCCAACTCTAGCAAGACTCTCATGATTTTATTCCAGTATTGGAAATAATTGCGACAGTGGAATTGGTTAAAAAGTAATTTGTATAAGGTCGTCATAAGCGGCAAAAAGCATAATAGTATCTTTTAGCTTATGACTTTAGTTATCTAGCAGCCAAAAAATGTCAACCTCAATGTTGTGCAACAGAAAGAGGCAGGAGATCACCAAAAGGGAGTACTATTTCTGCCATGGGGACCATGAATGTCTACACCAAAGTTAAAGGTAATCCATCAAGTTGTTATTGACGTTTTTCAGTCTGGGCCAAAATGGTGGAGCGACCGACCATCAAACAGACGTTGCTATACCCAGAGAATTAGAACATCATCATAGCACATATTAGGCTTTTGAGTCAACAACAAATGGTGTTTTTGTCTTGCTGTGAGGACAGGTAGGATCTTTGAGCTCGGATTCTCTTTAGCAAATTTGCTTACAGTTTGCATGCATAACAGGAAGTATATAATATAAAGAATATAACCAGCATAAGCAGTTTGAAACAAAATCAGTGATTTAAAGATGTTAACTGTGCAGTACGAACCAGAGCAGTGGAAATTCACACCTTAAAGGAATTGCTGAAAAGTAAAATCTGTTCTTCTAAAACAAATAAAAGACAAAAGATCTGGTACAAGTGGAGCGGAAGATTTGAATAAACAAACTGCTTTTTGAGTTGAAAAAAAAGTTTACCTTTAAGTTGAGTGTACTCCTGTTTTTATGTCAGAGAGGGAATTTGTGTCTCAAAGTTGAACCAGCTTGTATTGTTTTACAGTGTACCTTTCATGAGCCCAGAAGAACACTATCAAAGTGCCTTGCATCGTCTTTATTCTACCTCGCATTTCTTGAAGGTAAAATCCCACTGGAAACTGCAAGGTTTAGTCATTCTTTATTCAATTGGCGTCACACCTTTGTAAAAGAATTAAAAGGAATCAACTGGAGGAATTCCTCTGTAGAGACATTTACCTGAGATTTGTAGGTAATATTTGGTATAAAAGCAAATCAAAGTTACAGGTTCAATAGCGTGTGCACACAGAGACTCTGGGGATCCATTGCTCCCATATCAGTTTGTAACACTTTGTTAACATTGGAAGAAGAAAAAACGATTGTGTTTAGTCAGGGAAATATTAAAAGGTTTATATTTATAGACACGCTAACAGAAATGTGAAATGTCTCAATAACTACTGGATGGATTGCCATAGTATGTATCACGGATCAGCGTAGTTCCCAGGGCATGAATCATCATGACTCTGGTGATATCCTGACTTTTTCTCTTATACCACCAGCAGATTAAACTTTTCCCTTTCCATCAAGTATAATCCTGTATCAAAACATCTACTGAATAAACTGACACCACATTTAGTCCAGACATTCGTGGTTCCCATTGTCGCAAAAAATGTATCATGATTTCACATTGGTGGTTTATATTGATGTCTTGACAACTATTGGATTGATTGCCATGACATTTGGTCCACACATTTATGTCACCGTAGGATGAACTGTAATCACTTGATGATGCCCTGACTTTTCATCCGGCGCCATTATTAGGTCAAAATTTCAATGTAACTGTATCTACTACTTTGGTTTATTACCAAACACCTGCATAAACCAATGATGTTCCCATCAGCCCTCAGATGCCTAGAGGCAGATGTTAGCATGCTAATCTAAGATGGTGAACATGGGAAACATCACATACCTTCTTACCATTAGCATGTTAGCATTGCCCATTGCCTTGTAAGCATGCTAATGTTAGCATTAATCTTAGAGCCCCTGGCGTCGTTGTAGACTCCTTGTGATGTGTGTGTGTGTGTGTGTGTGTGTGTGTGTGTGTGTATATATATATATATATATACTGTATAATAATAAATATATATATATATATATATATATATATATATATATATATGGCTATTGGTGTGTGTTTTTTTATTTTTGTTTGACTTATTTTAATTGTAAAATAGAATAACCTAATTGAATAATATACATTTACATAACTCACTTATTTGGTTATGCATTCAGTCATGCTTTGATCTAATCAGGGGCAAATAGGCTAGCAGTAAACATAGTGGTATGAACTTGGAGCTAATCTGTTATTGTGAAATTTAATCAATGATTTTGTACAAACAACAAGGGTCTACAGAAACACCTTGCTGCTATAAGTAGTTGAAATACACATCTTTTGCCAAAGGATAAAAAAGGAATTTTTTTGTGTGTAGGTATGTAGGAGGACTGTTTAAAAGAGGATTGCTCTGTAGGCGAGCAGGTCATGAATGGGTGAACAGCTTTTCTTCTTTTAGCTCTTTCTTTTAAAGCATACAGTGTGCAGAGGGAAAAGATCAGTGAGTGCTGCTCTTCACATGCTGGATTTATCTCTTGTGCATCTCATCAGCCCTAGAGTGTGTGCTTGGTAAAAAACCTGAAATACAAAAGAACAGTACTCTTCTATGAGGTCAAGTTGCTCAACTACATATTTTAATGTGGTTCTCTTTAATTCCCATTTGCTGACCATATAATACACTTCTACACTACACTGTACTTTTTATAACCTTAGCTGTCATTGCTATTTAATAAACAATATACTGTAGGTTTAAATCATTAAGGGATTGCTGCTCACTTTGGCCAATATTGACCTTGGAATTTGATATTAACACCACATCAGTGCTGTCTATATGGGCCAAATAGAGCCCATTCTGATGATGAATGAGCATTGGGCTGACCTATAAGGGCTGAGACACTCTAGAGAGGAAGCTAACCTTTCAGCTCATTTACTGTAGCTTTAGGGTGCTTTCACACCTAGTTTTGCCAGACCTTATTCCACCCAACTGTGGAGTAAAGTCTGGCTACACCACAGATTAATTCTGGCATAGGAGGAAAAAAAAACAATCTGCATTGTTAGCATTTTGTTAAACCAATTGCAGTTGCCTTGGACGGCACTAAGTGGATTGCTACGGTGGCTCTGAAAATTAGTCTCGGGAAGGAACTTGTTTTGGTTATCCATTTGCACCCCACAATAGAAAACGTCCCATACAGTGTTATATAAAGGTAACTGTTCACACAATACAGTAGGGTGACCTATTTGAATTAGCTGAAGACATGGTTAAACTGTATTTGCTCTTACCAGTGTATCACCCTGTGTTTGTCCGCTGCAATCCTTGCCAATCGTTCCCAGAACCTCCCAGTTAGATAGTAAAAGCCGTAAACATATTTTTTGTAAAATCTCTAACATCATTCACAGAAAAAACCAAGCAGGTCTGCCTTATTGCACAATTCAAATGTTTATCAAAACTTGCCATTTTCAGCAAGTAATGTCAGCTTGCTAGCTCTTAAGTTCTTCTAATAGTTAAGAGGAAAATTCAGGCTTATAGTAGCTATTTATTTCAATTGATCCAGACTATTTCCCACTTAACTTGTTTGGTAAGCTTTAACTGAACTATGTTGCATTCGTCCATATAGTTTGACTAAGTGATTTTAGCATGAATTACAATAATCAACTACTTTAAAATTGACTTGAAGCAAATGTGTGTTCAGCTTGTGTTTGGTCTTTCTCCATGTTTCCCATTTTTTTTACAACACACATCTATTTTTATTGTCCTGCTTTTACCTGTATATCATTATTTATGACATGGGAGGTCCAGCTGTAACCTTGATAATACATTATTTCTTAGTGAGCTCTTTGTGACAACCAGAGGAAATAAATAACCCAAATTGCACTGTAAAGTGCAGCATAAGAATAAAGATTATGATGGATGGCAGGACTGTTAAATGAATCAACTTGCAGTCCATCTCTTGGTTCATTCATTTGTGAGTGTAAACACAAAATTGATGACTCAAGATTATCATGTAACTGTATTCTTATACATTTCATATTATTTGCCTGCTATTAGTTCAAGCAGACATGTACTGTATGTTTTTTGTTTAGATGGTGATTGTGTGACTGGGCTCACATGGCAGAGGTTACTCTGATCCCAGCTGTAGAAGAACCACCATATGGCTGAACAAAACCTGTCTTTTAAATGTACTCTGAGTGAGAATGCTTTTTATTTAAGAGGAGGGACAGAGCTGTGGGTGTCTGCAGAGACAGGTTTAACAGTCTGAGAAGAAAACAAAAAAGATCAAAGTGCTCTAATGTGTTTTACAGAGAAATCCAGGCTGAATCGATTCAGCTGAACTAAAACGGCGGGCGGTCTTCACACCAAACCACTGGGCTATTCTTTAGGGTCTGTTTATACAGTTTGAGCTGTGAAAGAACAAAATCAACTTGATCCAGAGTGCTGCTTTTATATCAGCCCGAGTTAAGAAAAGAGATGAACTAAATATCTTGTAGCAATCAATGGGTATCGATCATTCTCCTAAAATGCTTTTATTTCAGGCACAGTATAGACCAAATAAAGAAGTGGTGTGTTGTTAATGTAGAGAAGGGGTTGCAATAGGATACTGCGCTGTATGACGCCGCTTTATTTTCCTCCTGACCGCTCTGAACTCTCAATGCTGTTTTGGGTAATGAAATGGGAAAAACAAGACAACGTGCTTTTAAAGGCTTACGGTTCAAAACCATTTTTAAAAACTGAACCCAGTATTGAATTTGCATATCAAATAAGAATCACTGCTGTATCTCATTTTGTTGGCATAAAGGCCTACAGCCAGATGTCTTGTATTTTGCCACATGTAAGCATGGAGTCAGTAACTGGGACCTGGCCTAACATCCCTGACTCAGAGAAAAAGATGTTTATATACTAGTAATTTGTTTTTTTTTTATCAATTTAATTAATCCAAAGCCATGATCTAGTTATAGGTTATGTGGGTGCCTGATCATAAAATGTTTGTCTGTGCAAATGCAAAACGCTATCAGTGGACATTTTACTGACACCTTAAGTATCATCATTTTGTTTATGTCTATAACAAGGAACATAATTCGGACAGCAATACATTTCATACAAAACAGACGTATTTGCTGTTGAAATTAGTTCTAAATTAATTTAATGTCTAGTAAAAAGGGATAACCCTTAAGGCTTTTAGAAAGAAAACCAATTTTGGCACCAAGTAATTTGAACAAAGTAAACTATTGGACAGTTTGTGCTGTTCTTTCCTTCATATCCACCCTCTCTCCTTTTCCTCTCATCTGTCTACATTTGTCAAGCAGATTCATAAAGCCTTAAGATACATAAGAGCGCAGATTAAAACATCTTCAACTCGCAAAAATCATCTCATCTTCACGCCACCTGTGCAAATTTATCTAATCGCATCTTTCCATTGAATTTGTATCCAATCACCACCACGTCTCGTCTCCCTTTGCCAGACCTTCCTCCACAGCGTTGCAAAGGAGGGTCTTGTAAGTCTACACAGCATTATGGAATGGGAGAAAAAGGTACTCTGGTTTATTGGCATTTCCACAAACCAATCACAATCTTCTTGGGCGGCACTAGAGGTGGGTGGAGTAGCCAAAAATTGTACTCAAGTAAAAGTACTGTTACTTCAGAATAATATGACTCAAGTAAAAGAAAAAAATAGTCATCCAAAAAATTACTTGAGTAAGAGTGAAAGGCTTGGTGAAAAAATTGCTCAAATACTCAGTAACTGTTGAGTTATGTGTGATTTATTTTTTAACACAAGCATTCAATTAGACATAATGTAGCTGCTGATTCGTACTTTTACTAAAAGGTAAACATGCTTTCAATATGAGGACAAGGGTGTTCCTCCTCGTCTGTGTCTGCATTGCCGATGGTTGATTCTGACATTTTTGTTTTGCTACGACTGTCCCGCCGCTGAGATTGAGTATGGTCACGTGACGAGACAGCACAACTACGTTTGATTGGTGAAACACAGTCACGTGGTAGAGCTTTTAGCTGAAGTCTCTCTCTCTGTCAAAATAAAACATTAAAATGAGGCGTACACGGGGGGAGAAAAACAATGATGAGTACCAACGAGGTAAAAAGAAAAGTAACAAGCTCATTGTAGTCTAATGTAGCAGAGTAAGAGTACGGTTTCTTCTTCACAAATCTACTCAAGTAAAAGTAAAAAGTATAGTGATTTAAAACTACTCCTAGAAGTATTTTTTTTTTCAAAACACATACTCAAGTAACAGATTAAATGTAACTTGTTACTACCCACCTCTGGGCAGCACTAAGCGCCAGACACAATAACGGTCCTGCTGCAAAATAGCCTCGGGAAAAACTTGTTTTGGTGGAACAAGTGCATGTTCAAAAGTTGTTTTAGTCATATAAAACTCAGATTGGATAAATAGTCTAGCTAGCTGTCTGGATTTAAATCAACAATATCAATCAATAAATCAACTGGAGTTCAGAATGCCAACACAAAGAAAGCAGAAGGTGACAGATATCCGGCCGAATATAAGGGACATCTTATAGATCTTGAGGCAGCATTGATTGACTTAATCAACGATATTGACTACAATACCGATGACAAAAACAAGTCTAAAATTTTTTTTATCATATAGTCAATTATTAAGCAGCCTAGCTAGTTTTCTGGAAAGTTTGATCAAAGTCCTGCCAGTTTTAATTTTTCTGTTCTCTCAATGATTTTCTTAAAATGAACATTTCAAGTAAATGTTTAAACTGTGTGTCGGGCAAGTTTGTGCAGTGGTACAATATGTAATCAAGTCCAAGCTCCAATGGCCTACAACATTAATATAAAAAGCATGTACGTTCAGTTATTGCATTAAAAGACTGTTACATTAACAAAGGAGCATTCCAAATAGAAGCTGTAGCAATGTAAATCAATCTAACGGCTGAGATATTAGATCAGGAGCGTAACCAGAGGATGGGGCATGGTGAGAGCAGCATGAAATTAGATTTCAGGGAGGCAGCACCAGTGAAAGTGACTGGCTTCAGTCAGAATCTCTTCGTAGAAGAGAACAATATGAGGAACATTCACCTCATAAGGACATCTTTTTGAGGTTTTTGTTTCATGGGCTGTCACAAGGAAAGTAGGCTGTCGAGAAAAAAAGGAAGAAGGGCAGAAAAATCTCTCTTTGAACAAGGTCTGATCTCATTGACCTGAAAACATGGCTTTTTCAGTTTCTGAGCTAATCCAAAAACCACACATTTGTGAGTTTAACTAAGATTTTATGAAAGCTCTATGTCTATGACATCCTACAAGTTAGTTATAGTTATAACTATATATAGTTAGTTATAATTGTAAAATAGAAAATAGCAAATAGTAAATATGTTAAAACACCAGAAAACGATATTACACCAGAAAAAGTTTTCCTGTTTTACAAAGCTCACTCACTTAAACAGGGGTTGATCACCATGCTTACTGGGATAAATCACCATGGTAACATATATATATGGCACAGGTAACCTGCCCCAGGGCAGGTTAGCTTCAGAGGATTTTTAAAACAGAGCTTCTAAATAATGAATCATAGCTGTATTTTAATTGTGCGGAGATTTTTTCTTTCCTGTCAGAGGCGATGCTTTTACATTCTTTTTTCTTCACCGCAGCTAAGAATAACATGTGGCAACTTTGATATGATATTTTTATATATAAAAAAAAAAAAAACTTTACCAACTTGTGTCTTTTATTTCAAAATAACCGACACACTGATAAATATAATATGATTTTCCTTCTCTTCTCTCCTCTCTCCTCTCTCCTCTCTGCTTTGGCAGCAAAAACAGTCTGACGTTACTTTTAACTTTTTTATATGTCTCACATGTTCATTATGATTGATTCATCATCAAACATAAAAGCAAAACATACTCACTTTATGTATAATAATAATATTTCTCATACTTATGTTTAGCCTTTGGCTTACTTTAATATTTGGAAATTAGTTGTAGTGTTTGTGCTTTTATTTGTCTTTTATACAGATGCTTGTACCCTATAGCCCTTTGACAAGTGTATTATAAATAAAATGTATTGTTATTATTATTATTATTATTATTATTATTATTATTATTATTATTATTACTGGTGATTATTCATCACAAATCTCATTGTATACCAACCAAGTCAACCCTAAAATATCGTTGCAATAAAGATATCGATGTGATGGTTAAGAATACCGTATTCTTGATTTGCCAGACCATCTTCTACAGCACTGTGGAAGAGGGTCTGGCGAGTCAGCACAGCATTCTGGGATAGGAGAAAACGTGCTCTGCTTTATTGGCATTTCTTTAAACCAATCACAATTGTCTTGGGAGAAATCACAAACACAAAAAAAACGGAAGGTAAAGGAAAAAGAGTAAAATTCGGCAGAAATTCCGGCAACAATGGAGCAATCCTGAAAGCGTTGTGAATAAAGACAATAAGAATATTGTGATATCTGATTCTCTCCATATTGCCTAGCCCTATTTGGTGGTTCAGGCCCCTGGTTTAGCTAACTGCAGCTAAAGATCAATGTAGTGGAGTAAACAAGCAATATAATACAATATTTATCTCAATATAATTATCTTATTTTTGGTCACATAGGAGAAATATGTAAACACATATTGTAGCTTGGTCATATAACCTCTTTATGGTTGTCCCATGTTAACGACAGATATTGACAGTCGGTTAATTAATTGGATGCCTATTGCCAACATTTATGAAGTGAACTGCTTTCACACCCACAGGCGAGGCAAACCGTATCGAGTTTTGTTTATTATGTCAGGAGCCATTAATTTGCTGCCAGCTTTATATTGAATATGTTATCAGAAACCTGGCAAGCGAGTGAGAGCGAAACAAAATGAGCCAATTTAATACTGTTGGCAGGAGGAGTCAGATTTCACTGCTCGCTGGGCTTTTGTCTGACTTGGAATCTCTAAAATGAATTTGTGCGACCTGATTCTCCCGAGGTGTTTGCACCTGTACCTTAATTTTATCTACAGTGCTTTCATTAGTGCTCCATGATGCAGAACTGCAATATGCGTTGGATAATTTTCTGTTTTCTGACAAGGGAGCTCATTGTCTAATAACATGCTCTGTGTCCCAAGTCAAACTCGTTTCAGTTATGAATAACAACATTGATTTAGCGCTGCAATCACGTAAACATTCCTTTCATTTTATTCTGAGCTAAAGGTGGACTAAGGTTAGATAAAGTTATTTGGCAGCTGTATGTTTCACTGAAAATATCTATTTACTCCACAAAGGAAGAAAAAAAAAGAAAGTCCTTTTTATGAGTGAACCCAAGAGTGAAGCATACTATTGACAGTGAAGCTGTTTCCTTTTATAAATCATAGTGATCTACAATTCATGAAACTTCATTAAAACAACTTCTGCAAAGTTTGGACTTACTGTATATGCCAAGTTGAAATATTCCATGTTCCTGTGGGATAGCGCTCACCTGAAGTCAAAAACAAGGGGAAACTGATGTCACAAAAAAATAGTCCTTAGACTATATAATATATATATATATATATATAATTTGTGGGAATCTGTTTACATCATCCATCTTCACTGTACACTGTGTCTGTTCCTGTTCAGCACTTGTGTTGCAAAATGCTAATGGATGTCAACAAGGATTTAAAAGTGAACCTGCAGCACTTGTTCCCAGCTTTCACAACGACCTCATACTTCAAAACATAAAGAGTTCCCTTTTAGTTGCAACACCTCTTCTGTCTCTTTCTCTCTGGGAGCAGAGCAAGCACAAAAATATTAATGCTGACTGTTATGGTCATTGTACTGTGCAAAGCAATCTGCTGTAGGCCTGGAGAAAGCAGAAACAAACATAGAGACTGTTGGTGTTTCTGTATGTCTATATGTATCATGGTGGCAGAAATCTGTTAGGGGGCCCGGGTGGCAAATATATGCTGCAGGGGGTGGTGTGCTACCCCCATCGCACTATATGCAACATGGGCGCACCAGAGATCAGACAGTTCTCTGTAACAGTCGTTTGTGATTAGGTGATGTGGTAGAACAATGATCAAACACAACATACTGCATTACTTAAGCATCATCTGAGCACAATATCAACTGCCATAATCAAAATCATAATTAAGCTCTTTAAGCTAGACTTTGACACGGGGCTACAGCATTAGGTAATTTCACACCAGAAATTGCCACAGAAAAATATGTGCTTATAGTGCATTGGCTCATTCGGCAAAATCCTGTAGCTAACAAGCAAACATGCAAGCCAGCCGGGAACATGCTACCGCCAGTCAGTCACAATAGCTCCAAATGAACAAATGTAATGAATAAAGCTCTCCGGGCTTATTTCCATTTTCTCTGTACTGGGCACGAACGGGGATAAAAGCTCAGTCAGCGAGCTCATTAGATCACGCCACTGATGGACAATGTGTTCACACGGTTTATTTGAAAGATGTATTTGTGTAATTGACGCAGCTGTCTCATAAAATGTTCAAAAACATTACTTTTTTTGTGCAGCACTTTATACTCCAACAGAGGAGGTTAAATAAAAGTGGATAGTCCTAATAAGCCACAGTAATAGCTTCCTCCATTTTGGACTCTGACATCAGTGGGAGAGAGAAAGAGAGCAGACAGGTTGCAGTGAACACAGGATGCATAAAAAGAGGAGGCAGGGAAGGAGGAAGAAAGGACAGATGAGGGAGGAGGAGCTTTAATGTGCTTTGCTTTTTCTTTTTTTTTGGCATGAATGGAATCAATCGGGAGGTCTGGTGTGTGAGGTGGTGACGAGTATTCAGGGAAATTGTGACCATGTGTGGCTCCCAAAAGATGGAATGTGAGTGGGAGAGAATCCTCACACCAACCACCCTCCACTCAGAGGGTCAGAGTGCTTTGGTGTCAGCCACAGGAGCCAGAGCTCCTCCTACTGGCAGGTTTGGGTTTTGCAGTACTATACGTGTAAAATCTAATGCAGGTCCAAGACAGCAACAGCACTGCAGAAAGCATGGAGTACATGCCCACGTGTAACAGTCTATAAGCTGTAAGTTAGTGTATATGAAGTGTAAAACAATTGGAGACTAATTCACATGCATCTAAATAGACATGTGAGATTAAGATGTAAATTTGAATGATGGACATGAAATTAGAAAACAATAAAATGCAGTAGATAAAAGACTAAAACAAAACCTTTAAAAGGCCTTGAGACTTATTATGTCAATCAGCTTCTTATTGTGAGTGAGTTCTGTTCAGATTTAACTTTTTTTGATTTGACTGATCAAGATTTAGCAACATTTGAATTTGAATCAGAATCTGATGACATTTGGTGGTTTGGCTCAGATCAAACAACACAGTCTTGATGAGGCAGATTAGCTGAGTTTTTAAATGAGTAAATAAATAACACGTTAATATGTTATTCTTTTTTCTTAATTAGACTAGTGTCATTCTCATCTAATGCCATATACAAATACTTAAAATCTGAAGTGTTCAGGGGCTCCAAAAAAAAAAGATAAAGTATAGATATCCAATAATGGATGTGAAACATTATGCGCAAAGTCCAGGCTACAGAGGTATAGCTTTTAAGTTTATCTTAATGATGTCAACGATTTCAGCTTTATTCACAGACCCTCCGGCAGGCTGTTCTAATAGCTTGCAGCAAAAGAACTAAAAGCATTTAGATTTTTAGAACAACTAAACCACTTGTGTGAGAAGACCTGGGGGCTAATTTACCAGATTTGCAACATGCAACCTACAATTGGCAACATAAGCTATAACAGACATGAAGTACTTGCAAAACATTTCACAATTTGCAGTTGGTAAATTATGAGCAAAATGTGGCTTTTATTAAAATGAGATCCTGGTTAATACTTTGCAAGCATGTCCGACAAATATGTTCCACATCATGCAGTGCTACATAACTTGTTCAAATGATTTAAACAGCAATACAAAAAAAAAGTGTGCTCTCCTAGTGCTCTCAGTCAACACTCAGGCTAGCAGCAGAGTTCTCAATCAATTGTAACTAAGTTATGACTGTGTAGCCCAGTGCTTCTAATATACAGTAGTCTATAAACATCTTAGATATTACAGCTAGACAATGAATGGATATTGGCACAATATTCCTTTACGAAATACAACCAGATAACTGCTGTGCAGACTCAAAGGGAATGAGAAAGGTCACTCATATCTCTGGCCAGCCCTTGCTGTGAATAAAGCTGACTCAATTGCTGTGTCAAGGCAAATCAAAGACAGTCTGGATGGTGGATTGGAGTAGCAATACTCCATTTACACACATAGTATCAACAATCAGACTGAGGTGCTGTCTGCAACTACTTAAATCAGAAAAAAAGTCAAGGGCGATAGCTGTTGTTAAGACATGAATGGTACATGAACAGCGTGGGTCTTTATGAAGGAAAAATACCCTCAGTCTGTATACAGAAGATTATTAAAGGTTGGGAGTATTCATCTAAGGGTAAATTTATTTCACAGCCTCCTGCTCTTCACTCACCCATATACTCTGGATCTCTTAATAATTCAGAATATTCTGTTCTTTTATATGATTCTCTCATCTTTCTGTAGCTTTTCAGACGTTTTAGAGGTTTCTGGTAGCTGATGATGCAAGAAATGGCAGCTGTGAAAATCCCACTGCAGGGTTAATAAAAGTCCTAAGTTTAATGCCTACAATTTTTGCTCTTTTGTGGTTGTAAATAAATTAACATGTAGTTAAAATAGCACAATTGGTGAAGAAAGAGTGTGAGTGTGTGTGTGTGTGTGTGTGTGTGTGTGTGTGTGTGTGTGTGTGTGTGTGTGACATTCGGTATTGATTTAATTGTTATTTGACGTTTGCCAATCACAGATTGAGATGAACTTGCTTCCTGCTGTTCGCTCTGTCAATTCATTGGTTTCCTTTCCAGCATGATAAATATGGTTATTGTCCAATTTGTCATCCACACTTTTCTTGGACACAAATACTCTTTTTCAGTAGCTCACCCTCAGTATTTGCCAAGATGATGCTGTTACATTTCTCAGCCAAATTGTGAGTGACTTGTCTGCATATATTAACACTAGTTACAGTTTCTGTTTTTGGAGCTGCACTGTTGTGCTTCACAGCTCAGTCAATGCAATGAACTGAGTTAAACAAACAAACGTGGCTCAGCGTAAATTCTTTCAGGAAGACCTAACTTTTAATCAGTGCACTCCTAAACCAATTCAGCTGGTGGAGGCGGTCACCTTCCTGCTTAACCAATCAAAATCATACACAAATTGCAAGGGCCAATCACAGAGTTACAACCCTGCTTTTTAAAAAGCTGTTGTTGCAGGCAAAGAGTGCAACCCACCACCTCCCCTTCCACCTCCAGTCAGCTACTCCAGCTGACTGGTCTGGAGCCTCTTTTGGTCTGGTCTTCATGCTCCTTTGTTGCCACCAACGGTGTCTAGATTCCAGTGGAGGGGTCTGATGGTTCTCTACCCCTATATAGATATATGAGATATTCATATAGTGATGGAGTCTAATTGCCAAAGACTTTGTATACATTTTAATGAGCTGTACAATAAATCTCATTTGCATATCTGCAAACATGTCTCTCCTTATTGAATTCACGTGGGATAGAACAGTAATTATGTTAGAAAAGGGCAACGGGGGGGGGGCCTAACTCATCCAGTAAGAGCGTAGGCCCCATGTTGGCTCAGACCTGCAGCGGCCGGTGTTCGAATCCTGCTGCGCGTCATCCCCCATCTCTCTCCCCCTTTCATGTCTATCCACTGTCAATGAAGGGAAAAGCCCTATAAAAATAAGCTTAAAAAAGAAAAGGGCAACGGGGCTTGCTCTAGGCATCTGTGTGACTTCAAGTATTCACATAGGAATGTTAGGATCCTGTGCGCATCAATAAACATGACACTATCTTCTACAAAACAACGTAGCACTGTTAAATTATTCAGTTTGACCCTTTCTACATCAATTCTGGGGCTTGAACCAATATATATTGAACCTGGCTGAGCAACATTTCTGTTTACTTTATTCCTACAGTTGACATCAAGTGACTTTAACCCGCCCGCAAAGCATGCCGGGAAGGTGTCAAACAGCTGGCCGATGCCCATCTTTATGCAAATGAATCCATTAAATGTGACTATCCAATAGAAGTAGAGCACAGGGAAGAAGTCTCTCGCTGGTCCTTTGTTCTAGACGCCCTACTACAAAAATGCTGAAGAAACTTTAGTTCCAGAGCTCCATCACAAGGCGGTGGTACTCCCCTAATTCCTGTGGGGCAACTTCATACCGGATAGGGTGAATGCAGTGTGTGAAAAATGGTCATGCATTTAAGCTGAGTTAAACTACCAGTATGTAACGTTTTAAATGTCCTCACAATATGTATTTATCCATTCTAAATATATCATCTTAATGTGCATTTTTGTCTGTAGGCTCAAATATAAAAACCTCAGTGTTGGCTTAAAACCTGAGGTTGCTGGTTCAAATAGCAATAAACAACATCCTAATTTACATACCCCACATACACACACACACACACACACCCTCACACACCCTCTTCATCCAGAGGGGGGCAACATTGCCTTTTGTCTGTGATGTATGTAACTAGAACAGCCCATGTGGATAACTGGAAATGTGATTTAAACCAGGAAGTCAGCCACTCTGTCAAGTCACAGTAACTGACCATCACTTCCGTTCTTGTCATTTTTCCTTTCAATGTAAAGACAGACTGGAAAAAAAAAAAGTCGGAGCATCGTATACTCACACTGCAAAAAAGCAATTGACCATTCACAAATTGTGTACTTGATTGTAAAGAATTTTGACATGTTACATGATGAAATCAATATATAGGCCTACTTACATCAATTTAATTCAATTGATTTGCAAAAAACCAAAGCCATTGATTACAATATTATTGGTACTAATTGATTGTATAAATGGTTAACAGGTCTTCATTATGATAGGGGGAATTAGGTTTTAGGGTGAAAGCAGTGGAATACATTGACTCAGATAGGCTACAGTAGGCTACTTAAGTACCATTTTTACATTCTTGCACTTTACTTGAGTAATTATTTTAACTATATATTTTATACTTCTACTCAATAACATTTCAGGGGGGAGTTTTGTATTGCATTGCATTTTATCAATCCAAAGGCCTACTTCTGCTCCACTACATTTATCTAACACTTTAATGTCACAACCTTTATTTTGAAAACACACCGGAAGAGAGCTGTATGCTAAAATAGTACACAAACAGTGACTTATCCTGTGTGTATTTTATCCGAAACCGTAGACTGTATATTGCGGTCTATGTCCGAAACAGGAACTGTAAGTCCACCTACACTTTCTGACAGCAACCTCGGCAGTATCACCTGGATAGTTACTGTCAGGTAAGCCTCAATTTCTTTATTTACTCTGACGTAAAATCGTGTTAAATATTCATAAAAATGTTATCGAAAGCTCCTGTTTTTACAGTAAGTTATACAGTTTATTGGAATGCTAGGGCACCTTACGTTACTTTGCTTACTGTGTTAAGTGCTCTGTTTCCTCATTGTTTTCATACTCGTTGGCGAAGACAAAAACACAATTTGACAGCTAATGTCATTTAAAGTAACAACGACGTCGTTTGGATGTGTCATCTCCTTACAGGCATGGCTGTGTTTGAGAACTGCTCCATGCTTTTTGAGCTGAAAACTTTGCCCTTCAAAGAGAAGACTAAGCTGAAATCAGCAGTAACAGAAAATGGAGGCCACATTTCCTTTGTGGTCAATAAACAGGTCAGATGTTCATGTGATTATTCCCCACCAGCTAAGAAAAAACTAAACATACTCCTCCAACATGATTAATGTGGGTGCAGCTTGCATCATTATATTGTATTGTCCTAGTCCTAGTGGGCCAATGTTCATATACAGTAATACAAATCACATCTTGCTTTTTGATTTCTGCCTCTATTTCCCACAGTGCTCTCTGATAGTGACCAGTAACGTGTCCAACCTGAGCTCCAACAGGCTGCGTAGCATTCAAAAATACAAAACGCCTGTGGTCGGGGTGGATTATGTGTACAGCTGTCTGGAGAGAGGTGTTCTTCTGCCTGTGGATGAATACAAGCTGGATATTTCCTCTGCTTTTTCACTTCCTCTTCCTTTCTCCTCGATGATGCAAAGTCCACAAGGTATTATCCTTATATAGGCAGTAATTGTCTCCATAACAGCACACAGGGCCAGATGTTATATGCAACACATATTGGCAAAAAGAAAATGTTGCACACAGATTTATGTTTTAGCTGCAAAAATAACGTTGTAGTCAGGTCCACATGAAACATGTAGCAGTGTTTTACTGGAATTTCATTATGTTAGGAATCAGGATGGAAATTCAAATTCTTTGTGAAATAACAAATCTTCTAAACACATCTTGTCATGATTATTGCAGTTTATAGTGGTACATGGCATTCTAATGTGGCCCAGTTAAATAATTATTGGCAAATGAAAACATGTCTTCTTGATCCAGGAAGTTCAGGTCCTTGTATCATGGAAACATATCAAAAAGCACTTGTTAGTCATAAAAATAAATGAATAGATGTCTGTTTATCCATGATACAAAAAGTGTGGTCGTGTATGTGTCTTGTTTGTTTGAAGTAAGTTGAAGCACAATTGACCATTTAGCATTATGTAGCAATAGCTATGGTTGGATAGACAAAGACAAATGCACCAAACTCAAAGTAGACTTAAGTTACCAAAACAGGAAATTACACTTCTGCCAATGCTGCTACAAAACAAAGCTGGAAGAGGACCAGGGCTGTGCAAATCTGAATTTGATTGGCCTGGGAGCCTGGCCGGAATATCTTCCATGCTATGTAAAATATCGAGAAACACTACAACAGTACACCCCCAACACTGATGTAAATGCACGCAATTGTCTTTCAAACTCTAAAGTTCTGATGTTTAAAAATGCGCAGAGTATGTAGTGCAGATTTTCACACTGTTTGTGCAATCAGAGATGTGTGGATGTAAAATGATAATCATTCATTTGGTATATTGTCACACAGCCAGTACAGCCAGTAACAGAACAGTAACAGCGGACTAACTCTATCTATAGCAGGACTCCACCCAGTTCCAACGCAATGACTCACTCATTGAATTTCATGCAGAGCTGACACAAGGTTCAGTTGTTTTATCCTCATACTTTGTTTCCACATCAACATATGGATGTTCTGAAAACACAGTGCACTTAGTCAGCAGGTTTAGCTACATAGGAGCCTTTGGGTTAGATAAAGAGTGTGTTTGTTCATTGGGTGTGTGTGCTTACTTTGTTACGCATTGAGATTTTTTTCTTTTAGAGCTAAGTCAAACCTGCACCAGTGTTGTGTAACAATCTCTTTGCGAAGTGCATTTGTAATCCATATGTCACCTTGCTCACAGAACCTGTGTGTACTCAGGTTTAAATGCATTTTTTACAGAACAAGTAAAGTGAGGTGTGCCGTTCATGTGTATGTGTTCTGTCTTGTGCATTGTCCAAAGTACCAACTAGCAAAGCAGTTGCTGAGCTGTCCAAAGGCCCAGCCAAGCCTGTGGACTCTGTCCACCTAAATCAGAAGGCAGGGTCTCCAGAGAGGAGTGGAAACATCCTGGAAATGTTCAGGTGGGAACAGGAATCATCCTCATGTTAGCCTGGATTTGCACAGTAGTGTGTTTTATTAACACTTTGGGGTTAGTGATGAAAGGAGATAATGACATTGAGTAAAGTCATATTCATTGGAAAGATGGTTACAGTTCCATTTTTAAAGGTGCCCTGCCACACAAACCCATTTTTACTTGCATTTTTGGAAATATGTTAGGTCCATATGTGTGTGTATGTGTTATGTTGTGAATGTGACAATGAACTGCTACCTCCTCTGTCAGCTCTAGACACTGAAAAGAAATAAGAGGAGAAATCAGGCTAATTACAAAAGCTGGTCAGTCTGACGTCATGTTGCCTGAGCTCATTACTATTCATAAGCATGCCCAGTTGCGCTCGGTAAAGGATACTGATTCTCATTGGCTGGCTGTTAGCCAATCAGAGTCAAGCAGCTTAGTTAGTTGAATAATAATGAGAACTGGCACAAATTGAGCTGAGTCTTCTTGCAGCCTTTCAATACCATGCTAGAATGGCTTGAAACAAGGTAACCAAGGCAATTTTCCCACAAAGAATGTTAAAGAGTCTATGGTAGAACTTCAGACATTACCACAAAGTAATGAAATGCATGTGGCAGGGCACTTTTTTAAAGCCTAATTCTTCTTCTATTTAAAGACATATGATGGATTATAGTACTGTATAGAGTAGCTTTTGCACACTCACAGGCAGGGGCCGCTTTACTAATTGAGAATGCAGTCCACCATTAGAGTAATTTTCATACAAAATGTTAAGAAATTCCTTCAAATGTCAATGTTATCCATTCAAAGATGCAGTTGCACCTCCTAGTAGAATAACCCCTGCTCACATTATCACATGGTGGTAGAAACAACTGGAGACAACACATCCCAAGAGTTTTAAAACTAAGTCATTCAGTCACAATTCTTGCAGAAATTGTTTTCCAAATGACATACACAAATTGCATTAATCTTTGAATTTTTTTGTTACATTTTACAGAATTTATGCTGAAACTGATTTTGATCTTCCAACGTATCTGGAACATTTCCAAGTGGCTAAGTATTCAATCTTTGAAAAGGTAAAGCTGCTTAGTTATGTTTTGCTTCTCCACTACTGCTGCTACAGCAGTGCTTCCATTACTAATATTAATAATATACATTTCTCTCAAGATAAACAGCAAGACTTGGTGTGTGCTGGAGCTGCAAAGTTACAAAGGAGAGAAAGGATGGCAGTACCGTGTGGTCAGGTACTGCAAGGAGGATATAGGAGCCAAGGTATGAAGTCCTTTTTCTATGTTACTGCTTGTAATCATGTGAGCTCACAGATTACTTTATTTGCTTGTTAGTAATTTGGTTACATAATTATTTTTTAGCGCTTGAAAACCAAAGATAACTTCAACCACCAATGCATACACTGTATATCACTATTTGCTAGTTTTAACATCTTAATTTGTTCTTCAACTATGTTTCTGCTGTTTATGTTGTCTTAATTTACTGTTTTCCTGTTTCCCCCATACTAAATTGTTGAAGTTTTTGTGCTTAAGTGATATACCTATAATTTCATGATGGTTCTGCACTCTATTTGTCAGATTTATACAAAGTCTCATGTTGCTTAGAAACTTGCATATTATAGTGTTAGACCTTTTATTGATCTACCTATGTGACCTCTATGCCTTAAACATGCTGTCACTTCTTTTATGCTGTAGAAGTAATCTAAAGCTAATAGGTATTTGTAATAGTGTAATTATAAAGTTGTTTTTTGATTTGGATACAAAAAAACTGCTTCCAAATTGTTTAAAGGAATGTATGGTGATGGATAATCACAGACTGGAATATGTCAACTTTTACTCAATACTATTTCGAAACCACTTAAATCTCCAAATGCTATAAAATTGAATAAGACACACCAAAAATAATGAAAGTAGACAATGGATTTGTATTTGCCAAAGAGGGTTGTGTGGATTCAATCATGTTATTTTGGGTAATTACAATTGGGTAGTTAAAAAAAAACATTGATATAGGAAAATGGGTCAATTTGACCCAAGAACAACATGAGGGTTAAGTAGAAGAATATTTTGCATGTTGGAAAAACATAAAAACACATGCCTGTTTTTGTGTTACCAGAAGGCAGCGGTGAGAGATATGCTGGTGTTTCTGTCCACCTCCGAGGAAGCTCTCGAGGTGTACAAGGCCCTGAGAGAGAAACTGCAGGCTACTGGTCTGCAGCTGAGGAACAACACGCCTTTGCAGGCTGGGGACCTGGGCTCCGCCCCCCTCCAACAGGTCCGACACACTCGCTTCAACATTTACACACATTTTACTGACTGTCTTATTAGTCTTAAGCAAGAAAATAAAAGCTGCAGGCAACTATGATAAGTGTACCATACTGTAACTTAGAATGCTTTGCTGTAAGGCATTGTAGTTTTTAGCGTAATTGCATAATTTTAGTATCTGTATTTTCTTCAAATCTGAGCATACATTATCAACATGTGGTGGCTATTTTTAAGTCAATCTTCTGGCCAAACACTTTTTCAAAGTATTATTTTTTCACCCTTTTATGGAGAGACTGTGTTACATTGTGTGAGAGATTATTTTCTCCAAGTGAGAATGTTACATTTGAAATTTAACACTACAGTAGGCTATATGCCAATGTTGTTTTCAATAAAAAACATGTGCACAAAGCAAGCCGATCCACCTTTCCATGTTGATAAGAGCATTAAAATGAGAAAAAATAATAGGACAAAAAGACATCAAGGGTATTTTAGAATAGATAAATATGTGACTAATTGCGAGTTAGCTATGACATTAATGTAATTAATCGTGATTAAATACTTTAATTGTTTGACAGCACTAATTAAGATAGTATATTTAAGGTTACTAAACACCACATTATTGTCAGTCACCATAGTAAAAAAACAAACAAATAAATTTTTTTTTTTTTATACAAATTGTAATAATACATTACACTGCATAATTGTCTTGGGGTTTACATATCTGTAACTAAATGTGCTTGCTCTTGGGGGAATTACTGGAATTGTTGGGTCTTTGTAAATTATAGAGTGTGGTCTAGACCTACTCTATCTGTAGAGTGTCCTGAGATAACTCTTGTTATGATTTGATACTTTATAATTTAATTGAATTAAATTGAACTATATTGACACTGTCGTAGCCTGATAAGCCTCACATCACCAAACTTTAAAAGCAACCTAGTGTAATATACAGGAATGTAAGAGAGAGCCAGGTCTTACAACACAATGCTTTAAAGACTATTCTTGTGTACAAGGTTTACAATATGTTCTATACATATTTTTTGTTCTGACTTGACAAAGGTATTTTCTGATTCACAATAGTATCTTATTTAGCATGATTTTGAGCTAGACTTTGTGTTGTTATGCTATCTGATGCCTGAGGAGTGACTGCTAATGAGCTGATCAGTTGATTTAACATGTGTCTTTTTTGACTGGCAGCTGCTGCTGGAGGAGAAGCTGAACACAGGAAGCTTGTCACAGGAAGTGGGCGTATTTGTGGAGCTGCTGTGGACTGAGGCCCTGGGCTGCCTTAGCAACATCCTCAGAGTTCCAATCGACAAGCTCAGCCTCAACGATGTAAGATGTACTGTGGACTGTTCTACAAAATCTCAGTCTGCCGTCAAACTCCTAAAATAAGCTGTCCCGTTAGCCTGTTGTCTGTTTCACCTTTCAGGAAAGACATTCGAATCATGACTCTCATTATGCTTACGTTACGCTTTGTGCTCCATGCATTGTGTGTGCGTGTGCGTATATGTAGGTGAGCAGGGCGGAGGGATTGTTGCTTCAGGCTCAGAGGAAGCTGAGAGAGGGAAATACTAATGAGGTGGTGTCCCTCCTTGATGAGGTTTACACCCTGCTGCCGCACATACAACCACTGGTTTACCACTTGTCTCCCACTGCCAAGTTCATCTCTCAGAAACTGGACCTTTGTCAGGTAAGAGAACTTACACACATGCACAAACACGAGCACATGCACCAGGACAGATAAAAATAAAGACGATATAAATAAGTAAATAAACAAACAATCATGTACGTTTAATAAGAAGGTTTCATAAGTAGGTTTTGAGTCTGGGGCATGTATTAAACATACTGAAATCAGTCAGCATGTTAAGAAAACTGATGAATGTGCTGTTGATGGACACTGTTATGCCACGATGCAATCCACAAAGGAACTCAAGAGGATTTATATGTACATTTATTTTATGGTAATTAAAACATCTGTGATGATGAAGTATTATGAAATAATTTGTCGTATTTTGTTTCAAACAATTATAATGTGTAGCTCATTAACACTTTTACGGTTTGACCGCGAAATATCAATACATGATAACAGTAAATACAAAAAAATTGAAATCGTTTGAGCACCCCTATTTAAAATCCTGAAATACATGGCACTACCTCACATCCACAAACACAAGACACCACTGTCCCCTGGGAATATCCAAGCTAACGTGAAAACAATCATTTCTTTTTTTTCAAGTTAATCAAAGATGTTCTGAACGTGAGCGAGATGACTCTGAGATGCCCCACACCGTCTTGTCTGGGGAAGTACCGCGCTCTGAGGTGCAGCATTGAGACTGTCCCCCCTGGCACCGCTGAGTTTCAGGCTGTGACCGCTCTGCTGCAGGACAGGTAGCAAACGCCCATCCCAAATGCTTTTATGTCTGATGTCCTGGAGGGAAGCAGAACCCATTTTCAGTGATGCAGTGCTTCTAAACGCCAAAACACACTTCTATTCACAAAACCTGTTGCACATATGTGAAAAATATAAATACCATCCATATAAAGGACATCTATAAATTTAATTTTTTATCATATGAGTGTGGCATCTCACTGCCCTTGTTTCGATCTTTGCTTTGCAGGAAGGTGCAGGTCCATCAGGTTGTGTGTGTCAGCAGAGGGGTGGAGCTACAGACGTTTAAAAGTGACATTGGGAACATTAAGCCCCTCCTCCATTCCTCCAGCCCCAGCAACTTTGTGGGACTGCTGTCTCGGTGAGTTCACACAGACAAATACACATATCTACACACACAATTATATACAATATATTTATACACCATATCTCATTTTAACTAATTTATCATCATGAAATTCAGTTGTAGTTGTTGTTGAATAATCCCAGGTATTTTTTGTTTTTTTTAATAATAATAAAAAAAAAAAACTGTGTGCAGTAAGGGAATGTACCCCCAGAGATACATTATGTACTATTTTTCTTTAATTTAAATTAGAAGTTATAGGCTACCAGGGCTGCTGGCTATACATTTGTTTAAGTGCAGTTTTCCCAATATCCCCCTACAGGGTTTATGCATAAATAAAGTTTAAAGCAATAAGCAGTAACCCTCTAGTGCTATTTGGAGTTGAGTCTGTACAAATATACTGTATGCAGTTACATTTTATAAGTTTTATATTTATAGATCATGATCACAATTTAAATCAGTTAATCAATATTTTGTAAAGTAGCTTGTTGTCTTCTATTCCTTCATATATTACTTAGTGATATGATGTCATAGTACTGCTGACAGCCAGACAGGTATGCTATAGTGCAAGTCTACTGTACAGCTTCAGCAGAACAATAAAGAATTCTGACTTGGACTTTTATTTTGTAACTCAGTATTTTCACTTTCTCATCAGTGGTCTGCTGCTGCCCCGTGTTGGAGTGGAGCATCATGGGATAGAGAGAACAGACGTTGGTAATCTGGGAAGTGGAATCTACTTTAGTGATTCCATGAGGTTAGTAGAAAATCTGAAATTGATGAGTCTTATTCCATAAAAATATTCAATTAGTGTTTATATATATATATATATATATATATATATATATATATATATATATATATATATATATATATATATATATATATATATATATATATATATATATAACTTCACGATAATACTATTTTGCCCTGAAATGTAAAAAAGATTAACCGATTAGTTGTCAATTTTTAAATTAATCGCCAACGTTTTTTGATAATTTATTAACTGGTTTCAGTCACTTTTTATGAAAATAAAGTAAAAGTTCAAAATACAGCTTCTTGTGAATACTTTGTACTTCTCTGTGACAGTCAACTGAGTATCTTTGAAATATTTACAATACAAGACATTTACAGATATCGTCTTGGGTTTGGGGATAATTCGTTACCATTTTGTGACATTTAATAGACATTTAAAAATCAATCGATTAATTGAGAAATAATCTACAGATTAATCAACGATGAAAATAATCGTTGCAGTTGCAGCCATAGTAAAAAAAAAAAAAAAAACTTCAAAAGCATGCCTATGAATATTCATTTAAAGATAGATGATGTTGTACTAGTGAGTCTGTTGTCCTAATTTAAAACCTTTTTTTATAATCTGGGTACCCTGGAGGGCAACAACCCAGTCATTTTTAGTAATGTAAGCATGACTTCTATTCTCCATGTTCTCCATCCACAGCACCAGTTTGAAATACTCCAAGCCCAGTGAGACAGACGGCTCTCGGCTGCTGTTGGTGTGTGATGTGGCGCTGGGACGATGCAACGGGTACACAAGAGAGACTTAACACTGACCCAGGCTCCTGAGGGCCACCACAGCGTGCATGGGGTCCGCTGCACCCCTAACACTCCTTCTGAGTTTGAGGTAGGAGTGTTTGCGTGTGAATGTAGATAGAAGATAAATAGACGGATTAAATCTAAGGTTTTATTATTCTGATTTGGACCCCTTGCCACGCTGCCATGTGAACACAAGGTTTAGAGTTTTAATTTAACCGTGAAGAAGAGAAAATATATTTGAAAGTGATGAGGATGGGGAATGACAAAATAATAGTTTGATGAGACCAAAGGTGTCTTTGTCTGTCTACTTATTTATCACCAACGAAAAAAACAGAATTCACAAAGTTAATAGTTTCAACTGAAAGGACAAAGCTCTGCCCCATGCTGGACGTTGGTTCAGAGTCTGACAAGGAGTGGCTTAAATCATCCCATTTTTTACAGTGGGCTTCACCTTCAACCCAGACAAGGTAGAGCTATTCTCAGTTATGCCATAAAAGAGTTAAAGCTATTAGATATGGCATAAGAGATGTCTAATAACACCTACTGCGCCCTCTCGAAAACTGCGGACTATTTCTGCATATTTGTCTTTCAGCTTAAAGTCAGCGCACCACGTCAAAACACAACTTCAGGTTTCATAAACAAGTTTTGTAATCTGGAGATATACTAAACTACAGGGTTCAGTCTGATGGCAAGATATATAATAGGAAAACCACAATTGCACAGTAGCATACTTTAATAAAGACATACATGTGTAAATGAAATGGAACATTGAGTTAACTATTAGTTATATGTAAATTGTCCGTTAAAACTGTCTTGTGTGTAAGTATTGCCTATAAGCAGCAGTTTTATGCTTAAAATATACTGTTGCACTCTTAATGGGAGTATACCTTCAGCCTTGTTGTGATAATATGTGACGTCTCTCAACCCTAACACATCTAGACATCTATGCCTGTGTGCACGCTAACTGTGTACTGTATATGATCACACTCCAGGACGACGAGTATGTGGTTTACAGTCCTGATCAGGTGAAACTGAAGTATGTGGTTCAGTTCAGCGTCGAGGGAGAACAACTGAAGGACTTCAGTCCTGCCATCAACACCTCAGCTGAGTTGGGTCTGCCCTCTATAGACCAGCAAGAAAGCGGTATAGTTCTCCTAAAGGTTATAAAGTTTATATAACAATCAAATCTGATATTTTATACTACCAAATTGTTTAATGATTTTTCTTCATTTGAGGGATTAAAACTAGTGCTGCCAAACGATTAAACTATTTAAAGCGCCCATATTATGCTCATTTTCAGGTTCTTAATTGTATTTTAAGGTTATACCAGAATAGGTTTACATGGTTTCATTTTCAAAAATCACCATATTTTTGTTGTACTGCGCATTGATGCAGATCCTGTTTTCACCCTGTGAGTTTGGGTTTCAGTTTTAGCTACAGAGTGAGACATCTCACTTCCATACTATCTTTGTTGGGAGTTGCACATGTGCAGTAGCTAGGTAATGATAACATCAGCTAGATAACTCTGTCTCCAACTTTGGTCAGTACAAGGCAGGATTAGCTGGGAGCTAGCTAAGCTAGGCCAAAAAGAACGTTAATCTTGCAATAAAAAATTGACGCCGTTAAAATGGGTTTGCATTGACACCGTTAATAACATGTTAAACTGACAACATTAATTAAAACATGATTGAAAAACCCCTTTGATGAAGTTAAGACATTTTGTTGTTAGCATAATATCATCAAAGTACAGTATTACAGCCCACTTAGGTGAATTTTACCTCAGACAGCAGGAAAGCAAAATAAGGCATAGATTTTAGCTTTTTATATCTTAATGAGAGAACCGTACTTATTAGGCAAGGGGACACCAAATCCCCACAATGTTTGTCATTGAAAGGATCAAGGGTTGGCTATTAGTGGTTTCTGTATAAAGAAATGTACTGTATATTATAATTGGCCTTCAAATTTGCAAATGATTGTAAACAAAACATCATTTTGCAGTGATTTTGCCTACAGACTGCACTGACCGTGTTCCCCAAGAAAGTCTGCAAGTCTTTATCAATTGTTAAATGATCTAAACCTCAATAAAGTCTTAAAAGATGTGGAATGAGATGATATGATCTCACATAACGTCTATTATATATACCGTATGAAACAATAGCAAAATAGAGACTTTTGGTCACTTTAATTTGTAATTATTTAAACCTAACTTTGATTTTTAAGAGATCTCTATATTGTTGCAATTGTATTACAAGCAAAAGAAACATGTGTGTGTCTGTGTGTAGCTCCAGAGTGTGTCTTGGATGATGGGTTTGAAACGATCATAAACCCACTGGCGGATGTGATTGCTGGGCTGTTGGACAGTTCTGGTCAGCAGCTCCCTCTGCAGGCTGTCCACGTGAAGTGCAAGCTGATGGATCTGCTTTCTCAGGTGAAAAATAAACTGCTCATTCATTTTTTCTGTTGATGACAGCTCAGTGATCTGATGGTTGGTTCGATTCATCCTAAAAAAAAAGCATAATCAGCTGAGTTTACTGGCTCATATCTCAAATAAAGCACTGATAGTATATGTATCTCATCTGATCTGTCCTCTTTTCGGTCATCTTTTCAGGTCATCATTTTCCAGAAATACACCAACCATAGCCCTGTTCCCATTGAGGCAAAGTATGTCTTCCCGTTGGATGATTCTGCAGCAGTGTGTGGATTTGAAGCTTTCATCAATGGGAAACATGTGGTGGGACAGGTAACCTAACATATTTCTTTTCTTTTTTTTTTTAACATCCAGATGCAGTATTTCCTCTCTATCTTATCTTATTTCTTTAATATTTATTATTATTTTCAGATGTTTACTGAGATTATGTTGTAAATGTCCCTTTTGTAACTTTGTCAACTGTTTCATCTAAAAAGAAACATTTCTATTTGTTCATCTCACTTTAATTTTATTGCTGCAAAATGGGATTTTCAAACAGACAAACTGACCAACACATATGTAATAAAAGATCGATACTTGGCGTCTGTGTATTGATACAGTATTGCTACGGGAAATATTGCGATACTATGCTGTATCGATTTTCTTTTTTTTCTTTCACCCCTACCATTTGGAGTTTGCATCCATTTGATCACAATGTTGTTAAGTACAGTGAAGTCTTTTTCCCGTCTTTGTTGCTTTGTTCTCTTTAATGATTGATTTCTCAGTGATCAGATACATTTTCAAGATGTTATTGTATTGTAGGCAGCCAACTTCACCCACCAGTACCAAATTTAGGATTATTTGTAAAATCAAATTTGTTTTTTGTGTCTGTTTGGATCTCAGGTGAAGGAGAAAGAGCAGGCTCGCAAGGAGTACAAGCAGGCTATTGAGAGAGGCCATGGAGCCTACCTCATGGACCAGGACGCCCCCGTATGTCCACCCTGTGCACTCTGTCAAACGCATATCATCGTGCTGATTCAAGCTCTAAATCTAGCAATCTCTAATTTTGAAATAATAGACCAATCAATCAGTATTGCAGGATATTATTTTTATCTGTATTTTCACAGTATTTTATTAATGTCATTGAATAATTAAATTAATCCATAAAAGGTATAAAGTTATGAAGTGGGAACTGTGGTTAAAAAGTGTTTTCTAATTATTTTGTGTTCCCATAAAAAAACAATTTCTTTCAACAATATCCATAACGTTGCTAAACATGAAAACACCGGACTCTACTGATGTAAATGTAACAATCATATAGATTGTTTCTGAGAAATCCGTTTTTATCCATAATTTTGGCACAACGGGCAACTCTAAATACTACAATACCCATGTGCCACAGCCAGTGTTGCCGTGGAGAAGAATCAGTTCCTGCAGTTGTTAACAAAACCTGACACAACAGTTGCTGAATTCATCCGAGTTGCCAAAAGGCACCTTGGGAGTCGTGGTTAACTTCTACATTTATTTGTACATAAGCTTGAGGTTTCTACTTTGTATCAAAGAACCAGATATTTTCTAATGCATTTGTTAATACTTTGTGCAACTTTTGTGTATGGAAAAAAAAAATGAATAGGATTTTTACTTCTGGAACCAGAGGTGCCCAGAATAGCTCTTCCTTTTTCCTTTGCATCTCTATTCCTGCACTTGTTGTAATGTGATTTTTGTGCTCGTTGCAGGATGTGTTCACCATCAGTGTTGGGAATCTTCCGCCCGGTGCGACTGTCCTCATTAAAGTTACATTTGTGTCTGAGCTGATCGTGAGGGACGGGAGCATTCTCTTCTCCCTACCTGGGAGTGTGGCTCCGTGGCAGGAGAGTGCAGCGCTCAACCAGACTACACAAGTAAGGAGAGCCTGGACGTGAGGTCCAAACCAAAACTAAAAACCGTCCTCTTCCAAGTGTCATTTGTTTTTCTGCAGGCTGTCCGTAGTGTGAACAGAAAAACATCAAGAAAACAATCAGAGGATGTATGCATGTACAATGTACTGTATGCACATACTTGCATTTTTGTGATTATGTTTAATTACTTCTCCTTATGGATGTTCATTTGTTTTCTAGTTAACACAAGTTAGGCAATTAAACGTATGAGATATTAAATATAGTGAGATTTGACTTCAGTGTTTGGTCTTCAATTGAAATTTGCAGTTTTGGGAAGTGTTGCTCTTTCTGTTCATTGATTTATTTCACTGCATTAGACCTTTGTCTTTCTATCTTTGTTATGTGAGGGGCTCTGAAAGCAAAATGACTGTTAATCTTCTTTGTCTGTGTATGTTTTTCATCGCTTAACAGGTCACTGTGGAGAAGGTGTGTGTGACTGATGAGGCAAGGTGAGCTGATGCCATATTTAGTGCTGAATACTCATGGTGTAGTTTGGTGAAGCATTAGAGCTATTGGCCAGTTGATCCACAAATAATTAACTACTGACACTTTTATTAATCAGTTAATAATTTGTCATTTATGCAGTAAACCATTTTGGATGTGTTTGGATTGCTGGTGTTGTCCTCCTAGCTGTATTTTTAAATGCACGTTTAGAGCACAAGTGTCAAACTCATGGCTCGCAAGCCAAATCTGGCCCCTCGCAGACTTTGATCCAGCCCTCAAATCAATTAGGGATCTCCTTAAATTTTGGCCCACTTAGTTTTTGTTGCCGTTTCTCAAGTTTTTTTTTGTCACTTTTGCTGAAACTTTTTATATGTTTATATGTATATAGGACATGCAACAATACAGTCGAAGATATTTGACTTTTCTCTTAAATAAAAGCATGTTATTAAAGCATGTTTTCTGAAGTTTTTGTCACTTTTGCCAAAGCTTTTCTCAACGTTTTGGCCACTTTTTTAGTGCTTTTTAGAGACGTTTTTTCTTTGTTAGACCTTTTTTGCCACTTAAATTCTGTAAAGGCCAAGAACCTTTTTTGCGTACTTTTTTTTAGGACTTTGTGACTTTTAGGAAAATGTGATAATAATTTTCCAGTGTGGCCCCTGGGGAAATTGCATTTGACAGCCCTGATCTAGAGGCTGTGTTCAAAGTGTTTCTTTTCCTCAGAGAGTTCACTCTGGACATGTCAGTTGAGATGCCACATGAGATCACCAACCTGCAGTGCATCACTCACAAAGTCAAGATCAAGGTAATATTGGTGTTTTAACGTTTAATTATATATTTTGATTATGCAGATATTGTTACAGTACATGGTTGTCAGTTTGGTTGTCGGGCAGTGATGGCACAGTGGATGTGACACATAACTTTGCCGTGGGAGATCTGGGTCTCTGTAAATGAAGCAAAAATACAGGCATGCTTTAAAAAAAGTTTTGAAGTTTAAGCTGTGTCACTTTGCACAACCTATATGTCGTGAAAATATGCAGTGTTTACTGTTTCATATATTTATATTTGCACTAATGGGGTTCCTGGGTAACTCTCTACCTCACATGTAAGTGCTGAAATAACGACTTGATAAATAGATTAGCAGATCATTTGTTATAATTAAAACAATATTGTAATAATTATATATTTCTTTTAAATGTCAAAATACATACAGCTTTAAGAAAATAAACATGCTTTTCTGGATTATATCAGATCAGATGTTTTCTATGCTGCTTCAAATGTTCAAATTTTAAATCACTGATGATGCAGAAATGTCATACGTTTGCTATTTTTGTAATACTAAAAAGTTGATTAATTGAAGCTATTCTTGATAGTTTAATCCATTAAAAAGGTGATCATTACTTACAAACCTAGTCCCTTTCATGTTGCTCATGTTTTTCCTTTTTCTTTCCTTTGTATGTGTGTGGTTCTCTAGAGAACCAACTGTAAGGCGGTGGTGAGCGTGCTGCCAGGAGAGGTCATGGGTCAGGAAGGTTTCCAGCTGTCAGTCACTCTGTCTGAGGTCCACCTGCCCAGGATGTGGGTGGAGAAACACCCCGACAAGGACAGCCAGGTCTGTCTGTCTCTATGCCTGCACGTCTTCCTTTTTTTAATTCTGACTCTGTTACTTTTTCTTAGCCTACACTCTATCTCTCTCTATCTCTCCTCTAGGCTAGCATGTTAGTTTTCTATCCAGACTTTGAAAACAACTCCAGTTCAGCATCCGATGAAGTCATCCTCTTGCTGGATACGTCTGAGTCCATGAAGGAAGAGTCTCTCCGCATGGCCCAGAAACTTGCCCTGCAGGTCCTCAAAACCCTCGACAACAACGTCAGACTCAATGTCATTTTCTTTGGAACAGGTCAGTTTGACCCCTTTACTTTTTAATGTGTATATAGTGATAACAGCATAAAATAGACAGAGGAAGTACAACTTGTAAAGATAAGAGAAAATGTATTTATTTTTCGTGATCTGTTTTTTTCGCTGACAAATTTTGCACATGCAAGAGTGTTTCAGAACTTCATCTCATGTGAGCTGATTGTTGAATATAACATGCCAGGATTTGTGTTACCTTATTTGACAGAAATCTATGCATTAACCTGTTATTTCTGACAATTTCATAAACACATTTAGTATGCTTGAGTAACTAAAACCCCAGTGTACAAAATTGGTTACAAAAAAAAACAAATAAAGTAACCGGGAGCACAGCCAGGCTCTCATATACAAGTATTTGTTTAGCTTGTTAAATGATTGTTAAATTGCTCTTAAACACATACAGAGAGAATTTGAATTGCTGCTGAATTGGTGCTGTTGATTTTCCTTTTGGGCTGGCTAAAACCTCTTTTGGGGGGATCCAAAAATTCCTCTTTGCAGGAGAAACCTTGCATGTACTATTAAGAGTATTCCCACCAGTACAAGTACAGAGAACTGCATCTGTAAGACCTCCCTTCATGCGTGGTCTGCTCTAACATTTTCCTCTTACTATGCCAACTCTTTTTTAGTTTAAACCTGTCTAATCAATTTCTTATCGATCATCATGTTAATGAATATTTTGCAAACGTGCTACAGTGGTCAGTAGGTATTTCCCTGACGTTTGCAGTGTTTTGTCTGTCAGATCACACAGAAGCTTTCCTGGCAGCACAGCCATATGTTAAAGCCTGTCCAGCAGCCGAGAGCTTCATCAAGGTGAGTTTGACTGGCACATTCTTTCATACCTAGAAGCCATTGTCATAAGGAATATTAAGAGTGTGGTTGCAGAGCTCTGAAATAAAGCAAGCATATATTGTTTCAAAAGAAATTAATCTAAAGTGCTGCAGATGATTTAATATTTTCCGTGGTAATATCCGTTGATTTATTTGATATCAACCTAGTACAAGTTTAACATCTAACACTTTTAAAATATATTGGTTAATATACTGTAACATCAGTTAACAAATTTAATTTGTTAATTTTGCACAGGTAATTTCACCTGTGCAAATATAGTTTTCTTTTGCTGCATTTACACAATGTTTGCAGAATTGGAAGAACAGGAAAACACCCATTATTCAGACCAGGCAGCGTTCACGCATTGTTCCAAGGTGGTTAGTCTTGGTGCTGACCTTGTTGTCACACCAGATAAATAGCATAGAAAATGTGCTACTTTTGTTTTTTTTACATACTATGACATTAAGTCAATCGCTTGTATTGGTGTTAATATTTTATTTATTTTGCAGTGGTTAATTTGCAGCCAATTTGACAATATTTTGTGGACATGTCTGTTGTTTGGCAATTTGGAGTGCTGTCAATAGCAAGAAAAACAAAACAATCGGTGCTGTCTACACCGTGTTATCCTCCTGCTAGAGTTGTCATTACAACTGCCTTTCTGTCACATCTACAGCAGTCAGATTTGCTGTGTTCACTCAGAAGGAATCACTGCACATGGATAGGCACCTGTAATGACATTTGAACATGTTTAGCCTCCTTTGAAACTTGCCCTGTTTGAGCCTGTTAGGTGCTAACTCTAGCAGGGGGATAACACGGTGTAGACAGCACCAATTTTTTTCGTTTTTTTGTTTTGCTACTGACAGCACTCCAAATTTCCAAACAACAGAGGTACGTGTTGAATTTGACCATAATTCTCCTTTAAGTGGAAAATATGGTCAGTGATTACAATGATTACAGTTATGACAATATGACTTGAATGCCTGTGTGTTCTGAAAGCCTTGCTCCTCTCCTTACTATCAGAGCTCCAGCCCAGTCGGGGGGAGCACTGAGCTGTGGCGGCCTCTGCGAGCTCTCAGCCTGCTGCCTCCATCCCGCGGCGTCAGGAACCTGCTGCTGCTGTCGGACGGCCATATCCAGAACGCGGAGCTCACCTTGCAGCTGCTTAGAGACAATGCTCAGCACAGCCGGCTCTTCACCTGCGGCCTCAGGTCTGAACGGGTCCAGGGGTAATAGGACAGGTTCACGGAGGGGGGGAGGACATTGGCTTTTGATGCATACAGACTGGTTAGAACGCTCTGAACTCTAAAGACAAACTTATTTACATTAACATTTTTTAATAAAGCATTTGTCCGCGCTACAGTAGCAGCTACCAAGCTCTGCACACTGAGTTCCTTTTGATAACATAACATTTAAAGATGTCTGTCATTTTCAGCCCAACAGCCAATCGGCACATGCTGAGAGCCCTGGCCAGGGCAGGGGGCGGAGCCTACGAATTCTTCGACACAAAAACAAAACACAATTGGGCAGAGAAGGTAAGACTGACTACCTTTTATTAATCAGATATAATTATATATATTTTTCAACAATGTTTGTCCTGTAGTCTTGTGGTGTCGGAATTATCAGAAAAATAAGTTCCCCTGAAAATTCACACTGCATTCACATTGTGAGATGGGGCTAGCCTTTGCAGAGGGCTGCGCTCTCCGAGTGCCCTTCTAGATTGTTGCAATTTTAGTCTTTCTGTAAATATGCAAAGTATCCACAAATTTCCTTTTTCCAATCCTAATGCACACTTTCAAATAATAACCGCTGTTGATTCCTCTGTTTACCCTTTGTTTTGTGTGTTTTGGTCACAGGTGGCATGTCAGGTGAAGCGCATGTCGTCTCCCGGCTGCAGTTCAGTGTCAGTAAAGTGGCAGCAGTTCAACCCAACAGCGGCCCCTCCTGTGCAGGCCCCCAAGCAGCTCAATGCTCTGTTCAATGACTGCCACACCTTGGTTTACGGCTTTGTTCCGCACTGCACTCAGGTACCCAGTTTTTTTTACAATTGCAAACCACTGAATTCTTTTCTTTTCTTTAGTTGCTTGCAGCTATTTTAGTGAATGTGTGCATTATAATGCATCTTTGTTAGGGCTACAAGTAACTAATTTTACATCATTTAAGTTTTGATGAAACTTAACAAAATATAATTGCAAATGCAGCTAATAACCTTTAAAACATTTAATATTGTTCTGTAATAAAAACTCACACAGATTGGAAAAGTGCAATCAATCAAAATTTTAGTTTTTACTAAACTAGTAATTCCATGAGACAAAAAGAACAAAGATTACACATTAGCTGTAATCTATTTATCTACAGTATATGTTTTTCTTTTGATTAATTGTTTAGTCTATAAAATACCTCAAACTAGTGAGAAATGCCCATCACAATTTCCCAGAGCTCATGGTTATATCTTTAAATTGCTTGTTTTCTTTGACAAATAGTCAAAACATGAAAATATTAAATGATATAAAACACAGTCAAGCAGCAAATCATTATATTTAATCAAATATAAACCAACCAAGATTTCACATTTCTTCTTGATGAATGACTCAAATGATGTTGCTTCATGCAGGCCACCCTCCTTGGAAACCTAAGCGGTCAGGAACTCAAAACCATGGTGTCAACCAGTGAGCTGCAGAAGACCAGGGGCACGGTAAGAACACACACACATTCACACTCAACAGTCAGTCTCAACTAGTCTACAGCCACTCTATATGCACATCTGGGATTGCTCTGTTGCCGACGGAAATACCGGCGGATTTTACTCTTTTCGGCCAAATTACAAAAGAAAGTGCTGTATTGTTCCAGGAGTAAGGTGCACTAAAGTTAAATGCAGCTTTTCCATGTTCAGACCGAGCCTGTGGAACAAACACACACATCATTAAACTTTTACCTGAAGATACTAATGCAGGATGATGGTGATTGTCTTTATTATGACGAGGCAATGATTATGATGTGTATTGTGTGTGTCAGTTTCTTCACAAGCTCACAGCAAGGGCCCTCATCAGGGATTACGAAGACGGAAGCTTGGATGCCAATGAAGCTGAACATGAGGTGTGTGTGTGTGTGTGTGTGTGTGTGTGTGTGTGTGTGTGTGTGTGTGTGTGTGTGTGTGTGTGTGTGTGTGTGTGTGTGTGTGTGTGTGTGTGTGTGTGTGTGTGTGTGTGTGTGTCTGTGACTGTGTGTGTGACTGTGAGTAACCTATTATTACTGTTCCAGGGGAAGAAAGCGGACTTGAAGCGCTTCATCATTGAGTTAAGCAAGGAGTTCTCCATTCTGTCTCAGTTCACCAGCTTTGTGGCCATCGAGGAAAGGGTTTGTTACATTTACAGTTATTTGTATTAATTTCCCTCACCTGCTGACTTTACACCCTGGATTTAAAAGTGTTGTTGCTCCCAACCAAAACCAAACTTAACTACCTTGTTTTAGGACTCCGAACAAACGGAGGAGGGCTTCACGGACATCCCCAAGTTAATCAAAGATGAAGATGTGGACTTCCTCCCCTACGTCAGCTGGATTTCTCCTCAGGATAGTAAAGCGGATGATACATCTTCGGAGATGGAAGAATGTTTAGAGATGGTAATGTCACACTGCGTATAATATAATCAGAGGGGAAGGAAAGAGCACATTGTTTTATATGTGATTTACTAATGTCCCCTTTATGATCTGCTTGTGTCTCTCTGTTTTAGTGCTTGGTCAGTGATAGTGTCCTTCCTGATTTGATGGTAACGGCATGCTGTGTATAGTGTTATCAGGGGAGAAGGAAATGGCACATTTTACATGTTGTGATTTACTAATTGATTTATGAGCTGCATTTGTCTGTTTTATTATGAGGTTGAGTCTGTTGATGATTATGAGTCGGCTTGCATCGCGACAGTGGATACGTATGATGACTGTACATTTGGAATGATGGTAACGTCACACTGTGTATAGAGTAATTAGGAGAGAAGGAAAGAGCACATTTACATGCTGTGATTTACTAATTGTCATTTTTCTGAGCTGCATTTCTCTCTGTTCTAGATGGATGAAGGATTTTGTCTGACTGACAAAATAACTATTCCATATTCTGAACCCAAGGTAAGTCCCGTCAAGGCCAAGCTGCAGCGGCACAGCTGCTATTTTGAGAGGGGACGGGGAACATATTTTTTTTTAATTAGAGCTGTAATTTGGAATGACTGGACAGTGTGAAAAATAATAAAATACAGTAATTAACACTTAATAGGTTCACAAATTTTAAATTAGCATCACATGTCCTTGTGTGCATCATATCCATGTTATTAGCAAAGCTGGACAATGCATACTGCTCCAATAATTTGCTTTATTGATGCATGAAGTTATTGTGCAAAAGTTTGCTTGATCAAGGTTCTTTTTGTGTTGTGTGCACAACAATAAAAAAGGACTAAAATGGTAGGCCTCAGGCACCTCTTCCAATGCTTATACATGAAAAGAAACACACAAATCTGAACCTGAGACAAAAAAATGATAATACATTTAAAGGAACTTAGTAATGTATTTACGCATGATGAGAAGTAAATATACAGTGTATATATAAAAGTACTGTATATAATCTATGATATACTGTAATTGTTATAATTTGTTCAACTACAATCAACTTTTAGTGGTATTTTGAAAAAAACTGTGGTTCAGTTTTCATTTAAGAGCCAAAAACATTTTTCTGAATTGTTTTTGGTTTTCTTTATTTCTCTTCTCTTTCTCTGCTCCAGATCAAGAAGAAACACATGAGACTGATAGCCAAAGAAGTGCATGGCCTACCTTTACATAGCCTACTGGTACCCTGTATGGTCCCTTGCCCTCCTCCTCCTCCTCCTCCTTGTCTAGCCAGTGCTTCACGTATACAACCCATTGCTTTAGCCTCTCCAGTCCCCTCACCTCCCTCTTCTTTGTTGGGTCATTCAGCCCGCTCATTTGATCGTCTTCCTGGTCTTCCTGGTCTTCCTCTGCCTCCAACTTGCTTGACAGTTCTTCGCAGTGCTACACTGGGTGAACAGAGACCATGCAGCGCAGAGATACATTTCAGTCAACCTCAGCCAGAAATGTTTAATCAGGCCATGGCAACTGAAATCCCCATGCATGTTGACCGCATTGAACATCATTTATCATGTGACTCAGTGAACATGCCTGGATCTACAGAACCAAGCTATTTGCAGTCTGATTCTGCAGCTAGTAACAGTGTTCCTGTAATAAAAAGAAGGACACTAGGTTTTGGAGGTCAAAGTCAGTCAAATTTTGGTTCCAGTGGTTCTCTGTCTCAAGACCAATCCATTGATTGGGATTATACACAGAACCATATCTCTCGACGTACAAGGAGTAGGGAGCGCCGTTGGACTTCATCAGTTCATTCACGCCTCAAGTGAGTTCCAAAAAAAATATTCCTATTTAGAAAACTCATGTTTGTATTTGGGATGTAAATGTGTGGGGGTTTTTTTTTTTATGTGCAACTGCTCATCTTGTTTCAGGGACAAGTCAAGAGATCCTGAAGTGCTGCAGCTCAGATGGACAAAGATCTTTCAGATGCAGCATTGGGTAAGATGTGATTTAAAAAAAGAAAAAAAATTAATAAAAGAAGTCATGTATGCTGGTGGAACTGTGTGTCTAAATTAAGTCCTGCTGGCAAGTTAAAATGCCGGCTTTGACAAAGGTTTATCAATTGTAGTAAAAGGAAATAACTCTAGGACCACTAGCTGTTGCAAAGACTACATCTCACTTTGTTACAACACTGGAACACAAATACCAAAGCAGCCAGTTTTGTGTCTGTTTTAACAATATTTCTGTACATTTCTGCCACAGTTTAAAAGTTTATTTGGATTAAATGTAATTCATTTTACCAAAAGGGGTTTTGTACCATTGCTTAACAAGCCTTTTCAATGCCATCATACTCGGTGGTGGAAAATGTATTCAGATCCTTAAAGGTCCCATGGCATGAAAATGTAACAATGCGTTTTTTTTAACTATATATTCCCCAGCCTGCCTATGGTCCCCCAGTGGATAGAAATGGCAGTAGGTGTAAATTGAGCCCTGGGTATCCTGCTCTGCCTTTGAGGAAATGAAAGCTCAGATGGGCCGTTCTGGATTCTTGCCTCTTTTGAGGTCATAAGGGGCAAGGTTACCACCCCTTTATCTGCTTTGCCCACCCAGAGAATTTGGCCCGCCCATGAGAGAGAGACATCATGGCTTTCAAACAAACAAAGTGGCAGTTGGTCAAGGCCACACCCCCACCCTTCACCTATTTGTAGCATTGCTGTCCTGTAAAACCCACGTATCTCTAAAAGGTTTTAATATGTCATCAGAAAAACGGCCCTGTTTTCAGCTTTGTGACGATGCATAATGCAGCTGATCCAAGAGGCTTTTTAAAGACTTAATTTAGCTTTAAGAAGTAAGAGAATTGTCTCAACTCGAAAAGGAACACTTTATCCTTCAGTTTATCACAAACATTCAACATCAACACATCTGGAGATGCATGGTTTTCACTGGACAGGAAGGAGATGAAAAAACTTAAGTGATCAGACAAAAGTAGTGGAGTAAAAAGTAAAACCTTTACCTCTGTAATATAGTGGGGTAAAAGTATGAAGTAGCATAACTTAAAAAATACTTATAAAGTAAAGAACAAGTACCTCAAATTTGTACTTGAACTTGAATACATTTATGTATTAACATTCCACTACTAATCATACTGTATACAACATGTGCAACATATTGCTTTTTTATTTTGGTAGATGCTTTTGTCCAAAGCAGCATACAGTACTGTTTGTTTTCTTTTTTAGCTGTCTTTGACATGCTTTGACCATGCTTGTTCGTACTAGTAGTCCTTGGGGAAGTGGGAAATTGATGTTTTGCAAAAATTGAAAGAAAGTGACGTTGTGTGTTGCAGGAGGGCTACTGGGAGCTAACCACAGAACTGGGTGAGCTCATGAATGTCAATGCAGACCTCTTTGCCAACGTCTTCCTGAAGAACAAGGGCATCCAGTCTCTAGGTGAGGACTCGCACAACCTGTGAAAATAGTTTTGTCTTTTGTTTTTCTCTCTCTAGAAGATTGGGTTTGTACAGGAAAGATACTCACAATATTTTCTAAGTAAAAGTGCCATAATGTACTGTACTTTAAAGTGAAATGTAAAATTTTACTTCAAGGTAAAAAAAAGCATTAAACATACTCACGTACATAGTGAAAGCACGTTAACAGGATTTAAGCTATTGCCAAAGAGCAGGTTGATCTGATTACTGTTAAACTGATGGGAAGAAGTTTCAAATGCATTTTCATCATCTCTTTTATTCTCTGGAATCTTGTGTTTTTAGATCATTAAAATGTGTTGAAATGACCGGTATAAAGGCTTACTGAAAGGTTTCCTATAGAATTTAAAATCATTGTTCAAAGTGAATATAGTTAAGAGAAGAACCAGAACTTCAAAGGGGCCACACTTTTCAGTGTGTGAAATGAGAAACGTGGTGGAAAACAAGTCCGTTCTAATGCGACTTCTCTGCTTTCAACAGACTTTATTAACATTGTAAGCCAGTAATTGAGTGAAGGAAGTGGTCGTTTCCCCCAAATCACAATCAACATTTGTTCATCTCTCCCCCAGAACTATGCAGGCAGAGTTTAGATTTTATTTGCCCAGATTTTAAGATTAACCTCTGCTTCTTCAAGTGCTCCAGTCAAAGAACAAATGATTTGAAAAAAAGTGTGTGTGTGTGTAGGTGTGAGGGCCCATGAAGACATCCTGAAGCTGGTGGCGACTCTTCTGGTTCTGCAGCTGATGAGGGTGGAGAAGCTGAAGGAGGGCGAACTGCTCCGCACACTCTTCTGTCTGGATGACTCACCTCAGCCGAGGTCTGTCCAAACCCAAAAATAAATAAATAAGGTTTTTGTTGGTATTTGTAAAAACACAACAAGTGCGTTGAGACATAAAGGCGCATCCTGCCATCAACATGCATGTTCAAAACAGGAAATGTAGGGAGGAAAACAAGTGTGATGTCTTATGTTAATGAAGGAAATCCTACTCAACCTTACTCACATGAGGTTATCTTAGAAAAGCATGTGTGTTACAACCTACAGTAGATATAAAAAGTTGTTCGAAAACACAAGATATGATGAATCCATAATCAAGCATAAAGGCTTGCATTGTCAGAAGAGGAACTGTAAGAGGAAGCATATGGCAATTTATTCAGACACAACCTAAAAGTGCCCAATGACTTTTAATGTACTTCTTAAAATTCTACTTTCTTGATTTAACCCATGGTTCTCAGCCGTGAGAGTCATGTATTGTAATTTTCTTGTTAGGAGTCACTGTTCCCGGTTTAGCTACCCTGTTTTAGTAACGACTGACATTTTCTTCCAGGCCCGAGCGGTGGGAACAGGTGAAGAAGGCGGTGGACTGGGTTTGCTGGGCTGACCGGCAGTACCCGTGCGTCTACAGCCGGCTGGAGTTTGGTCTGAGCTGGGAGACTTCCACCCGTCAGCTGCTGGGTTTTGAGGGCCTCCCTCCCTTCTCACCTCTTAGTGGTCTGAACCTGCAGAGGACCGTTGGGGATCTAATGGTACACTGAGCATGCCAACATAACTGAGGGAGCATGAAGAGAAGATAGTGTGAGAGAAATTCATAACACTTTACCGTTTTTGAGGGGATTTCTTTTTTTGGGGGGGGCTTTTGTGGTCTTTATTGACAGGACAGCTTGGAGGGAGTGGGGGGGTGGACACATGCAGCTGTAGGTCGGATTCAAATGCACAGCCGCTGCCAAGGACTCAGCCTACGTGGGGCGCAGACTCTACTGAATGAGATAGAGGTTGCACTGGGATTAGATAATTTTAGCAATTTATTTCTTAAATATGCATGATTTATACACATTTTATAAACTTAAATAACCAGATACAGTTGATTTCTGTAGTCATCTTATTTCTTTAAACTTTACAAATACAAGAATTGAAGTTTCTTTTTTGATGTGGGGGTTTGGAGATTTAGATTTCTCCTGGTTCATTGCTTGGACATTTACTGATATACTAATAACCTGGTGTTTGTAACTGCTTTCTACATGTTCAGACAGGGAAATTATCCATGTGACAGCAGGACTACAGGATAAAAGGAAAGGTCATGAAGAGTAGCAGGGTACTGGTGTATTCAGAATATTCCCATCCAAATTTACACTAAAACGAAAACTAAATGCTGTAATACAGCAGCATCTAGAGGTGCGGTTTCCTCTGAGTGTTTGACTGTTAAATTTAGACAAAATCAGGAAGCAGTGCCTTGATATTTGAAGGAAGCAGTGAAAGTTATTTAGAAATATTTCCAACTAAGGTCAGAGAAGTGGAGAAATGTGATGACTGACTTGCTGCATATGTAACCAGGGCCAGAAAAGCAGAATTTATAAATCCAGGAAAATATTGTGCATGCACATGTGCTGATAACAGGTCAGTTTTAGGATTGAAAAGCCTGCTTTGACACTTCTCTTTTTAACTCAGAAACTGCTTTTGTTCTTCCCCTAAAACCTAAAGAGAAATATAGAGATATAGGGAACAATCCTATGAATTATTTTTTAAATTGTGTCAACTTCTTATGTTCATGATCAGCAGCAGATAGAATGCATTATATAAAAGAACGTTATTAGGTAACTGGCTGTCACTTGTTGTTCTTTGTTATAATGGTTGCTGAATTTGAGTGTGTGTGTGTGTGTGTAATCAAGAACAGAATTAAAAATATTTCACAATGTTCTTCGAGCACCTTAATATTTATTTTTGTGTTCATAACCATATTTAGTTAATTCTGCAGGAACCCTCTGTTGTCCTTTACCTCCTGTCCACACAGCCGCTCTGCACGCATTATCTACTGGTCTGAATATGATCTGGCTTTAGGCATGCTGTTAGGCTTCTTATTACACCTCTTTACAGTATCAGTAATCAGTAGTTTTCCAATAGCATTATTGCTCATGGGGTTAGTAAGTTGATGTCTCTCTATTTAAAATGATGAATTTGATTGACAATGTACTTACTACGAGATTTACACCAGAGGCAGTGTCAAAGTCAGAGGAAAACAACAATTAATCCTGTTAGGCTGTCTGTAGGCATGGGAATCACCGGAGGCCTCAAAATACGATATTATCATGATAATTATTTCAATTAAAATGTGCTTATTGTATCAAACATAACAAGAGTTATCTTGAGAGACTTTACAGATAGAGTAGGTCTGGACCACACTAATATACAACCATTCCAGTAATTCCCACTGTCACCATACAATATTATTGTGATTTTAAACATATTAAGATACTCTGTGATTTATTGCAATTTACCTTTTTGAAACCTGGGACCAGGTTTTATTTCTTCAGGGATCCTCTAACAGTATGTTTGATTTTTTTTTTTCTAGGTGTAAGAATGACAATACATCTTCTAACCAGGTATTTGTGCTAGGCGGTTTTGGGCTCTTCCACTGTAGCAGTATTTAACGCTTGGATATCAGAGCGGCAAATGCAATAACATCAGCTTGGTAGCCATTAAATCCTCCCCCAATAGGAGACACACCAAATATACCAATCAAGGGGCATGGGGACACAGGGATATTAAGGACTACAGAGAGGGCGTCAAAAAAGGATGTCCAAAAAGAGTATAGCTTATGACAGGAGAAAAAAGTGTGTGTATGGTCTGCTGGAGATTGAGAGCACCTGATGCAGAGATCATCTGTGTCAAGAAATAGTCTTTTCAGTCTGGCCCTTGTGTAATGAAGTCTGAAGTCTGACCTTTGAATTGAATGAGTCTCATACGTGCACAGATACAAGTACTATGACTTCTCAGTAAAACTTCTCTCCACCAGTCCTCATCTAGTGCGAGACCTAGTTCCCTTCCCCAAACATCCCTAAGCCCTGAAGGAGGGGAGAGTTGAGATGAAAGGAGACCATGGATTGACAAGATGCTATTTTCTGATGCTGAGAAAGATATGATACTTTCTAACAGTTTTTTCAGGTAATGCAGGAAATGAGGTGAATTGTGTTTTGGTGAAATTGCGCAACTGGAAATATCTGAATAGATCCACTTTTGGAGTCCTAAATTTTGCAGCAAGGTCGGTCATATTTCCAAGTTCTCGTCTAAGTAACCAGCGTGTCAGTGGTTAGTGGAGACGCAAGATTATCTGCCATGTTGCCAGGACAACCTTTAGCACTCTGATTCGGAGCCAGAGTCGACGCCTTACTGCTGTTTCTCCCCACCAGCTACAACTTACGCCACTCTCAAAAACTAAAGAGTGGGTAGAAATAGTGTATTCTGGTATAAATAATCAGAAAGTTATGGGAGCACAGGCAATGCACGTCTCAACACCACATTGTGCAACCGGAAGTCCAGATACAGATAAATTTAACACAGATAAATCTACTTAAGTTTTTTCATTACATCTGAAATATGACCGTGGGAAACAGGAGTTTCATAGTTTATATTTAAAGCAGTCCACCCGGCAGCGCTGACTCTTCAGGAAATAGTCTGACACCTTATGAGTGATGGATGACATCTATGCCAATGTTGAATATGACAAGCCTGTTAACCCAAGACCTTCGACAAATCAGACAGGTAAGAATGTTCAGTCAGACAGAGAGGCTGACACACTGATCTGTATATTATCATCTGATTACTGTTGTATGATTAAATGGTCTTCTCTGTGTTTAGGTCCCAGGAGCTCAGAGAGGAGATTTCATGGAGCTGTTGTTCTGTGTCTGGTGCTGCTGAGTGTTTTCCTGCTGGCTGGGATCATCGGTCTCGGGGTCCACTGTAAGTCTAAATCACATTCAGAAGTTAAAGTGTATAATAGGGTTAATAAATGGTTTATAAAGCATCAATTAACAATAATTTGGCTCCATTTGGTGATCAAAAGAGATGACATATTTGTGCACTGATAAAAGCTATTCTAAATTATGTTTATCAATGCTTTATAAAAGTATTTTAAGCAATTAACAACCTATTATAACTACTATTCCCTACTAACATGATTTCCAACTTCACAATAGCCATCCTAATACAATAACATTTAAAGTAATTATTTACAAGTAATTTGGTTATCAACAAAAAACTTTATATAATGTAAATGTTATGTGTGTGTGTGTGTGTGTGTGTGTGTGTGTAAAAAAACTGCATCTGTTAAAAAACATAATTCATAGCATTACTAATAATTATCATCATTAGCACCATTCTACATCTAAGATGTAGAGGCTTTCCCTGGATAGGTGTGTTACTTCTTTCACTTTTCATCCAGGATGTTTTTCTGATCTGTGATAGTCACTGTCCTTTTTCTCATTAATGTTTTGTTCCAGTTTCGTTTTCATTTAGGGAATCATACACAGGAAATATATCAAATCCAAACAGCGGAATCAGCAAAAAAACTTATTTGCTTTTATTTAACAGAAGGATCATTGTTAAGACACAAGCAGCAGTGACATGTTGTACATCTACTTCTGATAGTTAGACTGATTATTGTTAGTGATAAAACTGCAGTAGAAAATATGCTTACTGAAGTCCACTGCAGAGACCACGACGCCCATCATAGATTGGTTAAGTGTGATTATCTCTCACAATCATGGGGCAAAATAAGGAAATGTAGTCTTGTGAAATACATTAGAAATAATATCAATACAGAAGGTGTTTTGTGTTTCTAAGAAATGTCTCTTAGTAATTTCAGACCATGTGACATTACGTGGATCAGCTGCAGAGCTCTCCACTATCAAGACCGACCTGACTGAGCGTCTCCAGGCCAGTGAGAACAAGTCTTCTTCCCTGACTGAAGAGAGAGACCGGCTGAACTCCAGTCTTACTGAAGTGGCTACAGAGTTAGACAGGCTTCAACACAGTGAGATTTAGATTTACTTGATGTAACATTTTTACTGAGTCACTTTGCATTGTAATAAGCTGTTTTTAGTATATACTTGTATGATTTATTAACCAGGTATAGTCCAAAAGGAAGCATTTATAAATCAAACCTATATTAACAAAGACAATATGATTATAGACTCCTGGCAAATGGTGGCCTCTTTCCCTGTGTGTTGTTACATTGCACAGGTGGCAAATTCTACTGTCTTATACTGAATGCTGAATTTCCAAACTGCTGACTCAGCTGTTAAATATTCTATTTCTTTTTTTGTTGAAACTAACGTGTTAGAAGTGAATTGGGTATAATGCAATTTCTCTTTGTTGTATATGAGAGGCTGTAGGTTGAGCTCACTTTTGCAGCTAGGCTGAAGACTGTATTAAATTAAACGGGGAAACATCAGGCATGCATTGGTACCACTCTACATGTACTAACAAACAAGGAAAAGCAGCAGTTCATGCAAATGCAAATGTAAAATTGGCATTAAGGACAAGTTTGTGAACGGGCAACACTGATTTTGATAATTAACAACTAAAAACCTGAACACTGAACCTTTTTAAAGGGGCATTCATTGAAAAAAAAAATCTTCAGAACTAACTTCATAGATCTTGACATGCTTTTTGTTTATCTGTGTGTACTGCATCTTGTTTGTATCTTACAGAGAAAACGTGTCCAGCTGAATGGAGGATGTTCGGTTCTTCCTGTTATCTCCTCTCTGCTGAGTCTGGTTCCTGGGAGAAAGGCAGACAAGACTGCAGAGACAGAGGAGCAGATCTGATAGTGATACACAGCTCTGAAGAGCAGGTACAGTCCATGATAGTATTTTCTTCTAGGTAATATTTAATTATGATGATTAGATTAAAGAATGTATTCTGCACATATTATTGTGGTTAAAACTACAATAAAATGTGGATTTCTTCAACAGATGTTTCTCTCTGAGTTCATCAAAAAATATACTGTGTATTGGATTGGTTTGACTGACAGAGATGAGGAGGGGACTTGGAAATGGGTAGATGGAACTCCACAGACTCTGAAGTAAGACTTAACTGTAATTGTATATATTTTGAGTCCAATAATTTAATTGGTTTGAATTTCCAGCAGACAGTTTTCACAAGCATAGATGCTTTGCATGCATAAATATATAGATCTGTTTATCATACATAACATTTGACTGAACCTAAACTGTTCCTTCCATTGCTTAAAGGTCCAATATGTAATATATTTACTGTAATAAATCCAAAAATTACCCCAATAAAAAAGGACGCTGAGTGGCTAATTTCCGCATTAACGGGTAAGCGTTATTTTCAGGCTAATTTTGTCATGGTTACAAGGGACGGGCATTTTATTTCATTTCAACATTCGTGTACTCACTGAATTATTTAGCTAGAGTACACAAGTTGGTTACTCACAAAAGAAATTTGAGACACAGCAAGTAAAGTGACCCCGACCCTGGCTAACGCCGCCATGCTAACCCTGCTAACGTTACCGGAGGACCAGGCCACCGGCTAACGCCGCCATGCTAACCCTGCTAACGTTACCGGAGGACCAGGCCACCGGTGAGTTATTTTAAGCCAAGAAGGGGGGTTGTAAATTAGGAAGAGATGGCCGTGAGTTTGCATTGTGTTTAGCAATTGTTGCCACTTTGGAGGATGGTCTGGCAAAGCGAGACTACTGATGCTGGTAATTGTCTTAGTGTAGTTGCCAAAAATGTATTAATACACTAACTGTATACAGTATACCTCAAGGTTCAGTGAACTGATAATCAAATTTTGCTAAGGACAATGTATTACCCAGTCATCAACAATAGAGAACATTATATGCCACTGAGGAACTATTTTATGTCAAAGATTTGCACTATCATGTTCTCTTTATTTTTTTTTTTTTTTAGGAACTGGAGTAAATTGCAGCCTGATAATGGCGGTGGAGATCCACAGTGGGGCGAAGAGGACTGTGCACATGTTGGACCTGCCAACACTCAGTGGAATGACCGGTCATGTAAATCTCCTATGTACTGGATCTGTGAGAAAAAAACTTAACAAAAGGTTTTGAGATCATACATTTGATAATGGTTTTACAGTGTAAGGTGTGTGTGTGTGTGTGTGTGTGTGTGTGTGTGTGTGTGTGTGTGAAAAACAGGATATCACACCTGCTAGGACAAATGTTTATGGCAACACATAATAATGCCACATCAATAATCATGATTTCATGCCTGAAAAAGCATTCATGTACTACCCCATGAACTACAACTGTTCAAAGTGCTTAAATAAAGCTGAATCACATTCAGAATTTAAAGTTAGGTTGAACTCATTCTATTATGAAACCCTACATCTCTACCCCAGATATGAAAACACGGAAATCGACGATGGCTGTGCCTAATACCTCCAGCTATTATGATATGGCGCTAACTGAATGATTCCTTCCCAAGCAGGTGTCATTCACATTTATTCAGTCTCATGTACAGTGGCTAACTTTAGAGATTTCCAAACGTGTCATAAATAGTTGTAAAGTGTGCTCCTTTTGCTTATTCCTCACGCTTACATGATACTTATATAGCAAGCCTGAAATTCACACTGTGAAGAGTGTGAAAAGAGGGATTGTAGAATATATTTAGGATTAATGTCTAATCTAAATATGCAGATAAATATAATAAGAATGTAAAAGGTTTCCATAAGAGACCAAGTGTGTTTTGGTGTATGCTTATTGTAGAGAGTTGTGTGCTCTTATAGAGTCAGTGATTACAAGTTCTCAGGTCAAGGCGCATCTGCATTCCCCCGAACAAAGGAAACTGTGACGCAAGGAAGGTTTAACTTAAGCCATAACTATAGAGTTATTAAAAGTCAGGAGTCTTGAGCAAATTACATTGAGTAATAACAAGTGAAACAGGAACCAAATGTACCGCTTTGTGTGAAAGCGAATGAGAGCGAGACATATAGTGCCTTGCGAAAGTATTCGGCCCCTTTGAACTTTTGGCTTCAGACATAAAGTCATAAAACTGTAATTTTTTTGTGAAGAATGAACAAGTGGGACACAATCATGAAGTGGAACGAAATTTATTCAATATTTCAAACTTTAACAAATAAAAAACTGAAAAATTGGGCGTGTAAAATTATTCAGCCCCCTTAAGGTAATACTTTGTAGCACCACCTTTTGCTACGATTACAGCTTTAAACATGTGCCGGTTTTTAACAAAGAATGTTTAAATACAAACCAATTTCTCTTCAGTCTCATGTGCATCTTCCACGGGCGTACATTTGGGCTCTTGTTAGCAATAAAAAAAAATTTAAAAACAGACAAAGGCAAATATTGTGTTTGAGTATTGAATTGCTGTTCCTCTCACCCTTACAATGACAATAGGTTTAATGTTTGCCACAGCAAGGCCAATTTACACAAATCACAAATTTCCCTCAAGGGGCTTTACAATCTGTACCGCATACATGACACACTGGCTTTAGACCTTCAATTAAGAATTATAAAAATGTTTATGGGGGGAAAAATGGAGGAGACCTCAAGAAGAAGAACAGCCGCAACCTCTGCCAACATGTGCCAAAGTAGTGCAATTCATCGAGTGGCCACTTGAGGCTGGCTCCAAATCTAGTAAATCCCCATAGACCCCTATGTTAAAATGCCCAACGTGACAGCAGAATGAAACATGTTTACAGCCTGATACAGCCTAGTGGACGCCGTCACACGAGCTTCATTTGGGGGCTCTATAGTAAGAGTGATATTCAGCAAGGAGTGTGCATTGTGTCTCTAACCTTTTAGAAATGTAGCACAGTAATGTTTACTCAGACAGTGTTTTAACTGGACTACACTGTTAGACTTTGCTTACTTACTTACCACAAAATGCCCAGTAAAATACCATAATTTTCTTTTGTGGTTAATTACTGTAATAAACATTGCATTATGGGTATTAAAATTTCATTTACAGTGATTTACTGTATATTTTGAATTTACGGTACACTGTTAGACTTTACTGTATTTCTACAGTTACTTACCACAAAATGCCCAGTAAAATACTATAATTTTCTTTTCCAGTTCATTACTGTAATATGCATTGCATTATGGGTAGTAACATTTAATTTACATTTTTTTAATTTGCGGTAGTCTGCTGTAAAACAACCGCAGTAGTGCTACTGTAGTTGAATAAGACAGACTTAAATAAAATATTTAGTTCATGTTATAGAAGCATAGAAATGAAATGGAAAAATAAAATATCTCTATAAAATTAAATTATTTGATTTTATAGAGATATTTTACATTTTATTTATTATGCTTTTAGCAGTGACGGTAATTTAAAAATGTGACATACTTTTCAGCAGTGTAAATAACTTATTGAGAGTTGTAGAGACAAACAAGAAACGGATTACGGATATAAATGCTTGACCACCATATTTGACCTCTGACTTCAAAAGAATAGCGGGTAGATACTTCAAAGGTGTTGAAAGAAGTAGCGGCTCGAGACATCAAAGGAGTACCGCTTTGGTCCGCGCGCACCAGAGTCCGCTCACACACACCAGAGTCCGCTCACACACACTACTCAGAGAGAGCTGGAGAAGCGTTAACGTAAGCTCAATCTTTGCTAATTCTGTGACATTAAAATCTCTGATATGCCTTCCCAAGCGGCGACGTTAGGTTACCGACCTGTGTCATAGCTAGGCTAGAGCAAGCTGTTAACTAGCTTCCCCCCCAAAGGAAAAAACGTAGTCTCGCTCCAACCCAACATTTTCCCCGTGGTGAGGATGAGCTAGCTTTAATTACGACGTTCGGTAAGCTAACACAACTCGTTCTACATGCGCTGTTCGGCACATCTTTTTTACTTGTCAGACCATTGCCTGAAATACAATGTAACCCAAATTCTGGAAGTTTAAGGTCGGTTGCTGCTAGCTTATGAGCTTGCTGTTGCCGCATTTTGGCTAACATTACCTCCGGTTAATGCTAACGTTATATTCCCGATTCTGTTGATTGATTTGTTTGTTAGTGTTTTAGAATGATTAAGCACAACTTATTACAGCTATATTATAGGCCTAGTATAGGCTACGTGGTTATATTAGTGGAGGTAAAGTTAACATTAAACCGTTATCTTTACATTTGCCCATCTAGTTAACATTTAGGCTATGTCTTTTAAAAAAACAAACAAAAAAAACATTCTAGCTTATATGTCGGGTGACAGGAAAAGCGTCTTTAAGTAATGTTAATGTGGTGGATGGAAAGGAAAAAAAAGAATCGTTGTAGTTTTTTTTTAGCTTAAAAAGACGTGTGGTAAATTTAATTCAATGTTAACCACATTAAGCTCTAGTTTTGGTGGAAAATTCAGTGTCTCCAGCATTTATGGAGAGCAGTTTTTTGCCTTGGCTTCAGTGTTTGGCCACTTAAAACCATCGTGATGTCCAGCAAAGATTTGCTTCAGTGCCTTACTTTTCAGTAGTATTTTTGCTTTCTGTCACCACCTTCCTCCAACGGCTCACCGTATTGGAGTGGAAGACATCAAACTAGGTAAGCATTTTCTTGTGTGATGTAAAATAGTTAACACTAGAAAAATGATTACTCAGTACGATGAAGTAGTGCAGCTACGTACCCTGCCTGCTACAACACTGACACAACTAAATCATCTTGTATTTACCACTTGTGTAAGCAGAGGTCACAGTTATTAAGCAAAAGCTACAAAGTGTTGTTGTTTTAATTTTAGTTAAAGGTCAAGAACAACAATCTTTGAAGTTGGTCCAGTACTGAGTGAGAACACTGTGACCTGCAGCTTTCAAACCGGGCTCTGATGTAATCATATAGGGAAAATGTGCGTTGTCAATTTCGTCCACTAAAAGTTCTGTTTTTGCCACTGATGGTGTCAAATTATTATTTTAAGTTTCTGACAACATTTGGAAAGGATCCTAACAGAGATTTGCCTTTTACTTAAAGAGGAAGATCCTTAGTTAGATCAGTTTTGTGAAACGGCTCCAAAATCATCATCACCAAACCCATCGACAGACAGCAAAAGAAAGTACAATGAACCTTTGAATTATCTGTGGACTTCACTACTGGTGACTTATTTTGTATACTGTCATATTCTGTTTTTGCAAAAGTTGTAAGTCTGTTAACAGTTTAGATGAGATAAACTCATGACCATTTCTCTGCTTCTCATACCTGCCTCTCTGTCCACCTTCCAGAAGATGTGGATCAGCAAGCAAGAGTACCATGGGTCTGGCCTTCACAAATCCTTCTAAGCAGACTGTTCCTCCTTCCGCTCCCCAACCAAAGCCCAACAACTTCAGCTTTGTGGTAACAACCACACCACATTTTATATACATTTGAAAATACAGGTTATTTAGTTTTCTGGGGGATTTAAAATGTTCAATTCGTTTTGAGAGTCAATTCAAATGTTAACTACATTGTTCAGACATGTATTCGCCTCTGAATGTTGCCCAGTGTTTGGCGCATATTTAGACATTGTTTTAGCATCGCTTGAATGTCAATTTTCTGTTGTTTTGCACTTTCAGAGTTAAAAAAATATCTTGTTCCTGATATTTGTACCTGAAAATAAAAATGTATTACTTTTGTACATGGGCTAAAGTCAATTATTTGGAATTTATTCAATTCAATTGAATTTATGTAAAATATTTAAAATTGTTTGTACAGCCAATGCCAAATAGTGTAATATATTGTGAACCACAATTACAAAAAACTATAATACAGCAAGACAATTACAGTATCATTTAGCAAATTGTAATTACAATATGATTACTGTAAGGGTATTATACAGTAAAACTAAGGTACAGTAAGGGTATTTTTACTACTGTAAAACTAAGGTACAGTAAGGGTATTCTACTACTGTAAAACTAAGTTACAGTAAGGGTATTCTACTACTGTAAAACTAAGTTACAGTAAGGGTATTATACTGTAAAAACCATGTACAGTTAGGATACTGTAATCGGGTAGTTACAGTAACTTACTGGCAACGTGTTGCCAGTAAGTTACTGTAATCGCGTAGTTACAGTAACTTACTGGCAACACGTTGCCAGTAAGATACCGCAAAAATACAATAAAAAGTCTAACAGTGTACTTACTTTTACATAAATACAATATTCTGGTAATGTTTCCACCTGTAAAAATACTAATCTCATATATTTGTCATCTGTAGATAGATAGATAGACAGTATGAGTGTCTTATAATGAGAGGATTGTCACAGAAACTTCTTTTACCAACTCTGAAACTTGTGACTTCCTCAGAGGGTGTGACACTGGAAAATTGAAACCAACAAAAATGTATAAATACTTAGATTCCTTATATGTAGTGCAGTCTGTGCTGCAGCGCTGACCCTTCAGGAAATAGTCTGATACCTTATGAGTGATGGATGAAATCTATGCCAATGTTGAATATGACATGCCTGTTAACCCAAGACCTTTGACAAATCAGACAGGTAAGAATGTTCACTCAGACAGAGAGGCTGACACACTGATCTGTATATTATCATCTGATTACTGTTGTATGATTAAATGGTCTTCTCTGTGTTTAGGTCCCAGGAGCTCAGAGAGGAGATTTCATGGAGCTGTTGTTCCGTGTCTGGTGCTGCTGAGTGTTTTCCTGCTGGCTGGGATCATCGGTCTCGGGGTCCACTGTAAGTCTAAATCACATTCAGAAGTTAAAGTGTATAATAGGGTTAATAAGTGGTTTATAAAGTATCAATTAACAATAATTTGGCTCCATTTGGTGATCTACAACAGAGATGACATATTTGTGCACTGATAAAAGCTATTCTAAATTATGTTTATAAATGCTTTACAAAGTATTTTAAGCAAATACCAACCCATTATAACTACTATTTCCTACTAACATAATTTCCAACTTTATAATAGCCATCCTAATACAGTAACATTTAAAGTAATTATTTACAAATGATTTGGTTTTCATCAACAAAAACTTAATATAATGTGTGTGTGTAAAAACGGCATTGTTTAATATAATATATATATAATAAATATAATTCACAGCATTACTAATAATTATCATCATTAGCACCATTCTACTCTACAAGATGTAGATGCTTTCCCTGGATAGGTGTGTTACTTCTTTCACTTTTCATCCAGGATGTTTTTCTGATCTGTGATAGTCACTGTCCTTTTTCTCATTAATGTTTTGTTCCAGTTTCGTTTTCATTTAGGGAATCATACACAGGAAATATATCAAATCCAAACAGCGGAATCAGCAAAAAAACTTATTTGCTTTTATTTAACAGAAGGATCATTGTTAAGACACAAGCAGCAGTGACATGTTGTACATCTACTTCTGATAGTTAGACTGATTGTTAGTGATAAAACTGCAGTAGAAAATATGCTTACTGAAGTCCACTGCAGAGACCACGACGCCCATCATAGATTGGTTAAGTGTGATTATCTCTCACAATCATGGGGCAAAATAAGGAAATGTAGTCTTGTGAAATACATTAGAAATAATATCAATACAGAAGGTGTTTTGTGTTTCTAAGAAATGTCTCTTGGTAATTTCAGACCATGTGACATTACGTGGATCAGCTGCAGAGCTCTCCACTATCAAGGCCGACCTGACTGAGCGTCTCCAGGCCAGTGAGAACAAGTCTTCTTCCCTGACTGAAGAGAGAGACCGGCAGAACTCCAGTCTTACTGAAGTGGCTACAGAGTTAGACAGGCTTCAACACAGTGAGATTTAGATTTACTTGCTGTAACATTTTTACTGAGTCACCCTGCATTGTAATAAGCTGTTTTAGTATATACTTGTATAATTTATTAACCAGGTATAGTCCAAAAGGAAGCATTTATAAATCAAACCTATATTAACAAAGACAATATGATTATAGACTCCTGGCAAATGGTGGCCTCTTTCCCTGTGTGTTGTTACATTGCACAGGTGGCAAATTCTACTGTCTTATACTGAATGCCGAATTTCCAAACTGCTGACTCAGCTGTTAAATATTCTCTCGCCTTTGCTTATTTCATAAGAGTCACACTGCATACGATGATCACTAGTAGATATCAGGGACAGACTGACAATCTGTGCTTTTGAGACGGAGTACAGACAGCAGAGTTATTTTCTTTTTTTTTTGTTGAAATTAACGCATTAGAAGTGAATATATAATGCTATTTCTCTTTGTTGTATATGAGAGGCTGTAGGTTGAGCTCACTTATACTGCTAGGCTGAAGACTGTGGTATTAAATTAAACGGGGAAACATCAGGCATGCATTGGTACCACTCAACATTTACTAACAAACAAGGAAAAGCAGCAGTTAATGCAAATTTAAAATTTCAAGCCAATAGGAAGACTTGGCATTAAGGACAAGTTTGTGAACGGGCAACACAGATTTTGATAATTAACAACTAAAAACCTGAACACTGAACCTTTTTAAAGGGGCATTCATTGAAAAAAAAAATCTTCAGAACTAATATTCATAGACCTTGACATGCTTTTTGTTTCTCTGTGTGTACTGCATCTTGTTTGTATCTTACAGAGAAAACATGTCCAGCTGAATGGAGGATGTTCGGTTCTTCCTGTTATCTCCTCTCTGCTGAGTCTGGTTCCTGGGAGAAAGGCAGACAAGACTGCAGAGACAGAGGAGCAGATCTGATAGTGATACACAGCTCTGAAGAGCAGGTAGAGTCCATGATAGTATTTTCTTCTAGGTAATATTTAAATATGATGATTAGATTAAAGAATGTATTCTGCACATATATTGTGGTTAAAACTACAATAAAATGTGGATTTCTTCAACAGATGTTTCTCTCTGAGTTCATCAAAAAAAATACTTGGTATTGGATTGGTTTGACTGACAGAGATGAGGAGGGGACCTGGAAATGGGTAGATGGAACTCCACAGACTCTGAAGTAAGACTTAACTGTAATTGTATATATTTTGAGTCCAATAATTTAATTGGTTTGAATTTCCAGCAGACATTTTTCACAAGCATAGATGCATTGCATGCATAAATATATAGAACTGTTTATTATAGATAATAACATTTGACTGAACCTAAACTGTTCCTTCCATTGCTTAAAGGTCCAATATGTAATATATTTACTGTAATAAATCCAAAAATGACCCCAATAAAAAAGGACGCTGAGTGGCTAATTTCCGCATTAACGGCTAAGCGTTATCTTCAGGCTAATTTTGTCACGGTTACAAGGGACGGGCATTTTATTTCATTTCAACATTCGTGTACTCACTGAATTATTTAGCTAGAGTACACAAGTTGGTTACTCACAAAAGAAATTTGAGACACAGCAAGTAAAGTGACCCCGACCCCGGCTAACGCCGCCATGCTAACCCTGCTAACGTTACCGGAGTACCAGGCAACTGGTGAGATAAGAGGGGTTGTAAATTAGGAAGAGATGGCCGTGAGTTTGCATTGTGTTTAGCAATTGTTGCCACTTTGGAGGAGGGTCTGGCAAAGCGAGACTACTGATGCTGGTAATTGTCTTAGTGCAATTGCCAAAAATGTATCGATAAACTAACTATACATATACCTCAAGGTTCAGTGAACTGATAATCACATTTTACCGCGGACAATTGATTCCCCAGTCATCAACAATAGAGAACATTATGTGCCACTGAGGAACTATTTTATGTCAAAGATTTGCACTATCATGTTCTCTTTATTTATTTTTTTAGGAACTGGTGTAAATTGCAGCCTGATAATGGCGGTGGAGATCCACAGTGGGGCGAAGAGGACTGTGCACATGTTGACCCTGCTACCACTGATTGGAATGACCTGTCATGTGAATCTCCTATGTACTGGATCTGTGAGAAAAAAGCTTAACAAAGGTGTATGTTTTGAGATCATACATTTGATAATGCTTTTACAGTGTAAGGTGTGTAAGGTGTGTGTGTGTGTGTGTGTGTGTGTGTGTGTGTGTGTGTGTGTGTGTGTGTGTGTGTGTGTGTGTGTGTGTGTGTGTGTGTGTGTGTGTGTGTGTGTGTGTGTGTGTGTGTGTGTGTGTGTGTGTGTGTGTGTGTGTGAAAAAACAGGATATCACACCTGCTGGGACAAATGTTTATGGCAACACATAATAATGCCACATCAATAATCATGATTTCATGCCTGAAAAAGCATTCATGTACTACCCCATGAACTACAACTGTTCAAAGTGCCTAAATAAAGCTGAATTACATTCAGAATTTAAAGTTAGGTTGAACTCATTCTATTATGAAACCCTACATCTCTACCCCAGATATGAAAACACGGAAATCGACGATTGCTGTGCCTAATACCTCCAGCTATTATGATATTGCGCTAACTGAATGATTCCTTCCCAAGCAGGTGTCATTCACATTTATTCAGTCTCATGTACAGTGGCTAACTTTAGAGATTTCCAAACGTGTCATAATAATTGTAAAGTGTGCTCCTTTTGCTTATTCCTCACGCTTACATGATACTGATATAGCAAGCCTGAAGTTCACACTGTGAAGAGTGTGAAAAGAGGGATTGAAGATTATATGTAGAATTAATGTTTAATCTAAATTTGCAGATAAATATAAGAATGTAAAAGGTTTCCATAAGAGACCAAGTGTGTTTTGGTGTATGCTTATTGCAGAAAGTTGTGTGCTGTCATAGAGTCAGTGGTTACAAGTTCTCAGGTCAAGGCACGTCTGCATTCCCCCGAACAAAGGAAACTGTGACGCAAGGAAGGTTTAACTTAAGCCATAACTATAGAGTTATTAAAAGTCACGAGTCTTGAGCAAATTACATTGAGTAATAACAAGTGAAACAGGAACCAAATGTACCGCTTTGTGTGAAAGCGAGTAGTGCCTTGCGAAAGTATTCGGCCCCTTTGAACTTTTAGCTTCAGACATAAAGTCATAAAACTGTAATTTGTTTTGTGAAGAATGAACAAGTGGGACACAATCATGAAGTGGAACGAAATTTATTCAATATTTCAATTTTATTCAGCCCCCTTAAGGTAATATTTTGTAGCACCACCTTTTGCTGCGATTACAGCTTTAAACATGTGCCTGTTTTTAACAAAGAATGTTTAAATACAAACCAATTTCTCTTCAGTCTCATGTGCATCTTCCACGGACATACATTTGGACTCTTGTTAGCAATAAAAAAAATTTTAAAAACAGACAAAGGCAAATATTGTGTTTGAGTATTGAATTGCTGTTCCTCTCACCCTTACAATGACAATAGGTTTAATGTTTGCCACAGCAAGGCCAATTTACACAAATCACAAATTTCCCTCAAGGGGCTTTACAATCTGTACCGCATACATGACACACTGGCTTTAGACCTTCAATTAAGAATTATAAAAATGTTTATGGGGGGAAAAATGGAGGAGACCTCAAGAAGAAGAACAGCAGCAACCTCTGCCAACACGTGCCAAAGTAGTGCAATTCATCGAGTGGCCACTTGAGGCTGACTCCAAATCTAGTAAATCCCCATAGACCCCTATGTTAAAATGCCCAACGTGACAGTAGAATGAAACATGTTTACATCCTGATACAGCCTAGTGGACGCCGTCACACGAGCTTCATTTGGTGGCTCTATAGTAAGAGTGATATTCAGCAAGGAGTTTGCATTGTGTCTCTAACCTTTTAGAAATGTAGCACAGTAATGTTTACTCAGACAGTGTTTTAACTGGACTACTTACTTTTACATAAATACAATATTCTGGTAATGTTTCCACCTGTAAAAATACTAATCTCATATATTTGTCATCTGTAGATAGATAGATAGACAGTATGAGTGTCTTATAATGAGAGGATTGTCATAGAAACTTCTTTTAACACCATACCACAAACTTGTGACTTCCTCAGAGGGTGTGACACTGGAAAATTGAAACCAACAAAAATGTATAAATACTTAGATTCCTTATATGTAGTGCAGTCTGTGCCGCAGCGCTGACCCTTCAGGAAATAGTCTGACACCTTATGAGTGATGGATGAAATCTATGCCAATGTTGAATATGACAAGCCTGTTAACCCAAGACCTTCGACAAATCAGACAGGTAAGAATGTTCAATCAGACAGAGAGGCTGACACACTGATCTGTATATTATCATCTGATTACTGTTGTATGATTAAATGGTCTTCTCTGTGTTTAGGTCCCAGGAGCTCAGAAAGGAGATTTCATGGAGCTGTTGTTCTGTGTCTGGTGCTGCTGAGTGTTTTCCTGCTGGCTGGGATCATCGGTCTCGGGGTCCACTGTAAGTCTAAATCACATTCAGAAGTTAAAGTGTATAATAGGGTTAATAAATGGTTTATAAAGTATCAATTAACAATAATTTGGCTCCATTTGGTGATCTACAACAGAGATGACATATTTGTGCACTGATAAAAGCTATTCTAAATTATGTTTATAAATGCTTTACAAAGTATTTTAAGCAAATACCAACCCATTATAACTACTATTTCCTACTAACATAATTTCCAACTTTATAATAGCCATCCTAATACAGTAACATTTAAAGTAATTATTTACAAATGATTTGGTTTTCATCAACAAAAAAACTTAATATAATGTGTGTGTGTAAAAAACGGCATTGTTTAATATAATATATATATAATAAATATAATTCACAGCATTACTAATAATTATCATCATTAGCACCATTCTACTCTACAAGATGTAGATGCTTTCCCTGGATAGGTGTGTTACTTCTTTCACTTTTCATCCAGGATGTTTTTCTGATCTGTGATAGTCACTGTCCTTTTTCTCATTAATGTTTTGTTCCAGTTTCGTTTTCATTTAGGGAATCATACACAGGAAATATATCAAATCCAAACAGCGGAATCAGCAAAAAAACTTATTTGCTTTTATTTAACAGAAGGATCATTGTTAAGACACAAGCAGCAGTGACATGTTGTACATCTACTTCTGACAGTTAGACTGATTATTGTTAGTGATAAAACTGCAGTAGAAAATATGCTTACTGAAGTCCACTGCAGAGACCACGACGCCCATCATAGATTGGTTAAGTGTGATTATCTTTCACAATCATGGGGCAAAGTAAGGAAATGTAGTCTTGTGAAAACATTAGAAATAATATCAATACAGAAGGTGTTTTGTGTTTCTAAAAAATGTCTCTTGGTAATTTCAGACCATGTGACATTACGTGGATCAGCTGCAGAGCTCTCCACTATCAAGACCGACCTGACTGAGCGTCTCCAGGCCAGTGAGAACAAGTCTTCTTCCCTGACTGAAGAGAGAGACCGGCTGAACTCCAGTCTTACTGAAATGGCTAAAAAGTTGGACAGGCTTCAACAGAGTGAGTTCTTGCATCTGGTATTTAGATTTACTTGCTGTAACATTTTTACTGAGTCACCCTGCATTGTCATAAGCTGTTTTTAGTATATACTTGTATGATTTATTAACCAGGTATAGTCCAAAATGAAACATTTATAAATCAAACCTATATTAACAAAAACAATATGATTATAGACTCCTGGCAAATGGTGGCCTCTTTCCCTGTGTGTTGCTACATTGCACAGGTGGCAAATTCTACTGTCTTATACTGAATGCCGAATTTCCAAACTGCTGACTCAGCTGTTAATTATTCTCTCTTGCCTCTGCTTATTTCACACGAGTCACACTGCATACAATGATCACTAGTAGATATCAGGGACAGACTGACAATCTGTGCGTTTGAGAAAGTCCAAAATGGCACAAAAAAGTCTGATAAAGCGATATTAACAGCCAACAGCAGGGGGCGCTGATACGATCACATAAGCTACGTTTAAAAAAAAAAAAAAAACGGAGTACAGTCAGTTATTTATCAGCAAGATGTACCAGTAATTGCCAGGAACAGGACACTAATATGATAAATAGGCTGCCTTTATCTCTATCTTAGCGGAATGCATAGTCAGCTATCAACACCGGTGTGCATCATGATTATGAAAATGATCGTGCCATTTAGTTCTGTCAAACTTAACGTGTTTAATCATTTTTGTTGAAACTAACGCATTAGAAGTGAATTGCGGGTATAATGCGATTTCTCTTTGTTGTATATGAGAGGCTGTAGGTTGAGCTCACTTTTGCAGCTAGGCTGAAGACTGTGGTATTAAATTAAACGGGGAAACATCAGGCATGCATGGGTACCACTCTACATGTACTAACAAACAAGGAAGGGGGCTAAATAAGTCATCAAATTTAACCGAAGGTTTAACCGAAAAATAGCTTGCACTGTCTGATTATCTGATTTCCATCAGAGTGCAGTTTTGTCCTTTTTCAGAAGGTAACGAATGATTGGTTACCCTTTTTTAGAAGGGTTGTTACCCTTTTTCATAAGGTAACGAATTATTAGTTACCCTACACTTTTTTGTGATGACGCCGGTCCCTTGCTCTTTTCAACATTCTTTTTTTTCTTTTTCTGATCGAAGAAGAAGATTCCTGTTCCTGAAATTTTGATTTTTGAATACATGTGGTCCTCCTTGTTTTAACAAACGCAAATGTAAAATTTCAAGCCAATAGGAATACTTGGCATTGATGGTGGTGGTCAATATTCATGAAAAAGGACAAGTAGGCGAACAGGCAACACAGATTTTGATAATTAACAACTAAAAACATTACACACTGAACCTTTTAAAAGGGCATTCATTGAAAAAAATCTTCAGAACTAATATTCATAGACCTTGACATGCTTTTTGTTTATCTGTGTGTAGTGCATCTTGTTTGTATCTTACAGAGAAAACGTGTCCAGCTGAATGGAGGATGTTCGGTTCTTCCTGTTATCTCCTCTCTGCTGAGTCTGGTTCCTGGGAGAAAGGCAGACAAGACTGCAGAGACAGAGGAGCAGATCTGATAGTGATACACAGCTCTGAAGAGCAGGTACAGTCCATGATAGTATTTTCTTCTAGGTAATATTTAAATATGATTATTAGATTAAAGAATGTATTCTGCACATATTATTGTGGTTAAAACTACAATAAAATGTGGATTTCTTCAACAGATGTTTCTCTCTGAGTTCATCAAAAAAAATACTTGGTGTTGGATTGGTTTGACTGACAGAGATGAGGAGGGGACCTGGAAATGGGTAGATGGAACTCCACTGACTCTGAAGTAAGACTTAACTGTAATTGTATATATTTTGAGTACTATAATTTAATTGGTTTGAATTTCCAGCAGACATTTTTCACAAGCATAGATGCATTGCATGCATAAATATATAGAACTGTTTATTATAGATAATCACATTTGACTCAAACTAAACTGTTCCTTCCATTGCTTAAAGGTCCAATATGTAATATATTTACTGTAATAAATCCAAAAATGACCCCAATACGTCCTCACATATTAAGGAAACATGCTAAGTTGAAATACTATCTTTTCGGCCACTATTTTCTCTTTTGAAATTTGTGCCGGAATTTCTGTTTGTGTTTTGACCTGTGTGTTGTTATCAACTACCCAGTTTAACAGCCAGGCCGGGTTGCCAGATATACCTGTAAAAACATAAACCCAGCACACTACAGCTGTAACGTTAGTACAGCTATGAAAGCAGCAAACGAACAAATAGGATCAACGCACATATATTCCAACAGTTGCGTGACCAGAGACATAACAAACCAAGGGGTAAATATTGGAGATATACAGTACAGGCCAAAAGTTTGGAAACACTTTCTCATTCAGTGTGTTGTCTTTATTTTCCTTCCTATTTACATTATAGATTATCACTGAAGGCATCAAAACTATAAATGAACACATGTGGAATTATGTACTTAACAAAAAAAGTGTGAAATAACTGAAAATATGTCTTATATTCTAGTTTCTTCAAAGTATCCACCCTTTGCTTTTTTGATAGCGCTGCAAACCCTTGGTGTTCTCTCAATGAGCTTCATGAGGTAGTCACCTGAAATGGTTTTCACTTCACAGGTGGGCCTTGTCAGGGTTATTTAGTGGAATTTCTTGCCTTATTAATGGAGTTGGGCCCATCGGTTGTGTTGTGCAGAAGTCAGGTTGATACACAGCCAACAGCCCTATTGGAGAACTGTTAGAAATCATATTATGGCAAAAAACAATCAGCTAAGTAAAGAGAAACAAGTGGCCATCATTACTTTAAGAAATCACGGTCAGTCACTCCGGAAAATTGCGAAAACTTTGAACGTGTCCCAAAGTGCAGTCGCAAAGACCATCAAGTGCTACAACAAAACTGGCTCACATGAGGAAGCCCCAGGAAAGGAAGACCAAGAGTCACCAAGTTCATCTGAGTCACCAGCCTCAGAAATCGCAAGTTAACAGCAGCTCAAATTAGAGACCAGATGAAAACCACACAAAGCTCTAACAGCAGACACATCTTTATAACAACTGTTAAGAGGAGACTGCGTGAATAATAATAATAATAATAATCTTTATTTGTAGAGCACTTTTCAAAAACAAGTTACAAAGTGCTTTAACAAGTGTAAAGAGACAATAATACAAAAAGATAAAACCACGAAAAACATTTAAAGACTAAAATACAGCTAAATATAAAATTCCTAAAATGCAATAAAATAAAAGTGATAAAATAAAGTCAAATAAGATCGGGAAAGGCTCTCCTATAAAAGTATGTTTTAAGAAGGGACTTAAAAGAGTTCACTGACTCAGCTGACCTGATTTCCTCGGGCAGGCTGTTCCAGAGCCTCGGGGCCCTGACAGCAAACGCTCTGTCCCCTTTAGTTTTCAGTCGAGACTCTGGAACAGATAGCAGACCTCTGCCCGAGGATCTCAAGGTGCGTGCTGGTGTATATGGGACTAAAAGGTCAGAAATATAACAAGGCGAGAGGCCTTGAAGAGCTTTAAAAGTGATCAATAGAATTTTAAAGTCAATTCTAAAACATACTGGGAGCCAGTGTAATGAAGCTAAAATAGGAGTAATGTGGTCATATTTTTTTGTTCTTGTTAAAAGCCTGGCAGCTGAGTTCTGGACAGTCTGGAGTCGGTCAATAGATTTTTGGGTTAAACAGGTGAAAAGACTGTTGCAATAATCCAGGCGTGATGAGATGAAGGCATGTAAAATGGTCTCGGTGTCCTTAAAAGTTAACATTGATCGAATTTTAGCTATATTTCTTAGTTGATAAAAACATGATTGAACAAGCTTTGTGGTGTGCTGCTCAAAATTTAAATTACTATCAAACCAAACACCGAGGTTCTTTGCCACAGGCTTTATATGATTTACTAGCGAACCGGCAGATGGCAGTATTTGATTTGCCATCTGCTGAGACCCGATGACCAGGATTTCTGTTTTGTCTGAGTTCAGCTGGAGGAAATTATTTGACATCCATTTTTTAACTTCACAAAGGCAGTTGTTAAGTGAACTCAGCATTCCAGGGTCTGTGGATCTAATGGGCAAGTATATTTGTGTGTCATCAGCATAAATATGAAAAGAAATGCCATGTTTATGAATAATATGTCCAAGGGGAAGCAGATATAAGGGAAACAAAATGGGTCCTAAGACCGACCCCTGAGGCACACCATATTTAACTGAACAGAACGAGGAGACATAGTTATTTACAGACAAGCAAAACTTCCTATTTGACAGGTAGGATGAAAACCATTCATGTCAGGCTTTCATGATCAAATAGCAGCTAAGAAACCCCGGCTAAGGACAGGCAACAAGCAGAGGAGATTTGTTTGGGCCAAAAAACACAAGGAATGGACATTAGACCAGCGGAGATCTTTCGTTCCAACCGCCGTGTCTTTGGTGACTGGATGGATTCTACATGCCTGGTTCCCACCGTGAAGCAAGGAGGAGGAGGTGTGATAGTATGGGGGTGCTTTGTTGGTGACAATGTCGGGGATTCCTTCAAAATTGAAGGCATTCTGAACCAGCATGGCTACCATAGCATCCTGCAGCGGCATGCCATCCTATACAGTTTGCGTTTAGGTGGACCATCATTTATTTTTCAACAGGTCAATGATGCCATCTGTGTAAGGGCTATTTGACCAAGAAGGAGAGTGATGGAGTGCTGCGCCTCCACAGTCACCGGACCTGAACCCAATAAAGATGGTTTGGGGTGAGCTGAACCGCAAAGTGAAGGCAAAAGGGCCGGGCATTTTATGTGATTTCAACATTCGTGTACTCATTGAATTATTTAGCTAGAGTACCCGAGTTGGTTACTAACAAAAGAAATTTGAGACACAGCAAGTAAAGTAACCCCGACTGGTCCTGGCTAACGCCGCCATGCTAACCCTGCTAACGTCACCGGAGGACCAGGCAACCGGTGAGTTATTTTAAGCCAAGAAGGGGGGTTGTAAATTAGGAAGAGATGGCCGTGAGTTTGCATTGTGTTTAGCAATTGTTGCCACTTTGGAGGAGGGTCTGGCAAAGCGAGACTACTGATGCTGGTAATTGTCTTAGTGTAATTGCCAAAAATGTATTAATACACTAACTGTATACAGTATACCTCAAGGTTCAGTGAACTGATAATCCAATTTTGCTGTGGACAATTGATTCCCCAGTCATCAACAATAGAGAACATTATGTGCCACTGAGGAACTATGTTTATGTCAAAGATCATGATTCTCTTTATTTAAATATTTAGGAACTGGAAGAGAGCGCAGCCTGATAATGGCGGTGGAGATCCACAGTGGGGCGAAGAGGACTGTGCACATGTTGGACCTGCCACCACTGAGTGGAATGACTTGTCATGTGAATCTCCTATGTACTGGATCTGTGAGAAAAAAGCTTAACAAAGGTGTATGTTTTGATATCATACATTTGATAATGCTTTTACGCTAACTGAGTGATTCCTTCCCAAGCAGGTGTTATTCACATTTATTCAGTCTCATGTACAGTGGCTAACTTTAGAGATTTCCAAACGTGTCATAATAATTGTAAAGTGTGCTCGTTTTGCTTATGCCTCACGCTTACATGCTCATCAATGATACTGATATAGCAAGCCTGAAATTCACACTGTGAATAGTGTGAAAAGAGGGATTGTAGAATAAAACGTTTGTGAAATAATGTTTCATCTAAATTTGCAGATAAATATAAGAATGTAAAAGGTTTCTATAAGAGACCAAGTGTGTTTTGGTGTATGCTTATTGCACAGAGTTGTGTACTGTCATAGAGTCGGTGGTTACAAGTTCTCCGGGCAAGGCCCATCTGCCTTCCCCCGAACAAAGGACAATTAACGTGCATGGAAGGTTTGACTTAAGCCATAACTATAGAGTTGTTAAAAGTCATGAGTCTTGACCAAATTACACAGAGTAATAACAAGTGAAACAGGAACAGAATGTACCGCTTCGTGTGAAACCAAATGAGGGAGAGACATAACACAGTGGCCCTCACCCTGGCGTGTGTTGTGTGAAGATAACAGTCACTGTGATGGAGAAGAAGAGGGGGCACAAGAAAGAAAGTAAAAGAGATGAGGGGAAGAATAGATCAGGGCTCACAAGGCTCGAAAGACGACAGATGTGTGGACCGGCTCCGACTTATGTCTGTTGCTAGGGAAACTTACTCTGCGTGCTTTGTGATCCCACAGATCTGTGTATTGTAACTCCGATGCTTGACTGATTAAACAAATGTATTTGACTTTCTTATCATCTAAAAGAACCTCTGTCCAACTGTTAAGCATGTATCATATATCAGACATATACACTCACCTAAAGGAATATTATGAACACCATACTAATACTGTGTTTGACCCCCTTTTGCCTTCAGAACTGCCTTAATTCTACGTGGCATTGATTCAACAAGGTGCTGAAAGCATTGTTTAGAAATGTTGGTCCATATTGATAGGATAGCATCTTGCAGGTGATGGAGATTTGTGGGATGCACATCCAGGGCACGAAGCTCCCGTTCCACCACATCCCAAAGATGCTCTATTGGGTTGAGATCTGGTGACTGTGGGGGCCATTTTAGTACAGTGAACTCATTGTCATGTTCAAGAAACCAATTTGAAATGATTCAAGCTTTATGACATGGTGCATTATCATGCTGGAAGTAGCCATCAGAGGATGGGTACATGGTGGCCATAAAGGGATGGACATGGTCAGAAACAATGCTCAGGTAGGCCGTGGCATTTAAACGATGCCCAATTGGCTCTAAGGGGCCAAAAGTGTGCCAAGAAAACATCCCCCACACCATTACACCACCACCACCAGCCTGCACAGTGGTAACAAGGCATGATGGATCCATATTCTCATTCTGTTTACGCCAAATTCTGACTCTACCATCTGAATGTCTCAACAGAAATCGAGACTCATCAGACCAGGCAACATTTTTCCAGTCTTCAACTGTCCAATTTTGGTGAGCTCTTGCAAATTGTAGCCTCTTTTTTCTATTTGTAGTGGAGATGAGTGGTACCCGGTGGGGTCTTCTGCTGTTGTAGCCCATCCGCCTCAAGGTTGTGCGTGTTGTGGCTTCACAAATGCTTTGCTGCATACCTTGGTTGTAACGAGTGGTTATTTCAGTCAAAGTTGCTCTTCTATCAGCTTGAATCAGTCGGCCCATTCTCCTCTGACCTCTAGCATCAACAAGGCATTTTTGCCCACAGGACTGCTGCATACTGGATGTTTTTCCTTTTTTACACCATTCTTTGTAAACCCTAGATATGGTTGTGCGTGAAAATCCCAGTAACTGACCAGATTGTGAAATACTCAGACCGGCCCGTCTGGCACCAACAACCATGCCATGCTCAAAATTGCTTAAATCACCTTTCTTTCCCATTCTGACATTCAGTTTGGAGTTCAGGAGATTGTCTTGACCAGGACCACACCCCTAAATGCATTGAAACAACTGCCATGTGATTGGTTGATTAGATAATTGCATTAATGAGAAATTGAACAGGTGTTCCTTATAATCCTTTAGGTGAGTGTAGATGAAGTTGAGTAGATGAGTGAAACACCTACTTAGTGGTGATGGCAGTCTCACACTGAATATTCGATACATACTTCAAACCGTTAACTACAATTCCATTTGAACCACTGCTCCGAAGGTTGCTTTGGTATAGGAAGATCATGTGACATATGACGTCCGAAGCAGCAACTGCTTCATTCTCTGAATGAATCAGCGGAGTGGTTCGCAGCGCCACCGCCACATGGAGACTAGTCAGGTGCTGCCACTGCAACTGGCACCACCTCGTTTTGATTTGAGTTGTAGCTCAAAGCAAAAAAAAAGTTTGGTTTGTAGCAGCCTCTACAGTGACAATCATTAGTTTGTTTGTATCGATTTTTTTTCATTAATATGGAAGCTACAGCGGAGGTACAGCGGTACATGACTGCTCCACCGCTGGAAAGACCTGAAGACCCACTGGATACTGGATAAATCACGAAAATATGTACCCTTACCTTTTCATACTGGCTAAACATAAACTCTAAATGTGGAGAGGTTGTGTCAAAAACAAAAAACAGGCTCAGTGGAAAAGAATTATGTTCCTTAATAAAAATCAATGAGTGTTCCTTATCCCACATACCCCCTGGCCATAGTTACACAAGCACATCCAACTTGTGCCATATTTTTCCAGCACATCCTCTGTTTCCCCGATACAAAAAGCCATCAATCTTTATTTTAAAAATAATGATATTCCATTGTTAGTAGCCTATATGTGCATGTCACTAGTGTACAGCCTCCTGGGTCCGTGTATGTTTTGATCGTTTGTTTTTTCGTTTGAACCACAAAACGAAATAACGAGAAAACCACCTTTTTTCGTTTGTCATTTCAAACCAAAAACAAAGAAACGGTCAAAAAAAAAGAGCCGTTCTCCCGTTTTGGTTTCTGAATTCAAAAAACAAAAATCGACTAAACCAAATTCAAATAACGGTCCGTTTTTGGTTTTATGAAATTCCTTATTTCATTTCTCCGTTTGAAGATCTACATTAAAAGAAAGACAGGTGTGCCAAGTGACCCGGAAGTAATAGTAAATATAGCTATATAAATAAAAGCCAAGCTTTTAGAAGGGGCATAATATGCAGCACTAACGCTATACCAGAGTAACGTTAGAAGAAAATATTAAATCAATAAATAGGCTGATGTAAACCTGGACCCAAAGAAATATGTTAGCAACAGTAGTTTATTACAGTGATATCGTGCACGTACACATCACCAGCCATGTTTAATGAGCACATTGTCTGGTTCAATTCAGTTGGTAATAAAGGGTAACCTAAGAACTTACTGTGTGTGCAGAGTTGGTACTGTTAGCGCTATATTATATAATAAATTAATATTTAATGTGGTTTCCACGTAATGGACCAAACTGTTCGCCCTTTCTACCAGCAGATGGAAGTATTTAAATGACTTACTGTATTGTGCCTTTGGTAACTGTTTTAAATCAAGATTACTGATACAGATGTATTTATTGTTCATCATTATCATCATTCACCCCCAGCCCAGAGTTAACCCTGCATGCTCTTCTGTTTTAACCTGACTCTAACACTGCTATCAGCTTCCCAGCAGCTCAGACAACAAACTCACATCAGAAATGTCCTAATGTAGGCCAAATGGCCAAAATAATGATTTACCAGTGTGCTATATACTGTGTGAATCTTTCTTCGCTGTACACATTCCAGTGTGTATAACACACAACACTCCCATTGTGTCATGCAAGTGAAGAGAATCCATACACGCTAAACATTTATTCAACATAAGAGCACTTATGCTTTCAAAGGCATTGCATGTACAATCTGTGTCTGCTGTTGCTGACCATTGTGGTGTTGTTTTAGGCAAATAATAAATTATTAAACTGTTACATTTTTTTCTATTATGTTCACTTGCAGAATAGTTAAGTTTAGTTGAAATCTCCATTTGTTGTTAATCTGTTATTTTATGCAAATAATAAATGAATCAATTTATTTTATAAAAATGTTTAGATTATGTTCACTTGCTTATTGTCTATTACACACACTAGAGCCCCCTCCCCTCCCCACTGGACTGTAGGCCTATATGTGAGACATGTTTTTAAATTTGTGAGTGTTAGTCAACTCCTAAATCAGTTCATGCAGTATAATAGCACACACGTAAATCAGACAAACATTATGAGGAGAAAGCTCATTTTTGTGAGTACGCATATTGCCCGTTCTAAAAGCTTGGCTTTTATTAATATAGGCTTTATTTACTATTACTTCCGGGTCACTTGGCCCACCTGTCTTTCTTTTAATGTAGATCTTCAAACGGAGAAATGAAATAAGGAATTTCAAAAAACCAAAAACGGACCGTTATTTGAATTTGGTTTAGTCGTTTTTCGAATTCAGAAACCAAAACGAGAGAACGGCTCTTTATTTACCGTTTCTTTGTTTTTGGTTTGAAATGACAAACGAAAAAAGGTTGTTTTCTCGTTATTTCGTTTTGTGGTTCAAACGAGAAAACAAACGATCAAAACATACATGGACCCGGTCCGTGACGGACCCACAGGCATACATTTGGACTCTTTTTTTTGCAAGCAATAAATAATCTTTTAAAAACAGACAAAGACAAATATTGTGTTTGAGTATTGAATTGCTGTTCCTCTCACCCTTACAATGACAATAGGTTTAATGTTTGCCACAGCAAGGCCAATTTACACAAATCACACATTTCCCTCAAGGGGCTTTACAATCTGTACCGCATACATGACACACTGGCTTTAGACCTTCAATTAAGAATTATAAAAATGTTTATGGGGGGAAAAATGGAGGAGACCTCAAGAAGAAGAACAGCAGCAACCTCTGCCAACACGTGCCAAAGTAGTGCAATTCATCGAGTGGCCACTTGAGGCTGACTCCAAATCTAGTAAATCCCCATAGACCCCTATGTTAAAATGCCCAACGTGACAGTAGAATGAAACATGTTTACATCCTGATACAGCCTAGTGGACGCCGTCACACGAGCTTCATTGGGGGCTCTATGGTAAGAGTGATATTCAGCAAGGAGTGTGCATTGTGTCTCTAACCTTTTAGAAATGTAGCACAGTAATGTTTACTCAGACAGTGATTTAACTGGACTACTTGCTTTTACATAAATACAATATTCTGGTAATGTTTCCACCTGTAAAAATACTAATCTCATATCTTTGTCATCTGTAGATGGATGGACGGATGGATAGATAGATAATATGTGTCTCATAATGAGAGGTGAGGATTGTCACAGAAACTTCTTTTACCAACTCTGAAACTTGTGACTTCCTCAGAGGGTGACACTTGCAAATTGAAACCAACAAAAATGTATAAATACTTAGATTCCTTATATGTAGTGCAGTCTGTGCTGCAGCGCTGACCTTTCAGGAAATAGTCTGACACCTTATGAGTGATGGATGAAATCTATGCCAATGTTGAATATGACAAGTCTGTTAAGCCAAGACCTTCGACAAATCAGACAGGTAAGAATGTTCAATCAGACAGAGAGGCTGACACACTGATCTGTATATTATCATCTGATTACTGTTGTATGATTAAATGGTCTTCTCTGTGTTTAGGTCCCAGGAGCTCAGAGAGGAGATTTCATGGAGCTGTTGTTCTGTGTCTGGGGCTGCTGAGTGTTTTCCTGCTGGCTGGGATCATCGGTCTCGGGGTCCACTGTAAGTCTAAATCACATTCAGAAGTTTAAGTTAGGTCAAACTAATTCTAGTCTGAAAATATAAGTTTTCCCTAGATCAGGGGTCTCTAGAGCAACATATTTTAAGTCAAGGACCCAAGAGAGAGAGGGACCCCCTACTTCATATTTTATAAAGTTAAGTTACATATTTAACTGGGCCATCATTATCATTATAGTATAGTACGTGGAAAACTGAGCTAAGCTTGGCATGATAGACCTGTGAACATAGGTCATGTTTTATTGTTAAACATACATGTGACAGTGAATCTGAACTGTACCTGTTGACGGTTACCTTAGTGACTACCTACAAAATTTGCTTTGGTTGCATATTTTAAATGTTTTGGCACGGTGAGAGCCTTTCGCAAATGTGTCATTTTGACCATGAGTGCCACTGGTACGGTATGTGTGGGATAGCTGTAAAGTTTAATTTGATTTCCTCAAATTTGAGGAAATCAGATTTTGAGCCTTGTTACTTGGGCAGAGTTAGGAAAAAAATGTCACCTGTAAATACAATAACTTTTTCTGTATAACATGGATGCAAATAAATATATTTTTTACTAGGGAAACATAACTGTCTCTTCGCAAGACTGGGTACATGAGACATACAGAGACTGGTGCAATACTGTATAATGAGGAAGTAACATACAATAGAAGAAGGTTCAGATAATTAATGAAACAATTTATTTTAATGAAACATAAATAGAGAATAGAAATCACCCCAGCTACGACGCCAAATAGGGCCAGAGGCATAAATTGAGGAGTGGATGGCAATTCCCAACTTCCTACCCCTGTACTTCCAGTTTGCTTGCATGGATTACACCCTTCTTTGAATTAGGCTTTAAAAATTTAAATCGTAGCAATCTTTCTAAATCTGGCCGCAGACAGACATAACACCTGGCAAAGTACTCAAATCAAATCCTCTTCTGTAGTAGTTCCATTGCTGCTATAAAACCAGGGTAGGGTATGGGTAGTTCCCACTACAGTATGTGTCTCCAGGATCACATTTTGCCATGATGACACACACACACACACACACACACACACACACACACACACACACATAGACTTACAAGGTAAAAACAATACCAGCGTTATTGTCAGTAGGAGGTTCACAGTAGTGGAGTATTACATTCAAACAAGTCACAAGTCATTCTATAATGATTTTTTTTTTTTTTTTAAAAACTGGTCATCTTCCAAACCTCTATCATGCATGCACCGCATTGGATGCTGTTTCAAATGAATTGACATTTGGTCCTGACATCCTGTAGTAAACATGAATGTGTCTCTTATTCATTTTAGACTTTGACACTGTACATCGCCTCAAGGCAAGTGATTACAAGTTCTCTTCCCTGACTGAAGAGAGAGACCGACTTAATGCCAACCTCACGGAAATGACTAAAGAGAGAGACGGACTGAATGCCAACCTCACGGAAATGACTAAAGAGAGAGACGGACTGAATGCCAACCTCACGGAAATGACTAAAGAGCTGAACAGGAGTAAGTGTGGCGCACAAACATTCTTATCTACAGGAGCAGCATGGTGAAGAAAAAAATAGCATGTGTTAATCTGTAATCTCATTTTTGCAAAATTAATCTTCAAAGCTCACAGGTATTGTCAAATACAGTACATGGAACCTAATATACCCTGTTCACAGTTTGACTGATCAAAATGAGTTTATAGTAAAACTAAAAAACTAAAGGCTGTATTCTTATTTGCATCTAACTTACAGCTAGATTCTGTTCAGTCCAAATGCATCACATTTCTCACATATTTTGAATACTAACTGATATGAATGCTAACTTCCTGTCCCTCAAGAAGTATTTGCAGAAATGCTTATTAATAGAAGTGTGATATTTAGAACTGCAAGCCCGGGTTGGCATGCAAACGTGTTTTTACTCTGTAGTTTTGAGACAGTAACTTTTGTTGTATTTGTATTAAAATATACTTCCAAGACTCAAATGTGTTTTCATTTTGTAATCTTGATAATAAATATAAATTTCTCATGAAACATAATGATTAGTTACCTGAACAAAAGCAACAGCACCATTTGGCATCAATCCAGAAAAGCAGAGGTGGAATACAACGAAGTACATTTACTCAAGTACTGTACTTCAGTTCAAATGGAAACGGAAGAACTACATCTCATATTGAAATATTATACTTTTTACTCCACCACTACTGTCTGACAGCTTTAGTTACTTTTCAGATCTCCTCCCAGTCCAGGGAAAACCATGTATGTTCTGATATGTTGATGTTTCTTTGATAAACTGAAGGATGTGTTCCTTTCAGTGTTGAGGAACATTTCTCCTCCTTCTTAAGCTAAATAAAGTCTTTAAAAAGCCTCTTGGATCAGCTGGGAAAATGCATCGTCACAAAGCTGAAAACAGGGTTGTTTTTCTGACTCAATGAAAAGTTTGAAAACTTTTTAGAGATACGTGGTTCTTACAAGCATGGGCGTTGAACTGGGGGACTGAGTACCCAGGTTTACTGAAGTAAAGGATCTGAACTCTTCGTCCACCAATGATTAATTGCAATTAACACAACACCAACTTGCCAAAACTGTGTCAAAAAGTTCAAGACTACAAGCATAAAATCAAATATAAAAAGACTAGTACCTATTTTGTATTCTGTACCTTCATTAATAATTATAAGCAACGTAGTGATATTATAACACCCCCAACAATTTTACACCATAATTTGGCTTCAACAAGCCCACACTCACTATGTGAGAGAGAAGTGAAAGAGTGACAGATTGGTGGGAGAGAAGTATAGTTTTAACATTTACTGTACTTGCAGCAAAGTTAAGCCATGAAGCTGCCACTATTAGTAACAAATACAACAAACAAATAAAATAAATATACAACAAATAATATAGATATGTGCATGTCAAAATTGGAAACCACCTTCATGGATTCCAAATATGTATGTTTTTAACCTCATGTATCTTTTGCATTTACTCTTGTCTGATTTTTAAAGATCAATGTCCTGTAAGATGGAGGATGTTCAGTTGTGCCTGTTATCTTCTCTCCGCTGAATCGGATTCCTGGGAGAAAGGCAGAGATGACTGCAAGAGGAGAGAAGCAGATCTAGTGGTGATAGAAAGCTTCGAAGAGCAGGTATGGTGTGGCAGGCAGTCCTAAAGAACAAGCAGAGAGAGAGAGAGCAAGAGAGAGAGTGTGTGTGTGTGTCATCATGGCAAAATGTGATCCTGGAGACACATGCTGTAGTGCAGTGGTTCCCAATCTTTTTCAGCTCAAGACCCAAAAGAGAAATTTGGTGTCTCCCCGGGACCCAAATTTACAAAAATACACCATGAATCATTGTAACGTCTAAATTTTTAAACTGTGGACAAAAGACGGAACAAACCATGAATTTAAATGTATGTGAAGTATATTTATTCCATTATAAAAGTAATCAAAAACAGAAAAGGTCTCTATTGTCCTTTCTGTGTCTCCGTCCCCTCCCATCGTCCCTCAGGACCCACACCAACATGTTTTTAATAATGCTGACTTGAATTTAATGAGATGTATGTGTCTGGTTGAAGATCTCAACCAGCTGATCTACTCTAAGTTCGGTTTTTGAAAATGCCATTCTGAGGTCATTCTGAGGTCATTAAGAGCATTTAGTCTGTTTCTGTATTAGTTTTTCAGGTACGCTAGACTCGAAAAAGCCAGATTCTCATTTTACTCTGCCAATTGGCGACCCAATAAAACGGGTCTGCGACCCATTTTGGGTCCCGACCCTAAGTTTGGGAAACATTGCTGTAGTGGGAACTACCCATACCCTACCCTGGTTTTATACTGGCCATGGAACTACTACAGAAGGTCAAGGTCAAAGTTTATTTCTATAGCACACTTACAAACAGTCACTACTGCCCCAAAGTGCTGTACAATTATAGACAACAACACAAGATAAAAGCATAATAAATAACCGGAAAAACCCATCTGAAACAAAACATGCCAAAAAAACAATAAAAACAGACAACAGATAAAAAGCTTTGCTCAAATGAATAACAAAATGTCACAGCTCAGCCTGTGTTAAAAGCCAGTGCAAAAAGATGAGTTTTTAAAAGAGATTTAAAACTCTCAATAGAGGAAGCTGCTCTAATGTTGAGAGGGAGAGAGATCCAGAGCTTAGGACCTGCCACAGAGAAAGCTCTGTCCCTTCTGGTCTTCAGTCTGGATCTGGGACAGTCTGAAAGCAACTGGTCAGTGGACCTGAGTGCTCTGACTGGAGTGTGCAAAATCAGCATATCAGATAAATATGATGGTGCTAGCCCGTTAAGAGATTTAAAAACAAACAATAAGATCTTAAAATGGATTCTAAAAACGACAGGCAGCCAGTGGAGAGGATTTGAGTACTTTGCCAGGTGTTTATATTTCTGTCTGTGGCCAGATTTTGTCTGTCTGAGAATTGTCACCAACCCCTCAATTTGGTGTTGTGATTCCATCGATTTTTTCTATTTATGTTTCATTAAAATAAATTGTTTTATTAATTATCTGGACCATCTTCTAATGTATGTTACTTCCTCATTATACAGTAATGCGCCACGTCTGCAAGTCTCTTTACGTCTCTTGTACCCAGTCTTGCAAAGAGACAGTTATGTTTCCCTAGTACAAAATGACTTTGTTTGCATCCATGTCATACAGACAAAGTTACTGTATTTAAAATTGTGACTTTTCTTTTCTAAAAAAAGACACTTTTTGAATCCACACTTCTTCCTCTGTGAGCAAAAGCCGACATCAGTATACTAACATGCTGACAATGATAATGCTAGCACATTGGGGCTTAAACTAAAGATAATTTTCCTTGTTGATTCATCTATCAATTGTCTTGTTTTGTCCACAAGTCAATAATACTTTGTTTAAAGTCATAGAGAAGGGAAGACAACTAGAAAATATTCACATTTAAGAAGCTGGAAACAGAGAATGTTTACCTTATTTCCATAAAAAATTACTCAAATCGATTAAACAAATGTTCATTAAGTTGACAACTAATTGACTTATCGATTAATCTTTGCAGCTCTATTGCATGTTAACATGTAGCGTCTATAATGTTTATTATGTCAGCATGCAAACGGCTGATTAACACTGAACACAAAGCTGATGGGAATGTAATTAGTTTTCCAGGTATTTGGTGATAAACCAAAGTATTTGAATTAATAAAATGTTGACCTGACGATGTTACAAAGTCAAGAGATCAAAGTCATCCGCAGCAGGATGTCAACGTCATGGTGACCACAAGAAAGATCAGTTGAGCAACAAAGTCAACAGTACACTACATACAGTATATTATATAAAAGGAAGTTGCACATTAAACTGGGCCTACAATTATGTGTAGGGTGGCCTAAAGCCTTTATGCAATCCTTTTTTTTTCCATAGAATACTATTAAGATATCAAAATAACCTAAGCATTGTTGGCATGATTTTATAAATCATGTTTTAATGTTAAACATACAGTACATGATGTGGTGCAGTAAATCCTTAGGATTAAGTGTATCTGTGGATGGCCTTAGTGTCCACCTTACATATAGGCCAGCAGTATAAGCAGTGACCATTTTTATTTTCTAATTTATTTATTTTTTTATTTAACCTTTATTTAACCAGGAAAGTCCCATTGAGATTACTAATCTCTTTTTCAAGGGAGTCCTGGCCAAGACAGCGGCACAGATCACAACAATTCAGTACATTACAGACAATTTCATAACAATTTCATAAGACTATTTAAAAACATTTACAAACCATAGATTTCATTTCCAAACCTTTGAGCAAGAGTTTAAATAATAATATGTTGGATTCATGTGAAGACTTTTTAATTCTTGAAGAAACTTTCAAAAATTAAAAATAACTTGGAGGCCCCCCTGCAATACGAACATTGAATATCTGTGGTGAATTTTACTGAAAGCAATTTAATAGTTGTCAAGATATTCCACGCTGAACTACAGATGTCAACCTCAGGGAGGCGCTATAGACAAAAAAAACAACAACTCAATAACCAACTGTTCTTTACCAGACCTTATTTACTATAAGGGGCACTGAACCTGTCTAACAAATGGTCTACATTGTATTTTAATGAATGAATATTTTTTTATTTACACTCTTCACATTAAACATATTGAATACAATATATTTGCATGTGTTATTAAAACAACTTTCTGTTTTTTTTATTGAACAGAAGTTCCTCTCTAACTTTACCAAAAACGAAATGCTTGCTTGGATTGGTTTGACAGACAAAGCCGATGAGGGAACCTGGAAATGGATTAATAATGATCCGCTGTCTTTAAAGTAAGGAAGAAATTTGCTTCACCTCGGTTAGATGGAGCCACATGCATATACTGTTATATAATATATACACTACCACAAGTACATGCGATATATTTGGACTGGATTTAGAGATGTCATTAAACGGAATGACTGGCGTGCATTTTCCCTCTGATTGACACCTATGGTAGAAGAAGTACTCCGGCCTTTTCCCTTTAGTAAAAGTAGCAATACTACAGTGTAGAAATACTCTGTTACAAGCACTCAAAATCGTACTTAAGTTAAAGTACAACAGCTAGATTAGCCCAAAAATAAACTTAAAGTACCAAAAGTAAAAGTACTTATTCCTCAGAATTATGTATATTACAATATTGGATGCTAATTGTGGATGCATAAATGTGTTCTTCAATTTAATGTTTAATGCAGGGCTACTTTTAATTACTTTGCTTTGTTGCTTAATCTTTAATAATATAATATAAGATATAAGTCTATATTTATATTTTGGATATCAATAAGGTAAATCTGCAATGTAACTAAAAATGAAATACTACAATGTTTTCCTCTGAGACGTGGTGGAGAAGTAGCCTGCATGCCAGCTGAACTTAGAGTTAGTGGAGAAGTAGAAAGTTGCATAAAAATAATATACTCAAGTGAAGTACAAGTACCTCAAAATTCTAGGTATAGAGTACTTGAGTAAATTTCATTGACTGACACATTGTTAAAATACACAGCAGTTTCAAGACATCCCAATAGATCAGTGTCACTAGTTTAGTGACATTTAACACTCATTTACAAAACATTGTATAATAAAATTAAAGAAAACTAACAGGATTTAGTTAATGTTATTTTGTACAAATATTAAAACATCTAGAGAATGCATACCATGGAGAGGATGTACTTCAATAGTATGAAATATCACCACTTAAAATGTATTTTATTTTTTTATTTGATTGATTTATGGCTACTCGAGGCAACAGCCCAAGCTAAAAACACAACACTGACATTTCATCTCAGAAGGCTGTTAAGAAAAACATGTTATGTTAAAGTTACCATTTTAAACACAATTTAAACATCCAGCAGACACATAGCAACATTAGCATCATTCATTGGATTTGTGTTTGTTGGAATGAATTTAAGTGTAATTGAGCTAAATGCTCAACTGTGTTCACCAGCTAGATGCTAACTTTGTCTGTCTGATGTTTGCTGCTTGGCAAAGTGGTGTACAACACCTCATAATAACCATCACTAATAATTGGTTATTAATCAACCTTTAGTTGAGTTATATTACTGTTAACCAAGTGATGTTAATTAATAATGTTTACTTATCATCAGTAACAGTATCATTTATGTTTTTTATGTATTTGTTAATGATTGACAAATGATTTGTAAAGTTTTACTAAATAATCTGAAAAAAAACGTCGATAAAACGTTATTTGGATGACTATTGTAAAGTTGCAGATGATTATTATTACAAGCAGTTGTTGCAACATTAAATAGCCATCCAAATAATGTTTATGGATAGTTCACAACAATTATTAACCACTGACAAAGACAAAAATCATAATTTCATTATTTGTTACTTTAATTAACTAACAATTAACCACATATTGATGATGTTATTTTAATAAGGTGTTACATTTTTATGCCTGCCAAGGCTGGAAACAAAGCAGTTGTTAGTCAGTAAAGTTGGAGGCCAGTGCGTAACTTTTTGATATTAATAAACATCCTTTACATTCAAGCCATTGCCAAATGAGTCCTGTAAAAGTCTTGGTAGCATTTCCTGATGAATAACATGATGAAACGGCTGTGTTCATGTCAAACATTTACAATTTCATTATTGTCTCATTTGTTTGCCTGTTAGGTACTGGCAGGAAAGACAGCCGGATAACGGTGGTGGACATAGCCATCTTGGGGAGGAGGACTGTGCCCATATCAAAATAACTGACGGGAAGAGTACTCAGAACTGGAATGATTTGCTTTGTAGTACCAGTCTGAGATGGATCTGTGAGAAAAAGCTTTAGCATCGGTGCATAATCAGTTTTAATTCTAAACGTTTTTGGATTGTTGGCTACAACAAGGAAAACAAATCACAAATGCCCTTCACCTGCAAGTCATGGCTCAGTTGATAATAAGGAAAATCATTCAGAATTATATCATCAATCCACCTACAATAATGATGGGTTCTTCCTCATGAATCATCCTGCTCAGTTCATTGTCCCTGATCCATGCTCCTCTGTTTCTGTACCTGCATGAGAATCGTCTTGCTCAAAGTTGGTTGTCCCTGATCCATGTTGCTGTGTCTCTGCTCCTGCATGAGAATCGTCCTGTTCAGAGTTCAATGTCCCTGACCCATGCTCCTCTGTCTCTGTAACTGCATGAGAATCTCCCTGCTCAAAGTTGGTCATCCCTGATCCATGTTGCTGTGTCTCTGTATCTGCATGAGAATCGTCCTGCTCAAAGTTGGTCATCCCTGATCCATGTTGCTGTGTCTCTGCTCCTGCATGAGAATCTCCCTGCTCAGAGTTCATTGTCCCTGATCCATGCTCCTCTGTCTCTGTACCTGCATGAGAATCGTCCTGCTCAAAGTTGGTCATCCCTGATCCATGTGGCTTTGTCTCTGCACCTGCATGAGAATCTTCCTGCTCAGAGTTCATTGTCCCTGATCCATTTTGCTGTGTCTCTGTTCCTGCATGAGAAACACCCTGCCCAGAGTTCATTGTCCCTGATCCATGCTCCTGTTTCTCTGATCCTGCATGTGACTCCGTTTGTCTCTCAGGTTTTATCAAGTAGAAATCTGAGGCTGAAATCTTTTGCCAGGCTTCAGCAACATCGTTGACACTGTCGTTGCCCTCACCTGTATTGGGCTGCTCATGCATCCGAATAGCTTGAAGGTGAGGCTGACAGATTGCTTTAGCCCTTTCTATTGCAATTTCTTTTAGCTGATCTTGAAAATACTCACTCACTTGTTCTGCCAGGAGATCTTCATAAACCACTTTGTAGTAAGGAGGGCAACAAGCCTCGCTGATATGATTGGACCAATTCGTGTTTTTTCTTCTACGACAGGCTGTCAAGTTCTCAAAAAGGCTCCAAATGACAATAAGACCTGTGATTATATACAAGCCATATTCCTGGAAAAAAGAAAAAAAAGCATCTATTTAATAGTTTGAGGAACACAAAGCACAATATCATTGTGGTTTCAGACAGTTAAGCATCACTTTTTCAACACTTATAACATTATGTAAATTCTTTAAATGCCAGCAAGCACATGGCTGGAAACACATACAGTGTTCTGCATTGTCTAAACATAATATATGGACTAATGTATTGTGAGTTTGAAAAAGTACATCTGTATAAAGATAAAACACAATTCCATTTCCCAAATAGTTTTGGTTTATTACCATATTTGAGTGTTGTGTGTTGTTACTTACAAGTGATTCAGATTTATAAGCAACTTTAATGAGGGTCTCGTTGTAACTCAGCTCTTTTTTGCAAGGAATTCCAGTCTGAGAGACGTTGCGGTTTGTCATTAGGCAAAAGTACCAATCTCCATCAAGCATAACAGTGGCTGTCCATACAAAAGTCAGAGTGCCATAGCTGAAACAGAACTTAATAATATAGTTGCAGAGATTAATGGGACAAAGTCCATGCCATTTGAAAAACATCTTCCTTCCATGGAAAGACTCAACGATGCTGACAACCCAGGTGAGGATTAAAGGAGGCAACAACATGTACACTACACCATGTCGATGTATGCGTAGGACATGGCTGCATGAGCATTCAAAATTCATGTTAAATACATACTGCAGGATGTAGAAGAGGACTATCAGCAGCAGCGTACTCACAGCCTTAGTTATTATTTCAAAAAGTTTTTGAAGAAAATCATGACTTAAAGGCATGCTGGCTGAAATTAAGATATTCTGTTTTAAGGCTCCAGTTGAATTATCTTCTTTGTCTTACTCTCAGAAGATCTTGCTCAAAGAGGTGATGCTCTCTCTTCCAGTGAAAAGGTGTCAACCAGATGAAAAACTTGTTTTGCATTAAATGTCACCTTCATATATATACATCTGGACAAACCGTGCCAGCCAGTCAGCACTTTCAGAATGATGGTACTGTATGCTTTCACTTCTCAAAAAACCGAGGAGGATTTTCCTGGACAGGCTTTATTATGTGTAAAAAAAAAAAAAAAAAAGGGATCCTCATTTTGAACCCTAATCATTTTCAAAGTAAATTTTCTAGTTGAGGGTATAATGGTTCAAGAAGAAAATAAAGTAGCACTGTTCATGGCGTCTATAGTTGATTTTTATTTTTTTGCTGTTTGCAATACTAAAGGAATAGTTTAACATTCTGGGAAATACACAAACTTTTACACTATTTTCCTCTGCTTCTAGTTATTAATGCTATGCTACACTAACCACCTCCCACCTCCAGCGATGTACTTAATGCACAGACATAAAAGTGGTATCAACCTTGCCATCTAACCCTCAAAAGGAAAGCATACAGTATGCACTGAGCCTATTTATAATAATTAATAATAATAATTTATTGATCTCCAGTGGTGAAATTACAATTTACACTCTGTTTGTTAGTAATCACTACACACACATGCTCATCCACAAATGGAGAGATCTTTTGGGCAAATTTCCAGCTGCTGGCAGCAGAGAAGAGTGGACATCATTGGATGCTGCTGTTATTTATCATAATTCAACAAGTTAAAGGCAGAATGTGTGGGATTTATACATTGCGATTTGTAAAACACAATATTCAAGCCTATACATTCTACAATTTCAAGGGCCTCAAGTGAGGGAAATAACAATTTGTGCATGCTGATGTTGGCGTGCTGCAATCTTATTGGCTGTTTGCCAACTACTGTTGTCATTGACTCGTAGTTGGCAGACATTAGTATTTTTTTTTTATAGAAGATAATAACGTTCATTAAGGTTCATATAAAGTAAGAATGTGTTTAATCCAAAAGAGGTAAGATCAGAAAGTGATTGCTTCCTGATGAATGCCCGTAAAAAGAAGATGTAAAGCAAGAAGTGCCACTAAATGTCTTAACCCACTTCAGTAAAGAGCAATCAATGTCTTTATGGGAAATTAGCTTTGTGTGGTTGGAATAAGGAACAGAAATACATGCCACTTCTTATTTCACCTTATGTATTGTATGTAATGTGTGTTTTATATATCTTACAACATCTGTCACATGCAGTCTTGGTTGGCAGAATTTTTAACTGGTCAATCAATTGGTTGGTTCTTCCCTTCTCATGCTGATGGTGTTGGTCTTGTTCCCCTCATGGTATATTCCATACATATTTGTAGTCTAACCAGATAAATCCTGTTCAGCTGACACATTTATGTCTTTGTGCCCACATGACTTTTGGGGATTTCAGTTTTGCTTACAAATATGAGATCATAGTCTACCAATTTTTATATTTTTGATATTTTTGTATTTCTTTGTGCCATTGAACATATAATGCATGTGGTGAAACATTTACAGGAAAAAGCTTGTTACCTTAGTTCAGAGTTTAAGTATCAAATGTCTGTTGTTTCTGCTGTCAATGATTCTACTACGACACATTAAAGTTGACTCCACCTTAAGTAAATTTAGGAGGAATTCTAGGGTACTTGTCATTCTTTTGCCATTACGTATGCTGATAATCTTCACAATATTATGCTAAAGTCACATAAATAACCCAACCCATTTCATACCTGTACACATGCCAAATGTACTCTGGGAAACAAGCTGAGTTGGAGTCAATTTATTTTGATAATCAGTAGTAGCCTAGAATTTGATAAGATGAATGAGCTACTGTGACAACGATGTCAAAAAGACTGAAGCACACGCCTTAAAAGGTAATATTTACTTATGGTGTTGTGTTTCAAATGCTGTGAGGGAGAACAACGGGCAGTCATTCTGTGGAAGTAAAAGTCTGTGTGGAAGTAGAGTTTGTGTGGGGATTATTTTCGGAGGAATGGGGGATCTTTGACTTAAGCAACAGGGTCAAATTGTTGTTGTTCTTCTCAAGAGGTTTCATCAGCAGCCATGGCAACCTTTGGCCAGATCATCTTCGCCAGGTGTGTCCATGAGGTTTGAATGTGTTCTCTACTGACGGCGATTTCATTCTGAAAACATTAAGGTGTCTACAGTAGTGGAAAATAGTACATTCACTCAAGTACTTCATGAAGTGCAATTTTGAGTTTCTTGAATATTTCTGTCTTTCTGTATTTCTATGCTTCTACTCCACATTTCAAAGGGCATTTTGTTTTTCATTTTAACTCAACTTTATATGAAAGTTACTGGGTACTTCTTTTAGATTTAAGTTCATAAAATACAATCCCCCACAGTTTTATTTTGTGATGCTTTGCAGGGGCCGCGTGCCCTAGGTTGGGAACTACCAAACTTTATATGGCAATCTAGTAATAATGTTATATAATATTCAGCTTCATATACTGTTGATTTTTCTGGAGAACCTTTGATGCTTTATGTAAGCTTACATTTAGCTGATAATGTTTCTGTACTTTTACAAGATTTTAATGCAAACATCTACTTCTAAACGTATTCGAGGATTGTTACTTTTACTTAAGAAATGTCTACAGATTTCTACAGCAGTATAGGAGCTTCTTGTCTAGGTTGCTGTGAAGTTGATCTGCAGGTTGATTTCAGCCAAAGCCGGCAGTTATCTCTTCTTTTACACTTTCCTGTGTTTGTGTTTCTTTGTGTGTAGCATGATTACCCTCATCGTCATATTCTCTGCCATCATCATCCTCATCTTAGCCCTGTCCCTCTCAGGTAAGAACATACAGATCCTTGTGAGATCCTGTTATTATGAGTGATGGCTCTGTCAGGCTTGAGGGGATACATGGGTGTGTTTGTCTAAACTAAAAGCTGGTTGACAACCATGTTAAAAACATGTTATTGTGTGTGTGATATTCTATATGCATTTCATTGTGTAATTGAATGTCGATCTAAAATCCATGTTTTTTGGGAATACATTCATGGGAAGGGCAGCTTTTTTCTACATTAAAGTAACAGTTAAAACACTCAGAGCACATCCTTTAACTATGGTGACATGGTGCTTTTAAACATTGACCTTTTAAATTTGCATCTGGCCCAAGATCTGCATCAGAATAGATAGATAGATAGATAGATAGATAGATAGATAGATAGATAGATAGATAGATAGATAGATAGATAGATAGATAGATAGATAGATAGATAGATAGATAGATAGATAGATAGATAGATAGATATTGATTCCAAAAAAATTTGAAATTATAGTGTTACAGCAGCACACGTACGTCAGTCACACAACACAGAATATAAATATAAATGAAATACTAGGATAAAATATACATACATACAATACACATGAAATAAAAATAATAATAATAGGAATAAAATATAAGAACAAATATTTGAATATATACAGGATGGGAAAACAAAATGTGCAACAGCTTAAATAGTATGCTAAAATGTAAATAAACCAATTGTGCAGGTTGCATTAGTGCAGTTTTGTGGAGTCTCAGAGTCTTATCTAGAATACACTCAATGACAGTCATGGGATACATTGAATTGAAATGAATTGAATTGAATGTTTCAGATTGCAGCAGTTGAAAAGTGTGAAAATGTTCAAAAATGTTCCTTTACAATGTTGATGAAAAAGTTCAATACTCAATTCAAATTGTACATTAAAGGTGCTTTAAGCAATGTCACACGTTTTTTAGGCTACACCATTTTTTGTCACATACAGCAAACATCTCACTAGCCGCTAGCTGCCTGTTCCCTAAACACACAAAAAAGCGGTCTCTGTAGCCAACCCAGGGTCTACAAATGGCAACAAAAACAAACTGGCCAACCTGCACCACAAACCATAATAATAACAGTGTTCCTACTAATAACCGACAAGAAAGAGTTGGTTGAGCCATGAACATGCATTATGAAAGTAGCCTACGTGCTAACGCTGCTGCGGTGATGGCTCAACCAACTCCTTCTTGTTGGTTATTGGCTGGGACGCTGTGTGTTATGGTTCGTGGTGCAGGTTGGCCAGTTTGTTTTTGTTGTTTGTGGAGCCTGGGCTGTCTACAGAGACCATGTTTTTTTTACAGTGTTTTCAGGGGACAAGCAGGCAGTGGATAGTGAGGAAACAAAAAAATGTTGTAGCCTAAAATCACTAAAAGCACCATTAAAGGAGTTTTTGGTCGCTGTAATAAATTTTCCTCTTTTCCATATTTTCCATGAAGAGACTCGTCCTAATGGGAAGCCAGTGTACTGTTATAGATGGGGCACAATATCCAAAGAACTGCTGAAGGCAATATGAAGCTTCAGCAGTCACAGTTAGTCAAATCAAAAGTTACGGCCTTTCTAACTCAACAGGGTTTCGTGCTGGGCCACAGGGGAGGCACAGTGATGAACATAGAGAGAATGTTGTCCTAAAAAGAAGGTACCACTTGATTTGACCAACTCCGACTGTTGAATCCTCAGTTTAGCTTTTGTTGAGCTGGAACTATAGATGTTGTGCCTTTTACATCTTTCACATTATTATCACTTTGGGAAGAGATCGCTTCACAGCCAGTATGGACAGAAGGAACAGTTACAGTGAGGGACCAATAACTCTATAGGCTCATGACTGACTATTGTTTATAACAGATTTGAAAAAAGGGAATCTATCCTTTAACTCTCTAAAGTCTAAAGTCTCTTAGGTCTAAGGGCATTTTTAGATGTCTCCTTGTCTCTGTTTAAGGGTTTTTGCATATAACCCGATCCCCATCTGTTTCATATCAAAATGTTCAGAACAAACTCAGCATTCTGTATAGTGATGCCCAAAATTGTTCCAGAACAATGTATAAAGAGATAATTTGGCCCTATAGCGGACATATTTTTTTCAAATCTCGTGTGAAAACATACCCACATTCAATTGTTTTGGTGCTTGAAATGAGTTTCAAAAGTCTTGGGTTCACAAATGAAGTGTGATCTCTGACTAAAATAGTAAATAAATGACATTTTGTAGTATCGCTTTTTCAGTAGGAGTTGTGGCAAACATTGCTTGGACTCACCAGGGTGCATCTTTTGTAATAAGAAACAGAAGGTTAAGGAATCTTAAAAAAAATCTTAGATTTGCGCCAAAAATGGGAGTAAAAAGAAATTAACCTTTATGTTAAAGTTAACAATCAGAATATGTTCTCCATTATGAGTCTACGCCTGTGTCCTCTTCCCACAGGCACCTTGTCCGAGGTGATAAGCACCAACACGTTGCCCGTTGCCAACCTTGGCGAGGATCAGCTTCTCAGCTGCTTTCTGAGCACTAAAAGTCAACCAGCCGGACTCACAGACGTGTCGGTCACCTGGGAGAAGAATGGCCTGACGGGAATCGTTTACCGCTATCAGAATGGAGCTCTGGATCTGGCCGACCAGAACTCTCAGTTCAAAGGGAGAACTCAGCTCTTCCTCGATGCTTTGACCACGGGGAACGCCTCTCTGCTCCTGAGGGGTGTGGCACCTAGTGACGAGGGAGAGTACACCTGCAGCATCAGCTCCTCTGGCGGTGGAGGGAAGGTCAACATTTACCTCAGAACAGCAGGTGGGATGACAAGTCTTTCCAGTTTCACTGTGTTTGCTTTGAAAATGAATCTCTCTTAGAACATTGGTCAAACTTTTCTTTAAGTCCCCCTATTTAGCATGTATAAGTGGTATATAGATTTGATGGTTTATAACACACTTTAATGTAGGTGGGAACAGATCTAACGACACAGTGTTTCATAACAATGATATCTTATCCAATGAAATATTGATGTGTTTGCGTCCACTTATGGGCGCCCATAGGGAGAGTTACAGTTGTTGGCAAATACTGTATACTGTCTTGAGATCTGGTACAACTACATTATTATATTATAAGTGTTTATATACTGCTCTAAATGCTGAATGAGGGGTTTAACATTTGTGGTTGTCTGAGTTCTTTCCACACTACTCTCTTATATTGTTACATCTTGGACATAATTCATTTTATTTTTTGGGACTTGCAAGTAAAAAAAGGTCTTTTTTATTTAGATGTCGTTTTGGCCTTCAGGCGATATTCAAGATCAACACATTTTTTGGGACTTGACCGATTGAAAAAGTTGATATGCACAATGTCACTATTGTCTGAGCTTGGAAAATTTACATTGTCGCATGGACTTATGATTTTTTTACTTTCAGCCTTTTCAGCCCCAACATTTAAATTCACAAATGGCACCCTGGCTGCTGAGGCAACCAGGTGGTTCCCTAAACCAAATGTGACATGGTTAAACTATGACAGGCTCATCCTGCCTGGAAACACGAGCTTCACCTCAAACTCTGCGGGGATATTCAGTGTGTCCAGCACGCTGCAGTCAATCAACGTCAGCGACACCTACACCTACAGGATTGAAAATGACCTGGTGACCGGCATCTCTACGGTAACCATAACAGGTAATCTTGTATAGTCACAGTATTTCATGCCTTTTAGACTCATGCTCTCAAGAAGACTTCTAAAGTCTTAGAAAAGAACCCTGATGACGAGACGTGTCATTAGTTTATCTCAGATTGGGTTTTCACATTGTTGACACAAAGCCTTTTCTATAAACTGGAGTGTGGAGTTTGACAGACATGAGCATTTACCTGCAGGGAGGGTATAGAGAAGCACAGTCCCTCCCCTTCTGGTGCACCACCATGGACCTTATTTCAGAATAAAATATGTACAGTAGTGAACAGCAAGAGACAAATAATTTGATTCTGTTTGAATTGTGCTACGAATTACACTTTTTTCAATTTAAAAATAATTTTGCAAGTCAAGAAAGTCGTAGTTTGCTGTTAAATAACTATATAACTATAAGACTGTAAAACTATGTAGGCTAATTGGAAAGACTAGGTCTACACAACCAAAAGTTGCTAAGAGACAGCTTGCTGAAGCTATGATTACTGTGTTTCGTAATGGGATGTAACGAGTAACAGGTCTTCTTTGTTCTTTCTCTCCCGGGCTGATAAAAAGTCACTGGATAAAACATATCATGTAACCTTACGTTACACGTGTGCGTGGAACATAAGTTACCCAGCAAGCAATGGGAAGTATATTGTGTGAGACGAGATACAGTGGCTTGAGAAGGTTTACTCACCCAGGCTGAAGTTGAAAAAAAAAAAGAGCAATAAAAAAACATCTTTTGGAAATTGATCTTAATGCCTTAATTAAAAAACGTAGGGAAATCCAACCTTTTAAGGACAACAATTTTTTTTCATAGGGATGTGCATAAAAGGTTGAATTTTCCTATTTTTTTTTATTAAGGCATTGAGATCGATTTTCAAAAGATGGTTTTTTTATCTTTTTAATCAACTTTAGCATGGGTATGTAAGCTTTCTCAAGCCACTGTATGTAGTTCACTGAGTGGTTTCACACAAAACTAAGTGGAACAAACTGTGACTGTCTTGACTTCCAAAATTATCTTTAAAATTGACAAACATCTTATGTGTAGGTCATGCAGAATATCTCACTATCTTATTGTTTGATTTAGAGCTTTTTTTTTAAATATTTTTTTTAAATAAACGGGGGCAGGAGTAGCTCAGTCTGTAGGGACTTGTCTTGAGAACCAAAGGGTCATTAACTGGTAGCTGGAGAGGTGCCAGTTCAGCTCCAGGGCGCTCCTGAGATAGTACTGAAGAGCCCCCTCATTCTAACATCTCTCTACTTAGTGCATGTATAACGTCCTGTTTGTGCATGTTTGCCTGTGTATAATGTAAGAAGACTAAAAAATGTAATTTCCCTTTGGGCATCATTAAAAGTATGTTTTCTTCTTCTCATAATGTCCTTCAACTTCATTGTGAAAAACAGTGCAACACTCAGTTGGTGGAATGTTGCCTTGATTTAACTGAGAACTAGCAAATATTTCAATATAAAAAGTATAAAATATGTTAAATTCAATTATTAATTAAAAACAGACTATTATTGTCATGGGTTAAAAATCCAAACAAAAAACATAGACATAAAATAACATATTTTTTATGTACAGTATCTGCAATATAATTCAACAGAAAAATAAAGCAAAACAGATTGTATTACATTTAAATCTCATGTCATATTTTCCAGGCACTGATGTTTCAGGGAACACATACTTCACCTACAGTGCTGCATCATCCCTGCTGACATCAACTTACCTGAGCATGACGGTCGGTGTCCTCTACATCTATTATGTGACCTAATAACACACACACACACACACACACACACACACACACACACACACAGATTTACAAGGTGAAAATAATACCAGCGCCATCGTCAGTAGGAGGTTCAGAGTAGTGCATTACTCTCTCTCTCTCTCTCTCTCTCTCTCTCTCTCTCTCTCTCTTCTTGCTCTCTCTCTTTCTCTCTCTCTCTCTCAATTTCATATTGCTTTATTGGCATGACAAAAAATGCATCTGTGTTACCAAAGCATAAGAACAAACATACATATAGACAACAACAAGGAGTAAATACATCTGATATAATAATACAAGTGAAAAGGATACTTATGATATAATTGTAGATACTAAACAAATTATGTGCATGTCCCTCAAAGGGTACTTTGAAACAATAAAAAATAGAAAAATAAAAATGATAATATATAAAATTCTCTATTTATTTAGCCTTGTATTGTGGCAGGAGAAGACATATTCAGCTGCTAGCCATGCCGTGCTTTTATCTTTCCTTAATTAAAAAAAGAATCTTTTTTGTCCTCAGTGTATGTAGTAAAGCCTGGTATATGTTTTTTCAAATTTTTGGAAATTTTTGGTTCTTAAGTCTTCATATTTGGGACATGTACATAGGAAATGTAATTCTGTTTCAATATCCTGGTGGCAATGTGCACAGACACGTTACTCTCTTGGTCTCCACACTTTTAAATGTTGACCTCTTTCAATATCCAGCTCATGGTCACTGACTCTGTATATTTTTTAAATTAGTATTTATTTTGAATCTTTTGTTTTGAGATATTAAGCCAATTGGATATCACTGTTCAGGGATTAATAACAGAGGAGATTGTGTTGTATTTTATTTTCATTTTGCCATTGTTCTTTATAGTTGTCTTTTAATACTCTGTCTAACAGGCCTGCTAAACATTCCTAAATTGCTTTTAGCTTGAGACTATTTGTATTTATCTACCTGTACAAGATACAGTTAAATGAATCACCATCCATGTGGAGAAACTGCAGAAAAATAAGAATACCATAAAGAAATGAAACAATATTACAGTATATTTCAGCATATGTGACTGTGACCCATAGAAGGGGTTTATCGTAATTAGTGGCCTTCTGTTTTTTGTATTACTGAGTTAATAAATACAATGAATTTCAATTGTTCTTAAATGGGAGGATTTCTTTCAAAGTTTGGCATGGCAAATCAGAATCAGAAAAGGATTTATTGCCAAGTAAGTAATAAAGAACTTATCTTGGTTGTTGTTAATATATATATAACATTAATATGAAATAAACAAAAAGTACAGAAACAACTAAAGGAGATATTGCAGCCTCAAAACTTATTTATTAAACACACACACACACAGTCTACATATAAATTACTGTAACACTAATTACCACTACAGTGTAATCAAGCAAAACTGGAACTCAGCAATAGTATAACAATTTGAGATTGTTTCTGACATCAAAATAGCTATTTATTGTAAATAAAAATAAAGTGACGTATAGAGTGTTCACATGAAAATCGTTCAGACATATTGTTCTGTCCGGCCAGGAGATGGGGACAGTCAGAGCCCCAGACTGGTATTACAGAGTCCTGCAAAGTCTTTGAACCTCCCCTGATGGTCTAAAGGAGAGGCTCCCTATTGGTCTGTGAGTGACTGAGGTGTCATATGTCCCAGGGAGCATGAATGCAGCCAACTCCTCCCAAAAGAAAAGTTTGACTTTCCGGTGGGATTTTAATTCGTTAAGTGAAATACATACAAAGTATGTTTCATACCACAGTGTAGAAAAGCCGGTGGTTTAGTTTAATATATTATGCAGAAAGAAGGTTCCAGAGAAGTTTTCTTTCGGTCATGACAGGTTTGTGGAGCTCGGTGGGTTTCACGGCGGTAAGCTAGGCTTTTTACTGGTTTGTTTGTAGCACCAGAAGTCACCAAAAACAGACAATGTCCCGGTCTGAACATAAAGAAAACGCGGAGCAGCTAACGTCAAACTCGGAGCACGAACAACACGGAGTCTTGGTGAACCCGAAAGCGGTTTGTAACGTGTAAACGCTTGTACCGGGACCCTAAAATCCTCCCATGTCTGCACACCTTCTGCTCCGACTGTATCGGCCAGCTGGAGCCGTTCTCGGTGTCTTCGCGTAGCCGCCGCGACGTACCGGAAAACAGCATGGGCGAAGCACTGGAGGAGGACCGACCCACCGTCACGGTGCTTTGTCCCGATTGTGACTCCGAGGTGGACATTCCTCCGTCGGGACCGGGAGGGCTGACCACCGACCACCTGGCGCTGGATGACGTATTCCTGGAGACTCTGGTTACGGACGGCCCGCTTGGATGCGACCTGTGCGGCGAAGGAGAAGCGAAGAGCCGCTGCGACGTCTGCTGCTTCAACCTGTGCGAGTTCTGCTGCCAGGCGCACAGGTAGAGTCATTTCTATTTAATTACATTCTGCTGCTATTTATATATGCTATAATAAATGTCACTCTATTCTGTACTATTCTATTCTATAATCTGCTGCCAAGAGCACAGGTAGAGTCTATTCTATTTATCTATAATTTGTAGTGTTTTGAAATGGCATTGTTTACTTCAAAAATACTCACTTTTGAGAAGCTCAAACTGCCAGATGTTTTTGCTGGATAATGGTAGGTTCTCTTCTGTTTTGAGCTGTCACAATGACAGACTAACAAGGTAATGTTCGTATTGTACTTAAGTCCATTCTATTCTAGGTTCCAGCCTATTCTATATTTTTTTCTATATGTTTAAGTTGGGTTCTCTCCTCCTACAGCCAATAGCCGGTAACATCTCATCTCCAGCTGATTTTTTTTTAATTTTTTTTTTATCAGATGTTTGGTTGAATTGGATCTTAATGAATGACATGCAGACATGTACTGTGTATCTGTATCTGTTCTTCTTTTTCCTGTCTGCAGGCGGCAGAAGAGAACAGCATCTCACCCTGTTCAGTGTCTGGAGGAGCTGAAGTCTCGTGGTCGTCTGTGCCGCCCCGTCCTCTGCTCCCTCCACCCCGGCCAGGAGCTCAGACTCTTCTGTCAGCCCTGCGACCTGCCCGTCTGCCTGGAGTGTGCTGCCACGCTACACCGCGACCACCACTGCTGCCCCACCCATGATGTTATCGATCGTTATGGAGACCGCATCCGAGAACTGGTCACGGTGCGCCTGCAACCTTGCATGGAGCGTCTGAAGGACTCACTGCAGAAGGTGGAAAATAGTCTTGTTTTATTAAGACTTAAAGCAAAGTATGTTGTGGGGTGTATTTGCTTGACATATTTTATCTCCACGTTGCACACAAATTTAGGTTTTATGATGATAGTATTGTGGCAAGTTGTATCCCAACTTCAGCCTAATTTTAAATAATAAAGTGATTTTTTTTTTTTCTCACTCTGTTAAAGGTGGAAGTATCCCAGGAGGCTTTGCGGGCACGGGTAGATGCGACAGCAAATGAGGTGAGGGTGTTTGCAAGAGCCTACGCCAGTGCTGTAGAAGCCCATTGTCTGTCTCTGCTGCACCACCTGGAGGAGCTCCATGTCCAGCGCAGGTATGGATTTTTAGAAGTAAACACTGACCAGTATTAAGCATTTCAAAATCACTTCAAGGAACCTTGCTGAAAGTTAAACTAGGATTATATTATATCTCAAAGTGGGACCTCTTCCTGACCTCCAATCTACAGTATCTATGAAGGAAAGAAAAGAAAAAGAAACAATTTATTCTTCCGTCGGATAGAGAGTTATAAAAGTTGTGGAACAGTTGTGGTAAAGTTTGACATATTATTACAGTTGTGTATTCACAGTCACTACCTCCAGCCACCTATTGGATCAGCTCCAAAAATCCAAGACCCATCTGATGCTCTCCACCTATTATATAAGTTACATCTTATGAATTTGTGTCATTATACATACAGTTTAAAGCCAGAATGCTGAACACTAGATTTTTTTTGTCAGCATATTTGAAATTGATTTTGCTATTTTGTTGTCTTACATTGTAACAAATTGTCTAATGTATTATTTCCAAGCCTGCTTGCATTTTTCTTTGTAACAGCGCAAGCATTGACTTTTCCTCATGGGACAGTAAAGTTGATCTCACTTTGAGAGTTGACAAAATAATCTCAACTCACTGTTCACTTACTAGCTTTTCCCAAAGCTTTTTAAATGCATCTCAGGGTCTTCATTAGTGGACAGAGTTTACTTAGTTGTCATTGACTCTATCAAGAATGTGATGAAGCCACTACGAGCCAAGAAATGTAATGTTTTTGGATTGTTTTTTGAGAATAAAGATTGTATGTATGCATGTTAAAAACTGGCAGCACTAACTGATGTGAGAGGTGAGACAATAACCAGACCACCTGCTCTGAGGTTTTTTTATTTCAGGGAACATTAGGTGTGCTGTATTGCCACAGAAAGATACTCCTGCACATTTCACTTTTTTTTTTTAAAATAGATTTTATTATATTTTTAATTTGGGCATTTCAGGCCTTTTATTATATAGGACAGCTGAATATGTGAAAGGGGGGAGAGAGAGGGAATGACATGCAGCCCTTGGCTGCAGGTTGGAATTGAACCTGCGGCTGCTTCTGCTGCAAGGACTGAGCCATTATACATGGGGTGCACGTTCAACCAGGTGAGCTATCCAGGCGTCCCATCACATGTCACTTTAATAGATACAAACAGGCCGCCATGGTTTACAGTGCAGAAAAACCTCTCATCGGGTGCGTGGGAGATGCTGCTCGTTATTCACTGTCTTTGTCCAACAGGAACCAGCTCCACCTGCAGAGGGCACAACTGCAGCAGGCTCTGTTGGATGTCGGTGGCGGCGTGGAGTTTGCAGAGAGACTGCTGAGCTGCGGCTCAGACGCTGAGATCCTCAGCGCCAAAGGAGTGACACTGAGGAGACTGACCAGCCTGGCAAAGAATAGCTACTACCCCAACCCGGCAACCGTTGCCCCCGACGACAGCAGTAGCATCAGCTTCATGGCCAGGGAGCCGGCAGGGGATGTGGAGGGCTACCCGGTGGTCGGGGTGATCAACTCTAAAACAGTGGACCTCAGCAAGTGTACCGTCGAAGGGGAAGGTAAACCAGTCCTGATGCAATTATATTCTGTTTTCAAAGTGCTCATAATTGCTCATTTTCAGGGTCATAATTGTACAGTATTTCGAGGTTAAATCAAAATAGGTTTACATAGTTTTAATTTTCAAAAAAACACCATATTTGCTGCAGCTCCTCTTTTCACCCTCTGTTGAGCTCTCTGTTTTAGCTACCGAGTGAAGCACCTTTTCTCATTCATAAAATTGGTAAACTGCTGCCTTTCCCTCATCATTACAGTATCCATGTTTTTAACGGGTGTCTCAATTCAGTTAACTTTTCATTTTAAAAGCTGTGAATGCATTAGTTTTCCAGAACACCTATTCTGTTATTCCTAGGGACCATCCCACCACCCGTGGGAGTAGTTGAGGGGGTGAGGTCAGCGCAGACAGCAAAGACCGAGTCAAAGAATTCCTGTGGGATCGAAGGAATGTTGAGTTGACTCAACAGCCCTGAAGGCAGTGCAATGAGGGGATGTTTACACACAAACATTACATGCACACACACAAATAAGAATGGAAGGAAAAACCTACAAATGGCATTGCAAAAGGCTCCAGGACATGTTCTAACAACAGGAATGACTTCCCCTAAAGATAAAAGACATGTATTTCAACCTCCAGGGATTCATAGTGGAAGAAAAACACACACACACTTTGTCATATTTAATTGGTGTAATTCTGTTGGTCCTCTGTTAACCCAGGTGGTATTTCTTTTTTTTTTTTAAATCAGTTTAAGTGCTTCAAGTTAGAGTTTGCGAACTTGTCTGTTAGTGACAGAAGGCAAACAATTCCAGATTAAAAGAAATATCCTGAGTCACTGTCACTAATGCTATGCACCTGTAACCCAGTCAAGGAACGTTTTATATTTAATTTATTTATTGTTTATACCTCATCATCATAAAGGGACTTTCATAGTTTTTTTTCATATGTTCAATATTTTGCATTTGTCCTCTGTTATAATAACAAATACATATGGGGGTGATGATCCTAGAATTACCCCTGAACCCAAGGCTGCACGATATGGGGAAAATATGTGCAATATACTGTATATCTAGTATATATATTTAACATTGTTTAATATCGCAATAATCATATTACTTGTGATACACGGATATTAAAATGGACTCCGTTGCCTTTCCACTGCTTTCTGTATACTGCTAAAATACAACAAATTGCTTGTTCAATTAAAAAGAAAAAGGTTATTTACGACATTCTTTTATTGAACCAATTGAACATTAAATTGAACAAAAAAAGGACAATAAAAAGAGAATGATAGTTGCATTTTAAAGTGCAGTTTTCTGCCTCTCTCTACCTCAGCTAACACAAAAAGTTTCTTTCTCGGTTTTCTTTTTTTTTTTGTGCCTTACAAATCACAACATTCCAAAACACACACACACACACACACACACACACACACACACAGCCAGCAGAGATTTGTAGTAGCTTGCCTCAATAGAAGGGTTTAAGTTGTGTTTACTTCCTGTGGGAAATGGAAAACCTCAGCAAATAAGGACTTCACTGTGGCGTCCTCTGGGTGTCAAAGGGTGTTGTTTAATGTTTGCCAGGAGGTCAGTCCATGCTTTGTGTCAGTTGTTTGTTTGGGTGCTTGCTTGTGTCTGTATTAGAATGTTTGTACGGCCATATAAAACACGTTGCCAAGCAGCAAACTTTCTATTTATCCACACCTACTTTTTGTATTTACTCATATTTTTTATGTAGGATGATGCTGTATAAATCCATTGTGTCACTACATCAGCTAAACCAGCTTTAAGTTGTTTGTCCCTTCCAAGTTAACTTTCATCATCTGTACGCAGTGTAACTTTTTCATTCAAGGGGCCAGATAAAGGCCAGATTTTTGTGTTGACTATTAGAAAGCGGAAGTCACACAGGCTTACCAGCGATTATCCCCTCTCTGTGTGATAAGAGGGCTTGAAGTGTTGGATTTAGTCCACAGCACAGGTGGAATGTGGGCCAGAACAGCTGCGTCTGTAGCTGGGGCAGCTGCTGGGTACTCGGCTTAACAAGCACACACACATAAACTCACAGATAATTCATGGCCATTAGTAGCAGCATGGGTAGTAGCAATAGACTACTGGTCCGAATTATAGTAATTGTAGTAGTAGCATGAGGTTTTAACAAGGGAAGTGGTAGTAATTACTGCATTCTATTCTTATGTTTGAGGAACAATAGCTGGAATGTGAAGAAAACACCCTCGTCTGTATATATAAGCTATATATCAGCTAATTAATTCCAAATCTAACACACCCACTCAGGTGGTGTAGGTAACCATATGTGAGCAGACATCATGTACAAATTAAAATGATAAAAGTGTAATTTGTTCCATCCTCCATCCAAGTGTCAGTCAGACACACCCTGTACACTCACAACCCTGCAAAGAGCTCTGATTGGCCTTGGTAGTTAAACTCACCCGTGTGGATGCACAATGAGTGTGTTTTAAAACAATAAATAAGATAATAGTGACATTCTGTATTAATAAGAAGGCCCACTCAAGTGTGAAAATATTGATGCATAATGTCAGCAACCTTTAGTATTTTAATATAATAGTAATGCTAGCAATAGTAGCTACAGTAATGCAATAGCTTCAGTAACAGCAAGAGCAGTGTTGTAATGTAACCAAGTACTTTGTTACTGTACTTAAGTAGAATTTTCCCGTATCTGTACTTTCCTTCACTATTTGTATTTCCAGAAACTTTTACTTTTGCTCCACTACATTACTAACTGAAATGTATACTTCTACTCCACTACATTTCCCCTAAGCATCTTAGTTTCTCATTACTACAAAATAAAATCTTACTTACGTACTTTTTTATACTGGAAAAGAGACAGTTTGGTGAATCATTGCACCTAAATTGCAAGATAATGCACACTTTCTTTTGGTTGGTGACGTAAGGCCAAAACGACAGAAGAAGAGGAGGAAGCATAATAACTGATAGTGTCATGGAATCACCTGGTGCAGGCTCTGCCACAAACGTAGCAGACAATGACCACCCACGACAACTGTGGTGAACGGGGTGGGGATGAAAATAACGTTGCACACCTTTCACTTTTTCACTTTTTTTTAAACTTTTTATTTACAGTAAATATCCAACATGTTGAGACCTTTACCCAAGTAATATTCTAAAAGATGACTTTAACTTCTTCCAAAGCCATTTTCTGGTAAGATACTTGCTTTCAAGTACTTTATACAAGACTGAGCAAAGGTAACGGTAATGATACAAGTACTGCTATAGTAAAATACAGAGTAGAAACAGAATGAATGATATTTTATTTACATGTCATGCCACTAAGTGGCCCATCTCACACAGAATTACATGACATCAATGCAAAAGATATTTTATCCACAGCTTCCAGTCCAATGTCCACACACAGCATACTCTACTCGTACAAAAATAAAACATATTACAACGACCATAACACAATAGTGTAACCCATAGATTGTCCAACTAGAACTAAACATTAAAATAAATTAAAAAAAACTACAGCCACAGAAAAATAAGTAAGTAAATAAATGAACAGGGACTGTCACTTCCAGACAAAGCACATGATTGTTTCTGAAAATGTCTGCAAATAAAAATGTTTTATGTTCAAACAACCAAACTAACAGATCTTTATCCTACCTCATCTCTTTTACTTTAAAGATGCAGTAGGTACAACTTATAAAACTAACTTTCTGTCATATTTGCTGAAAATGACCCAGTAGAACTACATGAAGCTTGTAATTTAAAATTAAATCTTGCTCCTCTGGGACCACCTACAGCCTGTAGTGCGGGAAAATCCACAGCTCCTTGTTCAGATGCTCCAATCAGGGCCGGGGGTGAGACTAACTGTATGTCAATTACTACTTATGCACACACATTTCATAGCATTCTCCCCTTTCCCCGTGCATGAGTTTCAGGTTTCCCTCCGTTCTATCATGCACAGCTCTCCCTTGTGGGGAGAGGGGCTTAGGAGACTGTTTTGGGCTCTAGCAGAGAGGGGGGAAGGACTGAGAAGTTGTCAATGTTCTAATTTTCTGTCCAAAGTCCTGGATCTTTGCAATCCTACCTACGGCACCTTTAACCTTGTTGAAGAATTGCAATCGAAATCATGATAATATGGACAATACAAAGTTAAATGAACCTTATTATCATTTGTATTGAGATCACATAAATAAGAAAAACAGGATTAGCAGCATACGTTAATATACAGCAACAGTAGCAGCTTCAACAGCTTCCAAACAGATGCCCCTGCAGCTACTGGAGAACGCTGAATGATAAAAGATGAATACGAGGTGTTGGATCATTAGTTATCGAGCGGCTAACAGAGTATGACAAGAAAATACAAAGCATCATAAATCATGAATATGAACGCAAAAGATGTTGGCTTTAATACAACAAGAACGCCACAGCAGCTGATGAATATCTTCTGCGTTTGTGTCCCCCGAGCAAAGCGGAACAAGTTAATGAAACACTAACTAATGATGTGAGGTTCTGGAAAACTGTGGTCAGCAATACTGAAGCCCAGCTGGGCCTGGAGTCACACTTACACCGGCAGCAGTCACCATATGTTTAGGGCAAAAGTGACTCGCATAAGCACTCAGTAGGAGGTTGTTTTGAGGGTGAGATGGTCTAAGTGTCTCTGTTCTATGGTGTGTCTGAACAATGATCACTTTTAAAGTGATGTGCATCTGTGGGATCACATGAAAACCTTCTACGTTTGTATGAGAATTAGGGCAGGGACGATATGCTTTTGTGCCGAATCGATTCTTTCACGATACACGGGTGCCAATTAGATTTATATCGCCATTTTCATTTATTTCAATTCTAGAAGTATTGCAATTCAACAGTATTAAGTGTTGCGATTTGCTTGTCCTTTTAACAAAAACAAAAGTTGGATAATATCCTTCTAAAAGCAAAATATCATGAGACACTTCTATAAACTAATTGTTTTCTTAAAAAAAGAAATGCACGCCAGGCAGTTCGACATTTATTTCATTTGTTAAGTACATAACATGGATTTTCTGCTTTCCATCTCTTTGGCTACCACAGCCCTATGTTCCCACATTGCTAAGATTTTTTGTTTTCACTGAAAATTAGGCCCTATGTTCCCACATTTTGTTTTTCATGAATTTTTATCAGATTTTATTCCTCTTTCTCCCAATTTGGGGTTAAGGTTAGGGGTTAACCCTAACCCTCATTTTAAGAAAAGAATCTTAGAAATGTGGGAACAAAGGGCTAATCCTGTCGGGTGTACCGTATAAACAGAAAATATTTAGGTGAATCATTGGTAAAAAATGAAATTAAAAATATTGTTTCTTTAAGGAATCGATTTTAAGAAATGGTCACCAAAAATAATCATAATACGTACGATTTTCAATTCCCCCCCCTCCAACCCCAGTGTGCAGTTTTGCCAATTTGAGTGTTGCGGAGTATGTGTTTGTGTGAAAGAGACCTTCCTGCTTCTCTTATTAATTGTTTTTGTGTGTTAATATTTGTCCATGCATGCCCTCATGTAGGTGTGTTTCTTATGTGCGTTATGTTTGTTTGTCTATAAATGGACATTGTACATGGACATCCTTATGGCCTCTAACTTCTAATAGGGGAGTTGAAATAAACCATTGCATTGATGATTCTGCATCGATGCAGTGACAGACTGTAATTGATTATTGCCTACTGATTGGTTGCTAATCTTCTGGCCGCTGTTTTTGTTTTTTTGTTTTTGTCTGTTGTCTGCTGTGTTCAGACTCCCCTTCATTCAGGTCTACACATCAGATACAATAAAAAGGATAGTTCATAGATTTATCTGAGTGCTTGGATTTGTTGATGAAAAATACAATAATATTGAGGAGGTGAAGTATCATGATGCATCTTGATATCGATTAGAATTGTTGACAGGATAATTGTAATGGAGTTGTAACATCAGAGAAGATTAAGACCCTAATGTCTAACCCCTTGGCCACAGGTCTACAGAGGGGCGTGGAGGGGCAGCAAGGTCACTTCACCCTGGTGTGCCGAGACTCGGCTGGCGAGCAGGTGGCACGAGGTGGAGAGCATGTCCTGGTCAGCATCGTTCATAAGGAGAAGAAAAACTGGTGAGTGTCAGAGAGTCTGACCTGCTGTGTCAACATTTTAGCTTTCGGGACCTTTCCGAGACACAAGGTAAAAGGGAACAGGCCAGGTATGTGATACAACTTTACTTCAGCCAGACAAGAAGAGTCATGGAGCAAGGTACAGATGGCTTTATATTCTAGAGCTGCAATGATTAATTGATTAGTTGTAAACTGTTTTGATAATCGATTAATCCGCTTGGGTAATTTTTATGAAAACAAAGTAAAGATTCTCAGTTTCCAACTTCTTATATGTAAATATTTTTGAGTTGTGTTGTAGTACGATAATAGTTGAAACAGAAATGTTGTTGTAGGTTGAGACAGTTTAAAAATTGTACTTGCAATGCAAACTCAATTAAAAACATTGTTCAAAAAATGAGGGGGGGGGGAAGAAGACATTTGAGAAAGGCATATTGGTCTTTGGAAAACATACATTGTAATTTTTTTTAACCCTTTTCCTGACATTTTTTAGACCTAACAACTAATCGATTAATTGAGGATTAATCAACAGATCAATCGGCAACGAAAATAATCCTTAGTAGCAGCCCTATTATATTTGCACTGGTGAAGTAGCTTTTTCAGGGCGCATGGTGAGGTGTCAGTGACAAACAAAAGGCAGCACACTAGTGTCGAGGTTGATCAAGTCTTTCACCGTCTGCCACCCAGCTGCTCGGAGCGGGTCAACGTAGCACTCCCCACCTGTGTAATCTGCTATATCTATCACTTTGGTTGGAGGAGCTGCACCCTTATAGACCTCTCTTAATTCAAACCAACAACATAATTTTTTCATTTAATCATGTTTTGCGTAATTAAACATACATTTTATTAAAAAAAGTTGTTGTATTCCATTAATTAATGGCAATCCCAGAAAGTCATATATCATTGTCAAAGCAAAGCCTGCAGCTTTGTAAAAGACAGTGATCACTCTTTTCACCATCTGTTTACGCTGCTGCCCTCTGGAAGGCGCCACAAAATGCCGCACCTCCAGACTAAAGAACAGTTTTTACCCTACAGGCATTTACACAAACTGAACTTTCATCCCCCAATCCTACCACCACAATGATTTAAGTGATGTTAAATAACTGCATAAGCACTTGATCCAATTATTTTTACAGCAGTTTATTTTATCATATTTTACTTTATTTAACATCTTTTCTATCTTAGTTTGTATTGACGACGTTTCATTCCCGGGATTGTTCAGATGACGGCGTAATTATGCCGTATTATTGACAAGATTATCTTTTTTCTTTTCCTTTAGCACAGTGGAGACGACTGTGGTTGACAACAGTGATGGAGCCTACAGAGTTTCATACACGCCTGAAGAGCCAGGAACCTACTCGGTGTGGGTTTGTGTCAAAGCTCAGCATGTCAAGGTACAAAACCAACTCCAGGAGAACGTCACACCAAAATATAAGAATGCAGGGAATGCATATATTATATATTCGAAAACAGTTTTTTTCAATTGTGTGTTGCAGCTGAGAACGGCATGTAAGAATAGTCGACGGACAACGACTCACTGACTCTTTCCCGTCTTGTCCTGCAGGGTTCTCCGTTTCTTCTGAATGTAAAGAGGAAGTTGAGGCGTCACGGCGGGACGTTTCACTGCTGCTCTTTCTGCTCCAGTGGAGGAGCCAAAGAGGCTCGATGTGGTTGCGCAGGAACCATGCCAGGTGCACAGAAGAGATCTTCTAAAATGTCTGGTCAGACGGACAGTTTCTAATCAGTTTTTCACAATGAACAATCACAACAAAAATGGTACTTTTTGTTCTCAGGCAGAAAGACATAGAAAGAGAAAAGCTTTATTACTATTAGCTGTGCTTTTTTAATGTGATGACTTCTGTTTTAGGGAGAAACGGGTTATGTTATTGCAAATATCTGATATCTTTACTCTCCACATGCAGTCTTTTTTTATTGAAACACATCAGAAATGCTTAAGAAACAGTTGCACTTCTTCAAAAGAAAACTGCCATACACATTTTTCTCTGTTTTAGGAATCATGCAGCCACAAGACTTGCTGTGTTTTGAGAAAAGAGGCACAATATTCTCACTAAAAAGCTCCTGCTGTCTTTATCACAAACATCATTTCTCTCTATCTTAACTCAGCATCTCCACAAACAGAGTGATGAGTAGAAATGCCAGGATGTTGCTTACTCACTGCTAGTACCAGCTCTACTTGGCTCAACTCGGCACGGCCGCAGTGCCCCGTCCTCTTTTTTTCCATTGCAGATTTAGTACGACCTCATGCGTGAGGCGAGCTTGGCTGGTCGTCATAGCGACGCCGCAGATAACTGCCCTGACTCTGCATGTGGCTGTTGCCACTGCCAGAATTTAATTTCAAAAGAAAAAAACACCGCTGGCTAAACTATTTAAAAATGGCGGGTTTGTTCAGGACACCCCCATCTGTTGCTAGCGATGATAACGCAGTGATTAGTGACGATTCTCTCCAACCAATCAGTAGTCTGCAGGTTTTCACGTCACCTTTTGGTATCGCTTCAGTTCGCTTGGAACCTTGACAGAGATGGTACTTAAAAAAAAAATAAAAATGTCATAATGGAAAACCAAAAAAGGTGAGGCGAGTCATTAGTTGCACTACTTCAAAGATTGATGTTGACATACAACATTATAAGAATATGTGAAGGACATTTTCCTCTTCAGGTGTAACCATTCAACCGTAGAAGTCACCTTGTTCACATCTGCATCTATTTTGCTGTCTCCTGCTTATGCAGTCATCCTTTACTTCGGTAAAAATACCAATACTACAGTAAACATCCAATTAAATGTCTTGCATTTGAAACCTTAAGTAAGAGTGCAAAAGTATTCATAATCAAAAATACTCATTATGCAGAATCTGCAGGAAAACTAGTAAGTAATGCTGTCAAAAGTAGTCGCCTCAAAAATGTAGTGGAGTGGAAGTGTAAAGTAGCATAAAATGGAAATAATCAAGGACAAGTACTGCAGAACTGTACTTGAGTAAATGTACCTTGTATATTCCGCCACTGCGGAGACAGTCTGATATAAAACAAATCCGCTTTAAATGATTAAAGTTTTATTTTAACACTCAACAATCTCCTACTTACAATCCCCAACGTTGTTCTTGATCATCTGTCTGTCTGTCTGTCTGTCTGTCTGTCTGTCTTCCATACCTGTCTGACCTCAGGAGGATTTAAAGGTTGCGGTCATGGTCATAAAGGACACCCCGGGAAGCCCCACTGGTCTTGTTGCGGCAGCACCGCGGAGCAGTCCGAGTGTTTGCCTCAGAGCGTGTTGCAGGCAGTTTCCCCCCGTGGCCACCTGCGGACTGTGGAGCTCTGAGGTGTCGCAGAGATGAGACCTATCCAGATGATGGGAGGTTAATAAAGGGCGGCAGCAATCAAAAGGTTAGAGCAGAAGGGGAAGTACGCTTATGCTTGTTGTTGGTGTAAATCTTGAAAAGGTCAGACAAGGATAGCTCTAAAGACACAGACTAATGCAAGACATCAGTGGCTGTGTCTTGAGAGCGATCACCTCTGCCAAACGTTGAACTGGTTGTGGAACGGTAGCCAGCTCACCATTAAAGACAAAACAGCAAAGTGTGGGCTAAAGCTCTGAATCTATGTGGCAAAAGTACCTTTTGTGTTTAAGCTCTGGCTGCCTATAACAAAATAGAGGAGAAAGAAAATGAAATGCTCCGCTCACAGCAGCACGTGTCTACTCCTGAATCAAATGTGTTAAAAGCCTTGCTGAAGGGCAAATCTGTCTCTCAGAGAAGAGATAGTGCTGCTTTTTTATTTACCCACCATCCTACGCTCTGAGGCGGCCTTTTTTTAACCTTGAAGCTGCTGTCTATTTCAAAAGGTGCTGAATATCTTGTTCTATATCTTAAATGTGAAAACCTGTTTAAATAGAAACATTGAGAATCACCAGACTGTTGAACTTTAATACTTTTGTGTGTTTTGGATCCTTTAGTCAAGAGATAATATCTTTTGAACCAAAGTGCCTGAAAAACAATTTTTTAATGCCGAAATTGTGAAATGATGGGTTTTCTCAATAAATACCAAGGAAGTAATGTACAACTTCTTTTATTTCTTCATGCTCACTTCAGGTAATGACTTTTTTGGAACAATAATCACTGAACATTCTTGAGTAAAAACTTGGTAATTATTGTGTTGTATTAAGTATTAGCCCCAGGTACTTACTGTACTTTTTTGTAAGCAGGGTTTTAAATTTAACATTTTGAACACCAGCCAACGTGGCTAGTAAGTTTTTAAAGGTCCCAAGACATGGTGCTCTTTGGATGCTTTTATATAGAACTTGGTGGTCCACTAATACCATATCTAAAGTCTCTTTCCTCAAATTCAGCTTTGGTGCAGAATTACAGCCACTAGAGCCAGTCCCACAGTGAGCTTTCCTTAGTATGTGGCATTTCTGAGTCTGTAGCTTTTGAGGAGGAGAGAGGGGGGGTGGCAAGATGGAGGCTGGGGGTGTGGCCTTGACCAACTGCCACTTTGCTCGTTTGAAAGCCATGATGTCTCTCTCTATCTCATGGGTGGGCCAAATTCTGTGAGCGGGCAAAGCAGAGAAAGGGGAGGTAACCTTGCTCCTTATGACCTCATAAGGGGCAAGATTCCAGATTGGCCTATCTGAGGTAGAGCAGGATACCCAGGGCTCAGTTTACACCTGTCGCCATCTCTAGGCACTGGGGGACCAAAGGCAGGCTGGGGGAACACATATTAATGTTAAAAAAAAAACAACTCATAAAGTGAAACATTCATGCCATGGGACCTTTCATGTCACCAGCCAATCAGATGTTACACTAGCAACATGATTTTTTTCCTAACTAACTACACTGCTTTATGTCAGTTCCTCAGGTTTGTTTTGCGCTGTTCCATTCGTCTGCTCCGTTTCGGTTTCAGTGTGGCTTGTAATCAATGCTGCACGCTAGGCATGTAGCCAACTGTTGTATGACACGTCATGACAAAGTGCTTATGGGAAATGTAGGATTTGTACTACATCAGTACTTCATCACTGGCCAAATTGTTAATTTTTATCCACATTTGGGGGTTGGCGGGTCTCAATTTAAAGCCCTGTTTGTAAGTATATAATAAATACCAAATTATTGGTTTGAATTTGCCATATACTCTCAAATAAATACTATTTAATGTGCCTAATATAATATTATTTCATGGTGCATTTGGTTTCAGAAATAGATATCAGTACATAGAAAATACAACTCAATGATGATACTCCGCTGATGAGTTGATGCCTTATATTGTGCTGCCATACACTGTTTTTAAAAGTCAGGGTTTATACATTTTTTCTGCTTCCTGATTGTGAATACTTGTTTCCCTTGTCAGAAGCACTGAGCTGGAATACACTTTGCCTGTAAACACACAACCTTCATTATTCTGAGTTTCTTCTTATTTAATGTGAAATATTCTTGTTTTTTGTAAACCACTGCATTTGGCTTTTGCTCTACGCATGTAAAGATCAATCTGAAGTGCTTATTAATGTTTTTTTAATGAGGACAAAATCATCCAACCTGCACAGAATTGTGTTTTTCCTTCAGTTTCATTAGCAGCTCTGCCATGCCTTCCGGTGAAGAGGGCTTTATCTGGGAAACACTGTGACCTAGAAGGTGCTGTCAGCCTCCTCTCTGAATACAAAGTTGTTCCTCTACAGAGGCCGTGTCACAGCACTGACTTAAAACCACAAATGTGGAACTCATAATGAGCCAACTAATGCCTTTGTGCATTTTCTGTATTCGGAATATGACTTCTAACAAGTGTGAGTTCAAATATGTGTTTTTTTTTTTTACTGCTTATGAATAGCTAAATAGACCTATGCAAATGATACAGGCCTCAAGCATGAATAACCTGTTAACAGATAAATATGCCCTGTTTTGATTCAGGAAAATAAGAGAAAGGACACATTAGTTGCTTTCGTTCAGCAGGCTGTCCTGTAAAAATTATTATATTTTGAACCACTGAAATAACATAGTAAATTCTATGAACTTACAAATCTGTTTTTAAGTCACACAGTACCAAATATTACCAACATTGTTATAATCTTAATGTGTTTTCTGACATTTACAAGCTGTAGTTAAGCATAACAATTGTGACCATACATTTGTTGGTGTCACACAAACACTTGAGGAAACATGAGTACTAATCTTTTTGATTTGTGGTCCAAGAATCGTCACACTGCTGCTCTTCACACCTACTGTACATTCATATAAGAAGTGCTTTATTCTGCTCCACGATGTTTTCCTGAAACATTTTAGCCTGTACAATCAAAATAACTGACTGACTTTTCTTTCTTTGCCTCATTCCTTAATGGAACTGAATTAACTGGTGACTCAAATTTTATTTGCATCTGAAATAAAAGGGCCTGCCAAACAAAATCCAAAGTACTCTATTTTTTTGTTGATGTTTTGGATTTCTGTCTGTAGGCGCATGCTTAGTAAAATAATGTATTCAGCTCTTGATATCCAAACACACAAGGAAACTACAGCAAAACCCAAATACATGCATCATATCCTCCATGTTCCATTACAAAAGCTCATCTTCTTTACCTTATCTGAAAAGCATTTGTCCTGTCAAGATCTTCACCATTCACCAACCAATCATCACATTTCTAACTGAAAATATGCCAACTAATATAAATTCATTAATTTCTTCACAGAAGAACTGTAATTTATATGGCATTAAAATGAAATCCTGTAATATTTTCATCCCGAATAGAAACTACACCCTGTCACGCTGCATTAACTCATGTGTTATAACGCATTCATAAGGATTGTCAGAAAACGTGAGTTATTCATTCATGCAAAATTTGATCTTTTTATTTAAATTTAGTTTTTATTTTATGTTTTGTCTGTGTTTCAGTTTACTATGTGAAGCACTTTGACTTGAAAGGTGATATATAATATTTGCTTTCACATCCACATTGACTGCATATTTTACAACTTCATTAAAATCTTTTTACAATTCATTAAACTTGATAATCCCTCTTCAAACCACCAGGATGCATTAGAGAGCTACTCTTTTAATTTAACGAGCACGTCCCCTCTGCCTGTGACTTTAACCTTTTTTGTGCGTGTTTCTACAAATCATTCATAATTGTCATTCTCAAAACCCGTCTTTACTCCTGATGAATTCTGCATTGTCATGAAATAAAAATGTCTTAAGTGGCTCAAGATTGACTCTCTTAATATGAATGTTTGATGAATGAGAACCTGTTCAGCTAAAACCCATCACCACCGAGGAAGTTACATCAGCAGCAACGGCAGTGCTTAATCAAACACTGTGGTTGTTCAGTTTGGAGGTCACCGCAGGTACACACACACACACACACACGTCTATTATGTGAGGGCAGGTGTGGGTTAAAGATGATGGAGTGGGTTGAAACCTGTCTTTATTATTGATTTCTCACTTCCTTCTTTCAGTTAAGTCAATCCAGTGGGAACTATGCCCATTAAACACACACACACACACACACACTAAATTGAACAATGACAGTGCACGGTAAATGGCAGCAGGATGCTCACATGGCTGTGCACCCCAGAGAGAAGGACTTATGCCAGACTTCGTAAAACCCCTTCATTCGCCATTGAGTTCTAGACTAATGTACCTTGTAATCGAGAGAACCAACGATCATGATACAGTGTTGTGTCACAGACGTCTTTTCTTTTGTTTAACCTTTTACATTTGGTGCTTTTCATGTTATCAGGGTTTGCCTGTTACACTTCTACCCAAGAGTAATAGAAAGTTCTGCTGCAGAAGAGACCTAAATATGGTTTTAATCCTCCAAACAGGCAACCTGTGAACCTCTGAACATAAGAGACTCAAAAATACAACTCACCTACTACAAAAGAAACAAAGGGGACTTCTAGATTGGCTGATCAGACTGATTTTGACACACGGTGAGACTAACAATAAGACTACAAATAACAGCAAAACCTACCTAAAAACTCATTCCAAAAGAAATGTACTTTTACGTAACCTTAACTCAACAAAAATACTCAGTATAATCTAAATCTAAACCGCAAAATACCCCCAGACATAAAACACAGTGGTTTTGTCCAATTAGGCCACCTCCCATAAAAAGCTGCTCCTGCTCCAAGCACCCCATTAAGCCAGCAGACCTCCTAGATACCTCCCAAGTGTGGAGTCCACCTTCCTTGAGAGACAGTCTATCTCCTGACAGCAAGAGAGCAGCATTGGCTTCCATCATTGACACACACACCTGTACATTAAAGGTCACCTGAAATGCACTCTGAGAGAGACAGCTCTATGAATGTGAACATGTTGGAGAATCCCTGTGCCTAGTTGTGAATAATTCATCTTGATTTGTTAAAATTAGTGTGGTGTCAATAATTCATGGGTGCCACAGAAGCAAGTTATGTAACAAATGAAGCAAACCCTACCAGCAGTTAAGACAAATTCTGTTGTTATTCTATTACCAGCCTGTCTGAATCCAGGAAACGGCCATGTGGGTTGATTATGCAAGCAGCTCCTAATGACCCACAATTTTCTTGTGAGGCAGCAGCCTCTTGTGGCTATAGTAATTATCATAAGAGCAAACGGAAAGTGAGGTAACAAAGTGTAAGAGCGACAAATTCCCATGGATGTATAATAAGTACAAAATCAGCATAAGGGGAGTTTTTGGAAATCAACCTATAATGTTGTCTAGGTATAAGGATTTGTTGTCTATTACTATTGCTAACCAGTGGTTCCTTTTCTCAAGTGCTGTACTTCATAGGTACCAGTGTTCTGATGTTAGCTGATGTCCAGCCGTCCAGAGTCACAGCTGACGTCCTGCTATCCAGAGTCACAGCTGACGTCCAGCTAGCCAGAGTCACAGCTGACGTCCAGCCATCCAGAGTCGCAGCTGACGTCCAGCTATCCAGAGTCACAGCTGACGTCCAGCCATCCAGAGTCACAGCTGACGTCCAGCTATCCAGATTCACAGCTGACGTCCAGCCATCCAGAGTCACAGCTGACGTCCAGCCATCCAGAGTCACAGCTGACGTCCAGCTATCCAGAGTCACAGCTGACGTCCAGCCATCCAGAGTCACAGCTGACGTCCAGCCATCCAGAGTCACAGCTGACGTCCAGCCATCCAGAGTCACAGCTGACGTCCAGCCATCCAGAGTCACAGCTGACGTCCAGCTATCCAGAGTCACAGCTGACGTCCTGCTATCCAGAGTCACAGCTGACGTCCTGCTATCCAGAGTCACAGCTGACGTCAAGCCAGCCAGAGTCACAGCTGACGTCCAGCCAGCCAGAGTCACAGCTGACGTCCAGCTATCCAGAGTCACAGCTGACGTCAAGCCAGCCAGAGTCACAGCTGACGTCCAGCCATCCAGAGTCACAGCTGACGTCCTGCTATCCAGAGTCACATCTGACATCCAGCCATCCAGAGTCACATCTGACATCCAGCCATCCAGAGTCACAGCTGACGTCCAGCCATCCAGAGTCACAGCTGACGTCCTGCTATCCAGAGTCACATCTGACATCCAGCCATCCAGAGTCACATCTGACATCCAGCCATCCAGAGTCACAGCTGACGTCCAGCCATCCAGAGTCACAGCTGACGTCCAGCTATCCGGAGTCACATCTGACATCCAGCCATCCAAAGTCTACGCTGACAGCTCTCCTAGACAGCTGACAGCTTTAGTTATTTTACAAATTAGGAACAAGAACTTGTAAAATAGGATTTTTTTGATATACAAATTAAACTCCCCAACCCAACAATTTAGTTGATTGACAGAAAAAAAAGAATTGGCAAATATTTTGTCATTCTTAAATGCAAAAACATTTCATGGTTCCAGCTTCATAAATGTAAAGATTAGCTGCTCTTTTAATTTAGGCTATTTTGTTTATCATTATTATTATTGTAATTTTTAGTAATTTTACTTTTAATCATTCAAGTATATTTTCCTGATTCTACATACTGATTATGCTTTTAAAGGATCTGAGTGAATGTTTCCTCGACCACTGCTGCTGACACAGAAATGCTTATGAAATCAGAACAATACCAGCATCTGTGTATCAGAATTGTGTGTGTGTGTGTGTGTGTGTGTGTGTGTGTGTGTGTGTGTGTGTGTGTGCGCGTGCGTTTGCAACAGAGGCTGAGTGACTGCAAGTCATTTAAGTTGATCACTGTCTAACATGATTATAAAACAGAGATGCTGGGCCACCGTCATGACAGTAATATACAGGTAAAAGCCAGTAAATTAGAATATTTTGAAAAACTTGATTTATTTCAGTAATTGCATTCAAAAGGTGTAACTTGTACATTATATTTATTCATTGCACACAGACTGATGCATTCAAATGTTTATTTCATTTAATTTTGATGATTTGAAGTGGCAACAAATGAAAATCCAAAATTCCGTGTGTCACAAAATTAGAATATTGTGTAAGGGTTAAATTTTGAAGACACCTGGTGCCACAAAGTAATCAGCTGATTAACTCAAAACACCTGCAAAGGGCTTTAAATGGTCTCTCAGTCCAGTTCTGAAGCCTACACAAACATGGGGAAGACTTCAGATTTGACAGCTGTCCAAAAGGCGACCATCGACACATTGCACAAGGAGGGAAAGACACAAAAGGTTATTGCTGAAGAGGCTGGCTGTTCTCAGAGCTCTGTGTCCAAACACATTAATAGAGAGGCAAAGGGAAGGAAAAACTGTGGTCAGAAAAAGTGTACAAGCGATAGGGATCACCGCGCCCTAGTCAACATTGTGAAAAAAAGGGTGTGGACAGCTGCTGGAGTCAGTGCTTCAAGATCCACCACCAAGAGACGCTTGAAAGACATGGGTTTCAACTGCCGCATACCTCGTGTCAAGCCACTGTTGACCAAGAAACAGCGCGAAAAGCGTCTCACCTGGGCTAAGGAAAAAGAGCTGGACTGCTGCTGAGTGGTCCAAAGTCATGTTTTCTGACGAAAGCAAATTTTGCATTTCCTTTGGAAATCGAGGTCCCAGAGTCTGGAGGAAGACAGGAGAGGCACAGGATCCACGTTGCCTGAAGTCTAGTGTAAAGTTTCCACCATCAGTGATGGTTTGGGGTGCCATGTCATCTGCTGGTGTCGGTCCACTCTGTTTCCTGAGATCCAGGGTCAACGCAGCCGTCTACCAGCAAGTTTTAGAGCACTTCATGCTTCCTGCTGCTGACCTGCTCTATGGAGATGGAGATTTCAGGTTCCAACAGGACTTGGCGCCTGCACACAGCGCAAAATCTACCCGTGCCTGGTTTACGGACCATGGTATTTCTGTTCTAAATTGGCCAGCCAACTCCCTGACCTTAGCCCCATAGAAAATCTGTGGGGTATTGTGAAAAGGAAGATGCAGAATGCCAGACCCAAAAACGCAGAAGAGTTGAAGGCCACTATCAGAGCAACCTGGGCTCTCATAACACCTGAGCAGTGCCAGAAACTCATCGACTCCATGCCACGCCGCATTAATGCAGTAATTGAGGCAAAAGGAGCTCCAACCAAGTATTGAGTATTGTACATGCTCATATTTTTCATTTTCTTACTTTTCAGTTGGCCAACATTTCTAAAAACCCCCTTTTTTGTATTAGCCTTAAGTAATATTCTAATTTTGTGACACACGGAATTTTGGATTTTCATTTGTTGCCACTTCAAATCATCAAAATTAAATGAAATAAACATTTGAATGCATCAGTCTGTGTGCAATGAATAAATATAATGTACAAGTTACACCTTTTGAATGCAATTACTGAAATAAATCAAGTTTTTCAAAATATTCTAATTTACTGGCTTTTACCTGTACTTACTGGGATCTAAATGGAGCCTAACCAGCTCCCATTGGTAAATAGTGCAGTTAGTAAAAGCCACTGAACCTTGTTTGTTTGCAACGTCTGCTGCTGTCTGAAGTTCACGGAAATCAGTGCGGATGCTTTCGAAAAGGGTGGGTCATTAGAGTGGGATATTTTAAATGTACTTGTTACTTTAGAAACATCATACCACAACTTAAAGCTACCAAAACAAAGCAATGCAATCCAATAAATACAGCCTCAGACAAACCTCCACCTCGCCTATAAATTCTGATTGTGTTGTTTCAATTTGACACAAATGTTGCGAAAGCACCTGCAGGTAAACAGCTCAGCTGGTGGTGGTTGGCTGTTTTATGCTCTATGTCGACTTTGATTGATCGATTCATCAATCAGTCGAAAAGTAAGTTGACTTTATTTCTATAACAACTTTCAAACCCATTTACAAAGTACACATAAAATACAACAAAATGCTGCGTGAGTACAATCTTGAATACATTTGACAATTTAATGTAACATCTGTTACCTGCAAGAGACCCTTTCCTCTTCATTTTTTGTGCAAATAGACTACAAATGTGGATTTTCTACTGGCTGCATGAACAATTATGGAGCATTTACAAAATAATGTGTGTTTAAATGTTTCATTGAATGCAAAGTAAACTCACTGGAAACAACTCTAAAAAGTGCAATCAAACAGAAAGTTACTCAGTCTAATGATAGTGAGTGTAATTTGTCATTGCACCTTTACCAGCCTATAAAGCCATACATCACTGACAACATGATACCCTTATCTCATTCTGGGTCTTCTGTATTTTAAAGATATTGAAAGGTGATATTATGGGTGAGGATGTCTTTTCAAATAGATATGTATCGTTTTCCAATACAACTATGGTGCAACAGGAATGATAGATCACAACAAACAACAAACAGACCTGAACTAGTTTGATGGGACTGAAAAACACAATGGATACTGAGGATGTTATAAGAGGAGTGAGGAGGGAGACATCTAATGATTCTGACTGAACGATATACCAAAAAAAGATATACAAACAGATTGGAGGTATACAGGAAAAAGGCTGTTTGTACTACTCTCGCTTATTTTTAATCAAAAATAAAGACCCATCTTTTTGATGCTGCCTTTCTTTAAATAATTGTTGATTTATTATACTACACTGTACATTTTAGTCTTGTATTTTATCTGTTTTCATTTTTTAATCGTTTTTAACTGCTCTTGAATGTTTTATGTAAAGCACTTTGAATTGCCCTGTTGCTGAAATGTGCTATACAAATAAATTTGCCTTGCCTTGCCTTCTGAATTCATTTTACTCCAACTGTTCATTGTTATCCATGCATATTGTAAGTTTTTACCTTTCTGAATTAAAGCTGTAGTGCATAGTTTTTGTCACCCCCATGAGGAATTCTAAGTAATGGCAACAAAACTGTTTGCGCGTCCACATGATACAAGCTTTTCATGATCGCGCACCACCCCCGACCCTCGGGACGACACCAGTTTCTGAACATAAATACAGAGAGAGTTGTGTGGAACTAATAGTCTCAATTAGGATTGTGTCAACTCATTTGTCAATGGCTTGAATGTAACGGATGTAACGGACATTGGGTTGGGAACCGGAGGGTCGCTGGTTGAAGTCCCCGTTCGGACTGGTAGCTGGAGAGATGCCAGTTCCTGGGCACTGCCAAGGTGCTCTTGAGCAAGGCATCGGACCAGGGCACTGGTCCAGCACTGGCAGCCCACTCACTCTGATATCTCTCCATTAGTCCATGTATAGGACCTGAGCATGTGTGTGTATTTGTCTACACACACGTGTGTGTGTGAAGTGTGTAATAACAACAGAGTGTAAATTGTAATTTCTCCATAGGGGATCAATAAAGAGTATAAATAAATAAATTAAATAATTGTTGCTGATATTGTTGTATATTGAATAGGTACTGTGTTCATTTTCTCAACCAATATGTTTTTGTCTGTTTCCTGCCCGGGGACTACAGGTTTAAATTAGCTTATAGCTAGCTAGTTAGCTTATAGCCAACTTGGGTACAGCTAAGAAGGTGTACACTGTCCCTAGCGAAAAAATAAATTCAAAGGTACAATTGACTTTTAATTGCTATCAAATGCCACTGACTTTTTGGAGCTCTGAACTTTTACAAAATTGCAGCATTTCAGCAAATCTCTGTTTTGTACCTCTCTATCGAGCGGTTGATGTATAATAATTTTAGAGACATTGCTTTTAGAGTCTCCTGAACTTTATTTTGCATTCTAGTGAAGTTTTCCAAATATTTAGAAAAGAATATTGAAACGCCTGTGTACAAAATGATGCATAATACATCTAAAATTTTCCATTCAACGCAAATAGTTCAGGCACACAAATATTAAAACTCAGATTTTAATGCAGAAATCAAGAGTGTTTTGCGGAGCCCCTTCTGGGCACTGTTATCGCCTCTAGAGCGTGGGATTGACACTTCACACCCCCGTTTTCCTCTGCGGACACATACACATGCCGCTGTCCATCCAAGCCAGAGGCTGCAGTTGACCTTGCTGCACTGACAGGCGGGTTCCTTCGGGTGTTCTGGTGCGGCTCGTCGTCCATGTCATAATTCACGGTTTCATCCTGCCAAGCAAAAAACTGAAGGACAGGTGGCTTTTGGTTGTGTTTACTAGCTGAAACATAGCATCTCATGTCATGCCAAGGCCTCCTTTTAAGATTTTGTGTCCCTATTGTTTTGCTTTCTGCTGATTCTTCCTCCTTTCCACAAAGGATGAGTGTTTTGTCTTTACAGCATTGTTCTTTGTGGGTGTGAAATGTGCTATAAATCCTTCCCAGTCCAACAATCCATCCCTCTGACAATGATGATCAAAGATGCATTGAAGCAAAGGACACCCTCCTTTCTCTCACTACCACACACCCTCCTTTCTCTGCAACTTGGCTGTGAAATGGAAACTGTCAGCCTTTTTGTGTCTACTCAGCTCTTTTTTTTCTTCCCGTGTGTCTTCTTGCACCCACATCAACCCTGGCGTCAAACCCAACCGTCCCTCCTCTCTGAGCGGAGAGGGTGACTCATAGTAATGCCTCTCTGAAGGGAGGACTTCGCAGTGATTACAGCACTGCACACCGCAGTACTGCCACTAATTCACTCACTGAGGGGTGTCCTGCAAATCAGACGTCCCAGTGGTCCTGCTTCTGCTGCTGAGAGGGAGGCCGCAGCCGGTGGCAGCTCAAGGACCAGCTGATGAACTCAGCGACCGGCTGTCTCCACACTCAGCAAAACGCTAGGACTGTCTTTATGGTTGAACTTTATACATTGATAGATTACCTGTCAGAGAAAAGCTCACTTTGGTATGTGGGCTGACAGTGTCACAGTCCAGACTAACTGCCTGCTAAGCTCTACTTCAATATGGAACAAAGACAAAAGGATGAGAAATACAATCCTCCTTTGGTGAAGTAAATGGCAGTGGAGTATTTTCACGAGTTATAGTCTCATTTGTTGAAATTCACTGGGAGATATATAAAGGGATATATCTATCTATTTCTTCATGGAAAAATATTGATTTGCACTATGCCTTTCATTTTCTTTGTACGCCTAAATAACCCCACATTTAAAAAATATATATATAACATAAAACATCTTACTTATCTCTTGTCACATCTAATCAATAGGTTTTGAGTGTACAGTCATACTAGTGGCTCTATAAAGGCTGTAATTGTGCACACCATTGGTTTGAGCTAAATGCTAACGCCATTTACAATGTTAACATGCTGATGTTCAGGTGGTATAATGTTCACCATCTTCGTTTTAGTGTGCATGCTAACATTTGGATAGGATGTTTTTTATATCATCCCGCTTGATTACTGCAACTCCATTTTCACTTGTCTCGGCATGTCATCCCAGGACCGTCTACAACTAGTCCCAAACTCTGCTGCAATGCTGTTGACCAGGTCCAGCAGGATGTCGCACACCACTCCAATTTTATACTCATTACATTATCTTCAGATCAAGTCCAGGAACTAAGTTAAAGTTCTTGTACTGGCTTATAAAGCTTTGCATGGTCTGGCACCTGCTTATATGTCAGACCTGCTCCATGCGTACACTGCAAACAGGTCCCTCGGGTCTTCTAACCAAGGATTACTGGTGGTCTCACACACTCGTTTAAAAAATAAAGGTGACCATTTCTCCAAACCTGTGGGACGCCCTTCCTACTATTCTGCAGTCACTGTTTTGCTTTTAAAAAGCAGCTGAAAAATTGTTGTTTAAATTCCCTTTTGACTCATTTTGGAAAATGTGGGTTTTAGGTTTTAATCGTATTATTGTTATTATATCTATACACACAAAGCTGATGAGACTATCATTAGTTTCGCCGTTTTTTGTTTCTAAACCAAAGTATTGGACAAAAGATTTGACCTGGATGAAAAGTTAGGGAATTAGCAAAGATTTAACGTATCATCCTCTGGACACCATGGAAACCTGCATCAAAAGTGTCGGAAGGATTAATGTTCATCCATTTATCCATTCATGTCTGCACAAAAATGAATGGCAATCCATCCAATACTAAAAAAAGATATTTCAGTCTAGACCAAAGTGGTCGACTGATCAGTGCTGCCATTCCCGGAGCCACGATGCTAGCATGGCAACATCAGTGTCTCAGCTACTCTGGATGATCTAGTTTTCACCAGAATTACTTTCCCCAAAGGAATAGTCCTTTGAAAACTGTTCAAAGATTATCACGTTGGTACTTTTGCTTTCTCACACACCCACTTTAAACTATCCCAGGCCTGCAAGCCTTTTCATACTTTCAATCATCCATTTCTGTATAACATGTGCTTATGTTGAAATGGTAGGTTGTATGTTTATGTGGTCACCTTGGGCTTCACACACTTGTTCTACTGGAGTGAGAGACTGAAGTTCAGTGCTCAAAGACTCAACACAGTAGAATAATTCATGGACATCTTCTTTTCTTTGTGGCATATCTTTGAGAGTTTGTGGTTCAGCCAGGTTTGTGGCCCTCACCCAAGTCACCCCACGGGAAAGCCAGGTATTCAGTAGCAGGGGACGTTTCATCGCTGAGGTTTCTAACAAATTACACCCTTTACTTGCAGAGAAAGCCGAGCAAGCTTTTGGCTAGGAGTTTGTTCTTGGCTGTGGTAAAAGAAAAAACTGCTCTGAGAATTAAGGAAGCTCTCCTAAAAGCCAAGTGACACCTGTCACATATTTAGCGGTGTCTCTCTGCATAAACAGAAGATAGAGCACCCTATGTTAGAGGCCAAAAAAAAAGGAAAGAAAGTTCTTGTCCTACACCAGGGGACAACTGTGATAAACTATCTCCTTCGTAGCAACACCACACATGCTGCATTTGATAACGAAGAGTGCATTTGATAAGATTTTCCAATTTTGTCTGGCAACCACTGATGATTTAATATCCAGGCTGTGTAGTGAAGCAGGCCGGTGCTGCACGTGTAGCTGCTAAAACATGAAGACATCAGCTGAATCTCTCTGTGATGTCTCATTTCTTTTTTTTTTAGTTAATCCGGTGTTTTGTCTGATTATTATTTTCTTGCCTAAGGATTATATTTATGCAAGTCAGCATAAGGTCAAGAGTTATGTCTTTGCTTGTCTTTAAGTGATACAAGGGTTGTCAGATTGGGGGTGAAAATGGGACCCACGGCCCTCATGTGAGGAGGGCAAAAAAAGGTGCTTCTATGAATAACTGTGGATGAGGAGGGGCCCACAGAGAATGCCTTTATGTAGGCCCCAGAATTTTGTGCTATGCCCCTGAGTGATACTGTATATACACGCCTTCCACTTCAACATGGTGGTTGAGTCTTAAAAGATAAAGTAAAGATCACAGGACACGGTTTTGACTTTAACATTTACCTGTGCGTGTTCTGGACTTGAACAAATCTTATTATAATACAATGATTCTTGTAATTAAATGACTTGACAAAAATGTTAGAACCTAAAGGAGGTACTCCAATGATTTAGTATTGCACTGCGACTCACAACAGACACACCTATAAAAGAAGTGTCAAAACAGAAGCAGCATAAGTTGAGATATTTTGATTTTTAGTCCCTAGTGTGGGTTAACCTCTGAAAACACTGGATTCTACATTTCTCATAATGCAATTTGATGTTATCCTTTCATTAGGGCCTCTTTGCCTGGTAAACACATATATCTTCCAACCTCCAGCTGTTAGACAGGCTTTCTGTTGTGTATTTGAAGTCTGCAAGCCCTCAGCTAAGATAACCCTGATAACATCACAATGACGTCATCATGTTACATTATACAACTGTTTTACAGGCTAAGTAACACGAGGCACAAGTAAATGGACTCAATTGTCTATTATATGTGCTACATGTTTGTCTAATTTTTTATCATTTCTATTTTTGTCCTATAATGCGTATATTTTCTTACACAGAAATCTGTACACAGGTTTCTGTTGAAAAAGAATTCTGATTTCAGTGAGACTGCCTGTTTAAATACAATGTTAACAAACTAACATAAGAAATGTAGTCTCATCCTGGTTAAGCAAACTGCTTCTCAGAGATATTGAACATGTTGTACATTCTTTCATTTTTTAATACAGTTTGCACAAAAGTTGACATTAAACCCTTTTCATTACTGTCTAGATGATGAAGTTGGTCATTTTAGAGCAGAAGATTGAGGAATGAACCTGAAAACATTTTGTACTTTCTGTTCCATTAAAATCTCTTTATATGTGTAAGACCAGTGTGGAGATATGCTTATTATAGCCTTATGAGGGCAACAAAGACCTTGCTAAAGGATTGCTAATGGCTGCCAAATGTGAGCCTCATTAACAGGATCTGACACTGAAGATTATTGCACACATCATATGAAGAGCTTATAAAATATGATGTTATATAATGAATTAAGTTATATTATATGTATCTATCTATCTCTCTCTCTATCTCTCTATCTATCTATCTATCTATCTATCTATCTATCTATCTATCTATCTATCTATCTATCTATCTAGGGCGCTGGTCCAGCACTGGCAGCCCACTCACTCTGACATCTCTCCATTTGTGCATGAATAGGTCCTGAGTGAGTGTGTGTGTGTGTGTGTGTGTGTGTGTGTGTGTGTGTGTGTGTGTGTGTGTGTGTGTGTGTGTGTGTGTATTTCAGGCCTATGTGTAGTCATTTCTAACAAAAACAGAGTGTAAATTGTAATTTCCCCACTGGGGCTCAATAAACAGTATACATTATTATTATTCTTATTATCTATCTATTCCACATTTTGAATGAAAGACTTTTTTAGTGTTCCTCTGCCACTGGGTCTGGGAACATAATTTGAGCAAATTTGGTGAAAGTATGCATCACACTTTTTCATTTCAGCATTGTCAATGAAATTGTCAGACGATCTCTAATAACGTCCCTTGTTAGACATCATAATAACAGTAATTCTGTCTAATGAAATTGTCAGACGATCCCTAATATGTTCGCCTTGTTATTAGTTTCGCATTCCAGACCTTAATCCAAAGCGTTGAAGGAATACATCATACTTATACAGTAATGCTGCCTAAAGAAATTGTCAGACGGTCCCTAACTTGGGCAGGCTGAGTAGTTGATGCTGGATCACCGAGCAGCAGCAGTCTGCTCTGCCAGTCCGTCGCTGCAGTCCGTCAGAGCGACCAGTCATCAACATCCCCCTGAACGTGCAAGGAGCTGTAACGCTATGTGGATTTGAGCTGACGGTGTACGGTTCAACCAGAGCAGGTTACGACATTCGTGGACATGAGGACACCTGCTACTGCGACTTCTTCCAAAGGGCGGACCGTCAATCCTGACTGGCATCGTTTTTCACCGAGCAAATGAGAAAGGTGGTGATGCAGCACAGCGGCGTCTACACAAGAGTCCGCCTCTGTCCGCTAGCGTTAGCAACCTAGCCAAATAGCTAGCACCTATATATCTATACATGCTGTACTCATCGTTCAGTCTTTACCAGGTACATGTTAGCTAAAATGCCAGCGAGCAAAAACACGAATTTCGGAATACCTCCGCAGTTTATTTCGCTGTTCGTGTTTTCTGCTAGCGAACGTTAGCTGAATAACTTAGCCGCTTGTTAGCATTTTGTATCGGCTAATCACCTCACATAGACTGGCACTGTGAGAATGAACTTGGTATTCTGTGTGGGGACGCCGCTCCGTACAGACCCGATGGAAAACAACTGAATACAAATAAATAGGCTCAGATATACATGCATGTTAGCATTAGCTGGTTCGACGCTTCGGACATTAATACGACCGCTTATGTTTGTGTTTAAATGGGCTATTAGCTTGATTTCCAGTCATTCATTCTTCATATTGGCACTTAATTGAAGACACTACAGATGATTAGGGAAAATATTTTAACTAATAGATATCACAATGAAACTTCTCCAGTTGATTACTTACATTAAGACAATATATTTTTGCATTACAAGTTTTCTGAAATGGTATGTTTAATAGGCAAATTGGGCTTCTCTTTTTAAATATGTGCTAATTTGCATACATTTCCTGAACACAAATCTGATTATTGGAAGGCCAGGTTGAAAATTCTTTTTTCATTTTGTTGACATGTTAGAGTCGAAGGTTTGTATAAAGGGACTTTTGGATATCTCCTTTTTTTTATCACTCCATAATAAATGTCAGCCAACAGAAATGGAGATTTCTGGCTCAGTATGAGAAAAAATAATTTTAAGAAAACAGCCTATATGGATTGTAAAATTCTATTTTGCAAGACATGTGAATAGGGTAAACCATTTTAACTAACGGTTAACCATGAAACTTTATAAGTTCATTACTTACATTAGAATATTTCTTTTAGTATTACAAGTTTTCTGAAATTGTAATGTTTAAAGGAAAATAAGGTATTTTTTAATGCTGACTTTGGTGAATTTAGGAGAAATCTACTGGCGCAAATAGACAAAATGTACCTCATTGTATATTTTAAAATGTTTTTTTTCACTAGCCTGGAAGAAGCCATGTTATGCAGCAAAGTAACCGAAAACCTAAAAATTGAAGAATTATGTTGTTGCCTGTAGTGTCTCCCCTTAAAGCAGTTGTTGAGCGAGCACAAACCACTCTATGAGGACAGTAAACAATACAAATGGCCAATGAAAAGTTCAAATGGTGTTGGAAGAGATAAAGATTTATTATTTTAACAGGTTGCTTTTATATCTGATGTACGTGAATATGACTGTATATACAGAGTCAGTTTAACAGATAAGATACATGAGCCTCATGGGGGTTTACTAGAAGAATTGCAGTTAGGATGTAATACAACAAGATACAGTATGTGCTTACATGTCCTGCCTCTCCCTCAAAGGGTTGCCAGTGCCACACAACTGTGAGTTGTCATTCTAGTCGACTGGTGGATATGAATGACAAGGGGATGTGTGATATTGCTCTTTATCTCTGTCGTCCTTTGTCATTTTGTCACAATTCATGTCTGATATAGCAAGCTACACGGCACTGCAATGCTATAAAAATGTGAAATAGAAAACTGGGATCATTCTGCAATGTTAAGTGCTGGCCGAGATGCCAGTGGAAGTGAAGGCAGTTGTTTGGTGATGGTCTCCGATATTGCACGGCCTCTTGATACCTTAAGCCTCTGGAAAATATGTTTGTAATTTTTTCTCATGGCCAAAGGATTAAGTGTTTTGTGTGTGTGTGTGTGTGTGTGTGTGTGTGGGAGGGTGGGAGAGAGATTCTGAGGTATTTATTTTTGGGGTGACATGTTATTAAATTCACCATAGCGTGCAAGAGGATTGTTTTTTACTATAATATTTCAGCTATCACTTGATTTATGCCATACCGGTTTCTTGTATTGTCAAAACATGTTTGTGTAATTCAGTGCTGATGGGCTTAATAGATGACTGTCAGAAAAAAAGCTTGGTGACATGATACTGGGGGTGACTATGCATAGACTGGTAACTAACAAACACTACACTCAACACTGACTCTTCGCCTGTAATGTCCTTTTTTTTCAGAATCGTCATGAACATTTTTCTGCTGACCAGTCACTCCTTCACTGAGGGACCTCGGCCGTTTTTTTTGGTTTCTGGACTTATCAATACAGGGATGAGATAATAAAGTCAGCCAGCTTGTGCATGCTGCTACAACACCACCACCTGTGGCACCTGTAAACGCACCCTTCCCTGCCCCCCTAACCCCTCCCCAAGCTAAGTTCAATTCAACAGTCAAAACATGACGACACCAGCTCTCCTGCCGCTGTCGGGCCGCAGGATACCTACTCTGTCGCCGGGGGCCTCCTCTTTCCCGCACCACAGGGCTACATTGAGGCTCTCTGAGAAGTTCATCCTCCTCCTCATTCTTAGTGCCTTCATCACCTTATGCTTCGGGGCCTTCTTTTTCCTCCCGGACAATTCCAAGCACAAGCGCTTTGACCTGGGCTTGGAGGATGTGCTCATCCCTCATATTGACTCGCCCAAAGAGGGGAAGCATGCTTCTGGACAGGTGGTCATACATGGACAGGGAGGACATGACGAGCACAGACACAGGTAAAGACTAAGTTTCTGTATATTTAATATATGGTGAAAATAAAACTGTCCTGTCGCATCTTAATGAGATTATTGTTCTTATGAAGGATTAAAAGAAGAAACATTACCTACTGGTTTATTTTTGGTTCTTTTCCAAAGTTACATGGCACTCAGATAGTTCCCCTAAGCAGTGACAGCAGGTATACTGACACTTATCACTTATTCAGCAGTCTGTTCTGACACCTAGGGGCGTTGCAGTGTTTGCAGAGAGATATTCTGGTATGTTTAGGCACAGGTCAGCACAGCACAGGTCTTCCTTCTTTATTTTTCTTTTGTGCAGCTAAGGTTTCTCTGAATACTCTCAACTGTTGTGCTTCCATTTGGGTGTTACAGTTGAAGTTTTTTTACAACAGAAATTTGATCACCTTGGCCACAGTATTCTCGTATTGTCCCAGGGGCAGACGAGGTTGAACTTAAGCTATAATCCATAGATAGTTTGAAAAGCTTTAGTAACTGCTTAAACAGGCTCGGAAATGACTGCCTGCCGTGAGCCATATGCTGCCGCCCCCCCCCAATCAAATTCATATTTGGTTACTCTAAGTAGCTTGTGTTATTGTGAATCCACTTTGCTGGACAAGCCCTTCTACCAAATGTTGTTCTTAACTGACTCAAGTTACTTTAAATGAGTTCTATCATAATTACATTTCAATGCAACTACTAACTGTAAGCCAGTAAATCAGCTCCGTTATTTTGTTATTTGAAAGCCAAATATCTTTAATTTTTGGGATCTAACAGAATGGTAACTCCTATTCTTGAATCATGGAGTGTTTATTTAGTTTTTTGATTAATTGCATTTTTAATGTAGTGTTCTGTGGGTGTTTAGAGGCTTTTACTTGTTTATAGGCAGTGCACAACCTACACACTGACTAATTAAAAAAATAGTGTAATGATATTGGTACTTATTACATAAGTACCAATTGATTGGCATTATCCATACATGTATTCATCATACTGCACTTAAGTGTGTTATTCTGTGATGACAAATGGCTGAAATAAAATGCACAAAATGGCAAACAGTAGGTGGAAATGATAATTGTATGGGAAATCTGGTGTAAGAGGTCATTAGTTTTTCTGAGTGCTCGGAAATGTGTTAAAAGCAGTTTCTCAAACCGTTTCACAGTGGGTGCTGGGTACCATGAGCGTTGCCTCCTCGTCCCCTGTGGTGCTCCTCATTTTTCCATGTTAAAAGCCTTCCAGAGCTTGGGATTCTGCCTGCTTGAAATAACGTTATTATATTAGTCCAGTGACTCGGATGGAGCAGGTGGTTTGTTTGGGGCTGTTGTGAGTCCTAGTTGGAGCCACAGCGTTTTTCTTTTTTAAACAAAAAGGTAGGAGGCTTGGAGATGTTCGTGCTTCTTCTGAGGTAGCAGGTTATAACAGCTACGAGAAGGGACTTTCCCATGGAATACAGGAGCATTTGGAGCAAAACGTGACTAGGTTGCATTTCTGATCTCTTTTTCACATGATCCCTGTTGTTTTCAATAAATCCCAGACAACGACCTTTGCACATTTGAGTGAGCTGCTGTTGTTCTTGCCTTAAGCATCAGTGATTGTTTACATGATGTATCAAATAATAGGGTTTGGCATAAATGTGTTCACCCCTTAGGGTGCAGCAACAGATAGCAGAAGGCATTTTCTTCCTCTAAATAGGCTGGATCTGACTCATTTTTCTAGCTTTATGATCCCTCCCCAACAAACAAATTTATTTATTCACCTCTATTCACACAGTTTATATTTTCAGTTGTGTCATGATGTTAATGATGACATCACATACAATCTAGTCATCATGGCACAATTATGCTTAGTATAATATAAACAGGTATATAAATGAGAAGTAATTCATTAGTATTCAACTCACATCATTAGCACCTACTGTATTTTATTACCCTATTCAATATTGTTATTAATTTGTAATAAAACAATACTATTTCTCAACCTATTTTGTGGTACAGCTGGTATTCCTAACAAATTGGGCCTAGGCCTAATACCATCGTTGTGCAAATTTACTTAATTTATACCTAGTCCTATGTCTAATATAATAGAAGCCTATAACACACTACCTGAACGCCTTTTTCTACTTTCCCGTGTCACGCTCCATAACGCTGTCTTCGGACAAAAGGTCACGTCATGAGATCGATAACAGTTAGCTATCCTGTGTGTGTGTGTGTGTGTGTGTGTGTGTGTGTGTCTGTGTGTGTGTGTCTGTGTGTGTTAGCTTTAGTTATTTATTCCTTACCTTGATTTTGGTGTTTTTTCAAAGCCATCTCCCGCGGTGACGTTTTTGGTGGAGCTGTTCGTTTAATAGCCGACTCGGGAGAAAGCGAACCTTTTGACAATTTTGACTACATCAACACAACAGTATGTGGAATTAAACTGGGCGAACCCAATAACCTCTGAATAGTTCTACTTGTTGGTAAATTACAATGTGAGCGGCAGCCAACGGTGGTGCGTTATGTCGGCAGGATTATTTAAAAGGCAACCGCGACTATGGTGTGTCTGCCCAATTTCGGATAGCGTGGCGGAAGAAATGTTGCCATGGCGGTGCGCCACAATAAAATCAACAAAGGAAACACTGGAACATTTGTGAGCATTTTCATTTAGTGACAGTTTCCGGGTTTGAGGAGGGAGAATAAAACAGTTGAGATATCTTTTAAGTAAGGTTCATGCAAATAAAGTCTCAAAACTGTGCTTTAACCTTACAAAGCAGCTTATGGAAATATGTTTGATTTGCTTTTTGGAATGGCGGCCTCAGCTGTTCTTAAAGTACTCATTGTGTGTTTCAGAGGACCAGGGTTCAAACAGCCCCCTGAAAATGATTTTTAAAGAGACCCTCAGGAGCACAGGCAGGCTCGTAATAATTTCACCTTTTCTGTGTTCGGCCACAGAAACCCCCCTAGAACCAATTCTCTGTTCACAGGTTCACCCTGTTAATAGTCTTATGAAAGCTTTTGAGAGAGCAAATGCTATTTTATTTGCCATGGGGTAATCCACCTATTCTAGTTAAATCTTTGCAATATTGACAATAATTCAAAATTCCTGAGAATGTGCTTAAAAGGCATAGCACACATCTGCTCTGTGCCGCCTGGCAGTCATGTTATGAGTGGTTGCTTTTAACATTGAGGAAAAATTGTTAGCAGAAGATTTGGGATCCATTTGCACGTGCTTTTCTGTTTATCCTATCTGATACAAGGTTTAGGGTTGTGTCCCAAACACAAGCAGTGTCTCCACAAGGATCTCATAGCTCAGACAGAGCATAATGGTGCTGATCCATTTCTGCAACACGACTGAAGCCTGGTGTCGTAACGTCGCACATCCATGGTTGATGCTCCACGCCCCTGACTTAAAGTTGATTGGACGAACGTATCACGTGGGTCCGGCTGCTCAAGAATTTCAATCTACTGTCATGGTGGCTCGGACGGAATGACAATAGTTAATAGTAGAAATGTGTTTCTGAAAACATTTTAAGAGAGAAATAGGCCATGCAGTTGTTGAATCTGCCTTCATTTCAGATCGACAGTTTGAAAGATTTTCATCTGCTTCTACTAGATAGTTGCATCACGTTCATTTGCATAAAGATGTGCATTGGCCAGTTTTCTGACTCGCAGCATTTTTTTCAAATGCAGCGCTGCCTTCACGGAATGCTTTGCGTGCACATTGAAGTTGCTTGACATCACCCATATGAATAGAGTGGAGCGCTGCCCGACAGAAGCATCGCACGGACATATAGATCACCACCGTAACACTACTTATCAGGTCCTAATTTCTTTGAACATTTGAAATATATTTACTATTATAATTTCTATCAAACAATTTGTCTTTAGAGCTCTGATTGGCATTCAATCATTCTGTTCTTTATTCACATATTCACCTGGTCTCCTTCCAAGCCCCTGAATTTAATCAGGTTTACAACCAAAGAACATTTTCTCTGACAGATTTTTTTTTTTTTATAAATCGGGCTCTATGACATTGGTTTCATGGCTGCTTGACTTGGGCTGGTCTGTAAATATGGTATGATGTTGCTGCTAGAAAAGGATAAACAGCTGGAAAAAGTTGTCAATAATAACGTTCCAGAAGTAGGCTAAACTGGTTTACTGGACACTTTGTGCTGAAAGACTTGCTAACCTCTTAATATTTAAACAAAACTTTCCCAAAGTACAAGGGAGGGTACATTACTTTCTTTCTGCTATTGTAAATACATAATTTCTAATCCTCGAATATCATGAGCCCCATAAATTCAAACATCATTTCCAGAAAAAAACATGCTGTTAGGCCATTATGACATGTGCTTTGAATGTGCTTTTAAACAAAATATCAGCTCACCCAACTTGAAAAACCAAATAGATTTTCCAGTACCTATTACTGTCATTTAGCTATGCAGTAGTTTGTTTCTTTTGGGAGGTGTTGATCTCCAATGCTGAGATTTCCAATCCAATACAACAGCGGTTGAAGTTATGTCGTTTGTTTATTTTGTATCAACTCCATTTACTCAGGATAATAGTCAGAACTTCATGCCAACCGTCCTTTTTTGGAAAAAATTGTCTACTTGAGTATGACTACCAACTGATTATTCCTGCACAGCAGAAGGAATTTCAATGTCAAAATGTATTGAAACTCAAAAGTTCACTGAGTTTGCCTTCATTTACAGTGACTTTGAGTGAGACAAAAACAGTTACACCACAAGGTCAAATATAAAACAATGTAGGACTAGTGCTAGGATGAGTGCTGGAAAGTGATCTTCTGTGCAGAGATTATTGCTACTGGCTAACCCCTTTATTGTCTAAGAGTCCTTTTGGGATGGCAACAGTGGTCTGTGTGAGAGATCTCAAAACCTCATTAAACCAAAATTAGACTATCTGTAATGCTAGATACCACAAGGGGTAAGTGGGGAGAAAATGCCTCAGCAGTGGAACATCAGCAGTGGAATGATTTAACAGTAATGCTTTCCCTGATTTTTAAATAAGGAGAAAACATTGTTGGATGCCTTATAGCTGGTTCTGTAGGTGTTATTGAGATTCACAGCAGCTGCAACAATCAAGGAAATGGTTTGCATTTTTATTTGGGAATGTATTATTAATTTGTATAGAGGGATTTGTACCTTGGCTGGCTGCATATGATTATTAGAAGGATGGAAAGTCAGGAACCTGTAGTTGACCATTTACAAGGTGAACTGAAATGAGACATCTTTTAATGGCTGTCTGGAGTGCTAGAAATCTCTTGGATGTAATGCTGTCTAGCTCAAAAAATTGTGAGGCCATTAATGATTCTGCCTCGGTTTTGTTTTGGTCCGCCCCAACAATAAAGAAGTAGCAGCACTCTTCATCTGAGAGGGGGCAAGTTGACGTGTTGACAGGCAGTGACATTTCTATAACAGAATAGCCAAAGACGGTGGGTATATAAGGAAGGCAGAAAAAAATCCCTCTTAATGTATAGACATCAGACATGTGGACATCATACATGATCTTTAGTAACTCTAAGTGTGGACTGAATACTGTGTTTTGAGAAAGGCAGTTTGTCTGGCAAAACAGAACATAAATAATAATGCTACGAGGATAACGGGTTATAAATGAAAGGGTACTGCTGTTAAGAAAACATTGTATTTATTGCTCTTAGAAATGCATAGGAGAAAATTTGATAGGATTATTGTTTGCAGACGTCGACTGGTTACAATATGACCATATTGTGTTGTTGCTGTATATCAGGGTCTTTGTTTTTTAGCCAAGGACCCTTTAACTGAATGAGAGATGGATAAGGGACCCCCTACTACATATATTTTATTCAATTAAGTTGCATAATAAACTCTTAAAGCCTTTATACCAGGGATCTTCAACAGGGGGTCCTCAGAGTCAATGCAGGGGGGCCTTTTAAAAATTAAAATGTCTTAACATGAATATGAAACATTATAAGCAAATATAAATCCCCACTGATGATAGGCTTACTGGCTCACTAAGGTAGCCATCCACAAATACAGTTAATCCCAAAGGATTCACTGTGCCAGATGAATGTTTAACAATAAAAGATGATTTATTTTTTTTAAATCATGCCAATGATTATCATTTATTATCTTAGTTTTATATGCAACAAACGGTCGTTCAAATAAATTTTATTGTATTGATTTTTCTGATTTCTTATAATCCATTATTAAGCTAGACAGAGTGATTATTGTTGCCAATTTTAATATCCATGTGGATGATGATACAAAAATGCTTCTGAATTTGTAAATATCACTAAATCTTTTAATTTCGCTCAACATGTCTCTGGTCCTACTCACAGCAAGGGACATACCCTTGATCTTGTTTTTTCTCACGGTATAAACGATGTATTTGTTAGTGATCACAAATGCATCGTATTTCATATTGTTTGTAATGAGGATTCTCTGCCTGTTAAACGCGCGTCCTGCTCACGTTTGATCAACCAGCTTACTGTTGAAAATTCTTTGGCCGCATTTGACTTAAGCTCGGTTTTTATTTCGAATGACGTGCACACTTGTGCACAAGCGTTTAATGACCATTGCACCCTGCTGTTGAACAAAGTGGCATCTTTTAACATTAGAGAAATTCCCTTATGGAAAGCAACTCAGCTTCAAGTCCATCGCCTGCATCTTCAAGAGCTCTTAGTAGACTTAAATGAAATGATCAAGGATGCTAGAGCCTCTTATTTTACTAATCTGATATCTGCCTGCAAAAACAATCCTAAAGCCCTGTTTGAGACTATTAACAACATTGTTTCCTCTGCTGAATGTATTGTCCCTGTGTTTTCAAATGTTGACTACAATCACTTTCTGTTTCATTTTGTGGACAAGGTTTGAACTGTCAGGGCAGGCATTGTACCATCAGCAAACTCACATATAGCTACACATCAGAGACTTTCAATACTGGACTCCTTCTGCCCCATTTCCCTGAACGACATCATTAAGCTTGTGGGCTTGATGAAACCCTCCCAAAGCCCTGTTGATATTGCATCCCACATCTTTGCTTGTAAAAACCATACATCTACAGTACTTGGCCCATGTTTGATTTCAATTTTAAATGTGTCTCTTCAGCTGGGCCAGGTCCCTAGCTGTTTTAAGCATGCTCTTCTTCAGCTCATCTTGAAAAAGAACAATCTAGATGTAGCTTTGTTTAAAAAGTACAGGGCTATTTGTAAATGTCCTTTTAATTTGAAAATTTTAGAAAAGGTTGTTGAGAACCAGTTGAATAATGTTTTAGATTTTCATATCTTTGATAAGTTTCAGTCTGGCTTTTGTAAAAAACATTTGACTGACACTACTCTCCTTAAGGTCTCTAATGATATTTTGATGGCTGCCAATGGGGGTAAATGTTCTGTGCTGCTACTACTAGAGCTCATATATATAGATAGATAGATAGATATAGATAGATAGATAGATAGATATCTCTTACCATTGTTATGCTGATTACATCAAATTATATTCATCTTTTAGCCCTGCTAGGCTAGACAAACTGTCCTTATTGTACACCTGTTTAGCCTCTATTAATGAATGGATGTCAGACAATGTTTTGCAACTAAATTCAGACAAAATTGAGGTGATGATTTTTGTCCCAGACTGCATTACCCCTAAAATTAAGCAGGCCATTGGGAATCTATAACTCTCTGATTGTAATGTTGTGCGAAATCTGGGTGTCATTTTTGACAAATCTATGTGTCGGTTTGTTTGTTCCTGTTTTTTCCATCACAGGAACATTGCTAAGATCAGATCTGTGGTTTCTAAAAAAAGAGATGGAGATGCTTGTTCATGCTTTTTTTTTCTTAACGTTTGGATTATTGCAATGTACTGTACACTTCTTTAAACAAATCATACATGGACAAACTGCAAGTTGTACAGAAGCAAGACTTTTGTCTAAGACCAGCAGGAGATCGCTCATTCCTCCTGTGCTTAAGGCTCTTCATTGGCTACCAATAGGTTTTAGTGCATTTTAAAATTTTAATCACTACTTCTAGAGCCTTGCATGGTCAAGCTCCCTCTTACATCCAGGATCTATTGCACGCACACACTTTGAAGTCTTCAGGCCAAGACCTTTTAACTGTTCCCAGAACACGTTTCAAAACCAGAGGTAGTTGTGCCTTTTCTGTGGTGGCTCAAAGGCTCTTGACCACTCTCCCTTCAGCCTTGGATTCTGTGGAAACTTTTAAAAAACACCTGAAGACACATCTTTTTAGACAAGCCTTTAACTAGCAATATGGCTTAGTATTTTGTGTTTAATTGTTTTACTGTAAAGCACTTTGTGACCCCTCTTGTCTGTGAAAGGTGCTATATAAATAAAGTTTACTTACTTACTTGCCATAATGTAATGCATCTATGTTAGAAAATATTTTTTTATAACAGGATATTAATTCTACCCATATCACCCATACATCATAGTTGGCCTAAAATTCCAAATCCTAAATGAAGCCTCGTTTTCTGATGACGGTTACTTGTCCATTCAGACTAAGAGCAGCCAAATGAAGATCTCTGAATTGTCCTGGTTTGGAAACTGCAACATGAACATTCATACTTGTTACCTAACAAAGATCTCAGTAGGTTTCAAAAGGCTTGCCATTTGCCATGAAAATGAATCACAATTTGACTGTGTAGTTGTGCTTTTTAGTGAATCAGTTAGTGCTCCCGTGTAATCTTGAGGAAAATGTATATTGTGTGTGTTTTCTTTTACAAGCATAGGAAAATATGTAGTTTTATTGTAATGAAGTTTTTTTTTTTTTTCTGCTGTGCGGTTTCATTTATATGCCAGGGATTTTATACAGCACTGAAGTACCAGTTTTAGGATTCTGTCTGGATCATCTTTACAACTGATGGGGAAAAACAGCCTTTGCTCTTCAGGGATTGCTCAAATCAATACTGCAATATATGTTTTTGGCTCCATGGTCCAGTAAATATCAGATAATCTACCAACAGCTGTTCAAGTAGCTCAGTGAACTTACCCATGCATCTGCATTAGTATGAATTGCTCATGCAAAATATAACAGTTGTCAACAAGTTGAGACTCTTTGTTTGGGAGGTTTGAGAGTAACATTCCCATCACCCTTGAAGCTTTAAATGATTTCACCCCAAACCTTTGTAAAATGCATCACTCTTATCTTTTCCCACATGTCTTCACCTCTCACATCATATGACACCCAAGTCTTAGCTACTGACAACAGAGACTCTGTGGAAGGCCAGACCTCATGCCATTAGATGACCAATTTCAGAAATGTTGATAAAAGCAGTGTGACATTTGATACCGGAAAAGAAGCTAAACAAGTTTTATTTTTTTTTATTTTTTTATTTTAATAAAAGCTGATGGCACTTTCACTTTAGTAGGCAATTTGAGATTACTGTCAGTGAACATTTTTGCAGAGGACACTTAAAGCCATTCTATTAATGTGCTTCTGCAGTTTCAGTGCATCATGTTAGTAACACGAAGTGGTAGAGCACATCTCCTTCTGTAGCATTTATACCCATACTATTAATATTATGGATTCAATTTTCTGCTGTGGTGACCCGTGTTATAAGTGTGTGCACTATGGTGTTGCTTGCTTATTTTTTTCTTTTTCTTTTTTTTTTTTTTTTACTGTGATGAGAAGTGAGTCGTGTAATGTTCAAACACAGCCAAAGGTGTTAGAAAATGTACAAGCACAACCTTTTCACACTACATCCCTCTCATAATGGTTTAGTGCTGTGACCGCAAGTAACCTGGTTTCACCACTTATTGCCTTGCCAGTTACTGTTAGTGTTGCAGCGGCATAGCTTGCTTTTTCACTCTGATATGGCAATAAATCAGCATCACAGCCCCACAGATCATATTTAAGGCCTGGGCCAACATCAAAGTGCACGGATTTATCATATTTAGTGTGATCATAGATATCATTTCTGTGTCTTCACGCTTCATTCGCCTGTCATCTGCAAAGTAAATCTAGGTTGGGCTCTGTTTGTGCGTTGTGTGTGTATTTCTATATGTAAGAACCTATGTTAAATAAAGGAGCACCAGCTTGTACGTGCGCCTTGCCTCAACACACACACAAGTACACACACTGTCAAGCCAGCTCAACCTGGAAAGAATACCAAGGCGCTGCTGTTGGTGCAGAGGGCTCATGAAACCATCCATACCGGTTAGTAGATTCAACAGTGACATAGCTATTTAACATCTGTCCTTGCTCAGAGCAAATGGAAGTGTGAATGAACACCGATACTACCTACATAAAAAAGGCGTTTCGCACATCAATCACCACTTTTGAGCTGTTTTCAATTTCCGTCTAAAGCCATGCTGTGGAGCTGAATGTATCAAGCTTGGGGTTGCATTTTTGTGAACCTAAAATGGAGCTTTTCAATTCAATTTCAATTTTATTTATAGTATCAATTCATAACAAGAGTTATCTCGAGACACTTTACAGCTAGAATAGGTCTAGACCAGATAGAGTAGGTCTAGACTACACTCTAGAATTTACAAGGTTACAACAGTTCTAGTAGTTTCCTCCAGAGCAAGCAACAGTGCGACAGTGGCGAGGAAAAACTTCCTTTTAGGCAGAAACCTCGGACAGACCCAGGCTCTTGGTAGGCGGTGTCTGACGGGCCGGTTGGGGTTAGAATGAAGAGTGGCAATAAAAAAAAAAAAAAATAGTTTGTAGTAGTTCTTTGTAGCAGTTCATGGCATAGCAGGGCACTGTGCGGCGTTACAAGGCACAGCAGGACGTAGCAGGGCACAGCAGAGCGTAGCAGGATGAACACAGCATCTCAGGACGTGCAGCGGGACCATGGCGACAGCTGCTACCCTGATTTTGGAGCCTCCCTGATCCGAGGGAACATGCTGGGAAAAAAAGAACATAAGGACTCCGGGGAATGACTTCCAGAGCTAGGTTAGTAACAAGCATTTCTGGGACATGGATGCACACAAATGGAAAGATAGAAAGATAGAGGAGAGAGGAGCTCAGTGTGTCAAAGGAAGTCCCCCAGCTGTCTAAAACTATTACAGCATAACTAGGAGAGACAAGGTAAAGAGAGGAGCCTGGTCGGGCTAGAACTCTCTCCAACCGGATCGGGCTGTATGCCAAGTCTCCCTCTAGTTTTATTATATTCTTGATTATATGATAGATAGATCTGACAACTTTGACGAGAAGCAGGTGGGCCGGGTTAGGCGGACGCTGCAACTCATCACTCCCTAACAATATTCAATTCTATGCCCTAACTATAAGCTTTTAAGGTATAACATCATTGCAATTGTAGCTTTGCACCATGATTGCCTTTAAGCCTTTTAAGTCAAACCACAGTGGTGAATTTGCTCCGTTCAGCTACATGTTTGTCCTCCATTATGAAAATCAAAAGGCACCTGTTATATCCCAAAACATGGATTGAAAACATCTCCTGCCCACATTTGTAGTTCCTTGTAATTCATTGGGCAGGCCAAAAAACAAATACATATTTCCCGCTGGGCTGGTAAATTATAAAAGGAATTCTCCTGTTTTTGCTGTTTTAGTTGCCAGCCAGATTTGTAGAGTAATATAGGACTTCCAAATGATGTTCTGGTTGCTTGCCCAAGTGGCTGGCAGGGTACTCTAAATTTGCAGCTGCAACAAGGACTTGGCTTTGGGTAGTTTTTTCTCTCTTTTTCTGGTGTTCTTTTACTCTATTTTTTAAAAGTAGCCTAGTGTTCACTAGTATTTTCTGACTAGCAGCCATTGTGTTAACTTCAAATAACTCAAACTTTGTCAACAAATGATCACCCCTTTGCACTTAGTCAAAGCATTTTAATCATACAAGGAATGTTTTATTTCAATGACTGTCTTCAAATATGACCTTCTAAACAGAGCCTCTTGATGCATACATAGGACGTGACATTTTAAAACTTAGAGTTTAAAACATTAAGCATAACGTGCACTAAAGAGTATAAAGAATAATTATAAAAAGTTCCTATTACCGCAAGGCCTTTTTCTAATTTTGGCAGTCATTATGACGATGGCCATTTAAAATTTGTTCTGTTGGCTCTGGAATAGCCTTCACTACATGCAGAATAAGATATCAATATAAATTCATCTTTCAGATCTTTGTGCATAGTAATTTCACTAAGACTCATCCTAATTAATTTGTCTGTTGTCAGGAGATTTCATGTAGTACAGTTGGTATTAGAGCGAACAGCCGGCAGAATCCATCAGGCATAATCTCCTCATTACCACTGCTGCTTTTTTAAATCAGATCTCCTCTCTGTGGGTCTCATTTCCTGTTTTTCTTTCTCTTGTTTTGTCTCCATCTTTTTCATGTGATCATCACAATGTTCTCTCTGTAGTACACAGCTGCAGCCGCTCACATTGGCTGAAGAGGTGTGTGTGTGTGCGCGCGTGCTAGAGAGGAGATTGGGTGTATGTCTTGGTGTCTAGTTTGTGAACCAGGGTTTTTTGCTCGTGCTTATGTTTCAGAGGCTGTGCTACAGCACAGGTTTTCAGTCATTCTGTGTTTTCATGTCAAAGAATACAGTTTCTAGTTTTACAAAACGCCACCTTTGACTGTTCTAAAAAAGATATACTGTATAACAAGAGTCTCAAATTCTATATACAGCATTTACCTTTAATTATTAGATTGACTACTTGGTATTTTAGTGATGTTGCTTGACCAACAGTAGTTTTTTTCTCCTGATAAAATTAAACTACACTTTGAACACCCACATAGCCAGGTAGTCATATTGGTGCAGACTTATCATGCATACATGCATGCAGACTGCCTGAATAGACATGAGAAATGCAGTATTTTATCACCTTAATATATTAATTTGTTTTTTTATTAATAAAGGAATGGCATTGAAAATGGCAACCATAAAGACTTGGCATCTTTTCCCTAAAAAGATACAATCGGGACATTTTGGAAAACAGATTTTCGGGGCTAAAGCCCTTCAAAGTTAGTCCAAATGAATGTAAGAACAGGAAAGTGAGAGTGACAGAATACATTTAACCAAAAGCTTGTGACTTACATGACCCTAGGCAAGCCTAGTGCAGAAGAGGGAAATGAAGGACTATTTGCTGTTGCAGTTTGCCATTAATGTTTTCATTACTAATCAATTGAAAGAATAAACAAGTTCAAGTTATTCGGTGCTAGCTTTTGTGAGTGTCCATGCACGTATGCGTGAGAAGGGAAAGTGTGTGAAACAAATCAGCAGTTCCCATTGGGAGTGTGCCTCACTCTGTCTCCCTGGAGTACAGCAGGGGTGACAAGACCTCTTGAAAGCCAGAGAAGACAAAAAAGAGACACTTTGAATTGGTTTGCATGAGTGCCACACAGTTAGTTTTTAGTGACAGAACGACAAGATTCAAGAAGAGACCCAAACAGACAAGAACAAGAAAGTGAAGAGGGAATCCGGGAGAGAGAGAGGCAGAGAAAGGCCGAGTGAGAGAGGCACTCAGTCATCCGGGACGCCATGACAATGGTTTACTACAAAGTTTCTCATCAAATCTCATCCCTGGCAAACACTGGAGCTGCAACCTTTGCTCCACAATGGCCCCGTCAGTTCAAGCAAATGGGATCAAAGTGAGATCGCTCAACAAATTAAGACTTGGCCTTCAGGTTTCCGAGGCTTAAATTTCAAATAAACCTTTCTGAATTCACAGGCAAATTCACCCCGTTTCTCAATAGCCGGTATAGCCACACAAGCTGTATTAGAGCCAGACAGGCCTGATAATAAATGTCTTGTACCAGAGCTGTAGCACTCCGGCTGTTGGATTTGTGATTGGCCTAAGGATGGGAAATGGGATATCTGTTTTTATTCTTTGTATCATGACTCTTAGGGACCCTTTTAAGGCAATGAAGATTCCCAGGAATGCTTGCATGATGGCGATTATACTCAACAAGGACAGAATCAATGGGAATAGAAGAGTTAAGTGAAAAGTTTTGGGAGAAAAGCATTTTTCATCTACATTTGTTCTAAATAATATCTACTAAAATAATTTTTATATTTTTGGAAGTTGCCAAAGCATCTAATAATTGTTTAAAATTGCGTTGTTTGTGATTATATGCTGCTGTCTGCTCTACTATAACACCATAAAAATAAAAAGATCCGTGATGATCATTGTTGGCCAAGTTACAGGATATAACCAAGAAAAAAAGATGCTCCATTGCTCATCATGAAGCCATGTCACTTTGTGGTTTTGCTGGCTGAAACCCTACTACCACCTTCACCCTTTAGTGGACTAAAAATAGCGCAACTATAGTAACAGAAAGAAAAGTGACTTCTACTGTTGACAAATACGCTCTTGTGCATTGTTTTTGTCAGGGCAAAAATGGGAAAATGGGTGCTTCTTTAAGGATGTTTCTCTCTAAAGGTTTGACTATTGAACCTCTCAATCACCAGACTGTTTTCCACACTTGGAAAAACCCTATCTGGCTGGGCTGCATCCAACCGAATAGTGCTTATTTGTTTGATGGCCGGCCTGTGCTTGCTGCAGGAGACGGACTCCTGTGTTTGGTATGAAGGAATTAGTCAGCCAGCCATGATGTAGGTCAGGACTGGATTTGAACGTGGGTACAGACCAAGGGCTGCCGGGGCTCAGGTGTTCACCTGAAATATACAGGGGAAAAGGTGGATGAATTATGTACGTCTTTGTACACATACGTGAGAGAGAGAGAAACAGAAATTATGAAGGGAAAAGTGAACGTATCTGCATTCACGTAACATTTTTCACCATTAAAGATACTAAGGATTATGTACTGTATGTATATGTACAAGTTATTCCGCTTGGCATTCTTTATATTCAGGGTTTGATGACTTTGTTTTTGTAAGCTGCTTTGACAGTATTCCGATACTTGATACACACAACGCTTGACAACTGGGAGGAAAATGTTTGACAAATAATTTGAAAAGTAGAAAGGAGGAGGAGGTGGTGCTAACTAAGATAATACAAAGATGCATGAGACAGCTAAGTGTAAAAAGTTGTGAATATACTTGAGAGAAAGGTGTGTGTGTGTGTGTGTGTGTGTGTGTGTGTGTGTCAAAGAGAGGTTGTAGCTAGCGGGAGTAGGTTGGAGGGCAGAGAGAGAATTGAAAATACAAGAGAGAAGATGCTATTGCACACCCACAGTTAAGCTTGGTAGAGCCGTTACACATACAGCAGTGAACCTCCCATTTGAGCCAAGTGGGTCATTGAGGAAAAAGCAAGACATGAAAGCTGTCCGACAGTTAATGTTGAAGGGAAACCCGAGAGCTACAGCTCTCAAGAAACAGAAATTCTGCCGTGTGTATGGGCTGGCAGGAAGCAGACTTGTTCTCAGCACTTGGATGTCAGAGGGACTCTTCCAATGAGATCTCTCTGGCTTAGAGATGCTTGACTAGAAGCAAACCCTGTGTGCTCACGTGTCAGCGATGGACTAAGGAAAATGGAAAGAGATACTCAACTTGAATTACCCACACACAGGGATAACCTTTTATCTAAGCCCACCTTCATGCACTCGTCCTAATTAGGATGTATAAGGTGGTAATGGCTCTACTAGCCCACCGTCATGCATTCAATCTGCATTAAGATGATGATCAGTGACATATCTAGCTCTTTGTAGTTCTCCTTTCTAGGACTTCAGCTTTATGGGTTCTGCATTACTACTGCGGAATCTACAGTGATGAGAGAGCAATTTGTTACATTGCATGTCAGTTTGTTTTATTACATGTAATTCAGCTGGCGCTCTTATCCAATGATTGCTATATATGTCAGAGGTCGCACGCCACTGGAGCAACTAGAGGTTAAATGCAGAGATGGGAAGTACTGTAGTACTGTACTTAAGTAGATTTTTCAGATATTTTTACTATTCATTTTTGTGGTGACTTTTTACTTTTACTCCTTACATTTCAACATGAATATCAATGATTTCTACTCCTTACATTTTACAAAACACAGTGAAAAAAGTGAGAGAAAACAAAAGGACTAGCTGTCTGGAGAATAATTAGTTGAGATTGTGAGTGTGCGTCCTTGTAAGTTGTGTGCGTGCGTCCTTGTAACTAAGTTGTTTTACTGATGTCAGTTCATTTAAGCCTGTTGTGTTATTGGTCTATAGTTCCTGCAAATTTAAAAGTAAGTTCTCTAGTGATGTTGTTGTTTCTGTTCTTTATCTGTTTGCTAGATTTTTTAATAGTCATAACAGCCACTTTGCTTGTTTGAAAGCCATTATGTCTCTCTCTCTCATGGGTGGGCCAAATTCTCTGGGCGGGCAAAGCAGAGAAAGGGAAGGTAACATAACCTGTTGTCCTCGGGTCAAATTGACCCGTTCTTCTATATCAATGTTTTTTTACTACCCAAAATAACATGATTGATTCCACAGAATGCTCTTTGGCAAGTAAAAATCTCTACTTTCATTAATTTTGGGGTGTCTTAGTCAATTGTGGTTTTGAAATAGTATTGAGTAAAAGTTGACATTTCCAGTGATTATCCATCAACATACATTCCTTTAATTTTAGTCTAATTCCTAAATTTTTGCTTTTTCTAACTCAAACATTAAGTATAATTTCCTATAAATTATCGGTTAAGAAGCGTCAAGAGTGTTGATTTTCAATTTTGACGGGAAGACAACACAAGGGTTAAACTTACATGATTCAGCCTTGGCTCCTGCACACAAACTTTTGTGATCCTCCAGGAACGTGTTATTCCATATGCTTCAATAAGGCTCATGTTTGACAGTAATTTGGATTTCGATAAACCACTGTCTGATCATAAGCCAGTCAGTTGTTCCCTGCACCGCTCAGCTTAGTTTCTAGATGTAGACAGTCACAGAGGATAGATTACCGTGAGGAAAATTCAACAGATAGCAGTCGGTTATACGTTGGTCTCAAGGTTTACCAGTTTACTAGTAAACGCAACATTTTGTCCCGTGTGTTTTTTTTTTAGACAACAACAGTGACCAGTGCTAGTTAGTGTCTGTTAGCTCACAGGGCTCTAGGGCACGAGCAATATCTTTCCTCTAGGTCGCACCGGTGCACCTAATATTGCTGCAATGTTGTTTATATGGATATGGTTTAATTTTGCGTTACATGACCCATTTCTTCTGTAAAGCAGTGCCTGTGTTGGCTCTCTCCTCTTACTCTCCACGCAGGCCCGCCACCCAGCGGCGCTGGTCCACACTTCTGGCATTTGTCTACAGTTTTAATTATTATTAACACAGCTGTATATTGTTAAGCAGGAGAAGCAGTCTGCTGGACCTGGGCGAGAGATGTGACCCATGGCCAGAATATCATATTTCATAAAAATGCAGCACAGTGACTATACAGACATTCATACACACTACATGTGTAACTCGGCTGACCCGCCATTCGACCCGTGCTGGACCCATTCATAATGAGTCAGCCGTCACCCTGTGAGTAGCGACCATCACGCTCCCTCTCTCTCCCTAGCTCTTTTAGTCAGTTATTGTTGAAACAAAGTGAAGGAGCTTTCTACATTTAAAAAATAAAATCCTACGCTATTTATTTCAGAAAGCTAATTTTCATTTACATGTGTTGCAGCTGTATGTCTATACAACTTCAACAGAAGAAGAATGTAGCATAATATGGATGTGAAAGCAGTTATAAATAGCATATGTGACAATAAAATATGTTTTGGTTAAAATCAACAAATTGTGATAATTAATCGTGATAACAATGTTGATCAAAATAATAATTTTGGCCATAATTGTGCAGCCCTACAGGATCTGTATCGGGAAGCCAAAAATGTGGTCGGACCATCTCTAATACAGTATGTTTAAAACTCACAAAAGGAAGTAGTAGTGTCTGTGACGCAGTCGACTCATAAAATTAAATGAGAATCCAAGTCATAAAAAAAAAAAACAGTGTGAATCGAGATCACAATTTTATAACAATTTATCATGCAGGCCTAGTGTAATGTGATAATGACACTATAAGCAAGTTCTGTGTTACGGGTGCTCGATTCAGAAAATGTCACGATTCCATATTGATATTTAGGCTCACGCTTGATTTTCGATTCATAAACAATTATCAATTAAAAAAACGATTGTACATGTAGTTACTTTTCCCTTGTGATAGTATAAATGTCATTACAAAAGAAAAAACAGTACAATTAGTACAGTGTGTTTCTATAATACACTCTAAATAAGAGGAAATTGTACCTTTTTGTTTAAATGGCTAAATAAATTGCTTTTGTCTCCTTCGATAAGCCTCTTAGGCCTGTTGTAAGCTGAATTGAAGAGGGGAAATATATATCACAAGTAACAAGAGGACCAGGTGCTGCTAAAGAGCGACCTGTTGGGATACGATTGTAATGACATAGTCTGTTGTATTTGGATACATCCAGAGGCATAATTTACATCTACATGATTGTTTGTGCGTCTTATTTAAAAGAGACACAATGTTCTTCACAAATTTGGTTTTGCATTTTAGTTTAATACAAAGTTAGAACTGTAAGTACTACTTGTGATTTGTCACGTTTAACACATTTGATTTAATTTGTTTCTGTAGATGTAAATGTGTTTGATTCAGCTTCTTCAATTTGTGGGTGTTTTTAATATTGCCTTTATCATAATCATTGATTTACGATCTGATCGCCAATCGGCACAAGACCAGCGCTGGGGTTTCCTCACCCTCTGCATACTGCTCTGGCCTCATTGTTTGCATATGTTGCAGATGCTTTTTTCAGCTTCAATTACTTAAATGCACATACACAACACATGTTGTTAAAAAATGAATAAGTCCCTCTGTATCCAAAGTAAAAATTGTTTTGCTTGAAACTGTGCCTTGTAATTTGGCTCTTGTCTGAAAGGCAGTCTCATGTTTGTATGCCCACCCCTGCAGTTAGGGTACCACTACATTTAAATACTACTAATACTAATAACCCAGAAGTCTTATTCACTTGCATGATTTGCTGTGTGTGTGTCTCTCTCTCTCTCTCTCTCTCTCTCTCTCTCTCTCTCTCTCTCTCTCTCTCTGTTTGTTGCCATAGTTACATGGCATCTAGCCTGTTCTGCTCTCCCCAGAGCCTTGTGTTTCCATGACTTAAAAACAGCCTTCTCTTAGATACCCCACCAGGCAGAGGGACAACTGCTAGTTGCCATGGAAAGTGCCGGCTTTTGTTGAGCAGCAGATTACACTGAAGAAGAAATTTGAATGGCAGACAGGGAGGCTGATGAAATAAGGATGTGATTACTGGAGGCCTGACGTGACTAAAGCAACTAATTAGCGAGGTGGGGTTTTCCTGGCTTCAGTCATATTTTAGCGATGTGGGGAGGGGGACGTGAGAAGATGTAAGTAAGTAAGTAGGCGAGGCATGCCGTGGTCACCTGGGTGCTCGATAGATGTAGCCCACGCTTGTCTTTGTTGAAGTAATTGAGTCGGGCAGCTGTTGACGGGCTCTTAACTGCATGTTTGACATTATATGAGACTCGAAAGGCATCCTTGGCGTTGCTTGAGTGAGTATGATAATGGCTTGGAGGAAGAGAAAAGAGTGACGTGCGATTAATCAAGGAGGAGCGGCATACACAGGGAAAAAGAAAACAGGGTGCAGAAGACTAATGTATGTTTCTGTGGGAATTAATTTTCACCAGAATTGCTGGTGTGCAACGTTTTGAAACCTGCACATTTGCGTAATTTGTATGATTAGTGTTTGTGTTTCCGTGACAATGTGCTGACTTACTACGTATACGTACACATACATGGAGCTGATTCAGCACCCATTAGAGATGGTGGTGTCAGCTTAACCTCCTTATTGTCTTTTCGTCAAACACACATAGAGACATTAGCCATGTCATTTAACATCGGCAACATTTAAATATCACATTTAAATGCATGTTGCTGAGGGTACGCTCACTCACAGAGGCACAGAGGAGGAGGGACACCCTCTGGGTGTGTGCACGCACGCACGCACGCACGCACGCACGCACGCACGCACGCACGCACGCACGCACGCAGGAAATAGAAGACACAAAAATGCGACCTTAAACAGAATGTTAAAATGTATCGGGCACTTTCACACGTAAGCTGTATCATAAGCTGGGAAGTACAATACACATACTACACATGTACTACACATGAACATGAAATCACCACAAAGTAAATACAGCACATTTGAAACATTCTTACAAATTCCTGCATTCACTGGCACTAGTCTATACACAGTAATTGCCATCTTGGTGTTCCAAAATATGTTTTCTATCAATTAAAGTCAGACACGCTGAGTTTCGCTATGAATATTTATGAGTTGTTTCCAGGGCGATGTTGCGTAACTTGGAAGCTGTTTATTTAGGTCTCTGTTGGCCCCACATTCAGCGTCATGATAGAGTTATAAAAGGGATGCACATTGTGTAGTGTGAAGGATAATTAATATGAAACTTTACTCTTTGTCTTGCACAATCATTTCTCGGTCTCATCAGCTGTGTGTCACAGGCTCAGTTCTTTATTTCATTGTGTTCTTTCACATTGTATTTCCTTGTTAGGTTTCTATGCATCTTTTACACATTTCTTTTCACTTTTGCTCACACACTGCGATAGACTGGTGAAATGGCTGGGGCTTACGTTGTCTTTTGCTCAGTACATGCTGCTAAAGGCTGTGGCCCCAATTAAACCTGAACAGGATAAGGGGTAATGCCAAACGGATAGTAGATTCATGTTGATCACTCATTGTCTTTTCCGGCACCTCTGGTTTTCTAAATAATCTCTAAATATCATAAATAAAGTAATAAATAGATATATAAATCTTTTCTCCTCCCTTTGCCTTGTTTTTATTTTTTTACTGCCTCTGTCTTTATGCTCTTTCTAATTAGCTGGGGTTGCTTTGCCTCGTGTCGGTAGCATAGCTCTGTTTTTTTTTTTTTTCTTTCTTTTACATAGGTACAGTGAGTTTTTTTTTTTCTTCTTTACCTGCGTCTGTTTGGTACTTTGGTGACTCACCCTGTACCTTGGTGGGAAGAATGAAGGTTTGTTCGCATCGTTGGAATAGGTCAATAGTTACTGCAATGACCCCTTTTTGATTCCAAATTATTTGCATGTCATACCCCATTTTCCCTTTTAACATTAAACTAGTTAAGGATGAGTTTGGATTGTATTTTGATATTTCATACAGTTTCATTTTTTTTCGAGTTTTTTAAGTGTATGGTCAGGTGCAACCATGTTTGACAGGGAGGGGGGAGACCTAACTAAAACACAACAGGAGGAATGGAGCTCGCAGCTCACCAGCAATACACACGAAAACAGACACACAATCACAAACAAACAGAAGACACTGACAGAGAGACAGACCCAAGACACATGTAGGAATAGGCAAATTGTGAGGTGGCTTCCAACATTCATCATCAATCATTTTCTTAGCAGCTGTAAGTCCAGCAAATACAGCACATTTTTGAATATTAGTGAGCTGGAGGGCTGCCAAATCATTCAGAATCAAAACACAGGTAGGAACAGGTACAGTAACATTAATCAACAGGAACAGTAACAAGACAGATCGTTTGGACACAATATAGTTCCAGAACTGACCAACAGGAGAGCCATGTATGGCAGTTACATGCTACACCACAATATGTTTCCACCAATCTCCAAGTTTTGATAAGATAAGAGCTAATGGGGCCGAAGCGTAGCTGGCACTGTTCATTAGAGATATTGGCAAAAAGAGCGTCATGGAGTGATCATGTATCTGTCATAACATTTTCTAATGTAAGCCAGCAAACACACAAATCCGAGTCAAACCAGGTAAGGAGGTCTTAACACAAAGGACCAAAAATAAAGTTGGGAACTGAAAGGTCACCATCCTCCTTCCTCCCCTGTAGAGTAGACATCTTTAGTCGCGGTGGCATACCTTTCCAGATACATTTAGATATTGCAGATTGTAATTTACGCCAATAATGAGAAGGAGGGGAGAGAGGTAGCATAGCGCTCACAAAATTAATTCTGGGTAAAACATTAATTTTAATCAAAGAGATGCGGGCTTGAATAGACATGTGAAGACCCATCCATTTTTCCATATCTTTCAAAACGTTCAGGGCAGCAGAATAGTTATGCTTAATTATCTGATTTAAGCAAGGGAAAACGTCAATGCCTAAATATTTAAACTGTTTAACAGTGGGGATGTTAGCAGTGATAGTTGAATAATTTAAATGAAGCAGTTCAGACTTTGACAAGTTAATTTTAAAGCCTGATAAACTTCCATACTTCTCGCATAATATAGGTAAATATAGATGGGTGAGGAAGAGACTGAGAGGGGTTTTCTAAAAAAAAATAAATAAATAAATAAATAAATAGTGAGAGGTAATGCTGTGTATTGGAAATGCATATCGGTCACACCATAATCAATTGGCAAATGGCGAGAAAGGACAAATAAAGCAGGACTCTAGGGGCTGCCTTGGCGTGAAGATCTGGAAACAGGAAATAAGGAGGATGAGAAGTGCCCGCTTAAGACTCTGGCTGATGGGTTAGAATATAGAACTTTAATCCTACCTATGATAGTGTTATTGAAGTCCATCACTTCTAAGACTTACTGTAAGAATGACCACTCAAGTCTGTCAATGGTTTTCATTGCGTCAAGAGAAAGAAGTGACATTGGGGTCTTACTGTCTTCTGCCGCATCAACAATGTGGAGCTTCCATATCTGCTAGCTTCATCTCCGTCTCCCGAAAAGCGTGGCCATGGCTGTCAAGAATACTTGCGTTGCTTTCCACGGTAGTTTTTAGGTTGTTCACATCCGATCTGATAGAGCCAAGGCTTGCAGTCAGAGATACCACCTGGGCATGGATAGCAGTTAGCTTCTTGGCGTTGATCCCCACCTGTTGAATCTGAGACTAAATCTGAGAAAAACGTGGTTTGAGGTAGCCGTTCGGTTTCTTCAGTAATGCCTCTGCAATGGCATCCGTATCGCCACGCTGGGGTCTGTTCTGGTTTGCCACCACAATATAATATGTCCAAATTGGAACCATATAAAACAACTAATTGACAAAAATGGGCCAGGAGCTACACTTTAAGCTGCCATCTCTGTCCAGCCGATCACATGACCCCTCCCTAGTCCCTTTTGTTAAGTATTATTCAACCAGTATCTAATTGCAACTTACATGCATTAGGGCCTTTTACTTTGATAAACTCCCTTTACAGTCATCTGAAGGCGGCAGTTACGCTAAATCACCATGTGCCTCTGTTATAAAACCAAATGTTCCCAAACATGCCTCCTTTTTCATGGTTTCTCTGGTGAAGTTGGCTCAGGTGGTTCTTATCATACCATGCACACAACAAACACATCCCTCCTCACTCTGCTTCTCCCTCCTACCTTCTTGTTAATCGGCGGGGACTGTGTATGGATGTGGACGCGCAAATGTAAAACACCTGAGCTGAGGGCAATATAAATAAAACCTTCACGTGCATAACACATTGGAAACTTACTGCTGCACAGCAAAGTCTAAATGTACAAGGTATTTGTTTTTCCAGTCCACATGCCAGTATGGAAAAGATGAAGAAGACAAAAGGACAAAGATTTACATACTTGTTGGGTATCTCATAGCCATTGTTGGGTGCAGTCTGAGTACACACACACACACACACACACACACACACACACACACACACACACACACACACACACACTTTCTCTGAGATGTTGAGCTGTGGAGGTTTGCAGCTGAGTCTACACGGATCACAGCAGGTTCTCAGTTCTTCCCACATTTCCTCTGTTTATCCCACAGAAGGTCATTGATAAACAGACTTACATGTTTGTCCTCAGATGACTCATTTATTGGACTCACATCTAACACATTTTAAGTTTTTGGGTGGGTGGGGGGAAGGTTTCCTATTTGAGACTGATTGTTTTATATTGTCCATATTGATCTGAATTAGAGGTAGGTGAGTTTTAGTCTGGTTTATTGCAGATGTTTCTGAACCTGCTTTTTCTGGTGACCATCTCTACTAACATCATAATAATATTGATATTCTTTAGACCTTTAGGCTAAGAAATGAGCAGAGGTGCTATGGAGGGCCGCATGATTCGGGGAAAAATATGAATCACGATTTTTTTGTAGCTTAGAATTGATATCACGATTCTCAGCCACATTTTTTTTTTTCTCACAAAGTGTAGTGTATATTGCACATATGAACCATGACAAGACAAAACAAAACAAATTGGCAGTACCAAACATAGATGTTGTTGGCACCTATATAACGTTGTGCATCACCACAAGCCCGTAAACATAGAGGCCTCGATGAAGAGAAGGGAGAACATTGCAGTGCTTGGGAGCGCTTTAAAACCTATATTCATACAGTCTGTGTTTAAAACTCACAGAAGACAGTAGTAGCGTTTGTGATGCAGTTGTCTCGTAAAATTAAATGAGACTCAAAGTCACTAAAAAAAAAAATCTAAAAGAAATTTAAAAAATGAAATCGTGAAACGTGTGAATGGAGAATGCAATTTTATGATTAACCATGCAGGCCTAATAACATTTCCTGCATTAATCTCCAACACAGTCTATCGCATTTCCCAGAGGTTGAGGTTCTCAAAGTTCATATTAAATTAATTTGAAAAATAAATCCCTCTGCACATCCTTCTTGCCCAACCGATTTAAAATTTTGGTTAAAATAACTTTTCCACCCGGGGAAGACTAGCAACTACTTTATGGAAGCTATTGGGGATCTTCACGAAAAATATATAAAAATAATAATAACAACCGAAACTTACCTCCTGCCTTTTACTTTTTTCCTACAGGGAGGAGGAGGAGAGCCTGCGGGACAAGATTCGGGCAGACCATGAGCGAGCACTGCAGGAGGCAAAGGAGAAGCTGAGAAAGTCACGCGAGGAACTGCAGGCTGAGATCCAGACGGAGAAGAACAAAGTTATGGAGGACCTGAAAAAGAAGGATGCGGGGCCTAAACCTCTGCCACCCGTCCCTATGCCCAAAGTGGTGGGTGTCAGTGATGGTGAGCCGCCAGAGCCCGACGCCAAAGAGAAACGCGACAAGATAAGAGAGGTAAGTTGACCGTTGACTAGTTGGATTTAATTTTTTTTTTTTTTTTTTTACTGGCGGACAATCAGGGAAGCTAAGCTATGTACTGCTGTGGACGGGGGCAGCAGTTAAATGTATTTCATACTATCAATACATATTAGAGATGGTCCGATATGATTTTTTTGCTTCCCAATACCGATTCTGATAGCTAAACTTGCGTATTGGCCAATACTGAGTACTGATCCGATACACAATAAAATTTGAAGTGTTAAAGTAACACTTACAGAGCTAAATTTAACACTATTCCTGAGTGTATATGGTCCCACTGGGAATTAGTGTTAAATTGACTCTTTTCATAGTGTTAACATTTTAGAGTTAAATTAACTCTAAATAGAGAAAAATGTAACACTAAATTTTACACTAAGGGTTAAATAACACTGGAGAGTGTAAATATTACCCTTGAAAGGGTTGATTATTTACTTTTCTACAATAACAAATCAACTCTGAGTTCATTTCCAGTACAGTTTAACACTGCATGGAGTTATTAAATGTTAACACTCAAGGGTAAAATAACTGATAAATGTTTGTTACACAATACCGTGTTTAAAATTGACCCAAATATAAAAAATCTAAAATAAATCTCATCATAATTACTAAAGGTTTTATTATCTGCTCAACTATGTAAGGCAAAAAGAATACAAATCCATTTTTAAAACATCTCCATAAAATGGCCATATGGAACAACATACAAGGAGGAATCTGTCGTTCTGTACGTCATTTGAACATCAAAAGGTTTAATGTAACACAGCTCATTAATGTTGATTTAGAACCTGGATGCATCCTGACCTTAAAGGCATAGTGATCAAAACACACAGCAATAATTTTGAGTTTACAAAATACAGGCATCTCTAAGGCTACTTCAGTACAGATAATAAAGTCACATCAGTACTCTGTACCGTGATGTTTTATCCACTTGGCAGAAAGCACACTGGTAAACAATAGAGCTCCAAATTTGAAAGCAATCTCGGGACCTTCTTTGAGCTCACCATCTTCCCAGGACCTGAAGTAAATCTTTCCTTGCTAAAGGACTCTTGATACATTGTCATACAACTGTATAGCATTCAACCGCAAATCATTACTTTCAACAAACAACTTTACTCTGGGTGGACGGTTTCTTAATGTACTGCAGGACAAGTTTGACTTCAAACCGAGCAACTCCTTCTAAAATACTGTGCATTATATCTACAGAAAAATTGTTGGCTGTATTAAAAATACTGTAGTGAATTCAACAGACAACTGTGTTTGACACCATATATACAGTATGAGGTAGTGTAGGATCTGTTTGTAAATTTTGAAAGTGCAGTTTGTGCACCTGGGAACTTTAAGTTCCTCTGTCTTGAGTACGTAAAGATCACTGACAAGCTCAAGTATCAAATTAAAACCATAACGCTTGATTTAGACCCCAAGGGGTTTGCTGTTTCAAAATCATCATTTTTATCTATCTATCTATCTATCTATCTATCTATCTATCTATCTATCTATCTATCTATCTATCTATCTATCTATCTATCTATCTATCTATCTATCTATCTATCTATCTATCTATCTATCTATCTATCTATCAAGTCTGCATATACACCTTCCTTGGGTATGTGCTTGGGCTTGAACATGTCTACAAGTTCTGGGTTTTAAAAAATTGCCTTTAGTGTTTCCAAAATGGGAATATACGCAAACTTGTCAGTTACGACCTGATCGTATGTCCCAGTTGTTTTGTTTTTTTCTTCTGTCAAATCTTGTGCCAAGCACCTTTTTCAAAAGGTTCTGCAATTCCCCATTTCTCTTCGAAGTTTTTATTTCGTTTAGCTTCTGAATTTAAGGGTGTGAAGGGGTTTTCCAACTTTTGCAAAGATTGTTCTTTTCTGTTCTTATTTTCTGTGTCCTGTGGAGAGAAGCACTGCAGAGCTGCATCTTTAGTTTGACTATGAATCTTAAAACACACTTCTTTTACAGTAGATTGACTTAATCCAGCTGCTTTTAGTTGTGCAATAGAGTGCTCCTGTTGAACTTTTTCAACAGAGTAGATGTTTTGGCTACCTCGTCTTCATTAACTGTCCGTGACGTTGTAGCTGTCTCCTCTACATTAGTGGTCTCTGCCTCTCTAATGCTGCTTAAATAAGGATCAACCTGTTGGTCAATATACTCACTGTGTTTTGTGTTTGAATGTTTCCTAAAACCAGAAAATGTACCAAACACACAGCCACATCCAGTCTGAGCACATTTAAACGTGAGATTTCTTTAGGTAAATAACCACAAACTAATCGTAAATGCCTAGCAAGCATATTCGATTACTAGATTACTCAGCCTGACAAACAAAACACTTCATGTTCAAGGAGAAACTTCAAGCACTAATGAAACAACCTTGCCCTTACTTCAGCAACACGAGGACTCTCCTTGACCTTGCCAACACTGATGTTGTACACTATGGTTTGGATGAAAGTGTACATGTTGGGGAGCAGGGTGTTGTAGGATGTGCCAAACACAAAATGTGCCTTAAAAAGTTCGTCAAAAGCAACAAGAGAAGAGGTTGACCTGCAAGGTATGGCATTCTTGTCAAGAATGATGAAGAACTGGTGGATTGCATTTTTCTTAACTCCAACAGCCTGGAGATAGGGCTGTGCGCTAGTAGTGATGGCATTGAGGTGCTCTTGAATGTTTGTTCCAGTCTGCAAAGAAAAATGAAGGGAAAACTCTAGTTAATGGCCAAGTAGTTGTAGAATATGCAGAAAGAGCCAATACACTACTAGTATTGAATATGGATATTAAATGGATATTTGTACTCTAATAGTAGGTGTTCATACCACAAATTAGAAAAAGTACAAATCTTCTTGAATAGCATATAAGATGTTTCTCTGCTTGGGATGCGGAAACCTTTCCTGGTCTCTTCCGACCCTGAGCAGTGGGTGGAATTGGGTGTAACAGCAGTAAAACAGATCACTGTCCCATCCTGTAACAACACAAGTTCACTGTTTACTCACTTCAGTTATGTTGTTTTCTTCACAAAAGACCCCCCAGACAGCAGTTCTATATCACAAGAAGTTCTCCAACTAAAACATCCACAGGGCGTCAGAGTCAGACCTCAAAGGTTTTGTTCATTATACTCCTGCAGAGCGTCCTTGTACATCTTTCACAGATCCAGCTTCTTACATATGTAAATGTTCACTCATAATGTTGATCTATTTAGTGCAATACAACACAAAAAGTAGGCTTACAAGCAGCTTACCAAAGTCAACATCCAATTCAGTGCCATCCTCAGCAGGATCAGCTACCAGCAAGAGTTCTTCAAGCTCACTTGTGGATGGAAGCTTTCTGCATTGTTTGATGATCTTTTTCTTGAACGTGACCGGCCACCTTTCCAGAAGCTTGCTTGAGGTATCCTTTTCCAATTTCAGTTATTTGACAGCCAATCAAAAGTTATTGGCTGTTAGTTATTGGAGTATGACTACAATGTCTTAAAAAAACAATTCACTTGTCATAACATTTTCAAAATAACATAATTTTTTGACGTCTTTAAAATGTGGGAACTCAGAGTGTAGGTTGCTTGACTGTTGGGGGTCAAAGATCATGTTTTGGCAATACACAAATGTCAGTTTCATTTTCTTCTTCATTGTGTCCTCATCAGCAGAATGTTTCATCAGTGAGATTGCTTTGTTGCACTCATCTTCAGTCAGGGCAGTCTCAGGAACAAACTGGGATTCTCGTCTGACAGTTGGTCCTCCAGACATGTCTCACCAGATGATCATTTGGCTGATTCTACAAAACACAGGAAGATTTCAATCATGTCAAAAGCTTTAGTAGCTTGACTAACTTAAGTACTCCACTGTAAAACTAGAGCTGAAAGAGTCCATTTACTTTGACACTGCACATTTTTCTGCATGGAATCTACTGTGTACCAGTGTGTCATATTTTGTTTAAACAGCTGTATACTACTATCCCTGTATGGATGTGATATGACTTCTATCTTTGTTGTCAGTCTGGCTCAGGATAAATTCTTTGTGAAACATGAACAAACAACGAACGCTACGGAACTTTCTTTTTTTTTAAATCTAATTTGACAGTCAGTTATAACAGAAAAAGAACATAAATGAATCACTTTAACAAAGATTTTCTTTAGGGCTTTATTACGTAGTATCGGATTGATGCATAAACTCCAGTACTTCCCGATTATTGTCAATAAATATATCAGTATCTACTACCATACAGTATAATTAGGACCTTCTCCTGTGCGTAGTAGTTGTCCTAACTGTAGACCTTTTTAAATGTTTAAACTCCTTCTCTTCACTCATTTTGTGTCCTTATTTTCATATCTGCACGTTAAGCAAAAAAATTTAGGAAACTGAATAATGAATGGCTTTTAATAATGATGAAGAGCCACTAGTAATTTATGGATTTTATGAGAGAAACCAGTGTCATTGATATTTTGCACATTCAGTGTATGTATTACAGTATGAGACACAAGTGTGACACACATGATTTGGGGCAATAATCCACTGTGATTCTTTGGCAAACATCAATAAGTCAGTGTGTGCCATCAGCTCCCCATTTACATGTAATTCAATGAAGGCCATCTTAGAATAGAGTCGATAGTTTTGAAAACAAAAATATATGTGTGTGTGTGTGTGTGTGTGTGCTCCTGATTATACTGTACGTCTAAAACATCTTTTTTCCCTGCCTGCCAGCTTTTATTGAAGGCAGCAGCGAGCCAGACGGACCGTGCCTGTGCAGAATGCAGATGGTGCTATCTGGTCTCACTCTCTATAGATACTAAGCCAACCCCAGCCTATCTCCCTCTCTCTGCTCCTCTTCTTCCTTTCTCTCTCCCCTGCAAGTCTCCTGCATAATTAACTCATATCATCTTTCTTGAAACAGCACTTGGAGTCAAACACTCGCCGTGCATGGGAACTGGCCTATTTACTCCAAACCCACCTTTGTCTCTAAATGCCCCTTTTGTTCTCTTTATAATTACCATTCAGAGAGAATGCCATACACTCCCAAATGAGCAAGAAACTAGCACTTTTTACTGAAGGCCTTGTGATTCCGAGGAGAAATCATAATCACACGCTAGCATACAATTGTGACAAAAACTGGAGCTTTTTATTTTTTAAATCCAAGCTACATGCAGTGAAGTCCAGGGAGGAGTATCGGCATCCATCTTCTTGTCATCAATTATGTTTCATGTAAGGCAGTGGTAGCTGTTCAGCCATTATGTTACAACATTACTGTCTATAGGATAATACCATGTGTCTGACCAGAAGTCTTACACTGTCTTTCCTGCATTATATCTTATTGAAAATGTCCACTGAAGGCGGGATGTGAGCGGCGCAATAGCGTTCTGTCATTCAATCCACACCAACCTTCTTTAGGAGGCTTTACCAGGCTGACAGACAGCAAACATTTGCTGAACCAAAGTAGTTTTTATGTTTGCTCCATTTTAGGAAGAAATAAAAAGTTTTGCATTGATTCTTTGATTTGATTTCCCCGCCCACTGTAGCGAGCGAGGGGAATCTGCCTGTAGTGAAACAGACGCACTCGCAGACCGACTGGGAACGTTTAAAACACATACTTAAAGGGGATGTTTGTGTATATAAACAGCTGTCCATTCAGATTACACTTCACTAAACGTGGCAAAAATAGAAGTGTAAAAAAATACAGGGGTCTCATTTCATGCAGTTAGTGTGGATTGATACCTTTTAATAAAATGCAAGGGTATCCGTGAGATGTGCGTGTGATGGATGTCAAAAGTGCTTCTAAAAACGCTTTCAGCGGGTATTGGCTGTTAGATTTATTTAGGTTAGGTTTGATTACAAATTTGGATCTGTGCAAAATTCATCACTGTGAAGGATCAATACCTGCAATCTTTGCCTCTAGTTCTAATGGTTGGAGTGGGGTTAATTAATCAATTTAGATTAAGTTGTGAGAGTAGTTGTAGCAACACCTTTTAACAAAATGATGACAAATTGTACTTTTCTTATAATTTGAAAATCAGCCATCTCAATGTACTTGTGAAGTACTTCATATTAATTAGAAAACCTATATTGGGCACACACTTATAGTTGTTTCATATATTTGCTTCCTGTTGGTTCATAGTCTTAAAAAAATTGAAGTTAAAGCAAAACATTTTTCTTTGTATAACAAAATATGTGAGAGTGGATGTAGAAAGACACAGGCTTGCATGAATCAACTGTTGTTCGTCCTGTCGGCCATACAACTTTTAGCTTTCCTTGATTCAAAAATTAAAACGGCAAGAAGCTTTTGTTGCTTCTCCCAGTGTTGGTCACTTTTTTTTCAACGTTTTTATCACGTTTCCCAATGACTAGCATTTTTAGTTTGGATAATTTGGTTGAAAGGAACCCACATTTTTGAAAATGAGTTAAATTTGACCCGAGGACAACAGGAGGGTTAAAACATACTAAAGTTAATTAGTACTACATAAGTGAGTTATGGTATGAGTAGTTATGAGTCTTAATAACATTTCATGACACCTTTGTGTCATGACACCTTTGTGTCATGAAATGTCAATTGATACTATAAATAAATTGAAATTTGTTTCTCTTTATCAGCATCTTTGTAGTCTTTATCTGCGCTGAATATAATGTTAACTGTGGAGAGAAATCAAGAAAATCAGTCAAAACCAGCAGGATACTTTTGCTGCTCTGTGGACCAGTCATGCCACTCCCACTCTTTGTTCCTCCAGGAATAGAAATAAAACTCCCTTTTATGCCTTCCAAATACATATTTCTCAGACTGTACAGAACACAAAATCCTTTTTCACCACTTCCATCAGCTCACAGCTCTGTGCTATTTTGCATTATTAGATGCACCGGACATTAGCGGTCATTAAACCTTTATCTGGAGATGGAAAGAGCTTTAGGACAATAAAAGAAACGTACTGGAATGGATTTGACTATTAACTGCTCCAATACTATTCACCTGTCACATCATGAAGTATTGCTGGCCCAGAGCTGTTGAAATAAGCTGGCAGTTGCAGGTAATGGGCCATAATACAAAGGCACAGTTCACTTTCCATAAGGTTTGTTAATCAATAATGTGGGAAAAAGCCTAGTTGGTTTAGACAATTTGTCGAGTCGGTAATGCAGGAATCAAGATAATGTTTAATCTAATTCTAATTGTAGAAGCTAAAGCTCCCCCCCCAGGTTTTCATTACTTGTCAATGAAGAATTCTTAATATAACTTTATGTTAACTGCTCTTTTATTTCAAACCTTTTTTTTTTAAAACTCAGGGCCCATTGAGGGAGACCATCATTTTCAATGGGGCTGAGTGCACAGCATTCATTTTCAGCAAATGACATATATAATATAGTAAGTTGTACAGAAATTTTTTAAGGCCACGATGTGATTTAATATAGATTTTTGATTCAAAAATGATTCTTGATTTAAAAGATTCACAGTATTGATTAAATTGATTCACAGTATGTAAATGTGGTTACTTTTCGTGTGTGTGTGTGTGTGTTCATGTGGATTTATTTATTTTAACACCCTGTTATTTATATATGATAATAATTACAATAACCATTAAAACAGATACATAAGTTTAAATAATCAGGTTAAACAGACACAAGAAGATACATAGAAGCCATTTATCAAAGCTTTAAACTGACAGATGGGGGAAGAGACCAATTTTAAGGGTCTTTGTGCCACATTATAGGAATGTGGAGCCGCAAACGAGTCTTTTCAAGCTCAATCCGACTATTGGGGACCTCAAGTAAAAGCTGTTAATTCGACCGAGTGAAAAATAGATTTACATATGGAGTAAACCAGATGGAAATGTAATAGGGTAATTTACCAAGAAGTCATTTACAGATGAACACCAGCCATTGAGCACTTTTCCTCATCTCAAGATGTAGGCTATTAGAATTGAGTATGCTTTGTTCCTGCTTTAGTACAACCCCTTAAACTACATGTTAGATTGATGCGTAGTTGTCTTCTTGTGTTTTGAAGAAACGATTTAGAATTTTTTTTTTTATAGGATGTCAGTGATTGGTTGATAACCTTTTAAAAGCACGAGCTGACATTATAGGCCCAAAATGTGGTTTCTTATAGTAGTTGCGAACCAGCATTTTATTTTGTGCAATGAAGAGAATCCTTGTGTGTAGTACTGTGGCTACGTCAGAACACAGCTGCCCAGGGAGTATGTAAATCACATGCTGTACATATACGTAACATGCTGTACGTACGTAAGTGCGGCGTAAGTCATCTTCAGAAACACTATCACTAACTCCATGAAACTCAAACGTCCTTAACGACACTTTGCAGGGAAATGCCGCAGACGTCCTTCAACTGACAGCTAATTGGCAGTTGCAGTGCAGAATCACCACAGACTTGAAAAGAGGAATCTTGTGGCCTACTTTTGCTCATCGGGAGGCGGTACAATGTCCCAAGGCTGAGTTGGCTCGCCAATCACTCAGCTGGAACTGTTGAGTGATAAGCAAATGATTACTGATTCGTAGCTGGCATTGGAGAGAGAGCACAATTGTCTCCCTACTGAGAGCTATGGACTGTGGCTGTAAAGCCCAGATAAATCAATGGCCAAAGCAGTCTTCTTTAAGTGTTTTAACAGCGATCTAAATGATGCTGCTCATAAAGAAATGGCAAAGGTTTCCAATGAATATGTGGAATATCTGCAGAGATAGGCAATGACTATCCCCTCCTCCATCTCTTGTACTAAACTCTCTTTTTCTCTAGAGTCCTCCCTCATCTTCTCACTCACTCTCCTCAAAGCATTGACAGTGCTTGGCAGATGGCCTTGTTGGTTGATTGCAAATCAGGTCTATATTGTGTGTGTGTGTGTGTGTGTGTGTGTGTGTGTGTGTGTGTGTGTGTGTGTGTGTGTGTGTGTGTCACAATTGCCTCTGGGCTAGGGCACAGCTCAGCTTTCATCATTCCCCTGCACTCTTTCTAATTCTTCCCCCTCTCTTGATTTTTCTCCTATTTTGTATTTAACCCTTTCTCTCCCTTGCTCTTTTTCTTGTCACTCTTTTCAATTTTCTTTTTTTTTACTCTTAAATATCTCATTTTGGCCATCCCCTCCTTCTCTTGGTCTCTGCAGCAGTCTCCTCCCTTCTGTCTCCCTTTTTAGCTCAGTGTCATTTGGCAGACTCATTGAAGAAATATCCCTCATCTTGCCACTCGTACAGGGCCCATTAATTAATTCATCTGTTTTAAGGATTGCTGTATTGATTGGTGCTGAACAATGAGCACTTGTCATCCACAGGCAACACATTATATATATTTGAGTCAGAAGAATGGTCACGGGTAAATAAAAAAAAAAAAAAGTGAAATGGAAAAAAGTAGCTATCTAGTAGGGATGGTACTCGAACATCACGGTTCGGTTCAGACATCACGGTTCGGTACAATGGAGGGAAAAGCAAAACAAAAATGCAGAAGGCAATTTGTTTTATTGTGCATGTCTTGGGCTGTACCACCTAGTGTCTTACAGTCTCTCCCCTGAGTGTGTAACGTAAGATGTAAACATCAAGTACCCCACATCATCTCCAGACTCTATCTGGAACTTGTAAACAAAATAAGACAACCAGCTATAAAACTGATTATACAGCAGCTCTTGTTTATGAAAGTGCAAATTACATAGAATAACACCAAACGATTTCTACTTAGGCAAGACCTTCCCCCACAAAAGATTAAAGAAAGTATTCTTGCTAGTGCGACAGACATACCTTTGCCAACTTGCCACAACCTACTGTAGCTTCTCAGCTAGGTGAGTGGTTGTGACTTGCGATTTCTTGTGCGTCGCTACTCATCCGTATTAGTGTGCTACTAGATCTAACTCGCTCACTGGACCGGAGGCAGAGCTTGGCTAGCGGCTACAAAGCTTCAGAACAAAGGCAGGGCTACAGATTGTGTCGCTATGAAATGTGTATCTAACAGTAGTTCCACATTACATGAATTAATTTGCACCCAAGTTTTATTTAATTTTATACCGTGTATTCTCCACGTACCGTACCAAGATGCCCGTACCGTTTCGGTTCAATACAAATACATGTACTGTTCCACCCCTACTGTCTAGAGAATGTAAAGGTTGAAAATCCATTCCTTAGCTTTGTGTTGTTTATTTTTTATTTCCTTTTCAACATGGATTATGGCTGGGCTACAAATTATTTTTTGTAAGGAAATCATGTTTGGTCATGTCATGCATGATGGTCAGCCTTTGGTCAAGCCAGCCTTTTGTAACATGTGTAAGGAAGGTGACATTTGACAACCAATTCCTTCTACAGAAGCCATTATGTATTTCTATACATTATGTATGGTGCTGTATGTCAACTGGGCTCCCTGCGGCTAAATGTATTCCTGAATATATAGGTATTAACCTTTTTAAAGAAAGTGGACTTGTATATGTGATCTATTCAGTGGTTGTGCATTGATGCAAGCATAATGCACTGTTTAGTAGGGGTGGGAATCACCAGACGCCTCCCGATACAATATCAATGGCGATTTCAAACATATTGCAATATTCTGCGATATATTGCAATTTATAACCTTTTTTCCCAACTTCTAATTTTTCCCAATTTCAAATGATGTCCCCAAAAGGAAACTTTCTCAACATCTGTTTCATTTAAAAATATACATTTCTCTGTTTGTTCATATCACTTCAATTTTCTCACTGCAAAATGGGATTGTCAAGCAGAAAACTGACCAACACATATTAAAGACTGATACTCGGGGCCTGTGTATTGATACAGTATTACCACTGAAAATATCGTGATACTATGCTGTATCGATTTATTCCCCCACCTATACAGTGTAGTGTGCTTGGCATTTTTCACATTGTAGGTAAGATTGCAGTAATGCTTCAGACTGGGGGAAAGTCTTTATCGTTCACATTTGAGCTATCAAGAACTACAGCAAAACTTCATCAAACTGGCAACAGATTCACCATTGATGGCATTCTCTTAATGAAATCCAATATTTACACTAAAACAATAAATTCAGATATTTTAAAGTTAGTTTCTATGGTGGTTTCAATTGTTATCAAACCCCGATTAAAAACCTAATACAACAAAAGAAGCTAGCATGGGTTCAGTGTTTCCTCCATGTTGATTTTGTAGTGGCGACCCGCCATGGCAAAATTCCTGCTTCCACGGTTTTAGCAATAGGGCAGACCCACAATGTAGTCATGGTTGCATCTTTAAATGATCCTGCCGACAATGCACCCCCTGTTGCGATATACCAAAAAGTACTAGGGTTAGGGTTACTTTTCCTTTGTTTTGAGATCTATAGACTGAATACTGTTCTTTGTGCTCGCCGAGCAGATATGCTCCCTCCCGAGGAGGGTTTTCCTCCCGCTGATACTGTTAGGTGAGCTTATGTCTATGTATACCTAATTTTTATATGCACGGTTTTGGGACTAATTAAACACCACACATAATTTTCCGCCTGTATCAATGAGCAAGATCACAGAACTCACAGGGGGATAAGTTTTTGCTTTCCTGTTTCCAAACTGTCTACATGTCTATGTATGTTTGCATCTGAGTGTGAGTATATGTGTGTGTGTCCTTGTCTGTATATCATAAATTAATAGTATGGTCTGCCTGACAGCTTTTGTCACGTTAACTGTGCAGCACTGCAAGTGATAAAGAAGAAGCAACCTACACGCAAGGGCATCATAGATCAAGTTCAATTTTCTCCCTCTTGAGAGCGAGCAGGCATGGCTTTTTATGGTTTCAATAATTCTGATCTCTGACATTTCAGAATTGGCTGCCAAAGAGCAAGATAGAGGGCTACAATGTGGGAATGGGTTCCTGCAGGTCCTCAGGGACCAAACAGAAATGTTACATGTGTGGGATGCTTTAATATTTAATGTGGTGGGAGCTTGCAATTAGTCTAACTCAGGGTGAAAATAGGATTAAAAACTAAATTTAACATGTGAAAATAAGGTATAATTTGTCATTGCGTAACCTGTTACCTGAGACATTGCGTTAAGCAGTTATGTAAAGGAGTGAACTCAAAAAGCAAGACATTATTTAAGCAATAATAATCTTCTAACTTTAGTGAATTTTGAATGTTAATGCAGGAGTTCTACACTTGTGTGCACTACATTTAAATGTAATCAGGTTAATGACTCAACAATTGCCTTGCCATGGGCTGTCTTGACCTAAACAAGACAGCACATGAACAAGCAAAAATAAAAGCCTGACTGAAAGAATCCCAGCCCAAAAGCATTAAACCCAAAATCCAAACCTGTTTCAAAAAAAGGTGAAAAGCACATCTCAACACAGCACAGAGCCTCCATCTGGCTCTAAATGCTTTGTGCCAAAACGCCTAGGCATATTTCTATTGTGATGTGAGCCAAATAAACAAGTGAGTATTTTGTCCTCCTCTGGATTTAAATATGACATTATGACTTTTCACTCTTTTTTTGGAACATGGGACTCAGATGGGAGTATGAGTTTTAACTAATTAAATGGGAGCAAATAATAATACCCAGTCAGTCCACTATAACCATAAAGTGGTCCTGCTCACTGATTTGAACTTTATCCTCTCAATTAGAGATGTTCCGATACCAGTATTGGTATCGCCTCTGATACTGCCTAAAACGCTGTTATCGGAAAGAACTGGAGTTTATGTACCAAAAAAACCTACGTTAAAGTAGTTTATGTTCTTTTTCCGTTATGACTGATTGTCAAACTGGATAATAAAAGAAATTTCTGTAGAGTACATGTAAGCATATTTTTGATGCAAAAAAGTGACATAATGGGAGTAGTGAATTTTTAGATTCATTTGTAGGTTCCGTACATTTCATTGCTGGAACCGTATCGTAAGGCATAATCTGTTTAAAGTCCTTGCTCGGGAGCTGTGGAAAAACAGCCTATCTAGACTCTTTTTACTGTTTCGGTTTCACTGGGAATTTATTGCCAACCTCTGCCTAAGTGCCATTAATGTATTTACTGCAAGAAACAATTCAGATGTCACATTCTTGCCACCCTTGTGCATCTTCTGAAAAGGCCTTCCGTCAAGCCGGATAGGGAGCCTCCATGGGGGGAGTTGGGAGGAGATCAGAAAGACGAGGGCAGGCAGAAGGGGGCTATAAATCAGTCAAATGCTGGAGGTCACTCAGAGAGGCACATAACTCCATCTCAGCTCTCCAGCTCCCCAAACCTCCAAAAGCTTGCCACTGTGTTCCTCTTCTGTGGGAGCTAAGCTGATTTTTAAAACTTTTTTTTCAAACAATGGCAAAAGTAATGGCCTTGCTTATAGCTGCAGGCTCGAAAGGGGATTTATGAATATTTCACTGCCCTGTGGTTGAGTGTGTGCATACTTTGTAAGTGTATGTGTGTGTGTGTGTGTGTGTGTGTGTGTGTGTGTGTGTGTGTGTGTGTGTGTGTGTGTGTGTGTGTGTGTGTGTGTGTGTGTGTGTGTGTGTGTGTGTGTGTGTGTGTGTGTGTGTGTGTGTGTGTGAGAGAGAGTGTGTGTGTGACCGTGGCACATGAGGGTGCATGAATCACTGCTGTTGGGTCATTTGTGGTAGAGAATGGCCGGGGGAATATTGTGCTTCTTTTCTGCAGCAGGCAGCCGGCAGGCAGTTGGTTGCCATTGTCAAGGTCACAGCTCATACTGTAATAGACTTATTGTATCTTCTAGCAATCTTGTTGGACATCAAGAGGGAGGCACACCTGCCTCTTCTTATAAAAAAAAAAAAAAAAATGAAGATCTTTTTCTGGGCTTTTCTTTTGCCTTTTCTTTTTTTGTGATCAAATGTTTTGTTTAGAAATTAAGAACAGTTACAAACCATACACTGAGACATAAGAACGCGTCCCAGGGCCAAAAAAAGAGGAAAAACGGGAAGGAGGGAAACATAAAAAAGGCCGCAACAGAAAGAAATACGTCCACAGCTTACATATATTCTTTTGCCTTTTATTGAGTGTACAACAGGACAGTAACAGGAAAGGGGGAGGATAGACGGGGGATGACAAAAAGCAAAGGGCCGTGGGTGGAATCAAACTCACACCCACTGCGTTAAGGACTGATATGGGGTGTACGCTCTAAGTTCTCTGTGCTGTGCATGTAAGATATGAAAGAAAGCACAATTTCCATAACCGATTCTTGTGCATATTAGAACTTATGAAGCCTTCCTTGAGTGTTTACCACAGGTTGAGTGTGCATTGGTTGGTTAACCCTGGGGCCACATTAAGAATCAAGAGATTTCTGCAAAGCAGCAGTACTATACAACCTGTCACGCTAGCACACTATTGCACCTACCGGGCAGACTTTTAAATCAGTCTGCACTTTGGACAGCATTTGGAAATTTTTCAACCAATGAAATGGAAATACAAACATGTCTTGGGTGGGCTAGCCAAACACATTCATCAAAGGAGAAACACTGTTGCCGTTCTCATAAAAACCCAGCACCATATTTGAGGCTTCAGTTTTCACTCTCAAGCTCGTCAGTCGATGTGGAAAGGTAGGGGAAGAGCGGTTTTTCATCTCCCTCCGACTCTGACCTCAGTGACACAGGGCCACTCGTGGGCTGCCAGTTTGTTGTAAAGTAAGCTTGGGCGTATAACGTGGTATGATTAATACATTTATGGTGGCGATATAGAGGCTGGGTCACATAGAAATAAACGGATTGCTGTAAAAGGAGATAATGGACATCTAACAGATGGTCTTCTCAATTCTCTGGGACACAGAAGGCATAGTTTATTAAATTACCCTATGGTCCTCAGACATAGATACCACATGTGATCGTGAATGTGTATATTCATCTGTTTGAACTGGGGACAGGGCCGATTGGGATAAGAGATGATACAAAGTACGACTCCTGGGTCACCTTCAGACGCCAAAGATGACCTGGCCTTAGTATAAATGATACATGGATCGATGTGTCTCTTTTTGAGTCAATACAACAAATTCCTTATGCTGTAAACTGTAAGATAATGAGGCTACACTAGCTAATGAGGGGGAATGTAGTCCTGCATCCTGAACCACTTAATGTTATGTCGTTTTTTGACTTTCTTTCTAATCACTTTGAATAGACAGACTTGGCGTAAGACAGAGGACTGGTTGTCCTACAGTTTTCATGCAGGTGTTATATATCATGCAGGATATATATATATATATATATATATATATATATATATATATATATATATATATATATATATATATATATCTGACACAACAAGTTTTGTATTGGATATACAATATGATTGTCATGCACATCATTTAGCCAAAGGTGGCAACCCAGGCAACCTCTGTTAACACCCGAAAACAAAATATATCCATAAATGTGAATCAGTGTTTTGAGTGTGTGCCTCTGCTTTTCATAATTGTATGAAAAGCAGATTGTTTTCCCCCCTTAAAATATACAGTTATGTACATTTTAGGCCAAGCCACTTTAATAGGCCTGTCACGATAATAAATTTTGCTGGACGGTATATTGTCCCAGAAGTTATTGCGACCTGAGACCATTTTCATCTAGTATAATGATTATGGCAACATAATACAGCTACACCTCTTCAAAGATCAATACACTTTTATTGCTAAAGAATTTTTAACACTGGAACTGGAAGACATTTTAAAAATCCACAATAAATGAACAAAATAACCACAAAACAATAAATTAAATCGACTCTCTTTGTTATCAAAAAATGCACTTGAATAAAAACCACACACAAACAAATAGATAAATAAAATGGATGTAATCAAAATTACACTTAAAAAATATTAAACATTAGGCTCATACATAAAGAGTAAGATGGTATTCCATAGTGCTGCACGCAGTGGTAGGCTACGCCAGGAGTCTCGCCTCCCCACACAGGGACCATGCGGCTGCCAAGTGACTGACACAAGGGTTCACTCCTTGTTACGCTAAGGAACCAGAGAGGTCATTCAGTCTCTTTGGTAGAGAGACAGAGACAAGGAAAACAAACAAGCAAAATGAAAAATTATCAAGGTTATTTTCATTTATCAATTGTTTTAATTGATTCATTGCATATGTCGACAGGCCTACACTTTAACGTATTTGGCATCATTTTGAATTTTTTATTTTAAGCCTTTTAAATGTCACAAATACAACAATACTTTCAGTCTAAAAACCTTTGTATGGGCCAGTTACCGGATTCAAGGTATACCGCTTTTTTCTTCTTCTGTCCGTTCCTAAGGTACAAGCTGTTTTTCATGAGTGGTCAAGGACAAAAAGTGCAGTTTAGAAATCCTTCTCCCTGCCAAAAAATACCTTGTCCTCAGTGGAAAAAATTGTATTTTACCAAGACAAATGAAAAAATATTTTAAAGCTGCAATTGCAATAACTTGACCTTGTGATATTTTTGCTGAAGGTTGTCATACCGTCAGAATCTTATACCGGCCCATGCCTAAATGCAACAAAGACATTTGACCTTGTTTTCCTTAAGTAAATTCTGCATGTGAAGTCATTTGTGCCTCAAGGATTGCAGACAAAAAAAGTGTCATGTTTAGTAAATCAGGACAGGTACTAATAAAGCTGTGTGACCTGTAGCCAGGCTCCACCACGTTAGACGGTTGCAGTAAATACAGAAAAAAGAAAAGAAAGAAGGAAACTCGTAAGGAGAAACTACACACATGGTGGAATTTGTATGGAATTTAAAGAAAATCTCAGTAAATATCATTATTATATTATTATATATAGCAAAAATGTTATCGTAAACTTAAACAGGTCCCTTGTTGCACATTGTCTTCCTGATTTGGAAGTAAAAAAGGGTACTACACTCCCTGCCTAATCAATATAAAGGCATTTAAAGGATGTGAATAGTAGATACATCTATTTTCAAAAGTATGTATAATAAAGTATATATTTGTGGAAAGGATTACAGTGACTCCCAGCTTCACCAAGCAGCTGCCACAGAAAAGATAATGAATCATGCATAGGAACAGACTGTGTTTGTCTGTCTGTGTTACTTTGGAGAGTTGTCAGGGTTGAACAGGCTCTCTTCATCCTACACTACAAGCTGCTAGTTGTCGTCGTGCTCCACAGTCCCAGATGTAGTCATTAGCAGTGGGTACTAACTGACAAGAGAACGCACCACCACCAGGACTCACTGAGAGGAGTGACGGAGAAGCCACTGGGGCACAAAGTGAACGTACAGTAAGAGATGCAGGACCTTTGACGTGACGTGGGTGGAGCATGGTTTATTCACTGCAAATACCCTTCCTGCACTGGTTTCTTTATCACTCATAAAGTGATCCATGAACCATACTGTCAATGTCATTGGATCTGTCAGAGGCTTGTCACACACTTTGATAGGACTTTAATTTATTTATGGCTTGTATCTCAAAGTGCTGGACAAGAAGATGCATCATTTGACAGAATTTCATTACTGCTATTTAACTACACAGCCGGCTGTAAAAACATAGCATACCAAGCTGTGTGTCTATGGTTTTGGCACTATTGGCGACCTTTTGATATTATACAGAGCCAGTGATTCAGTAAATATTATAAATGTTGATTGCTGCAGGTTTAACTTTCCTTGTCAGAGTTAACAAAAATGTTGGGTTTGGCTTCTATCTTCATATCACCCAAATTATGTGTGCAATGTGCGTCATATGGATGGGTGCACTGCATATGGTTAACTGCAGAGGAAAACGGCTTTCATCAACGTCTAGAACACAGCCTTGATGATGCATGGCTTACTGACATATAAAAGACCGATATAATCTATTCATCACTAAATGTCCCTTGTCAACACAGTTAAATAATTTAAGAAAATTGAAATAAAGTGCTTGATTTGTAATTTAGTGGTGGAGGGGCAGTGCATGGTCTACACGTGAACTACAGCGTCTCCAGCAACACAGGACTACCTGTGGACCGCTGTCTTTGAATAATGCCGGGAAAAAACTAACGTCGTACCCAGCAGCCGCGTATCGGGCGATACCAATACACGTAAAAACGCAAAGGGGATAAAATCAATCTATCACTACTCTGCAGCCAATGTTGCGATCATTGCCGGTGAGACTCAGTTCTAATTGTGGAATGAACCAGCCACTTCAGGCAATCCAAACCAATTTTGCCCGTCCTTTCCTGTGGCTCCCAAGATGCTGTGAAGGCAAGAGGAAGCTGTCAGAATCGATCACAAAATGTTGTAGTTTAATGCCCAATTAGTATTCCAAGGTCCTTTTTAAATAAGCGGTTTGTCAACATTGTCGAGCACCCTGCACTGTTGCTCTCGTCCTTGGCATATGGGCCAATCAAAATTTGATTAAGGAACCAATCAACACAGATCACAGGGAGCCAGCTAACACACAAGTGTATGTCACAGTGTGTATTAATTTGATTTAAAATCCTTTGTGTGTGCATGGAGTGCGTCATGGAAAGCCATGAGGCCAAGAACACAATGAAGCTCCTGGCCCTTGTCTTTATTAGCTTGGCTGCCTGCCTGCTCCAAGGAGAGAGAGATGGAGGATTTGGATACTCATCCTCACAAGGTGGCATAAAGAGGCAAGCAGTTAGGCAGGCAGACATCCTGGTAAGAGGGAAATGCAAGGTGGCTGATGGGCAACTTGCTGGTATGCGTTACAGTGCACCAGCTGTGTTTTTGTGTTTCAGATAGCTTGTTTGGTTTCTAATATCCTGCCTGGTGCAGCACACCCATAATTTATCTTAAACTGAGCTCTTAGAGATCTCTCACCATACTGCAGAATTTAAAAAGTTACACAGGAACGGATGCATAAACACACAGAGCTTTGCTGATACAGAGATGCTCTGCTTCAGTACCACACACTTTGTTTGCAGGTTCCCTCCCTTTTTTCCCCCTTTACTCATCCATCATTATTATTGTTCCCTTTTGAGAAAGTTAGTGACAGCCCCACAATATCAGACCCCAATTTAAGGAAAGATTGTTACATAAGGTATGTGATAACAATGAAGCTTTAATAAAACAATATGAACAACTGTGTGCTATGGCATGCAAGCCATCAGTGCCAACTTAGTTAGCATCATCAAGGTCATGTTAGAAATTATGTGACAAGCTGACAGGGATGTAGAGTGGGAGGGGCGGGCAGATGGACTGATAGGAAAGCTGCCAGGATGACCGACAATATAGAGAGAAAAATCAACAAATGTCCATGGAACCAGACAGTGACTGACACAACCACATACAGTAGACAGGAAATGTACTTTTTGGAGGTTGTTGATGCCACTTGAGTAAGGTCTGTGGAGGTGGAAGAAAGGTTTGAAATTGAAAGGACGCAGCTGTGCTTACGTAAAAGCTGGCCCTCTTTACTTCCCTGGCTGTGTCATCTTCTCTGTTTGCCCTGGAGCGCCTCCTCTCAGCATCAGCCCCCATGTCAGGGCTCATCTCACAATCTCGTGCTCTTTTTTTTTTTTTTTTTTTTCTTCCCTCATCCTCCCCGAGCCAATCTCTTTTAGCCTCGTATGAAATATAATTTTTTTTTCTATCCGGTAGACAAATGTCTACAAATACGTAGAAAGTAATGCACTGAAACAAAATACAAAGAGGGAGCTTTTAAAGATTTACTTTTTGTGCTAAATGGGTTTACGCTCATACCTACATTTGTGTATGTGTTGAGGGACCTGCTGTTTAGTTAATAAGGCGGACTTTATCTTTACATCACGCTGTGGGCAACACGGCGAACTTTGGTTCGGCAGCATCATTTTCCAGATTATCTTTTTTTCTTTTTTTTTAAGTCTGTTTTTTAAAACTTTTCCAACAGCACCTTAGCTAAGAAGATGGCTACAAATTAAAAAAAAATATATATATATATATATATATATATATATATATATATATATATATATATATATATATATATATATATATATAGTACTTACATTTTGCACTTACATGTGACTCTTTGTAGTTTGGTCTATTTGAAGCAAAAATACTTATACTTGATTCTTGCTGTTTTGCAGAAATTGTACCTTCAGGGTTGAATGCACTTATTGGAAGTTGCTTTGGATAAAAGCTAAATGAAGTGTTATGTTATACAAAAGAGATCTTTTTTTTTTTTTTTGCACCAGCAAGGGTAAAGATTATGCCTACAAGTATTATTGGGGTTATTTGGCAAGAACCTGCAATCACATACTCACTTATTTTACTACTTTACATGATTGAGAACTGTGTGTAGGCTATGTTTCTGCTGGTGCCTTAACTGGCTTTGTGGTGCAAATTTGAAAACTCATTATCCAACCATCTTTACCAAGTCATTTTCTGGAGTTACAATCATGTGAACTGCAGGATTTGTGGCTGTGACATTGCACTCTTGCTTCGCCAAGTCAGGAGACTTCACATCTTCTAAAATTGTCATCATTTTTGTTTTTTCCAGATGATGAAGCATGCATGGGACAGCTACAGACAGTATGGCTGGGGTCATAACGAGTTGAAGCCCCTCGCCAAAAAAGGACATTCCACAAATATCTTTGGTAAGCCGGACACACACCTCTTTCCCACTGCTTTCTATGCCCATTTGCAGTTTGCTGTCGCAGTTGTAAATCACACATGGATGCATGCATGATTGCACACACACTCCGTCTGTCTCACACTCAGACACATATACACACTCTCAAACATACGCCCTGCCTTTTCCCTTGTGGACAAGGTTATGTGATAATGCCACCGGCAGGATGCATATCACTTTGGGAAGAGTGTGAACAGAAGCACAAGATCATGGAAACCACAAGCAGAGAATATGCCACTGAAATGCCAGATAGAAGAAAGTACTGGTAATATTTTACAAGCCCTTACCCAGTTAAATGTTAAAATGTTAGTTTTTGAATTAGACAGTGGAAGCACAACAGTTTCTGAAGTCTTTGTCAAGGTCCAGTCATTAGGGAAATTCCTGTTTGAAGAGAGAAAAACGTTGCCATTGGCAGTGATAATTTTTTCCCACAGACTGGTCAGTCTAGTTCAGCCTCTCATCAGCTGTGTTTTGATGGCTGTTTTTTTGGCATCCGCCTCTGCAGCTGCCATCTATGATAACACAGGTCACACGACACAGAGAATTTGCAAGAAAAACATTTTAACGCACAAATTATCAAATTAAATTGGCCCTGACTGACTCTGAATGTCGTATAACTTAGTTTAAAGTGAGTGTAGACCAAGGCTGTTCTCTAAACTTAAATGATTTGAATCATAAGTCGAGAAGTACCCAAGTCAAACTTAATTTTGGCAGTCAAATCACTGCACTTTTTAGCTGCGGCTGAATACAGAGCAAGGCAGGAATAGTTAACGTACTTTTGCATATCTGATTTGGGGACATCCTTACTGTAAAGGTTGAACATTGTATATGTAGTGTGGAAAATGACACTGGTTTTTGCGCACTAAACGCATGCCATAAGCATAGACAATATAAGTCATAAAACAAAAATGTTAAAGGTTCCCTTTTGTAGTTTTAGACCTCAGGTAGTGCTATAGAGTGATTTTCCTAAACCCCGCCCACTCTGCTGGTAATTTAATTTTGCCCTGCAGCTCAGTCTGGAAACCTGCACATTTAATTCTCCTGCTTTAATTCACAGTTTTTCCAAAACCAATCACAAACTGGCTTATCTACTTGGCACGCTATTGGTGGGTTTAACACGATGACGACAGAGAAGCCACCAAGCAGCTTCTTGTTTACATTTAACATAGCGGCCACCGAACGCCACCAAAGCTCAGCAACCCGTTGATGCCTCTGTCGCTTCTACGTCACCCGGATCGTCGGTCTGATTGGTTGAAGGACTATCCAATTGCATACAGAGTAATTTGAACTTTGCCCATTGGTCACGTCTGAATGCAAACATAACTTTTTGTTATTTGCATGTATGAACCCACTAACCACCCTAATCTAGAATATACCACTGGCATTTTCCTAGTGTTTTATGTGGTGTCAACGCTACCAATACCAGAAAAGCAGCTTTTTATTTTTCAACCCTTGTTCCCCATGCCGTCTCCTTGGCCTAATCTGCTACTACACCTATCTCTCTTGCCAGGCGATGGCATGTCTTTTTCTGTGGTCTTGTAGCTGTCACGGTGAATAAAGACTGTGTAAAAAATATTCAGAGATCTACAGTCTAGATTCCCAGGTTTATAAATTAATATTAATTAAAGCATTTTATGGTGAGCAAATAGCTGTGTGCATTTGCCTTTGTATATTCTTCCCCACTCGAATTTAGTTATTATCAGTATACTGTATTTGTATCAATAGATGCATTTATCAATAATTCAAATTCTGAATATTCAGTGCTAATGTAGATGCCCAGAATCTTTATATTGCTAAAAGGTTTGCAAAAAGATGCACATTCAGACGATAATTACTAATTGCTGGACAGAAGAACATGTAAAAGACAAAAAAATACAGTTGGCACACTAGGTAATGCTACCATGAAAGTATTTATTTACCACAAAATGACCTATGAGCGTCTGAAGAAGAGCTTGACGCTTGAAACGTCACTTGGTGGTTATTAAATACATATACATGGGAGTATTAATGTGCGGACTCTATTTTTTCCGTCAAATTCTATATTGATGTTTGCTTAGTGTGAATTATGCGTGTGAAGATGTTGCTTTTTGTGTGCGTGTGCGTGTGTGCGTGCGTGCGTGCGTGCGTGCGTGTGTGCGTGCGTGCGTGTTTGCTTTTGAGACTTTTTTTATGAGGCTTTCTGTTATTTTATATGCTACTGCTAAATGGTAGATGGATGCTGTTTGTGTGTTTCCATTTGTTTGTCTTCTTGGGTGTCTGACTGTTCATCTGCACTGCAGCATGTCTTTGTGTGTGTCTGTGTGTGTGCTTTCACCTGCCTCCTTGTTGTGGTTGAGTCTGCCTACTGCAGGTTATTAGTCACAGGATGGCCAGTGAAACACAAGCGAGACGAAAAGCAAAATGTGGAACGATGTCCTTTTGCTGCTACAGTATTGTCCTGCGTCTGGCTAGAAGTGAGCAGTCTTCCTGCCTAACACAAGCATAGCATATATACAGCAGTTTGCAAATGATTTGCCTCTATTAAACATGCCTACCGTAAGGTTGTTGGAGACCCAAAGGGTAAAGCTGTGTGTGCTTTGTCCACGCCTTACAGCTCAGCCGTAATCCGTCTAAAGAGGAGAAGAGAGGCCAGAATGGTAACAAGAGGACCAGGGCTCTCATTGTGGCAATAGGCTCAGATAACCTTGAGTTCACTGCCTGGCGTCTTTTTTTCTGTTTTTCTTCTTTCTTCTGAGTGGAGTACAGATACAAACACAGCCTTTGTCTCGAGGGTGAGCGGTTCAAGCGAGGATAACACATGGCCTTGTAAAGGAAATGCAGTTCAAACTGGGTTAGAAAAAGCACGGTTCACACATCAAGCTACCTTAAACTCACACACAAACACTTTTACATACGCACACACACACACACACACACACACACACACAATTAGATGGAGTTATTGGCAAAGAAATGGATATTTTCAGAACAGAAACAAAGGGACAAAATGTTAGCACATAAAGCCCAGAATGCTTCTTGTGCGTTGTTCTCTACCTGCATCATCACCAATAATATTACTTTATATATTGAAATATAATATCACCTCACTAAAAGTAGAAACAAAAGCACCGCCATGAAAATAGCATGTATGCATGTGTCTTTAAACCAGTGGTTCTCAACCTTTTTTGGGCCAGCGCCCCCCTATACATTATCCAGGCTAATTGCCACTAATATTAATGATTATGCCCTATTATTAGACCTGTTATTGTTAATATTATCAAAATTTTGTATCATTGAATAGCAAACAACATATTTATTTGTTTCCCACAGATCAAAAAAGCCATCAAATATTCACAGGTGTTTAAAAACCCAACATTTTAAATTAGGTAACCAGTCAGAACAACTAGATATGTAACATGCAAACTTTAATAAGGTATTACAAACACAAACAGTAGCCAATCAGAAACAGCTAGCAAATTAACATTCAAATCTGTTTTTTCATTCAAATCTTAATCTATAGTTCCAACGGAAAACAAGCTGACAAGGGGTAAAAGCAGAAGGATTTACTTTGGAAGTTAGCGAGAGCCCTGCTTCAATTATTTTTGCACAGAACTCTTACTCAGCAGTGATTTGAAGGACTGTCAAATTGATAATTGAAACCATAATTTGAATTACACTATTGAAGAACCAAGAAATGCAGGGAAATGTATTCTGTCTCCACCAAGGTGACATTAACATTGCATCCAGTGAAAAGAGATAATAAAGAATACAAAACATTCACAACATTTTTACATGTTTCGGTGGATCCTTACGGACTAATGGAATTTAAATATTGAGGAATTGACAATTGTTCAGACTTCATGATGCTTCAAAGTTATGATGCTGCCACTTTTTTTGGACTCATGAATACTATGCTCGATCCAAGGAAAGTTTTAATTAATCAATAATGAAAGCCGACTGTTGTAGTTGCAGCCCTTAAGAACTACATGTCTGAACTGAACTAACGATCACCACACACTGCCAGTTGCCTAAATGCTTTTTGTCTTGTGGCTTTGATCATAGTAACTCTGTCCTCAGCGGTTAGCCTATTCAGACAGATGATGGACAACTCTATTCATATCTCTGTTCAACACACACACACACACACACACACACACACACACACACACACACACACACACACACACACACACACACACACACACAGTGTAATAATACCCATGGGTAATTGCATGAGGAACATCAGCCACCATTGATTCAGACTGAAAGCATTTGACCCTTACTGAAGTTGTGGATCAGGCCGGCCCTTCACAGGCAGCCGATGTCGCTTTGCTCTGATCTTTAAACACATTCCTCACTGTTTGCCAGAAAATGCTCCCAGGGGATGCAGGTCACTTTACATTGATCAGGACTTCAGTGTTAGCGTAAGTCCACACCACTGTCTCTCAGTGTACAAACCCAAGGTTGCTCCCGTTGTAAGAGTCATAGTAGTTTAGGCGAGTATGAAATCAAGCATGAATCTCAGATGTGGTTCTAGATACATCCTGAAGTTGAATAAAACGCTTCTCTCTTTACATGAGCCTCAAAAATGTATTTAATGATATCAACTTTGATAATTGATAAATCATGTTAAGTAATTTGTGGAGCAAAAATGTTGATGTGAAGATTTTGCTGCTTTTCTCTGTTTTACAGAATATCATTGTTGAATACTTTCATTGGACTGAATGATTCATTGATTAATCAGTCAGTTATGACAAACATCATTTGCAGCCCTAAATGTAACCAAATGTAAATATAACAAATGATAGAAGAGAAAGAGAGAAGCTTGCTTACTAGGAAAAACTGTTTTCTCTGAGATTCTTATTTAGTGGTTGGAGAAGACATGTTTTTTACCCAATAATTGAGGATCTGCAGTGTTGTCAGTTTCCCCGTGTTGCTTCTCTCTATAGACTTCATTTGTGGCTTTTAGTGGCCTTATTGGAGCTATTTTAGTAGATTTAATCTTGTCTGCACACGAGGGAATCCACTGGTGAGGCTGAGGCCTGCCCCCCTCGCTCGGCCAGTGACTGTTTCTGCTTTATTGGTTTTCCCCCAAAGCTTGCTGTCGGATGATTTTAATTTAAACTTGCAAGTGGGGAATCTCTCACTTCTCAGCCACATGGCTTTCTCCCACAGGCAGTTGGACATGTTCACAGTAAATGATAGCTCAGCCTGCCTCAAGCATACAGTTGCTAGAGGCCTGTTAGGTAGGAAGCGATGGGGATGATCTGAAACTGGGCTGAGATTTGGACACCATGGCCCTCTTGTATAAACGTTGCGTATACATGGTTTCCACGCACACGGCGTGATGTATAAATACTAACTTGGCGTGAGAATCTGCGGGCCGTCCGCAAAGTGTGTGCGTCATGTTGCCCATAGAGACGATCTGTCAGCTTGCACTCAGTTTCAAGTAACGTGCACATACTTTTGTAAGGTGAGAAAAAAACGTGTCACTGCTTTGTAAACTTGAAATGCTAATATGTAATTTAAATTTTCTCTCTATTTTTGTGTTGAATGTGTGTTTTTTTAGCTTCTGCACTCACTTCTGGTACATATCTTTAAATCACAGCAAAACCCTTAAAGTTGCCATGTTGGATCAAAGCGGAAATGCTGTTTTCATCTTTTAGGGCAAGAATTTACCTCTCTCTGATCCTCTCTAAAAGCTGTTTTGGTGTGGAACGGAAGCAGCTTAAAATAGACTCAGTTTGGCATAATGCCTCATCCATAGGGGTGTCACAATTCTCCAAATCCTCGATTGAATTACATTTTCGATTCCAAGGTCACAGTTTGATTCGATTCTCAATTTTTACTCTTTTTTTTTTTTTTTTTTAAGCACAGGTTTTTATGCTATTTTGACATTAGACTTGTATGTAATATAATATCTGACCTTTGTTCACAATGTACTACATTACATTGTCAAATTTAAAACATTTATTAACAACATAATGTATCGATTACTTATATCTTCAGTCAATTGGAAACTTGGCAATTTGTCAAGGTAAAGAAAAAAAAGTTTAACGACAATCTTGAGGGCAGACCCTTCGTACCACACAGTTTGGTGTCTGAAGCCCCCAACGTTGTCTTTCAGGCAGCGCTGCCTGGAAGGCACTAGAATTAGGCAATGGTTATGGTTAGGTGCCTTGAAGACAACGGTCGCAGCTCTGCCTTGAAGGTTTGGATAGGGACTTAAAACACCATCGAGCCAGCACAGCGGTCTTAGCAGACAGAGAGCAGAGAGGGCTCGGCAGTCTGATAACTTGTTGCTCCCTCTGATATATCTAATATAAGCTGCTCTGTTTAGGCTTCAAAATGTGCCTGCAGCCTGAAATTCAACCGTGTGGTTTTGTTGGGATAAAGCTAAAAGCAGAAGTAATATCCACTAGCTGCTAGGCTAATGTGCAATGGTAAACACACAGAATATGGTACACGCACATAGGAGAGCTCGCAAACTGTGGCTTTTTTGTCAACCACGTAAAACATTGTCAACATAACTCACTGGAAATCCAAAATGCTTCACCACGTAGCTCTGTTGTTTGTAAATATGGAGTGCTGTCAGTAGAAAGATGAACAAAAACACTCAGTGCTGCCTACACTGTTATCCTCCTGCTAGAGTTAGCACCCAACAGGCTTAAACAGGGTGTGTTTTCTACTTCTTTTTAGCCTCTAAACATGCTTGAAATGTCATTACAAGTGCCAACCCATGTGCAGGTATTTCTTCTGAGTGAACACAGTGAATTTGACTGCAGTAGTTGTGACAGAAAAGCATGTTTTGACTAGTGTGGACTACATCAGAAAACAGGAAATAAACAGAGGTATGTGCACTGGCTGAATTAACACAACTCAGAATCGCCATTTTCCCTCGGAAGGAATCACTGCACATGGGTAGGCACTTTTAATGACTTTCTGAACATGTATAGAGGCTAAACACATGTTTAAAACTTGCCCTGTTTAAGCCTGTTGGGTGCTAATGCTAGCAGGAGGATAACACGTTGTAGAAGGCACCGATTGTTTTCGCTTTTCTCTGTACTGACAGCACTCCAAATGTACAAACAACAAAGCTACGTGTTGAAATCGACCGGAATTCTCCTTTAACACTCTTCAGTGAAAGTGGAGGGGGCTTAAGTTCTGTCGATGGGTTTCCAGCATCTGCAGTCACCATGCTATCTTTGACTGGCTGTAGCTGTGTTAGAGGAGGTTGACTGACTTGCAGCACTTCAACACATGGTTTTTTCCCGCTTGACATGCCTACCGGACATGACATGGGGACGTGGCAGTATTGACAATTCCATTTTTTAGTTCGATATTCAAGATGACTTGTGATCAATTTCGATTTAAAATCAAAATTGTGGCACCCTTACTCATTCAGAAACCCATAAAACCACAATACCAGATCAAATACTGCTTTGATTCTCCAGCTTTTATAATTAATAGATACTGAGGAGTGTAATCTTCTGTAGAGCTACTGGATATTTGTTCCTTCTTGCAATAGCTCTGCAGGGTACATGTGGATACCATTATAACCATTAAGTCAGAAGTCCACTCTTGCTCACAGCCATGTGGCTTTACTTTTTTTTTACTCCAGCATCTAGGTCATGTCTTCTCATGAATGGCTCCCAGGGCGAAACAGTCCATGGCATCCTGGAAAAGGGTTGCATACGGGCACCATGGAAATGCACCCATGGGTGTGAAGACCAATGAAACATAAATAACATATTTATTTGTAGCTACAGGGTCAGGCAATCTAGAATTATCAGGGTCAAAATCTGCAAATAATACATTTGCAATACCTTATACATGGCCAAATCAGTTATTCTACTGCAAAACTATTCTGTCTTCTGTCTACTGGATGGTAAAACGTTTAATTTTGGTTCGATTAGCACAGAATGAGAATCGAAAACATCTTCTCTGCTGCTGAGCTGGACAACATCCCAGTGGCATGTGCATGAACATGACACCTCATGACCGCCTTTCTGTCCAGTCATGTCTCTGTGATTTCTGGGGCCTCAGTTGGGTTGTGGTGTTTTTCTTGTGCATTGTCTGTTTGTAATCTCCCTTCTGAAGTTCTGTGGGTGTTAGAGTATTAATCAGGCCTGAGCATTCAGACACTATTCTGAAGGAACGTGAATAAACATGACGCCAAAGGTTGAGTGAGTTGGATGGTAAGAGTCAATTACTCTAAATGCAGTTATTATGTTGGAGAAGGCTGGAGTCAGAAAACGTATAAAAAATTATGGGGTCAGCAGAAGCACTGAGGTGTTGATCTGCTTTTTTGCAAACCAGCAGTGCAGTAAAAAATTTAAAAGCTAAGATGTCCTAGTTGTCTCAAGCTCAAGTAGATTAGTCCATATTGACATAAAGTGTTTACTGTGTGCACTGCCAGGATGGCTTGATTGCAAGGCAAGATATTAAATAACCTGCAGTAATCCTAGATTCATCTTCAGTGATTATCTTGGCCTTCATGAATACAGCATGCTGGATTCTTTTATCCATAACTCTTTCCAGTTCCATTAATGTATACATTTTTTTAATTACAGTTGATTCAAGTAAAGTGTAGCCTTTATTAACTGTCTACTATTTAGGTTATCTATCTAGACTAGGTTTCAGAAGATTTAGATAAGTAGGAGGTAGTGAACTGAAACAACAACAGTTACGACACACGCATCAAAGATTGAGAATTTTTATATATATATGGGCGTGAATAGCATACAGCATGAATACAAAACCTTAGGGTGCACCCTCTAAGTAGCCCAAGATTTGTTTATATGGTATATACAATAAATTAATTTAAATAAAATACAATATTCAAAAGTGTTCCTTCTCAAGAGTCTTGCTCTTGTCTTTAGTCCATGGCATAAAATAAAATAAAATACCGTCCTTTAAGATTTCGTAGTTCTAGTTGGGTGGCTCACCATCAAACGTCAAATCTTTCCAAGGGACCAAAAAAACCTGACCTGTGTTAGAAGAACAAGGTTAGAATAACATTATGAACTAAATGGTAACATATTATACATGAGGTAAATACAGTGTATTAAACATATGTTACACCAACAGTACTCATGTCTTGTACAAGTCTGCAATAAAATACATTTCCCATTCTAGCCATATGGCTTGATCTCTTTACATCATGTATAGCAACAGTGTTAACCAAAACTGAAGCTAGATGCACGTGTTGAACCCATGCACTCAAAATACAGGAATATAATTTACATACATACTGCAAATTACTTTCTTTATAACCCAGATGTATATTGTAAATGAGCTTAGATAGACTATCTTTAATATATCTATATTTAATATATCTTTATTGAACTCTAACCCTCACTGATCCCACTCCCCACATATACTGAGACTCTCCTCTCCCTCCTCACACCTGCCTCCATTTTGTTATCTGCAATACTATGTTTACTTGCACTGCTGACTGTTACTATAGTAACAACTGTTTATATCTGATCTTGCACTACTTACCTTGACTGATATTTCAATCTGCACTGCCGACTGTTTATTCACAGTACCAATTGTTTACATATACATCTGCAATATCGTACTTTAACTGTAATATGCAATTACTCACCACTGCACTTTAATTTGGATAGTTTCTGCCCAAACTTTATTTGTACTACCTTTAAATCCATTGTTATACTGCTCATTTTAGCCTAACTTATTATATATATATATCTATCTGTAAATATACTGTTTATAGTAATAGCCATCTGTATATATATTCATAGTACATATTCACCTGTAAACTCTGTAAACCATCCGTATATTATGATCATTGTACATTTCTGTAAAAATTCTATTTATAGTAGTATCTACCTGTATATTATATTCAGTACATATCCACCTGTAAATCCTGTTCACAGTACTTGTTATCTATATATTATATTCATAGGATAATCTAGCTGTAAAATTCTGTTTATAATAGTATTCATTCTATATTTATTCAGTACATACCCATCCTGCACTATGGAACCATTGTATATCCTGCACTTACTGCTGTTGCACTTCTGGTTAGACCCAAACTACATTTCGTTGCCTTGTACCTGTACATGTGTAATGACAATAAAGTTGAATCTAATCTAATCTAATCTAAAACCAAGATTGACACACCGACATGCATTAATATGGTAACAAACTGAAATCCATGACATGCTGCGCAGCGTCTGCGTTAGCTGACCGTAGCAATGCACTCAATACTTCAATCACTTTGGCTAGCTAACTCACCAAGTTTCACGTCGGATAAACATGACGATTATCCCACACAACAAAAATCCCTCACGGCTCCCTGGCAGCGGTACTGTTCCCAACGTACTTTTCCAAGTGTTTAGGTGACATATGCAATTATATTTGAATGTTAATGTCTCTGTTATCTCTTCGTATTGGCGGCTAACAGGCTGGCTGTGTGCTGTCTGTGTGCCAAAAAAGCATCTGCTGTCACTCATCAATCAAGGCGGGATCAACTCTTGAACCAATGTTTTAATTGGTTCCTAATAACCATATGCATTTATAATAGATTAACTAGTTTTATTTTATTATATGAATATATTCATATTTATTTCCATCATTTTTCTAGCGGGCTACAAAAGACTAAAGCTCCTTGTATTTTCTTTTTACACGAATGGGAGTTGATAAAACCATATCACACAGTTTGTCTCGAGTAAAGCTTTAATGGGTAACACTTTACTTGTCAGTATCGACATAACTGTGACATGATACAATCATACCTATGACATGACACTGTCATGAACGTGCCTTAAACCTTATAAACAAGTCATAAACGTTTATGACTTCTGTCATTAAGTGTCATTTGGTTTTCATTGTGACAAGTTGTCTTGACATGTCTCTGACATTAATCAAAGTGACATGACCAGAAGTTGTCTTGGTCATAACTAGATGGCATTAAATTTGTTTGGGATGTCTTTGTCATGACAACTTGACAGTAACAGAAAATCCACCTCTTTTTGTATTTGTTTGTTGACATAATGATCATTATAATCAGATTTGCCAGATTTGAGACCAATTCTAGCACTTGGTCAGATAGATGTGACAGGATATTTCACAAAACAGGCTGTCACAACACTATTATGACAGTGTAATGGATAGATTCTTAGACCCCAAGTAAAGTGGTACCATTTTGATTTGTCATTAGGACATCATGAAGGAAAAGACTGGCTGTCATGACACAAGTGTTAATTTTGTCACCTATTTTTAATAGTCTTAGTCTGCCAAATGTCCTTGTTAGTTTGTCATATTTAGTCATTCACATTTAAATAAATTATTTCTGATGAACATTTCAATCAAATTGTGTTTCACACATCTCAAATAATGTTTAAATGTCATAATTACCTGACAAAATACACTTATTGATTGATTTTTGTTGAATGCAAATTTGTTAAACGCGTTTTATATTGAGCCGGGCTTCCCCCCTCCCTCCCCTTGCCGGGGGCCGGGGCATACCGCTACGCGCTGTAGTGGCTTCTCCAGCAGGCTGAACAGGACTTCCCCCGCCCGGGCCACATCGCCTGGATGTGTGACACTAAACAAAAAAATAAGGGGACGAGACCAAATCTCTAGATGAGCCGCAGTTGTGTCGCGCCTGATTGAACTGCGGCGCTCCAAACGGCATTACTCTAGATCTATTTTATGATGAAAAAGTAGTGATGCTAGTGATGAAGAGATTTTAACTTAGTTTTTATTTTATGCAAAACATTTTAGTCTTGTCTTTTTTTGTCAACAATAATACATGTTAATTTAGTCTTTGTCAGCGTTTTTGGTGCAGTTTTGTCAACGTCTTGTGTTCGTCATGGAAGATAAAAATCATTGACGAACATATTTAGTCTCGTCTGATGAAATTAACACTACATGACACCATCATGACAGTGTAATGAATATATTCTTTGACCTCAAGTAAAGTGGAACTATTTTGATTTGTCATTAAGATTTTTTCCTTTTCCTTTTATTCATATCAAAGGTCTAAGGAATACTGTTCACTACAGATTGCGAAGCCCTTTTCCCCCCCCTAAATAGCCAAATAAAGGCATCATACAAATGTATGATAACTCAGCGCTGCGTAATGATTAAAATAATAAAAACAGGTACCCTGTAAAAATTAATTATCGTCACAAGTCGATGGTCCATGTAGAGTGGAGCAGCATTGTTCTGTATTGCAGGGTACAGCTAAAATGATGTATCATAGTATGATAAAATAGCATAGAGCAGTCAATTCATGGCAAAGTCCTTTTTCAGTATCCTCTATCAATCAAAACTCGCCTGCCACGATTCATCACGTATTGTTTGTCATAATTAAAGTTTAAACATATAGACAAACCTAAAATGTGACATGCCAATAGACAAGTTAGACCCATATCTTCTAAAACGTTCACGATTGTGTGTCTTAGATATATGTTTCTTTCTTAGGGTATGTTTCATGCCATCAGATTGAGATTGGTCTGAGGGGCTCAGATGGTTCTGATCTGCTCCTGGTAACTGTAATTGGGATATCTCCAATTGGGATGGGTGAGACTCCTACATTTTTTTCTAGCTCGACAGATGTTGGTCGGCATATTTACAGTGCAAAAAAAACTAAAGAGAGAAATGAATTCTGGTCCCAACAAGACGTCAAAATTTCCTTCAGAACTCTACAACTTGGCCCTCCCTTCCTCCCCTCTTTCCTTTCAGCTTAAACTTTCAGCAGGGCTAAGGTGCCAAATTGGACAGGAAGAAACAGGAGGATTTGCTTGCTGCTGACTACGGCAGGAACATGCATTAGCCCTTCAAACAGAGTAGAAAAAGGGGCACATTTTAAAAAAACATTACCTTGTAAATTCATAACCCACAGACTTTAGGGTTTTTATTGTTCAGCGTTTGTGTGACCAGATGATGATTAAAGCAGCAGTCTACAAAATAGTGCCACTGAATTTGGATGAGTCACTTTGGAACCATTACCTACAATGCAGCTCTACATTACTCTGAGGCTATTAGGTTTTCTATTGAAATTGCGGCTTCTTGTTTATTTCACACCACTGTGGAAGAACATGGCTGAGTGGCATACACATTTAATGCCATGTTGTTTCTAAAGATGTAAAACACGTACAGTATACGTGCGGTGGTATCATAGTACGTTCCGGGTACGTTCCTGTTTGTTTTCATATAGTATTTTTCATCAGTAGATGGCAACATCTGTCTGGCGTGACTGCTTTTAGAACTGTTCCACTGTTTAGTCATAAAGTAACTCATCTGTTAGTGTTATTACAGTTTTCAATTGAATGTGTTGTAAATGTATTTGTTGCCAATATGTAAACATGTTTTTTTAACATTGTGATTTAAAATCACACTGAGGTTATATTAGATAACGGAAGAGATGGTGACACAAACGTGAGTGAGTGAGCCCAAAGGCCTCAAAGGGAACAATCCCATCCAACTACCGGCCAATAACCTGCCTCTGCACAACATGGAAGCTCGTGTCAGGCATCATAGCGGAACCCCCTCAGCCAGATCATCACAAAGACTGGCTACGGATACTGATTCTGAAGTGGAACAATCATCAGTCACCTCCTCTACATGGATGACATCAAGCTGTATGCCAGAAATGAGCGAGACATCGACTCACTGATCCACACTACCAGGATCTACAGCCCACACATTCCAATGTCGTTCGGACTGGACAAGTGTGGACGCATGGTATCAAAAAGAGGGAAGATGATCAGAACTGAGGGGCTCAAACTACCAGAAGGCCACATTGCAGATGTTCAGGATAGCTACAAATACCTTGGGGTGTCACAGGCTAACGGAAACCATGAGGAGGCAGCAAGGAAGACCGCCACAGCCAAATACCTACAAAGAGTGAGGCAGGTCCTGAAAAGTCAGCTGAATGGGAAAAACAAGATCCGAGCCATCAACACATACACCCTGCCAGTCATCAGATACCCCGCTGGTATAATAAACTGGCCAAAGGAGGAGATAGAGGCTACTGACATCAAGACGAGAAAGCTCCTCACAATGCATGGAGGGTTTCACCCCAAATCCAGCACCCTGAGACTGTACACCAAGTGTAGCGAGGGAGGCCGAGGGCTAGTGAGTGTCAAGACCACTGTCCAGGATGAAATGACGAAGATCCAGTAGTACATCAGAAAGATGGCCCCCAAAGATGAAGGGCTTAATGAATACCTAGGGCAGCAGAAACCCGAAGGTGAGGACAAGGAAGATGAAGAACCGTCATGGAGGGACAAGCCGCTGCACGGCCTATACCACAGACAAATAGAAGAAGTGGCTGATATCAAGAAATCCTACCAGTGGCTGGAAAAGGCTGGACTGAAGGACAGCACAGAGGCACTAATCATGGCAGCACAAGAACAGGCACTCAGTACAAGATCAATAGAGGCTGGGGTCTACCACACCAGGCAGGACCCCAGGTGCAGACTGTGCAAGGATGCCCCTGAGACAGTACAGCACATAACAGCAGGGTGTAAGATGCAGGCAGGAAGAGCGTACATGGAACGCCATAACCAGGTAGCTGTCATAGTGTACAGGAGCATCTGCCACGAGTATGGGCTGGAAGTCCCAAGGTCAAAATGGAAGACACCTCCTAAGGTAGTCCAGAATGACCAAGCTAAGATCCTGTGGGACTTCAAGATCCAGACTGACAAACTGGTGATGGCTAACCAACCAGACATCATGTTGATCAACAAACAGCAGAAGAAGGCAGTAGTGATAGATGTGGCGATCCCAAGTGACTGCAACATCAAGAAGGAACATGAGAAGCTTGAGAAATACCAAGGGCTGAAAGAGGAGCTAGAAAAGGTTGGAAAGTAAGAGCAACAGTGGTGCCAGTGGTAATCGGAGCACTGGGGGCTGTGACCCCCAAACTGGGAGAGTGGCTCCAGCAGATTCCAGGTAAAACATCAGAGGTCTCTGTCCAGAGGTTTTTATTTTTATTTTTATTTTTATATATATATACACATACATACATACAGTACAGGCCAAAGGCCAACACACCTTCTCATTCAATGCCTTTCCTTTATTTTCATGACTATTTACATTGTAGATTATCACTGAAGGCATCAAAACTATGAATGAACACGTGGAATTATGTACTTAACAAAAAAGTTTGAAATAACTGAAAATATATCTTATATTCTTGTTTCTTCAAAGTAGCCACCTTTTTCTCTGATTACTGCTTTGCACACTCTTGGCATTCTCTCTTACATAATGTGTGTGTGTGTGTGTGTATATATATATATATATATATATATATATATATATATATATATATATATATATATATATATATATATATATATATATATATATATATAAACCTTTATTTAGCCACGTAATTTGATTTCGAACAAATTCTCCTTTGCAACGCCAACCTGTCACATTCACACATTCACACAGTTACATATTCATACCTGGAAGCTGCACGGTACAACCACAATCTGAGCTGCTGGCACTTAGCAGGTCCACTGGAGCGGTTGGGTTAAAGGGCCTTGCTCAAGGGCACCTTAGTGGTGGTGATGAGTTACTCTTTCTATTAATCTGTCAGCCACATAGATCTGCTTTCGACAACTCGCACTAGATATTTTAATCTAAGCAGACCTGCTGCATGTGAGCGGAGCACAATTTGGACATTTCAAAGACCTATTGCAGTAATAGTGTACAAAAGGAAACGGGAAGGCCAATTACTTTTCCAGTTACCAGCTCAAAGCCCACGTATTCTCTGTCACAATTGGGCAGATGGCTAATTTAGATTGCTTTTGTGTTTGTTTTTTTCTATAAAGAGGTAAAGCGATGATGTTCATAATGAAAAGTATTCTTTTGCTTTCACTGTGTCATTGTAGGAGATGGTTGCATTGAAATAATAAATGATGTTCTGTTGATGGCAGTGCAACTGTACCTCGTTAAAATCTCCCATGTACAATAATGGTTCACACTTATATAGTGAACATTTTGTGTGCTTTTTAGATGTTGTCGGATAGAACAGTACAAGGACCCAAAATAAAACGATACTCAGGGTGAAAGATGTTGAATAATATCATCGTAGGCCTTGCTCAAAGGTACCCCATTTTGCTTTTTTGTTTAGCTGGTGTGTCTTTTTCTCTGGTTTGCTGTCAGTTTAAGTGATAAGTATCTGGAATCAAATTTGCAAATTGTGTTTTTGTTGGATATTCTGTTATTTATTTTGGTGATTTTGGTTTATTTTGGCTTTTAAGTGCCAAGAAAATAGTGTAAAAGCTGAAATCATGCACTCCTTGACTCTGCATGTGAGCAGCTGTTCTGTCCAATACACTAGGCAAAAACCCAGAAGATAACAGTGCCACCAGGTTTATTAAAGGTAGACTCTACAATGAACTTTATTACCATAGAAGCTGCACCATATGCATCCCTGTAGAAATATCGTATGAGTATTACAGGGATTTAGTCCATACAGCCTGTGGATTTGTGCCGTGTGAGTCAGCCTAATCCCGGCTTGGCCTGTAGCCCTGGTATTCAGTTGAACGTATTGTATATAATGTAGTCCTACCAAATGTGGCTCTGAAATTCAGAGCTAAGTTGAGATGATCTTTTAATGCTCAAACTCCTCCTTTTTACGAACACTTGTATTCTTTGCACATAGCTTTAACACAAGCTACACGTGTCACAGTTTGCTGGAAAGTTGTTCATCCTTTTCTTTGTACAGATAAGTGAGTGCCGTCAAATGACTAAACAGTAAAACCAGTGCAGACTGAGGCGCTTTGGCCCAGGGCCTGCAGACGGGCATTCAGGCTGGAGTTTAGTCGGGGAGCTCATGTGGAGTGGAAGGCCCAGACTGATCAGTAACTCTCTGAGACAGAAAACGGAGAATACAGCAGATGTTTCGGTCTTGTACCAAATTAGTTGGTAACCAGGTGTCCACTGCCAGCCTGACTGGTCTGAATTGGCCCGGGGTTGACTTTGTTTATCGCTGCTGGGCCCATTACAAAACTGGTTGAAATACCACGGTGGACCTGGAGCAACAGAGGGGGAGGAGATGGGGTTGAGCCTGCAATACAATTTTGACAAAACTGTGCAGTAGGGTGTGACAGCAAGTGTTACTCCTCTTTAATCTGACACGGGTTAACATGGTGGAACAAAGGCTTAAAGGTTGGGGCTGATTATAACAGAGCATGGTCATCTTGTTTCCATGTTTATACATAATAATTCACATTTGCGACTTTGAGAACAAATTTGTCTAATATTGGGGAACTGTAGGTATTTCAGCTAATTATGTTTTACTACAGATACCTTAAACAATGTCCTTGTTATGTCAGTGTTTGTTTTTGTTTTTTTTACAATAATATGCACCAGCTGAGTTGGCAGAGAAGCATGATGGCTGAGTTGCTATTGGTGCAAAGGACAGTCATAACCAAATTTGGGAGTTGGTGGCTAGAAAGTGGTATATTTTGTAACAATCTTAAGGGCCAATTCACCCAAATTACTAAAAAGTGTATTTTCACACTTAGGGCTCCTTGATATGAGGAAACTATCTAATTGCGATTATTTTGACTGATATTGTGATATGATTCACGATATTGAAGGGAATGATTATGTTTGTATCATTATTCTCATTTTAATTGAAAAATTAAAATGATTATAGTGTGATTTTTGCAAGGATCCGTTTACCAAAACTGTGATTTGGATGTTGCACTAACTCATATTGTGATTTTGATAAAATTGTTATAGCTGAATGGATTTGAATTTCAGTTGGTCAGCACTGAAAAATGACATTTAAGAAAATCAATGACAGGACCTTTTTCAAGAAACAATCTCCCGGTTGTTCTGGATAATGCACAGAACTAATTGTGGACATATGTCATTCAAACTACTTCCTTCTAGTCTCCAAGGAAACTGTGGATTTCTTGTGGAGTATTACGTAATTCTCAACTAAGCGAGGCATTAAGAAAATAGTGCTCTACAGTTATGTGTTGTATGTTACAGAATATAGGCAGAAGGAAGGGGAGCAAATTTAGAGAAGTCAGTGCAGAAGGTTGTGTAGAGGGCAGCATCAGAAGAAGCTCAACAGTAAAGACTGAATGGAATAGAGGAGGTGGGCCAAAGCAAAATCAGACAGGCTGCTAGAAAGGTATAAAGGAAATATGAGAGAGGGAGTGCTAGAAATGCAACCACTCAGTCCAACACTGTGCTTTTCTCAAGAACAACTTTCTCTTCTAGCCAGGCCTCTGAATCCTGCTGAGAAACCCACTCTCATAGACGCACGCACGCACGCACGCACGCACGCACGCACACCCCTGAGCTCTCCATCATTTTTCACTCTTCCATAGCTGACAGTTTACAAGACCTAAAGAATGGAGACTGAATAATGACATCACATTTTTCTGCCTCATATGAATTCATACCCGGAGAGCGCTGAAAACCTGTCGTCTAATGAAACTGGCACACACACAGAGGGAGAGAGCGAGAGAGATGTGTGTGAGCGATTGGGATAGATGAATAGAGGAAGACTGAGTGTTGGAGAGTTCAGTTGAGGAAGAAAGGTTTAATGTGAATTCAATCAGTTTAAAAGGAGCGAGTGTGTATACTAAGAGAAGAAGAGAGTTCAATGAGAGATTTCTGCTGAGGGTGTCTGTGTGTGCGTGCATGAGACAGTGGTGATAATTCCTCAAATGACTAAAATTGGCCAATTTGTTTTAGATAAGCCATGCATGGCAACCCTAAAACCACCTTTTGGAAGTGCTTCAATTGATGCAGTCAGCATTGTATGAAAGGCCTGCACAGCACTCAGGTGCAGGGAGGATGGTGATGGTAAACGACAGCAACAGACAGTGTTGTTTTATGTTTACAAGGACAGTGAAACAATACGAGCCCAGATGTGAAGACTAAAGACAAGTAAAAGCAGGGTCAGAGCCAGATTAACAAGGGAAACAGGAGAGTTAGTAGGCGGCGAATGCTCAGCAAAAGAAAACCGCACCTTCAGAAGGGTCAAAGGAGTATTCGTGCATCAGGCTTTTGAATAGAGAATCGCAGAAAGATTAGGAAAAACCCCAGCAAGACAGTGATAAATGAGAACAAAGACATGGTTATGTAGGAGGAGGGGAGGATAAGAAGATGGAGGGTGTGTTGGAACAGAGGAGAGACTGCTCAGGTGTGATCTCGATTATATCCAGACATGAAAGTGAGCTGAACTTCTCAAGGTTGGAAAAGCAAACCCTACATCAGTAGTAAACTGTAATTTAAGATATTTTTTCACCCTTTTGAAGTTGCAGCTAAATTTACAAACTGGGGAGGGTGATAAATAAATGAGAACCAGGTGCCAGTGGATAAGTTGTAAGTTGTTACATATAAATAGATGTATTCAAAGTAGGTTGAACAACAGACACAAATGCACTATTTTTACATTTACAATCCGCCAAGCCTTCTTTCAGTATCTGTTCATCTAATTAAAAAAAAATTAAAAAATTATTACATTAAGGATGGGAATCACAACATTTTTCAGTCTGGAAATTAAAATTATACAACCATTGAGCAATTATAATGGACTTTGGACTTAAACGTGGCTGGGACATTTATTTTCCTCAAACAGCTCTCCGCCTTTCCGTTGAAAACCTCTTCCTTCTTGGCTAGTTGTTCAATATGTTGAGCGCCGCCTGGAGGAGCCATGACGAAATGATGCTGGGAGCAGGGAAATCTATGTAAAGCACCTTAACTTTTTCATGAGATTAATTCAATTTTGATATTTTGCAACAGCTTATCGACTATCGTATTGCAGGAAGAAGAACAACAATATATTGCTGTATCGATATTTTGTCACACCCTTATTCTGTCCTATTCAGTGTGTTGGAGACCATCAGTTGAATTATTTAAAATAAAAGGATGTTTTGACTGTAAACCTCAAGCCATAACCTGTATGTAAAATGTATGTCTTTGCATATAACTGTATATACAGGTTCAACCTTCAGCTATAATGAGAGAGAACAGGACTAGGTTTTGTCCAGTATGTTTGTTCATAGTGTCAGTTTTTTTTCCGCAGGAATGCACTAATAGTGGTATTTTACAGGGGAAAACTTACTTGGCTTACCAACAATGTCAATAACCTTTTTGGGGGGGGTGTCATTGTTGTGAGGACACAGGAAGCACTGCATTCAGGAGCCGTTAACACAAACCCTTGACATCAATTGAATATTCTCCAACTCAAGAATGTTGACAGGCCTCTATCTTTGCCTCCAATGGTGTCACATTGCCTCCTCTGCCTACAGCGTACCTGCAGGTGATGAAAGTGGCAGAAGGGAGGGAGATGGGGGTTGTGTGTAACAGCAGAGGAGACAAACAGTCAGACCAATCTGTCAAGATCCGGCAGGCGGCCAGGGCATCTTGCTATCAGCCCTGCCTGCCCTTCTGCAGTGTATTTTTAGAGTGATTTAGAAGTCCTGTCTATAATGATAATAACGCTGCAGCTCCTGCATGAAGCCAGACTCTCTTTTTGAATGGAGTCATAGATAAGAAGGGGTTGTGGGGAGGCTTAGGAATTCCAGCAGCACACGCTGTAGCTGATATGAAATGAGGAAGGATTTAAAGGGCAGTGCCACTGACTATTACCACTGAAATCTGCTGTTAATGTATGTGTATTTTACTGAACCACATACAGTGAGTAGTAGTAGTAGAACAATTTTATGTCTACATAATAAAGGACAAATGCCCATGTGAAGTTAAGACAGTATAAGCAATACATTTAATAAACCTTTTTAAAGCAGCAAGATGAAATTATTCATATTCACTTATCCAACTATTAGGCATCACCACACTGCCATATTATGCTCATTTTCAGGTTCATACTTGTATTTTGAGGTTGTACCAGTATAGATTTATATGGTTTAATTTTCAGAAAACACCATATATTGATTGTACTGCATTTTGCTGCAGCTCCTCTTTTCAACTTGCGTGTTTTAGCTACAGAGTGAGGCATCAAACTTCTATCCTATCTTTGTTGGGAGTCGCACGTGCGCTGTAGCTAGGTACTGCGCTACTAGCTTGAACCTGGCACTGGTAGCGGTTAGCCACCTGTACATCATGTAAGGGGCTTTTCAAATTTAAATTTTTACCTTGATTCCAAAAGATATACACCTGGAGGGCTGAACATCCCCAGTGACGTTGGGGATGCTTTGCTCAAGGGCAACCTAGCAATAGCTGCATGTAACTATATAAATGATTTGTATTGGCTGTCTTAGTTTCTCCTTCACGAATTAGGCCCATTGTGTTTAGTGATTACTTTTCCACTCATAATTCCATGGTGCGAGGTTTTATATAAAGCGATTTAGTTGCGTGACCGGACAAATGAATCTCACTTTTTCTATTTGTTTTACCATGTGTCTTGTGCAGGCAATTCCCAACTAGGGGCGACCATTGTGGATGCCTTAGACACCCTCTACATCATGGGTCTGCACGAGGAGTTCAAGGACGGCCAGGAGTGGATCGAACAGAACCTGGACTTTGGAGTGGTGTGTACCTCAACTTCCTTTTATACACATGAACATGTATGGAGCAATAGTTTATGAATAACAATATGCTCAGGAATTCTTTAGATTTGAGGCGGTTGTTGTTGTTGATGGTCCCATTTTGAAGAAACTGCACAAGAGTTTGGAGGACACAAACTCACATCTTAACAAATCTCAGTGTTGCTTGAGTAGCTTTGCTACTAGGGCTGCACAATATTAGGAAAATATCTAATATGGATTATTTTGACTGATATTGCGATATCACAATATTGGAGGGAATGATCATTTTTGAATCATTATGCTCATGTCCATTTGAAAAATATAACATTTGTAGGCCTGGACATCTCTGCAGCACCACAATATTTATTGTTTTTACGGCAGCCTCGGCCAAAGTGTGTGAGTGGTGAATGATTCCTGTACTATGTAAAAGCACTTTGAGTAGTCGTTAAGACCAGAAAAGCGCTATATAAGAACAGTCTATTTACATTTATATTTACACATATTTTGCCTGCGTTTTGGATTTTGCACTAGTTCATATTGCAATTTTGATAAAATTGCGATTAATTGTGCAGCCCTGATTGTTACTACTCGCTTTAAACACTAGTTTGACGGCCTGCATCAGCTGTGAAAACGCCTAAGGAATCACAAATGATAATTTCCTATTAAATTCAATAGCCAAATGCTTCATATGATACTGTGCCCTGATGAGAGCCATGGCAGATAAATAGCACTGAGCAGCAACCAATGAAAGACAAATAATCATGTTACAGGAGCTAGGAGTTTATGCAGTCGATGCCATCCATCACCGTTAGACCTAAGATAAGATGCAGTGCGAATAGTATATATTGATATGTTCAGTATTTGCAAGCTTCTATGCAGTTGGAATATCTGCTTTTGTTTATTACAATTATGAGGTTTAAATACCAAAATAATTTTTCAAGGGTTCTCAGTGCCATCACTTAGCTTGATTCCTCACTCAGTGTCTTTTAACACTCATAAATATCATCCCTTATCTTTTGTTCTGTCCTCTCACCTCTTCTTACAGTCTTTTGGTTAACAACCTCCACTCTTTTCCATCTCACTCATCAAATCTGTATCTCTCCACATTTATTTTTGTTTCACTCCTCCTCTCCCATTTCCAGCTTCCTTCCTTCTGTCCATCACCTCAGTCTACCCTCTTTTCCCTTCTGTTAGGTTTTTTTGCTCCCTGCATATAGCCCCTGTCTTCATCCCACAGTACCGTTTTATTATCTTTTTTTTTCCTTCCCTGTTTTGTCTTTACTGTCACTCTTTCCATTGGTTTCTTTTATAACCTCTTTGGAGTCTTTTTATTTGACCAGGTTATTGTCTTCAATCTCCCCTCTTTTATTACATTTGGCATTCAAATTTTTTATCTGTCCCCTCTAACCATCATCAACCATGTCTATCACTTCTTTTTATCTTTTTACCCTCTGTCCACCTTCCTAGGTTTACCTTTATTATTTCCCTTTTCCTCTGTAATTCTCAGTCATTTATTTCTTGCCCTCCATCTTCTATTATTTACTATCTCTCTTTATCCACCCCTCCATCGTTCTCCAACTTAATACCAACTTTAAGTTGGTTGATTTTTCTTTCTCTGCTCCAACTGGTTTACTCACATTTATTCACAGGGCTTCCTTTATTTAACCATCCACCTGACATGGCTCTTCTCCCTCTTCTATCCTCTCACTATCCTTACATATCCCTCTCTCCTTTATTCTACTTTACCTCATGTCTTTTCTTCCCTTATCTCTCTGCTTCCCCATCATGGCTAAGCTGCCGTCCCTCCTTTCTTCCCCTTTTCTCACATCTTTCTAAATTTTCCTTGAAATTATTATTCTGTCCGTGCCTTCTCCTTGCTCTCCTTCCTCTCTCTCTCTTTTTTTCTTACTTTCTGCCTGCTCCAATGTCTAACTCCTGAGCTTGTTAGTCCCCCTACGGAGGCATCACAGGGCAGCTAGCAGGTAGGCAGAGGGGATCTAACAGTCTGACACTTGGAATGCTAATTAACCTCAGGATCACTGTGGTCAAGCAGCGGAAAGAGGGATACAGGGAGGAATTGAGGGATGGAGAATGAGGGAGAGAAAGAAGAGAAAAGGCTTAGATTGAATGAAGGGTGAGGAAGAGATGGAGGGTATAGAACAAAGGAGACAGCAGGAGATGTGTGAAGGAAGAGACATTGGGGAGAGAGAGAGAGAGAGAGAGAGAGAGAGAGAGAGAGAGAGAGAGAGAGAGAGCTTAATCACAGACTGAGGAGATAGGGGTTTGGATAGATAGACCAAGAAAGAGATGGAGGAAGAAAGATCAGCCCTGAAGACAGATTGAGGGGGATACAAATGGGCAGTGGAGATGGCTGTGAGGAATAAAAAGTGAGGAATAAAATGAAAAGACCTGGAAAGAAGGAATATTTGAAGATAGGATGAGGTCAAAGAGAAGAAAAGCCAATTGAACCATTGAACCCTAGGCTTTTAAAAGAGTCACTACATGTATTAGCCAGCATGCAATAAGTTTTTCTCAGAATGAATTAGGCTACTCAGAAATACCATCAATTGTCATGTGAGTTGTACTTAACATGTTCTATGATGTTTTTATCTTTACCAGTCCAGGCAAATTTGCCTTGTGAAAGAACAATTTTAAAATTCATGATCACCTTGACCTTTTGCGCTGCCTATTGATTCATCAGTAAACTAAGCTAATGATTAAAATTGAAAGAGGACACTAGCAAGTAGGCCTGCACGATTCAGAGGAAAATATGAATCACGATTTTTTTATCTTAGAATTGATTTTTTTCTCATGAAGTGTAATGTTTATTGCACACATGAACCATGACAGAACAAAACAATTTGGCAGTACCAAATATAGATTTATTTTGGCATCTATGCCACATTGCACATCGCCACAAGCCTGTAAACATATAGGCCTCAATGAAGAGAAGGGGGAGCATGGCAACCTATTTCATGCAGTTTAAAACTCACAGAAGAAAGTAGTAATGTTTGTGATGCTGTCGCCTCGTAAAATTAAATGAGAATCAAAGTCAGAATATAAAAAAGGTTTAATTCATTTTTTTTGTTCAATAAAAAGTTATTTCAAAATCAAATCGTGAGCAGGAGGATTTCATAATGATTAATCGTGCAGGCCTACTAGCAAGCAACGCTGTGCAGATTGGATAATCACCAGACACCAGTTTTTGGAAGTATTTTGGGTTCTACATTGTAGGTGGCAAAGGTTCCAACAAATGCAAGCATGTGTGTTGACTTTGTAAAAAAGCAGCTGCCTTACTCTTCAGCACAACAACAACAACAACAACAACAACAAGTGTGATGACTCACCTGCTGGCTTGCCTCCCAAGTTTACTCTATATCCTGATCTGACTGCCTTTCTCGCCACGCTTGTCCTCAAGACGTTTCCCAGAAGTTCGTAAAAGGCCTTAACTGGTGAATAGCTCAATTTATACAAGAACAATGACAGAACTGGAGCCACGATATAGAATTTCAAGTCCCACCACAATCTCAAGACACAGTGCGGTCGTTATACACCACGTAAAAATACAGACTGTACTGAAGGGTAAGACACTGATCATCGACAGATAGACATGGCTGGGGTTTATTATGTTATATGGGTAGAATTTAAATACAAAGTGCATTAAATTGAATAACTATTTCCTAATAACTTCTATGCACATACACTGGGATGGAGGATGGTTGAGTGGAAAATTAAACGATCAGTGCAATATGTGATGATAGAATAAGGCAGAAAAAGGGGATGGATATTTGGATGTGAGTGGAATGGAAAAGATGAAACCTATAAAAACTAATATGATGCAGATAGTAAAAATAAAGATTCACCTGACAGTGGCAACATTTGGGTTCATTAAATAGAAGTGTTCACATTACATTTTTGCAAAAAAGTATGTTCTCTAGCACAGTGGTATCCAAAATACCTGCAGGAGCTGCCACTGTAATAAAACTTGCCTCAGCAACAAACAATATGAGATCAGTGCCTTATGAAAAAGGAGCAAAATTATTAAGAGTATTACAAATGCAATAACTATGACAGGAATATGAGACATTGAGGGGAAAATGCAAATGTGTTTGAATTGAGTTATAAGAACCAGCAGCAGGGGAGAGAAAGAGAAGCCTTTGGTTACACAGGAGGTAATGGAGAGAAGATATTAAAGGGAAGACTAAGAAAAGAGGAGGAGACTTGAAGCTCCTGTTAACGAGCTAAAGGAGGGAGCTGTGTCATTTTTTTTTTTTTCATTAACGGCTTGGTTTGATGCCTTTTATACCCGCATGCATTAGGCAAAAGATTCAAGCATTAGTTTCCAGCTTCTGTAACATTCCTGCAATGTTAAGATGGCTTTGGCTGAATCTTTGCAATATGGCCATGGCTTTACTCATGGCTTTTTGCTTAGACCTTTTACAAAACAGGTAATTCCCCAGCTCACAGGGAGCAATACTTTTGAAGCCTGAAGTGGCATTGCAGTATAATTAGCAGCAAAAAAAGCTTGGACCTTGTGAAAATCAAAGATGTGTTCAACGCAGAGGTTGTGGCCACACCCAGCCTCTCTAGTCAGAGCTCCGAGGCAGGAATAAGGGCATTGCCTGGATTTCCTTGGAGAAGATTAAATACATCATTCTTGGTCAAGTTTAATCACTCTCCTGTGCATGCATGTGTGAGAGCACTGCATTACACTGGCCTTAACTAACACTGCATTAAATCCACTGCATCTAAGAAGTCTATTTTTTCTTTATACTGGTAGTTTGATCAGGCACCTTTTTATTTGTGTGTGTGTGTGTGTGTGTGTGTGTGTGTGTGTGTCTCAGTTTGACCTTTTATAGTGAGGATGTTTGAATGAGTAAAACTGTAAGGTTTAGACTGCCCCACCTATTATTGTAGCTTTGCCATCAAAATTTTACTCACCTCAGTTGCTGAGATCTGAATGCATCACTCCAACGAAGACGGTAGGACAAGAAACGTGACCGTCTTACCCACAGTAATTTGACATGTTGCAAATTAGCTGTCAATTTACCCAGTTGACTGTTTTCAACCTACTTTGATTGGGTTTAAAACGGAAAGTGAGTGCAGTGAATGTCGGTAGTGATCTATCCTTGCACAGGAAAATTGTGTGTGCGCAAAACTACGGCAATTACCGCTTGTCTTTCTTGTTCCTCCTAATTAGTGATGATGCCTCCTTCCCGGAGCCCAAATGTTACCATGACCAATAAAAACAAAGATTGAAGTTGTAATTATTTTTTAAGCTAAAGAACTTAGAGACATTTACTCAAGCGGCCTCTGTTGTGAGACTTCCTCTAAGCATGTTGGAGTAATGTCACTTAGCTCGATCTTATATAATTACAATAAAGTGCATTTTGTCTGTTGTCTCTCATATGCTTTTAACATAGACATAATGTGTTTGTCACACCCTCCCTCCACCACCTCTCGATTAAGCCACCCACTAGCCACACCACTAATGAATGATTAAATTGCTGCCATGTCAGGTTGACCCAAGCAATGAGTCATTGTTAGTCTCCAGTGTCCTAGTGGAGCCCCTGCACTGCAGCTTTCCCTTTTGATGATGGATGTGTCGGCGTTTGGTCCATTGCCAGGCTCAAAGATCCCCCAAATGAATGTACTCCGTTAACTGACGCAATAACAACCCTGGTTAAATTGAGGATTTGATCAGAGACAATGCGGCAGAGATGGAGAGATAAATAAATGCTACCTGTCAAGGAGTATGTTCCAGCCAAGCTTGATTAACCACATTTAATCATAAAGAAGCAGATCTTACATGGGATATGTGACACTGTGTTCTTCCAGACATGAGAGTAAGAAAAGATGGCCTTCCGAGTAACATGTCTGTTTTTCATGACTTTGCCAAGCTTTCTCAGTCCTACACAACAAAAGTTATCATGTTTGTCATGATTAGATGCCCCCTGTTAAATTATATATACATATATTTTAACTTACACTCTTACTGAGGAACGTGACGAAAAGTTGAGCTTCAATGAATAGATAAGCAATATGCCAAAGTGCTTGAAGTCGAGCCGCAGTTTACTGTACGTTAACCAAAGTATAAATGAGTGTGGATGCCAAGACGAAAAGGAAATGGCGATAGTTGTAAACCGAGCCCTGGGTATCCTGCTCTGCCTTTGAGAGAATGAAAGCTCAAATGGGCCGATCTGGAATCTTGCCCCTTATGAGGTCATAAGGGGTGAGGTTACCTTCCCTTTCTCTGCTTTGAGAGCGACATCATGGCTGTTAAATAGCAAAAGCTACAGAAAAAGCTACAGACTCAGAAATGGCACATACTAAGGAAAGCTCATTGTGGGACTGGCTCTAGTGGCTGTAATTCTGCACCAAGGCTGACTTTTGGGAACAAGACTTCAGATACAGTATTGAGGGACCGCTAAGGTCTGTATAAAAGCAACCAAAGAGCACCATGTAATGTGACCGTTAAATTAGGGCTGTTTTATAGCTCCACTGCTGATTGGGGTCTGGGTTCCTAAACAACAGTTGTAAATGGCTAACGAGTGAGGGTGGCTGACAGACAGGGAGTTAGATTGATGGATGCTGGCCTTGAGCTTTACGAGATTTTCCAAACCCTTTATCACTCAGTTCTACACATCCATCCTGCCTTCTAATGTGCTTTTGCTCTTTTATTCTTCAGATTAATTGTGCATTTAAAAAAAAAAGTTTGACACTCACTTTGACAGTATTGAATATTTAAAGGAAATGTCTGTGACATGTTGGCTCCAAGCCAACACTTGTAAGTTCAAAAGAGGTTTTTATGGTGGCTTACACCAATATTGAAATGATGAATGGTGGCTGAAGGGTGTCTGTGTCCGCCCACTTTGCATTCAAACCAAATGACCGCGGTGAACCACGTAACCTGAGCAAGCTGGTATGTCGCATTTGCTGTAAAACAGTAGCAACTAAACGTGGCAACACAATAAACCCGCATATGCACCTAAAACACAATCATCCGGTGTAGTTTTCTGAGCTGGAAAAAAAAAAAACTACAACAGATGGGCCGTCTTCGTCTTCCCGACAGTACACAATCACTGGGGTGTGTAGTCAACAAAGTACAACCAGGACAGTGCAAAATGGTGTGCACTCAGACATTGTAGTTCGCTTCATTGCCAAAGAGATGCTGCCCTTTAGTATCGTCAAAAAGCTGGCATTTTGGCGAATGTTCTCTCTCTCTCTCTCTCTCTCTCTCTCTCTTATGCATACCCCGCTGGACTGCAATTCACTTTCGCTTTATTTGAACAAAGCATTTTGCATATAGCCTGTTGAGGCATCTGCTTCATCTCTTTGGTACTCTTCATGCCTGAGCCTAATGTTAAATATTTGTAAGTGTAATTTTTTCACACACACTTTATTCATTGATTTGTTTGTGTGTGGTTTTTAAGTTCCATTTTATTTATTGTTTTTGATTGTGTTTGGTTTTTATTCCAGTGCTTTTTTGATAACAGAGACTGAGAGTCCACGACAATATTGTTTATCGTAATCATTTTTGAGACAATTTCTCATCCAGCAAAATTGTTATTGTGACAGGCCTATCGCATTCTATAAAATAGTGTGACAAATGTGTACTGCATTAGATATTGAGAAAATGGGACATTTTAAGGCACTTTTGCTAATTTTGCTCCATTGAAAACTCTCTACAGTAGGAATTTAAGCTATATACAAGGTAAACGTCTTTGCATTTATTTATATTGTATTGACAATGCAAATGTATAAAGTATGCTAACAAAAGACAGATGATAAAAACAGAGGGGGGAAACCTTGAGGAGGAAACAGAACAACAAGAGAGACACCCAGATACTCCCAGGGGTCTTGGACAAAGTGGGATCCACTCGAGAAGAAAATAACGTAAGTGGAGCTGTGGAGATAAGAGCCATTCTTCACCTCATTCCTTTTACAGTCGGGATACGACACTCTCCCTGCCAGCACAACTGCACATGTGGGATTTGTGGGAGGACCCAGCTGCAAGTGACATGGGTGCATTATCACACATTCTAACAGTGTGCCAAATCATTTAACTCAAGGTCGATTGTAGGTGACCCTATCTGCTTGCTGACATTAAAATTAAACCAGTTTGTAGAGATGCAGATAGAGAAGTCCCCTATGTTTCAGGAGGGAATCAGATTTGTTACAACAAAGAGGCCAGAATCCAACCAGCTACAAATGGCTCACAGAGATAAGAGGTTGGATGTTGGGAGGAAGCTCCACATGATTCCCACTGCTCATACCTAGATATAAGGCTGTGGTCCCCAGTAGATAAGAAAAAAAAACATTTTGGTGGAAATGATAGTCTTTTGGGAGTACGGGTGCCAAGACAAATGGCTCTTCCCCTGCAATGGACTTTTTTGATAGCTTTAAACACTGGCAGAGAGGGCAAGTAGGAGGGGTTAAGAGTAAGTTTGTTGAGGGTAAATGGGCAGCGATTTGGCGACCATCGCTGGCCCAAACCTGAAGGGTGTTACGGTCCAACTTAAAAACAGGTTGTGAATGTTGTCTGTGGACACCTGCCCCTGACTAAAGAATACAGTTAAAATAAAAAAGCACATATCACACATTTCACTGGAATTGCACCTCATATGATTTCATGTGACAAATAAAATGTATTAGGGATGCTAATTTAGATGCTTATCCTCACCGATAGCCGACCCTCGTTAACCAATCATTAACCATTTAATCGATGAGCAGGCAACTGAGTCCCAATTCACCCGTTTGGGAGGCTGGGACGTTTCCCCGTTCAGCGTTGGCAGACCGGTGCAGACTCGCATGCATTTTCATGGACACATGCGGCCAGTTTCTTAGTAACAACGGATAAACGTCTGGAGCTGACCGCAGACTTGGCCGATTTAACCAGCCTGCCCTCATCAATATAGTGACATGTACCTGGCCGTTGTGAAACCTTGCAACAAATAATGTTTTCAACTGTTTAACTGAACTAAATTCTTACTGTCACTTAAATGGTTAATTGTTTACCAAAAACAAATCAGGGCAAGCTCACACTGTAATTTGTAAGTAGCTCTCAGCATTTGAATGTGTTAGGCTGCATGGTGTTACATGTGAATAGTCTTACTTCAGCATGGTATCAAGAGAGTTGTCGATCACAGAGACTCCTGGGGTTTCTGGAAAAGCTGAATAGACTAGAAAAAGACTAGCAGTAGCGGGATTATTCTTTAGGGTACAGTAGAATGGAAAATAAAATATTGTTTCAGATTTAGCCCCAATTGAGCCATGATGTGCAAACAAGAACATACAAGACACTCCAAGCAACAACATCATACCCAGGGTGACAACTGCAGGCTTAATTAGTGGAAGAAATATGCATATGACCTTGTGTATAGGATTTATACACAAATAGTTGACTTAAAGTAAATGTTTGGCTTTCTTTTTTTTTTTCTTTTTTTTTTGAGCTCTGAAGGCAAAATGTATGTCTGTCACACATTTTGTGCAAATTCACATCAATCTGTAGTCGGGTTACAGTGACACAAGGGTTATTTTACTTGCATCAAATCATTCCCAATCAACAAATCCTACTTGGCTGCACTGTGATGGAGATCATACAACAAGTGTGTATCAACAATAAATTATGGTCAAATATATAGTACTGAGTGAAGCTGAACCTCCAATGTTCATTTTAAAAAAATTGTATCAATCAGTTTCTGTGTTTACGGAGGCATTTTTTATTATAGGCACCTCTGCTATACAACTCAGAATGGGAAGCCATTGTAGCTAAAGAGAGCAAAAGTCAAGGGTTACTGTATGTCTTTTCCTCATGTAATCAGCTTTATTTAATGATTTAATGGGAATACAGATTGTGTTATTTAATAATACAATGTAAAGGTGTGTGATTGCCTTTTGATTTGGTTCTTTTCACAGGATAGCCAGTTTTTTTTTTTTTTTTTTTAAGAATGCAAGTCTTCATCTATGTAATTCTTATTTGGTTTGGAAGGTTTTGCAGACCACTTGATACAAACCCTGTAGGAAAAGTGATTAAATGAAACACAATCGGTGCTGGTAGTACCGAAACCTCCAAGGAGCTCAAAGTCCCTGTTTTTACAACAATTTCCAATGCAAGAGAATGGTATATACCCAAAATAATATCCATATAAAACCAAACAACAAATGGTTTATTTTATCCAATGTGATGTGTGCTCGTTTGTTTTCCCAGAATGCTGAGGTGTCTGTGTTTGAAGTCAACATTCGTTTCATTGGAGGACTGCTGGCCGCCTACTACCTCTCTGGACAGGAAGTAAGTACTGAAATAATAATATAATTCTAATTCATGCATCAAAGAGAAGACATCAGTAACAGTGTGCATCACACCTTTGGTTTACGGTTGTTTTGTGATTTGAGGAGAACTCATTAGTCGTTACTGCTTAATTTCACACTAGTAAAGCAGAATATATAATAGCAGGTATGTTCTTCCCTGTCATGCTTTATTAAATAAAAAGGTTCATTAGAAATTGCAGACTTGAACAGTGTTTCCTAGGAGACAAGAATTTTCTGACAATCAAAGTGAAAAAAGCTTTTCTTGATTAATTAATAGAGGAATGAATAATGATATAGTTTTGGCCCAAAGTTCCAAACAGGCTCTGGATTTTTGTTGTATTCCTATTCAGGCTTTTCCGGACCAAGATGAAAGAACAAATACACATACATAATGCATTTACAGTTTGATTTTAGTGCCAGTCTTCTTCATTCTCAGAAAAGCTCCAGTGTTGTATTTTCTTAAATTAAAAAATCAGAAGCAAAGACAAATAACAGCCTAATAAATGTTCTCCTCGTCAGGTGATAACAAAGCAGAGAACTTATTAGCCATATGTGAGTTGAGAAAAAGTATATCATATCGATAAAAAAGTTGATCTAATCACCTACAAGTTTGGCTTACTCCCACGAATGACGCCTCTAAGGTTTTAGAAAATATCCATTAATATTTGCCCGACCACGCTGAGTGATGCAAAGGTCGTGCGTTGGCTTTTTGGAAACAGAGATTTTAAATCACTCTGAATAACAGCACAGCATTTAAGTAAAACTTACAGTCGCTATTATTCTCAATTCTTTCCCTCCAATCTCCTCGCTCAATTTCGTCTCCTTCTCTCTCTCTCAAAAAAAATAAATCAAACTCAGTCATTCATCAGAGCCCACTCAAACGATAACAGAAGCAATGTATGGTGGGAAAAGAGGGAGATGGAGCATGGGAGGGCTCAGAGGAGAGGCAGTGATGGAGGGAGCTGAGGAGGGGGTGGAGGAACAACTGTGAGGACAGTGAGGATCAGCGGAGGGTGTGTGAAGGAAATGCTTACAGATAAAGAGATGGGAGTGGAGAATGAGGATGATGAATGGCCTAGGGGGAGAAAAGCGAGTGAGTTATTCTTCATTCTCATTGGACATGTCCTTGAGCAAGGCACCTTAACCCTCAACTGCTCTAGTCAACCAGCAGAATCAATGTCTGTTACTGCAATACTTCCTGGGGGAAATAGTGTGAATTGTGTGTAACTGCAGGAATATAAGCAGTGGCCCCTCCCTGCAGAGATAGTTTATCAGCATCTTTCCCAGTTGGATGTTAGCAGGTCGATGGGGATGGGATTGTGTTTGAGGAAGGGAGGGGCTGAGTTGTGAAGAGAGGAGAGGAAGTGGTGGGTAGAGCAAACAAGAGAGAAACAGAGCTGAATTAAGACATTAGTGCCCAAGACTACTGAGAGATGAGCCCAATGACACGAAAGGGAAATGAAGAGAGAATTGAAACCAAGGTCACAAAGGAAGAAAGATTGAGAGGCACAAAAACCAAAACTGTTAATAATAAAGCATAATGACTAGATCAATTGGATCATTTTCAGATTGGATCATTTTTCCATGCTGTAGCTTTTTCTATCTCTCCAAAACTTTATTGTGTTTTTGTTTTTTTTACCTGCTTCAGAAAAACGAAATGTCTTTACTGCTGGTCTTTTCATTAACTTCAGTGAGTACATTAACATGCACACTAGTGCTTAGATTGTTAAACTGTGCATGCATCATACTTGTCTTTTAGCTGACTGTTATGTGACGCTAGTTGAACCACAATAAGGGCTGATGTTAACGTGCACAAACACAGAAATGGCGTACTAAAACTTGACAAGAGGCTTTTGTTGTGCATGTAAATGTACTCAGCTGCAACCACGGAGAGTCACTGTGGCAGACACCTGCACAGAGTTGCCTAAAACCAAAGCTTGTCCTCCATGTCTCATGTCCATTAGGCCTGCACGATTCGGGGAGCTTAGAATTGATATCACGATTCTCTGTCACGATTCTTTTCTCACGAAGTGTAATGTTTATTGCACACATGAACCATGACAAGACAAAAGAAATTGGCAGTACTAAACATAGTTTTTTAGGAGAATCTGAAACAGTTTATTGCCAAGGAATTGGACTTGGTGATGATTGGGTGCTTAACATAATTTTTATTTTTATATTCAGAAAGAAATGTAAACATAACATTCACGAACAGTTACAAACAACACACTGGGACATAGGAACACGTCCCAGGGCACAAAATTACAGAGATTAAAATCAGAATCAGGAGACAAAACAACACATGCAGAAACAGACACACAAACAGACACAGACAGACACAAGACAAGGGACTAATCACACACGCAAACAAAAGAAAAGGCTACAGCATTGCCTTCAAGGACTCAGCAATGCTGTGCCAAGTCTCCAAAGTCTTCCCCGGGGCTCCACCCACACGAGCCATAGAGAGTTCCATGTACGTGACATCCAAAAACAAAGGATCCATGAACGAACAGATAAGTCATGAGGTGGCTTCCAACGGGTTGCAATCATCCTTTTAGCAGCAGTCCAACAAACACAGCACATTTTTGACCATCATTGTCTTCAGCAGGAAGTATATCCTCTGCTGAGGCTTTTTGATGAGGGGCACTATCAGCCTCTTTATTCATATTTATATGCTGTCTACAGTGTGTGCTTAATTGCCATTGAAATAAAATAAAGTGTCACTCTTCCAAGAGTAAACTTCTGTAATATTGAAGTGAACTGGGAAAAGGAAAGTTTTTTTTTTTTTTTTAGTGTAGGACCAGTTTATATTATTCGATATGCTCTTCTTATTAGACTAACTAATAAAGGACAAACAATAGCAGGGGAATGACTAAATAGGAGAAAGAGAGACAGAGGAGGAAACTTCAAAAGAAAAGCAACTGTGATTTAGGGAATTAGAGTTGGAGATCAGCATTCAGGGAGGAGGATGCTTGGTTTGGGCGAGTGGATGCGGAGCAGCAGTGATGGATTGTGTTTACTCCTCTGTCTGTCCACAGCTTTAATTATTTGTCTCCTTCAGCCTCTACCTCTCTTTCTGATGTCCTTACCACCTTCAACTCTCTTTTCACACTTCTGTATGCTCTCCTGGCCACCTGTATGCACTGTTGATCTCCTCTTTTCACTCACCTCCATGATTCCACTTCTCCTATTTATTCATTTTTATTTTCTCTCCCCCTACCTTCCTTCTTCCTGATTTGTCTATCTTGTCATCTCCTTCCTTTCTTCTTGTCTGTGCATATTATCTTGTTTCTCTCTGGCTCTCCTTATTCAATTTTTCTCCCTCTTTTCTTTGTTTGTAATGTATCTCTTCATCCCTTTGTTCTTTTGTTTTGTATGTCTTTCATTTTTCTATTGTGCCTTCTCCTTATTCTCTTTTCCATTGTCATCTGTCCTTTTTATTCATTTTCCTTTCACAGAATTCCCCTTTTTTATTTTCACCTCTTTGTCTTTCCCCTTTACTCCTTTATCTCCAAAGCATTTGTAGACTTTTGCCCAAGTTCTTTCCTAATGTGTTTCTTTGCTCCATCTGTTTCTCAGTTTTCTGTCTTTTTTTCTTCTGCTCTTCACACTTTTCTCTCTCGTCATCTCTCTTTAACTGCAGCATTTTTTCTTTCTAAAAAATCCACTCTTCTCCCCCAACCTAATCCTTTTCCTTCTGCTTTCATCTTTTTCACTTGCTATCCACTTTATCCCTACTTGCTTTCTACTTTTAACACTTTACTTTATTTTAGCTCATCTCTTCAGTACATCTCTGCTCTCACACCCCTGCCTTTAATCCTGTACCTCCTGTTATCTTAAAACACAGTAAATGGCTCTCTTCGTCCTTTACCAGTGTTGTTTGGAGCTTCTACTCTCATCTTGCTGATGTTGCTCTGCCCTTTTTTTCCCTTGATACTTCTATTACTGCGTGTCCTTTTCCTTCCTTTGCACTTGTTTGTATATCATGTCCTCTGGTCTTTTTGTATATCATGTCCTCTGGTCTTTTTGTATATCATGTCCTCTGGTCTTTTACCCAGCTGTTACCCTGTTAGACTAGCAACCTTTCAATTTTCCATTTTTCAAATGTTGCACATGTCGCAAGTCTCTTTGGATAATGTAAATGTAAACTTGAACAGTTTAGGGTCATGAAAGAGCAGAAAAAGTACAAAGGTCTAACTGTTGACATTTTGGAGGAATTTGTGATGTTTTTGTTCTTTAATCATACCCTTGTTTTGTGGTGCTAGTCCTCCATTTACTGCAAAGCAGCAAGATGATGAGCTTGAGGCTAACATGACTGATTAATCTATACAGTCATCAGCTTCTTTTACTGGCAGGTAGAAAAACATGTCACGAAATAGAGCGAATAACAGCTCCACCACGAAACAACTCCTTTTAATTAAACAGTGTTTTGTCTGCTTTTTTGTTCTTTCAGCAATTTTGGCGAGTGGTGTCTGTCTTGAGTTTGTTCTGCCAAAACCTGCAGCTCATTAGCCCACTGGTGTGTTTACCTTCCTTTTTTATATCCAGACACTTAGCAGTTGTAGTCACAGTGTAGCTACATTTGATTGTTGATGTCTCTGGTTGTTAGAATAAATGGTAATGCTCAGAGGATTGTAGGCTTTTGCAGAATGTCCTGTCTGCAGGCAAGTAGGCTGGCTACCTGCGTCAATAAAGTGGATTGTAGTATGGTACTGTACATGTGTCACTCTGGTGTAAGAGAAACAGTGGTAGTCAAGTCTCCCTTTCTGTATTTTCTTTGCCTTAAAATCAGTTTTGGGGCTTTGATTGTCTTTATTTGATAGGACAGATTAAGTGGGAGGGGGGGTGACAAGCAGCAAAGGGCCATGGTCGTAATTGTACCCGCAGCCGATGCAGCAAGGTCAGAGCGGAGCACACGCTCTATCAGGTGCGCTCATTTATTTATGCTAAGTTTGGTATGTATTGCTACAGCAGGCAATATTTCCACTAATAGCATACCCAATTAAATAATTGGCACTTGTAACTAATAAACCACCACTCCAATATTTTGGGAAATGTGCTTGTTTACTGTGTTTCTAATATCTTGATAATTTCTGAAGCTAATGCTGTACAGTAAGTGGGTCCTCAGTACGTTGTCCTAGCTTAACACAAAACTTGAAGAAACTTTGTTCTGTTAAAGCTTAAAAAACACTTCACATAACAACAATTCCAAAGTTTTTTGTTTACAGAATTCATTGTATTATATGTGTTTAAAATGTTTAGAAACAGAAAATTAGACTTTGTGCTTTAACAGCTGTTAGGTTGTGCAACTAAGCTATTTCTAATAAAACCAGCTCAGACCAGCAGCTCTTGGAATTTGGGGTTGAAAAGGTCCAGATGAGGTGCCATGCCAGAAAGAATGCTCAGTTTATTTTGCTCAACATAAGTGAAGAAACATTTTCTTTTGTGACACTAACCCCGAGCATTTGAGTACCAAGATTACTGACAGACACCTCTGTAGTATAATGTTATATATATATATATATGTGCAATAAATGAATTACACCTGACAGGATTTCCTTAGTCCAGGGCCCAGCACCACCTATTTACTAATTTATGATAAATGACTTACTGCAGATTCAAGTGTACCAAGGACTATATCTTTCTTCTATGTGGCCCCAAGTGTTTTTCTGCCAAACATGCATTATGCATGTGAGAAGAAAAAGAAATTGTTTTCTCATTGTTCCTTAAAACAAAAAAGAAGAGCAACTGGGGCCACAATGATGATTTGAGGGGAGAAGGTCAGGGGAGCAAGCGGAGCCCTGTAATGTAGGATAATAAGATGACAGCTTCTAAGAGAAAAGCTGCAGACTCCACAGGTGTAAACACTACAGCACAACTGCCCTGAGGGAGGGAAGGAAGGAAGGAAGGGAAGGGAAGGAAGGAAGGAAGGAAGGAAGGAGCATGACAGAAATGGAACAGCAAATGAAGAGTAGGTGGGTAAAGAGAAAGGGGGCAGAGATAATGATAGTGAAAGACAAGGATAATCAGAAAAGAAAGAGTAGCGCAGAGAGAAAGACTTCAGGGGCCAAGGAGGAAGGAGAGCATGGGAAAAAAATTGGAAACAGACGAGTGAGAAAGTTAGTTTGGGGACTGCAAGAGATAAAAGGAAAGGGAAGCCACCAAGAATTCGGATTTGAAGCCTCTCTCCGAAGACGTCCTGTGTTTTTCTCTTGCTCATTCCCTCAGATTTGTGTCAGTCTTGCTCCTTCCTCGTTTCAATTATTTCCCTGTATCTCTTTCATTAGCCTATACTTAGCCTGTTTTCCCCCCTCACTCGTTATCTGTCTGCACTGTGATATAGAGCTCAGCTGTCTGTTGTCCCATCTCTTTGATCTCGCCAGGGAGCATTTGATTCCCTCTCATTTTTTGTCAAACCCTGAACCCGTCAAACAAATTCAGTGCATCACACTCCCTCTGACTGCCACTACGCCGCTGCCCAGCAGGAAGTCAGAGAGACACACATGGGATAAAAGGGAAAGATTGGCTGGCATTGCTACATTTCAGACAACACAAAAAATGTAAGGTAAATTCTCTTGGGAAAGGAAAGCAAGTCAAATACATGTAGAATAATTACAACACTATCACTGGGTCCAACAGCAACTCCTGCTTTTCACTCAGGATCTGGCAGGTTTGTGTGTAACGGCAAAGTGTAAACAAATAGACTCCTCATTCACTAGTTTTGAACAATGAATGTGGCATTAGCTGATGCACTAAACTAGAAATAGGTTGTATGGTAATGCTTGGGGAAAGAAGGACCTCTGCATTGCCCCCTGATGCGTGTTTGATCCTCATTGAGTATAATGAGTGTGTTCTGGTTCTGTTACGGCTCACTGGTAATGCTTGCTGTTACAGTGCAAAGTGAACAAAAGTTGAGTTTTATTAACAAATCTGTAGTGACAAATGTAGCCAGCCATTGATGGATTGTTACAAAGGTGAATTGACAATATTTTGTAAAAAGTCTTGGTTTACGAGACAGGACATGAGGCAAACCTTAATGTTTTGACAGTTTCTTGCCAGTAAGAGAGCAGCACATATGGAAGCAACCCCAGTGGTTTTCAACAGTTGCCTAGCTTCCTCTGGGAGTCCTTTTCCCCTTTGCAGATATTGTTGTGATGATGTGCAACAGTAACAGCAGGCAGACACACACACACACACACACACACACACACACTCAGTGAACGATGGACAACCAAGATGGTGTAACAATTCCACTCTGCAGACAAATGGCTTACCATGCCCATACTAACCGGGGAGGGAATTACAAGGTATCTATCTAACACACAATGTAATAGTTTGATTTAACCACTTTGCCAAAGTCCCATAGGGAGAAAAGTTGAAAGGACGGAGGGGTCAAAAGACATTCCAAATGAGATTAAGTCATAGAGGTGTGGAGAAGGGATGGAAATTGATGTATAGTGGGGAGAGGACCGAGAAAGAGTGAGAGATTTTTGTAATGGAAATGACAAGCAGGAAGATGTGGGGAAATGGACCATGCACTGAGAACAGGAACAAGAAGTGATAGAGTTAATGAGGGTAAGATGAGAATGATGTAGAGTGGGACAGGAAGGAAAAGATTTCTCCATGGGAATTAATAGTGAATGCATCGCGATGTATATGGTAGTTTGTTAAAAAAAAATTCCACTTTTCAGTTGCTCAAGATTTGCTGGACTTCCCTCCAAAAAAAAACTCATGTAATCAGAACATCCAGTTGCAAGTACTCTAGATGTCCTGCATTTTACTTTAGTGGATGTCTCACATTTTAATGACAAAGTAATGACAAAAACACTGTCGGAGCATCCACATAAAGCAAGCCTTTGGTGATTGCACACCACCCCCACCCCTCCACCACGCAGTTGCTAGTAGCGTTTAAAGGCTCTGACAGACCAACCCTACGGCTGACCGTCGGCAGAAAAGGACTGCCTCCCGAGTTGGTCAAAAAAGTGCCTTAGAACACACCGAAGCAATGCCAACCTGATTGTACGTTCTGTGCTTGCGCAAGACGTAATACGTCTCCATAACAGCAGGCAGCGCTCATCTGTATTGTCGCCCAAAAAATGTAAACCGGCAGCCGATTGGACAAACGTGTCATGTGGGTCTGGCTTCTCCAGAATTTCAGAACTGAAAATAATGGCAGCCCATTCGTAATACAATCTCGTATTTTACGAAACCAGTTCACCGAAACGTCTTTCTGAAAACATTTTAAGAGTAAGTGGCCATGCAGTTGCTAAATATGTTTTCCTTTCAGATTGACAAAAGTCAGTTTAAAAGATTTTTGTCTGATTTTGAGCCGTTAGTCACGCTCATCCCGCTCATCATTTCCAGGTTAACACTCCACCAATCAGACTGGTCATTGAGGCCGACTGCCCACCCACCAATTCAACACGTCAAATTGGCATTATCAACTCATTTGGTAATGGCTTGACTGTAGCTGATGTTCATTAATGTAAAATAGTTACCCACTATGCCTTTAATGTTTTCTTGCATTGAAAAACATTCAGCTTCTCTCATCTTCAGCTGTCCTCAGTGGAGAAGACCGTAACATTCCAGGTAGGATAGTCTATGACTTAAGCAGTATAAGCACATTGGGATATACTGTATATTCCAGAATTTAGACGCTTAAGGCAGAATAACTCATCCGTCATATCCTTTTCAAGACTTCCCAAGTCTACCATTTCCATTAATGCTTAATGTAAAGCTGACAGCCATCTGTGATATGGTTCAATGGCAACAAATGCAGGAATCATAAAGTTAATTTGATGATGGTCCCCATGGCAGCTCATCTTTGTGCCGCCTACTTTTTACGCAGCCCCGCTGACTGCTGAACAATATGAGCAAATGGATCAGCTGATGGCAAAGTGGCATGACAAAGTAAGGAAATGACACCGCACGCACAAACACACACACACATGAACACACACACAAACACACAGCGGGTGACTTAATCTTGTCTCTCCTGCTTGCCCTTAGGGCCCTTCTTACTAAGCAGGCACATTTAGCACATTTCACAGTTTACTCCTTAATCTCTTTAGGAAGCTCCATTGCATGTCAACAGTGGCCGTGTGTGTGTGTGTGTGTGTGTGTGTGTGTGTGTGTGTGTGTGTGTGTGTGTGTGTGTGTGTGTGTGTGTGTGTGTGTGTGTGTGTGTGTGTGTGTGTGTGTGTGTGTGTGTGTGTGTGTGTGTGTGTGTGTGTGTGTGTGTGTGTGTGTAAGTAAGAGAGAGACAGAGAGAGAGAAAAAAAGAGAGAGAGGGGGCGGGGGGGACTGTGTTCTACGGATCAAATAGATTGAAGGCAGAGGTTTAAAAAAAAAAATCTCCGATGGCAGAGACGCAACGCAAGTCTGAAACCCCACGTTACCAGAAATCTACTGGTTTAGTAAGTACTACAAACCGAAGTAAAAAACAAACATGAAGCTGAAGAAACCCTAAATGTTAACAGAAAAGACCCGCTGACCTGAGTGACTGAGGGAGAGAGCTGTTCTCTTCTCAGTGTTCTGCGTGTGTGTGAGCAGAGCGTGTGTGTGTGTGTGTGTGTGGAGGGGGGACCTAGCCTATCACAGAACGCAGACGCAGTCAGATATGTGGCCCCATGCTGTTGTGGCCCTCCTCCCCACAGGGCTCGGGAAAAGTTTGATTTTTCCAGCTCGCTCCGTTAGTGGTGATGAAGTTGGCTAAGGCTAACACTAGCAATACTAATGCTAAATATAAGCCTTGTCAGTCTCCGTTCTTGTTGCACATGCGCATGACGTACAGTACGTTACGACCTAACGTTAATGATTGGTTATGGCAGATCCAGAGTGACTCTGGGCAGATCCAAGATCCCCGCAGTTTTAAACTTCAACAGAGTACCCGCCTTCAAGGAAGTTAACACTTGGAGAGTGGCCAGACTCTCTGTACAGATAAAATGAGAGTCTGGTAGGACCAGGCTAGAGAAGATCTACATTTACCTGTTAAATTCAAAATACAGTACAGTTTACAATTGGCTTCTTGTTTGTGTTTTTGTCATTTCCATATGTAACTTTTTGTACTTGCTAGAGCTGGGCAATGTATCGATATTATATCTATTGTGATATAAGACTAGATATTGTTTGATATTTTGGATATTGTTATATCATAATATGGTTTTAAAGTCTGAATTACAGTTAAGTGATGTCATTTTCTAAACATACCCGACTGTAACTGTTCTATTATTTGCCTTTACCCACTTAGTCATTATATCCACATTACTGATGATTATTGATCAAAAATCTCATTGTGTAAATAATTTGTGAAAGCACCAATAGTCAACATTACAATATAGTTGCGATATTTATATTGAGGTATTTGGTCAAAGATATTGACTTACTTGATTTTCTCCATATCGTCCAGCCCTAGTACTTGCACACATTCAGTGAGTTCCTCTCTAGACTCATATCTATCAGAGCTGTCTTAGCTTCACAGCAATTTCAGTTTCTCCCAACTGCTCACAGCTTACAAATGATATCCTCATGTGTAATAACTGGATCATTGGCTGAGTTTAGGACGAGTTTGAGTGGCGGATTACAGCTCTCTCTGTCCCTGGGAACATAACAGTGATGTGTCATTTGGCAGTCAATTTCATCCACAAGCTCCTGACGGGACCATTGCACGCATGTTTTAGCACAGCTGATCCCAATAGGAGTCAAACCCCTCACCCTTGCAGTGTTAACGTCATTCACCATGAGGGCCACAACACCAGCCTGTTCCCCCCTCTAACCCCCTCACCATTCCCTGACATACTCTAAATCTGCTGTCTGTGAATTTGGCCCATGGAAACAAACAACCCAACAGCCTCAGGGCACTACTAATCCTTAAAGAGAGAGAATGCAAAAAAGATTATTAGGAAGAAGAGAATAGAAATTCAATGTGATGGGGAGTGTGTTGAAATAGAGATAGGACACTGCTAATGGTTGATTAAAGAAAAGAGAGATAGGTGGGAACAGGCAAAAGAGAAATTGTGAAAGAGATGAAGGAAAAGAGATCTGTATGTAAGTACTTGTACTGTATGTAAGGACTTAATGGATACTGGATATTTAGACAAATACCGGGAATATCTAATATTTTGGCTGGATATTCAGTTAACAAACGCATAACAATTTTTGATAATTTGACATCCTTTAAATATGCTTGTTAGAGTAATGAAAAATAAGACATTGATATATAAAGAGAAAAGCAGTGGGATGGAGAAGTACAGTAAATCTGCTGTCACGAGCATGCCAAACCTGTAGGTGGTAGTAACGAGAAGCTCAAGCCCCGAAAATAGCAGCGATCACTTCCAATCTCTTCCTCACTTCCTCAACTGCTTAAACCTCCGTTTGTCTCAGTTTACATGCAAACGTGCAGACGAAGATTTCAAAAATCTCCATTCTGGCCGGAGTTTAAAAAAAAAAAAAATGTTTACTCTTTCTTTTTTAGAAAGACTTGTTTTTAAAAAGACTCGTTTTCAGGGACAAATTCTCCATTTGCGTGTAAACGAAGGGAAATGTGTTCCTTTTTCAAAATAACCATGTAATGCAATGGAAGCTCTTGTATAGCGTTTTCTAGTCTTAACGACTACTCAAAGCTACTTACTTACTTAGTACAGGAACCATTCACAAGTATTCATACACTGTGGCCGAGGGTGCCGTACCTAAGTAAGGTGCCTGATCATCAGATAAACACTCAGGGGCATTTCAGGGTTCAGTGTCTTGCCCAAGGAAACTTCTACACAGGATTGCAGGGCCAGGGATTGAACCCCAACCTTCCGATTGGCAGGCGAACGCTCCACCACTTACAAATGTTCAGGCACTGATTAAGCAGACTCTCTGTCTTCCTCTTCTTCTCTCAACCGGTTCATTTTCTTTTACAATCAACAATGACACTCTTGTTTCTTCAGGAGGCTTGGTTGCTTTTTTGCTGTAGATGAAAGTAGTGGAGGAAGATGATTATCATAAAGTGTAGAGTTGTATTTGTGAGGGCGGCTGGCTGTCGCTGGCTGATTGTGTTGATGAATTTGCCTCCGTCTACCCTGTGTCTAAGTACTTTCTCTTTGGCTCTGCTTTGCCTGATTGCCGTCTGCCAGTTGTATAACTCCCTATTCGTCCATTTATTCCACTACTGTCTTACATTGCAAAACTGGAAATCAAACACCTTAAAAAGAGCTATTTAAGCTATTTGCTTGTCACTGTTTTTCTTCTTGACTTTTCAGACAACGTGGATCAAAATGTAGGTGGCTATGCAGACAGGTTGTAAAGTGGAAGGACCTCTTTGATGCACCCATCTGATGTCAGTCTGGTATTAAGACTGTAGACGGCCTTTTCTTGAACATTGTTGCGTAAAACTGGATTTGTAATATCAAATGTCATTGTCCCTCAACCAGTTCTCGTATACCATGGATTTGTTTAGTCAGGAAGAGAGCAACACCAGATTTTAATTTTTTCTTCTTCTTCTTCTTTCTTTTAAACCAGTAGTACAGCAGATGTTTGATGGAATATTGGCATAGCAGTAGATCGCAAAACCGTGTTCCTGTCACACAGTGGACTATAACTGTATTTGCTGCAGCAAGACAAATAAAGTAAAACATTGTGTTTCTCTTTGTTGACTTTTCTAAGCAGAAGCATTGTCATAATGCCAAAATTGATACACAACAACGTTTTATATCAGCACTTTATACTACTAAAATACTGGAACAAAGACGAGATTAAACATTAGGTGGTATTGCCATAAGTGTTTATTCTAACACCATAGCAACTAACCATTGTCTGTTTGGTGTCTGTCTTTGTCAGCTCTATTTTTTGTCTCTGTGTTAGCTGTTTTAATTGGATTAAGATTGTTTTACAGCACACGGTTCATGAATACCATGTTTTTACTTGTATGCTTGTCAACTGTCAAAAACCAGAATGCGGCTCGTAAAGTCCATGACTTGCTCTGAATAGATTTTTGTAAATAAGCTTTCATTCTTTGTTTAGACATACTATAAATGTCACACCTTTGTGTGGGTTGTTACACTCCAGGTGTCCCTCAAATGAAAATCCAGCTTGAATAACTTATTTAAGACTACTCATGAAGTCTGAACACCTGTCCTCTTGTAGAGCAACCTCATTTTTAGGAAGCAACTTTAAGATTAATAAAACTAAGTCATAAGTAAGTTAGTCATTTGTTGTTTGTCTTGAATTTTATTATGACTTTTCTGTCTTCTGAACATCACCCACAGTTACAGCTTTCAGCACATGCTTTTATGCAGCGAGTTCAGCCGCAGAATAACCTTAATTTGCTTTTATCAAGGCAGCGGCAGCAGATATTCGTGAGCCTTCATCTGTCGGACAAGTGCAAGAACTTGTGTAATCTCAGAAGGAACACCTCTCCATTTCTCCCCATCAGTGTGTATGAATTAGATGATGATGATGTAAAAAATTAGATAATCTAACCCAACTCTTGAATGTGTACTTTTGTGTCTCACTCGCTGTAGTTTGACCTCCAAGCTTTTCTTCTCAACATTTCAGTGGTACTCTGTAACATTTCATATCACTGCAGCACAGTTTGAAGGGAGGTTTTGCATATATTAGTCTGCCAGTCTCCTCCATAAATCTATTCTGCTACGACACTTTGCGGCCATCATTTAGCAATCATTTGTCTCCTGACATCTCAATCTGCCTTATTTGCCTTCCTCCGGCATTTGTTTTGGTGGTTGGCAGTTGTTCTATGCTCGTATCTGTCAACTGGGAGAAGAATATTTAACAGGGAAGGTTGATGGACTGGAGAATGTTTCAAGTGAACATAATACGATGGAGAGTTAACCAATGTCTCTCTCTCTCTCTCTCTCTCTCTCTCTCTCTCTCTCTCTCTCTCTCTCTCTCTCTCTCTCTCTCTCTCTCTCTCTCTCTCTCTCTCTCTCTCTCTCTCTCTCAGGTTTTCAAGTTGAAGGCGGTCCAGCTAGCCGAGAAGCTGCTTCCTGCCTTCAACACCCCCACAGGAATCCCCTGGGCTATGGTCAACCTTAAGAGGTCAGTGACACTGCCACTCCCCTTCATCCAGTAGCTTACCTGAGATGAATATGAAGTGAAATGTGCCACTCAAAATCAGACGGACAGATTACCGACTTCTTCTTGAATACACTGAATAATGTCTCACTATAGCTTATTAAATGTAAACCTGCTGCAGCGAAGACTAGCTGTGAACACAACACCGACATTATCTCAAATTGTATTGTAATATAAAAGGATTGATAATTGCTGCGTTATTGTCTCCAAAAGTCTTATTTGCCGATAGTTCCACCCCCCAGTTTTGTGTTTTCTGCTGTTTAGTGTTAATACACTACTTGGTTTGTGCATTATGCAAAACCTTTATTGTACATCTAACTCAAAAATGTTCAGTACTCAAAGAAGCTTGACAAATACAATCTTCATCAATTTAATGAACAACAACTCAATTTTGAAATGTCTTTTGATTTTAAAATTCAGTTATCAATTATCATTACATAATTTGGTGCCCTCGTGTTGCTCACAATGCAGCTGCACTCACTTTTAACTTTTAAGGAGTTGAATCGGTTTGAATAACTGACAATATCTGTGTGAGAGTATGGCTTGAAGTCGTCAGGGTGAAATTGTCTTAAACAGACAACAAAAGTCTTAAAGGAGAATTCCGGTTTATTTCAACACGTAGCTCTGTTGTTGGAGTGCTGTCAATAGCAAGAAAAATGAAAACAATCCGTGCTGCCTTCACTGTGTTATCCTCCTGCTAGCGTTAGCACCCAGCAGGCTCGAACAAGGCAAGTTTTAAATGTGTTTTTAGCCTGTTAAAATTTACCCATGCTTACCCATGTGCAGTGATTCCCTCCTTCCAAGGGAACACAGCACATCTGACTGCAGTAGTGACAGAAAGGCCAGGAGAGCTGCAGTTCAGTTCTATCGCCCATGCACACAGGTAACTAAGCAACAGTGGGCACTTGAACTTTTGACCTGCTGCAGCTGGCAGCTCTGTCAACGCATTTTTTGTCTCGGTGCATGCATTATTTTAGTTTGGTGTAACACCAGCAATGCCGCTGCTAGTTAGCTTAGCATAGTGAATGAATCCTATGTTGTTGGTTAGCATGTTGTAAAAGTGAGTCAACAGAAAAAAAAAAAAACTTGCGTATTCACAACGAGTTCAAATAGCTATGCAGATTAAGACTAGACTATTTCCTAGGCAGATATTGATTTGGGACGGTGCTTTGGCTGTGCTTCCACCCAATATAGTCCCAAATCAATATCTGGTGTTGCACCGGACTAAAACAATGCATGCACTGAGACAAAAAATGCATTGGCCCAACGATCTACAGCTAGTGGAGACCGTGATAAGCCCTATTTCAACAAATGGTGGCGTGTTCCTTTAATCTAAACGCACACGTATAACACATATCTCTCTTTTTGAGCTTGTTCAGACAAATGCACCACTTCCTCCTCACACACACACACACACACACACACACACACACACACACACACACACACACAAAGTAGCAACCCATTAATGTTACACGCACTCATGTAAAATTAAAGCAGTTCCAGACGCCTCCTGTGTCACATATGGTGATGTGTAAATGTGACCAAGACAAACTCCTGAACTGGTGGTGAACCTGTTACACAGGCAGCCATCTATCCAGCACCAACACCGTGTGCTTTTTTTCACTAGAGTAAAAAAGTAGATCTTCTGGTTTATAAAAATGAAGCTGAAGTGCACTGTGAAAATGTCTTACATTTAGAGTGAATTACTTTAGCATTTAGGCTGCTGTGATGTGTACATCCTTGACCAAAACCAGATTATTTACATAACATTTTTTATTAGAAAATCAAACCACAGGTTACTTCAAGTTGCAGTTATCAAGATTCATGTTTTTGATCTTCTTTTCTTCATTTCACTTTTGTTGTTTTCATTTCAAGTTTGTATTTCTTATATTTGGTTGAATATTATTTTCAAGACCCTATTTCATTTCAGAGATAGTAGCGATAGAGATAGGCCAGAGTCTTGACAGCGAGACATCTCACAACCTGATAGAGTATGTGTTGAGTCATCCGTCCATATCAAAAACCCTGTCAGCCCCTGCAGATACAATATGATCATTTTGTTCATGTGACAGTTGAAACCTTTATTACTTTTTAATATTATAATATATTGTAGAATTATAGTATTTGTTTCTTTGTCCAAGCCCCCTCTCTCCCTGTCTTACTGTCTTGCTCTCCATCACACCAATCTCTCACCCTCCACAATCAACTCTGTTCTCTTGTCTCTCCGTCTTTATAACTTCATCTCTTTTTGGTGGAATTTCCGTATACACCAGGTTGTTGTATGATGAAACTAATGAAAAGCTTAGACAACATCAGGTCATTCATAGGTCACAGATCAGGGGACGAGGATATTCGGCCTGTCTCTGATAACCAAACCTCATGTATATGAATCTACAGATTCAGGGAATCTAGACAGCTGTATGATATGGGAATGTTTTGTCTCAGGACTGTCTCCTTTTGGAAGTCGGTTGGACTGCTACACTTAAGCATACTACCAGAGAGCTATAGAGGCTAAACTAGGCTTTAGCATCTGTGTTTAGGTGACTGCAATATCTTTGTTTACCTTAAAGGTTCAGCCAAACGCCCCCAGCAGAGTTCAAATACACCTTAAGGACAGGAACTTCAGAGAGTTGCGACAGCACTGCACAATAACACATTGTGGTTAAACTCTACTGTCTCCTCAATTGAGTTTTTATTAAATGCTCCTGTGTAATTCATCAAAGTCTCCCGAACCTTCTTCATGAATGTGAAATGAGTTGTGCTGCTCCTCAGTTTTTCCTTCTCACTCTTCCTCTCCTTTTCCAGTGGTGTTGGTCGTAACTGGGGTTGGGCGTCGGCAGGCAGCAGCATCCTGGCTGAGTTTGGGACTCTCCACATGGAGTTTGTCCACCTCACCTACCTGACAGGAAACCCCGCCTACTACCAGAAGGTAGCACTGAATTATTATTGTCTGTGTGTTGTGGTTTTGTCTGGGTTATGCCTATGTTTGCATAATGCTGCCTGATATGAGCAATTATTTTGACTGATATTGCAATTGCGATAGGATTCAAGATATTGGATGGAATGATCATTTTTGTATATTTTCATTTTCATTGAGAAATATCAAAATACATGTATTAAAAGAAAATGATTATAGTGTGCTTATTGCGAGAAAACATTGCATAAAAATAAAGAAACCTCATATTACTCTGTGTACTGAAAGAGAACAGCACAATAAAAAAGCTCACATTAATCAAGCAAGAAACATTACAAAATTAAATGTATAAAATAGACTTAATAATAATAATGTATCCTTTATTAGTCCCACAAGGGGAAATTACAATTTACACTCTGTTATTACACACATTACACACAGGCCTGAATTACACACACATGCTCTGTCCCTATACATGGAGAGATGTCAGAATGAGGGGGCTGTCCATGGAAAGGCGCCCCGAGCAGTTGAGGGTTTGGTGCCTTGCTCAAGAGCACCTTGGCAGTTCCCAGGACCTCTCCAGCTATCAGTCCATCACCATACTTTTGGTCCATATGTGGAATTGAACCAGCGAACAATTCCCAACTGACTGAGCTACTGTATCTGTTATGGAAAGATGACTATTGCAATTTAACATTTAGCAATTCACTTTGCATTAAAACTCTTCTGTCTGGTGTTGATCTCAGGTGATGCACATCCGGAAACTGTTAGCCAAAATGGACAGACCCAACGGGCTGTACCCAAACTACCTGAACCCTCGTACAGGACGCTGGGGACAACGTAAGTACACCTTTTGGCTTACTTTGACAGGTTTGTAAAACTGCATCAAAACATGTTAGTCAGCAGTCACTGCGGCAGTAAATCATCACTTTACATTGTAGGGTTAATACAAGTCCAAAGTTTAATGCCTACAATGTTTGCTCTTTTTGGTTGTAGGTAAGTTAACATGTAGTCAAAATAGCACAATTGTGTGTGTGTGTGTGTGTGTGTGTGTGTGTGTGTGTGTGTGTGTGTGTGTGTGTGTGTGTGTGTGTGCGCGCATTTGTGTGTGTGGGCACTTGTGTTGATGTATACTACTAAATAAGACTTGTAGTACTTAACATGGTTATCAGATGTGCAATTATAGGGTACTGGTTCAGTGTGTATATATATATATATATATATATATATATATATATATATATATGGTTATATATATATATATATATATATATATATATATATATATATATATATATATATATATATATATAGTTATATATATATATATATATATATATATAGTTATAGTATATATATAGTTATAGTTATATATAGTTATTGACTACAGCATTAGTTAATGGGAAATTCATGAAATTATTATCAACATTAAGTGCAATACGAGGGGGAGGATGTGCTGTGGGTTCTCTTCTGTTATTCTGTGAATGTGAGGGAAGGTGGGGGGGTGCAATTGTGTGTAGTTATTAGATATTCATTGAAGCATTGGATGAGATAATGTGTGATTATGTTCTGTGTAGGTTAACTGTATGCATATTTTGTGTGTGTGTGTGTGTGTGTGTGTGTGTGTGTGTGTGTGTGTGTGCACACGATGTGTAGCCATTTGTTTCTTTTGAATGCCCAGGACAAATTTCTCCTATTGTAGACAGTAAAGGCTTATCTTATCTTCTTGTGAGCCTTAAATGATCATGTGCTCAGAAGTGCTGCTATATGAAGAGAAGAAATTAACACGAAGTGAAGGAAAGAGAAGGAGCAGAATGGATTGTCTTTAATGAGAACAAATTGAAGCAAGTAGAAGAAGATGGAAGAGAAGAAAGGGAACACAGTATTTCCGTATACACATAGTCTCTCCTTAGAAGGATTTTTTTTAAACTGAGCGCTCTAATTTTTGCTCGTCTATCTGTTCAGGTTTGTTAAGTTTAGTAAAAAGAAAAGAGGAAATCTGTATGAATAGTAATGTGTTGTGTTGTTTTTATTTGTCCGGGGGAACTCCCACGTAAATGGTAAATAGGCAATACACATACAGACTCTGAACAGAGCTGGAGGACACTTAACAGAAGATGATACTGCTCCCAAAATACACTTTTTTAACAACTGCTGTGGTCTAGCAAGAAGAACCTTCTATTTTGTTTGTTTCACTTGTCGACAAAACAAATGGAGAACAATCATGGATGGATGGATGGATAAATGGAAGGGCTCATTAATGGATGGATTGTTGCCTTGGCAGACAGACTGATGTACTTGTAAGTGCACAGACTTTGGGCCAAAAGCAGGGGAAAATAAATGGACGAAAGGTGGAAGGACGGCAGATTGATGGATGGATGGATGAGTACATTAACAGATGGATAGTCAGCTGGCGAACTGCATAACTTGGGGGCTGTGTGTGTGTGTGTGTGTGTGTGTGTGTGTGTGTGTGTGTGTGTGTGTGTGTGTGTGTGTGTGTGTGTGTGTGTGTGTGTGTGTGTGTGTGTGTGTGTGTGTGTGTGTGTGTGTGTGTGTGTGTGTGTGTGTGTGTGTGTGTGTGTGTGTGTGTGTGTGTGTGTGTGTGTGTGTGTGTGTGTGTGTGTGTGTGTGTGTGTGTGTGTGTGTGTGTGTGTGTGTGTGTGTGTGTGTGTGTGTGTGTCAGATAGAATATGCCATCCTGATTGGAAATTATCGACCGTGGGTGTGTGCCGCGCTGTGCGTAATGTTTACTGTTTTGAGTATTAGCCTAAACAATAAACTAGGTAATCTGGCTTTCATAACTCAGTGCCTAGCCTCTTACTGACGGCACTGTAGGCTAATTTATCACAGCTACTAGGGACGGGCATTTTATGTCAATTCAGCATTCGTGTAGCTGCTCACATTGAAATATATTGCTAGATTCACCGAGTGTGTTACTCGCAAAAACAACTGAGACGCAGCCAGTAAAGTGATCCCGACTGGTCCTGGCTAATGCCAACATGCTAACCCTGCTAACGTTACCGGAGGACAAGGCAAAAAGGATGGCGAGGTTGCGGGGTTTTTAGCGGTTCCTACTGTAATTCTAAGCCGAAAAAGTGTGTCTGTCAGGTGGGTACAGAGCTGCGCCCGAGCACGGCCTTTTATGACAATATAGCCCACATTTAACGTTAGCTACTCCGCTGTGCTGTGGAGTAATGTCAGAATATGTGAGACAAGCGTGCAGCAATATTGTTGAATGCTGCGGTCTCAGCCTGGCAACCAAAGTGAACTTTGAGGAGGGGGCGGGGAGCCAAATCTCTCCAGTATTTTGAATTTGTACTGCAGTAACTATTTTAAACACTATCTGTCAGTATTACATATTGGACCTTTAATGCACCTAAACAGTAATCACCAAATTTCTCTCTCATATTGCTCCTCATAACCACTGAAAACGGTCAAAAAATCAAACCCAAAGTCTTGTTGTTGTTATTATTATTATTATGATGGATATTATCTGACATTAAGGGTTTCGGGCAGCGGAGCGGCTGTGGGTTGACTCCCCACAGTTCTCATGGTGTTTATAAGTCATAACTTGAAAAAGCTTAACAACCTAAACAACGATCAATCATCACCAAATTTGTAGTTTGATTTTTTTTTGACAGTTTTCAGTGGTTATGAGGAGAAATAAAAGAGAGAAATTTGGTGATCATCGACCATTGTTTAGGTACATTAAGCCACGTTAAGCTTTTTCCTCGCCATAGGCACCAATGAAGAGGTAACGTTAATGTGAGATAACTTCCATAATCGTATCTCGGATTTTGGTTTAGTTGTTTTTGACAGGCTTAATTGTTCATGACAAGATATAGTCATGAGAAATTTGGTGATCATTGATCGTTGTTTAGGTACATTAAACCATGTTAAGCTTTTTTGCGTTAGAATGTCCCGACAGGCAGTATTGTGAGAACAGAGAAGCGTGTAGCCAGCGCAGCAGCAGAACGGCTGTGTCTGCCCTGTGGGGGTAGAGATTTTAGTGGATTTGTTGGCATCTGTTGTTCAACAATTATGTGTTATGGAATTATGTGTTATGAACTTTATTTTCAACTAAACTGAGTTTGAGGTTTTCAAAAAAATGTGGGTACAAAATGACTGATGACGAAAGGTACCCGCCCCTCTGTCCCTTTACAACAGGACCCATTGTGTGGAATAATGTAGTAGTAGTAATAATTAATAATAATAATAATGATGTATACTTTATTAATCCCGCAAGGGGAAATTACAATTTACACTCTTTACACTCTGTTATTATTCCACACATTACACACAGGCCTGAATTACACACATATGCTCAGTACCTATACATTCACTAAATGGAGAGATGTCAGAGTGAGTAGTTAAACTAGCTTGCTAACTGTAGCACTGATTCCCACTAGATGCTACTTTCTGTACATGGTGAGTCATCAGGAGGTCCCACACAGTGAAAGTGTTGTGGTCTTCCCACATTATTAAAAATGTACTGTAGGTCTTTTTGGTGAAAGCAAATGACCTTGTTTTTGGTAATGACGGTTTGATTTTAATGTTGTTTATGTGAAAATAGTGTAAGTTTACATGTTCAAAGTTAAAGTTTTGAGATTTGGTAAGAGGCTTTAATCCTAGAAATACACACATCTCTATATATTATGGATCCTGGATTGCCTGTGCCATATAACCAGGTGACTCTTTTTCTGTGTACTGATCTGACGGCCACATCCTTCTTTATGATGAATCATGCACAAGTTGATTGGAGTTGACAGGATTACATTTCACTGGATTTGTGCCTCCCACAATTGTGTGACAAATAGTTGATTGATACTGCTTATCTTGTTAAGCATGTTTTTAATCAACTTTACATACATTGATAAAGCAACAGCAATGATCCTATACAGTCGCTGCTCACGGCGCTGACATGATACCATTATTGTGCACAGAGTCAGTAAGGCAGAAAATTGCACTACATTTAAAGTCTGTTTTCAGATAATGTAAAACTTGTTATCGGAACGTGGCTGTTATTTGCATATTTTTTTAACACCTGTAACTGCTGCAGAGTAAAGCAGGAACGTGCCAAATCTGTTTAAATTCATTGAAAGGCCATTTCGACTGAGCTTTTAGGACTGAATTGAGGCCACACGGCTGGCTCTCGTTAGATTTATTTGTGCTTGTATCCTGGCACAAAATTAACACAAACCACCAGCGTTAATCTGTCTCTGGCTGTAGTGTGTGTTACTGCACCAGCTGATGTGGCAGGTAAACAACCACCTTTTTGGAGGTTTTGTCATTGTCTTAAAAAATCCAAACAGGATTTTAAAGTAGAAGAAATAAAATAGTGCACCTTTTCACCCTGCCTGCCACAGGCAAATGATTTATCTTTCACCCTAGTTGCAGTATGATGTCTGTGGGTGTATGTAAGGAAGCTCTCTGTGTGTTTTGAACATTTGAATTGTAAGTGTTGGGTGGAGGAGGGACACAAACATGTACTTTTAGAATGAATAACACTGCCATGAAATCACAATAAATATTAAAAGTAACAACCTGAAGATGAGATTATTTTACATTTTAATGATATGGTGTTTCTTACTTTTAAGCCATTATTTTCCTCATTATTGCTAGTGACTTCAAACCAGACTTTCATTATTTGATTTATTTAAAAAAAACAGAAGTATCTGAAAGTTATCTGTTTTGCAGGTCCAGTGATTTTTAAACCACCTACAATAAATTCACTGCATCTAGGAATTCTATTTTTTCTTTAGACTGGAAGTTTGATCAGGCACTTTTTCTTTAGAAGGAAATGTAAATATATCATCATATCATCTATTCAAAGGAGACCTTTCAAAACACCTGCCTTGGATGTTTTCCTGATAGTTACCAGCAAATAAGTGTGTGTGTGTGTGTGTGTGTGTGTGTGTGTGTGTGTGTGTGTGTGTGTGTGTGTGTGTGTGTGTGTGTGTGTGTGTGTGTGTGTGTGTGTGTGTGTGTGTGTGTGTGTGTGTGTGGACAGAAGTTAAGCCAACTAATGAGGAATGAGGCTGAGCTCCTCTGTGACTGACAGCCTTATTACCACACACTCATCTGCCTACACACACCACCCACTCATTCTTTTTTACCTACTCATCGACACTTTGCTTACTCTCACAAGCATGTGCATGCGCGCATACAAACACATACACACACAGTCAAACACGTCTTCAATGTAGCAAAAACAAGTATTACTGACAGAATCTGAATTGCCAGTGTTTTAAAGAGGTTCAACTGTACAGCCACGTGAAAATTATAGTTTGTAATTCAGAAGACCCACAATATTAACAATATCAACCTCAATAAAATATATTAATTAGAAGTAAATATAAACGTGCATCATATAAAACTCTTAGAATATGGTTAATCTCTATCGAGAATCCCCATCTTTTATCCTCCAACTAAAACTTCAGCGATGCGTTCAGGGCCTTTTTTTCTAGGCATCATTGTTCACTTGTCCTAAATCACAAGAAAAATAAACAACTGCATGTTAATCACTACTCACACACGCACACATTCACTCTCCCTTGTGGGGGGAGGGGCTTATGAGAACGTTTTGGGCATTAGCAAAAAGGGGTGAAAAGGGGTGAGGGATTGAGAAGTTGTTGGTGTTCAATTTTTTTGTCCTGGAGCTTCGCAATCCTACCTATCCTTTAACAGGATTTGTAAGCAAGGATTTTTTTTTTTTGGTGGTAAAAAAAGACTGATGGTAAAAAAAGACTGATATTCAACATGAACTAAAACAAGGCTGACCTTTCACCATTGTGTTCTTCTTTGGGCTGGGTGCTACAGACTCAGAATCAGAATCAGAAATACTTTATTGATCCCCGAAGGGAAACTCTGTGTTGCAGTTGCACAAATATCAGAGTAGAAATATAAATAAAGAAATATAACGAGTGTGGATATGTACGGTATTTACATAAAGGAATTGTATTATACAGTATTTACATAATTAACTTAATTAAGGAATTGGTGAAAAGTAATAACAAATTATAATAATAATAATAATAATTGTAGCAGTTTATACATAGAAATTATTTGCACTGTCACACTTATACATGCACTCAGGTTATTAGTATTACTCTAGCAGGCTGTGCCCTTCACATGTGTTTTAAACCAGAGTGTTTTTTGGGAGCTTCGTGAAGATGTCCGCTTGTGTACAGTACATGCGTCTGTGGTTTTAATGTGTGTTTGATGGCGCCCTCTCAACAGACCCCGCCTTTGATTGCTCCTTGCATGACCCGGATCCTTTTATTGGCAGAAAATTGATGGAGAGGAGTTGAGGGAATGTGTGTGGATGGTTGCTAAGAAAGAGCGTTGGAGGTGATTGTGAAACAAAGAAAGGCAGAAGGACAAGGGAAAAATACAAAAAAAAGATCAGACAAAACTTGAATGAGCACTTCCTGCTCATTTTAATCTCTGTGCAATCTGCGATGCCTTCTTATTATTCTCTTTACATTCCGAAACTGTCTGGTGTGAAGGGGCCAGTGGAGCCGTGGGTGGTGCATTATCTTGATTCTCTTTGGATGCTGTGATTTCACTCCTATTTGTGTAGTGCTCCCTGTGATACATGAGGGTTCAGTGTTTTTTCATTTTATGTGCCACCGCCTTAGATGTGTTTTCACTGATGTTATTTTAAAAAGCAAAGACTAAAAATCAGCAAACATAAGACAGATTTATGAGAGACTTATAAGAGAATATGAGAGAAGATGAGCACAGCAAGAAATTATTCAGAGCCTCTCCATTAGATGAGAGTCTGGTTATTTACAGGCTTAAATGTAAAAGTATCTCTCACAAAAGCTTTCAGACAGTGTGGCAGCGAGCAGCGCGTTTTCAGAAAATGTCCCATGTATCAACCATCAATTTTCTCTCAAGTGCCCAAACTTATGCATGTAATACTCAGGACAATTCCTGCTTGTATTAGCATTGTTAAAGGTTTGAAAAACTGTACTATACTAAAGAATTAATATTGAATAATATTATCATAGTAATACGATTATAATTAAAACAAAGTCAACCACTGGACAAGTAATTTGTGAGACAAACAATAACAAAAGACCATGAGGCTCGGAAAACCACAAACCACCGTCCGTCACCATCTTGTGACATTGTACAATAAAAGCAACTGGTGACAAAAACAGTTACGTTTTTACTTGACCTGGACCTTTTTAATTTTGACTTGACCTTATTGTTCCCTGCTAATCATCCGGTTGGATGGAAGTTTTACATTTCAATATTGTAATGGTTAAAACTCTCAATTAATTGCGGCTACGTTAAAGTAATTTCTACTGTATTATAAGGGATTTACTGTCATCTCTCTCTCTCTCTCTCTCTCTCTCTCTCTCTCTCTCTCTCTCTCTGCTGATGGATAATTATGTGCATGAACAAAGGGTATTGACTTCCAATCTAAATCCATAGACTGAGGATTTCTCTCCTCAAATAAGAGTGCTTCCCCCCCCCCAACAAAACAAGTTAACTTTTTAAACTTTTGTACATTTACTGTCTACAGTATCTAGTCATTTCCAAAGTTTGTCAAGCCAAGTTCATTATGTTATCAGCCAAATCAACATTTGGTATATAAATAAATATAAATAAGCTTTAAAAAAAAAGATGACTACATGTGGCCTAGGGCTGGTGGAAATTCCCCTCTCTGCTTGGAAGACAACCATACTAGAAATGATGATAATGGCATTTAGCACAGTGCATCCATCCCTCCATCTATTCATTTTCTGCTGCTTATTAGTGGCAGCAGGCTAAAAAAAAGTAGCTCAGATGTCTTTCTTACCAACCACATACTTAAGCATTAGCTTTTTTCTTGGTAAGCCCTTGGGTCTCTTTCTACTTGAGACATGCCCAAAAAAATCTTTTCATGGAATGGTCCAAAAGACATCCCATTTAGATGTCCTCAACCACCTCACATCTTTTTTCTAAGTGCTAGGGCTGGGTATCGTTGAATAAATGATGATACCATTACCAGTGCCAGTACCTTTGAAGTAATACCGATACCAATAGAGTATGACACAATTTTTCTCCTTCATTCAATACCCATCATGTGAATGGAAACCTCTCAGCACACTGAACTGCCGACTATGTGAAATACGCCGCACACGACTTCACCCCACCACAAACTGTTTGGGTTGTAACTGCAGCGTTAATCGAGGTAATCACATGTCACAGTAACTCTAAGGATGCTGAAGATTGGGCTCAAGATTGGCTGCGAGCAAACCATATAAATATTCTTTTTTTTTTTTCTTTTTTTTTTTAAATCTGTGTAGAAAAAAAGATTGACTGCAGGTATGAATGTAAATATGGTGCAAAATGTGAGAGACCGTAGATGCGATGTGAGCACTTATAGAATATGATTTGAGAGCTTGTAGAAAAAAATTCTGTACTTGTATTTTTTTTTTTTTCCACTTCAGTCGAGCTCCAGGTCCTGCAGCCACGGACAGACCGTCATCAGTGGGTATAACGCGTGCCTTTAAATTAAATGTATTTTTTTATAAGCAGGCTGGTTGGTTAGTTCAGTAACGCTAGCTTGCTATTCCACCAACACTGCTGGTGGACTTCAGGGAGTTGTGCTGGTGCTACTGGGTCTGGAGCTTTCAGTGTCCCGCTGGAGATCAGATCAGGTCGCGGTCGGCTGCAAAGCTTTCTAGCAATGTTTCCACGCTGGCCGAGCCCCACTGACGACGGTCCGTCCGTGGCTGCAGGACCTGGAGCTCATGGCCAGTGTTTCAGTTGGACTGTTAAAAGTGTTGAGATAATTAAAAGGTATTTACAGTATTTAGAAGCGGGCTGGCTGCTACTTAGCTAACGCTAGCTTTCATGCTACATAAATAAGCCGGACAGAGTTGTCCCTCATCTGGCGATAGAAACCCTGCTGTCCCCCCCAGTCCTGTTGGCTCAGAGCTCCACAGACTAAGTCCACAGGTACAAATTAGTTTTGCACCAAATGTATCTCAAGAAGTCTTGCAAAAGTCAAGGGCGCAGACTCGCCGCTGTGTGATGCGGGAGAGCATATTGGAGCAACAGATTCGAGAGGTTGTAATCACTGAGTTGTGGTTGTACTGGAAAAGTAATTGAAGTGGAAAAGATAAAATACAAGTACAGATTTGTTTTCTATAAGCTCTCAAATCATATTCTACAAGTTCTCACATCGCATCTACAAGTACAGATTTTTCTATTTATTTTTTTTTAAGCTCTGAAATCATATTCTACAACTACTCACATCACATCTACGTGCTCTCACATTTTGCACCATATTTACCTTCATAGCAGGTATAGTTTGGCAGGAGAAGTTTTGGTACTCTGTTAATTTGGTCTATACCCTAAAAGTATCAAGTGCCGATACCCAGCCCAGCTAAGTACCAATGGTTCAGATCTCTCTGGGATTTCTGAGGTCCTCACCATTAACCTAAAGGTGAGCCGAGATGCTCAGAAGTAAATTTCAGCCACTTGTGTCTGCTTACAAAGTGCTGGTCTACTGAATCCTTAATGTGAGGCTCAACAGTAGGTAAGAATCCCTTCTCCATCATCTTTGTAGAAGCTTTCCCTTTTCTGTGTTAACCCTAAAGAACATTAAGTTTGACAACTGCTATGATTTGGGACCAAAAAACTGTAGACTGAAGTTTTCTTCAAGAACACAAGATTATTAAACTCCACAGCCAAGGTGACAGAGGTGCAATGCTGTTGTAAGCAGGATACAAAAGGATTTTTTTTTTATTACAGCTAGCAGACTCAGAAATGCCACTTTCAGTATGTCACCAACCAAGAATGATAATTTGGCGTGCAACAGAGCCATCACAAGAGGCCTGGTGACCCACCAGATTCTGGCAGAGCAGAAATACTGAACATGAATACAAAATATATCAGCATTCATCTGAGTTCTGCTGGTTATTTTTTCACCCAGGATCAAATAGTGTAGAAGAGTGTTGTATAGATCAGGGGGATTATTGAAATCACAGTTTCTTTATGCTACATTTCATCTCACACATGGGCATCTGTGTTTACTGCCAAATAACACCCCAGAGAAAGTCTGTTATTGTGAGCGCTTTAGTGCGGCTGGTGCTGCATGAGCACTGTGCATAAAACATGTGCAGACTTTAAATAACAGACTTTATATTGCCATCAAAATTGTACCAGGTTCTCTTTGATTTGCTCATTGTTTCACATGTGAGTAAATCTGTTTTCTGTGTAAATATACAATCTCAGGTACCCTCATGTACATTTGCGCGCGCACACACACACACACACACACACACACACACACACACACACACACATCAGTGCACTCTGCCCTGTACACTCTCTTTGTCAAAAGATGAATAATTCATTGCTTCTCCATCTTTCTTGTCCGTATTTGCATATCCCTCCATTTACCTGCGGGCATGTTGATCACGTACAGGAAATAATCTCTTTAGATGAGACACAAAGCATCTGCATCAGATATCAAATATGATTACATAGAACTGAAAAGATAGTTACACGTAAAGGATGAGGAATATTCCAGCGTCTGCACTTTACTTAAGCATTTACTCCAGTTCTGTACTTAAGTACAGTTTGAAGCTACCAAAACTGTACACTACATTTCAGAGGGAAATATTGTACTCTTTACTACACTACTACATGTATTTAATGTTATAAACTTTATTTCAAACCCAGGGGGATCCATATCACAATAAAAATGCCCAAATATATATAATATAAATATAAATATATATATATAATATAAATATGCCTTCCACAATGTTCAGTGACTAATATACAGACATGTTCACCAGTGGTTCCACAGTCTGGAAGAAAATCTGACAGAACTGCGTACAGGGTTAGTCAAAACAGTAATTAAGTCATTTTCTGACTCAGATACCCTACACATAAATCTAAACATCAGGTTGCGTTAAACAGCAGAGCAGGTAGCTACTCTGACGCTGACAAACAAATGGCTTGTACTGGAGCTATTTGGAGCTTTCAGCGGCAGCCTCATGCTGTCATTATAAGCAACTATGAGTTTTCTAATGCTGCCTTGCTTATAACAACACCACAAGTAGGCAGTATACATACTCTAAAGAGTGAGATTTTCACAGGTACAGAGCACATGCTAAACTTACGACACAGCATGTTTGCTTGAGCATACAGCTTCTGATGCTGCCTATAGATATCCTTATCATCAGAAAGGTCATTTGCAATAATATGGCCCAAATATATAATCTCATTCTACACCATAAGTGCTGTCTTCTTCTTCTGATAATCATGTTCTTATTCTTTTTAGCATTGTATTTTATATCAAATTGACATCATGCTGTGGGCATACTCTCAGAGGCTGTTGGAGACCAGTATTATATGGGCTAAAGATGACCAAATTATCTGCGTACATAAGGTGATTAATTAGTAAGTCACTAACCCTACAGCCTGTACCACATGCATTTAAAATCAAAGACAACTCATTCATATACATATTAAAAAGAAAAGGAGACAGAATTCCTTCCTGGTGAACACCATTTGTCACTTGGAAGGGAACAGATGATACATTGCCCCATCTCACTCTCATCAGCTGATGCGAGTACTAATACAAACAGGGACTTAAAAATAATTTCTCATGATTTAATGCTTTAGAAGCAATGTGAAATTTTGCCTATTATAATTATTTAAATTTTCTTTTAGTGCAGAAATTCAGAAATCCGTGCCATGCTTTCATTTAAAACCAAATTGGTTATCAATAGACAGGATACATTATTTTTTTGCATCTTCCATGCCAGTGAATCTGACCTCATAGTGTTTTCATTTCTTTTACTATAGTGCATATTTAAATCTAGCATTTGAATATTTCTTGTTTTAAAACAAGGAGCCATGTCGGCTTTTGCCTGACTCATCCCATTTTTTTAAAAGCATTTCAGGCCTCTGCATGGCGCTCTTCTACATTATCCTTCCAACCTGGCTTAGCATTGCACACTTTTGTCCTGCTCGAGATACTGAGAGACTTTACAATAGCTTCATACAGGCTACATAAATCCTTACAGTGTTGTTCATTCTTACAGTTCATATCCCAACACAATAAGGCATCTTGTGGGACCCTTACTATTACCCAGCAAAGCTTATTCTCCCTACATCAATGCATTGTCCACAGGCAACAACACCGGTAAATGGTCTGTGTTCAACACCATAGGAAAGGGTATGGTCCGTAGTCATAATTGATCTTCATCATATCGATGGAGTCATGGGCACCCACTGTACAGTGGTCTAGCCAGGAAGTAGAGTGCTAGTATAAGTATAACTATCATTTGGCAATAGTACCTTGGTAAATAAAATCAATCCACTGTCTGTACAAAACTGCATTAAATGATTACCAAATAAAGAGTTGGCATCAGTTACATCAGCATTTATGTCACCGACATAGATGCAGGTTGAAGAATGGTCCTGTATAAAAGACATGATAAATGCCAATCTACTGAGGTACTCTTCCTCATTTTTTATGTACTCATATGGCATATATACATTCAAAATTATTATCTTCCTATCATTGCAACACAGCTCAAGCCCAGTAGCCCAGTCAACTCACAATGTTATAACATTATCCAACCGGTCATGTTTTTTGTACAGTAGAATTTGACCACCCATTTACTTAATTTGTTCAATTTAAAGTAACTTTGAATAACTGCACAACAAAGAAAAAAATATTTTTACTTTTTCAAATTTTTTATTTGTCATTCACAAAACCAAAGTAATGTATAATCAAACACTAAAGTTAGTTTGCTTAAGAGTCAAAAGTATTTCATAGGTTAATGAAATATCCCATGAAATTCAAATCAAGTGGACTCCAAACTTGCTCTGGAGAAAATAAATTATTTTCATAGTCTAGTCAGAATGGCTGCTGGCTGCTTTCCATCCTCTCCCTGTATGTGGTGTCCTGCAAATTAGGACAGCCATGAAAGCTGTGTAAACTTTCAAGAGGACGTTTTGGGACATTGGGAAACGGTAAACAAACATGGGAAATGAGTGAAAACATGCTGCCAATATACTGTGGGTGCAGAGAAGAAAAACCTATATATCTATCTTTTGCTAATGTTTGTGCAAATATCAAAATTCTCGCTTATGTCCCTCTACCGTGCACTTTTTAATCCCTTTTCTTTTCCCTCCCTTTCTCCAGACCACACCTCAGTTGGAGGACTTGGGGACAGTTTTTACGAGTACCTGCTGAAGGCATGGCTTATGTCAGACAAGACCGATACAGAAGCCCGCAAGACCTATGATGACGCCATCGAGGTACAGTGCAATACAGTTACATAGCATTCAGTTCTTTACACATATGCTAGCTGCTGAAATGGACACTGTAATAATCTGAGGAAAACAAAAATGTATTTATATATATTTAAAAATAAAAATCTCTATTTGCAGCCATTTATTCTTGCACAGTATAAACATACTACATTAAAACCCTGCTGCAGCGAAAGATTAACCATTACGGTAAAGACAAACTCTTAATTTAATTATATTTCAATCGATTTCCTGTGAAATCACCAGACACCCACAGGAAGAATTAAAAAAATAAAGTTATGTATATTTTCTTATATACAGCATGTTAGTTATGAATGACATTTCAATTCAGTGAATGTATAGTTTTTTGTTTTTGTTGTTTTACACTTTTATTAAACAAAGAAAATAAATAAGTCATAATACCAGGCCCAGCTAGGATATTAGAACTTCTGTTTTTTTCTTCCTCCCCACCCTCATACACATGCGCTCAATTTCAATTCGTTATTCACACAACTTATCCCCATTAATACATTCACACACACGTATACCTTCATCCACAATAAATACTGTGTCATTCCTCCTTTTCTGACCTTATGTCTTTCACACTTCCTAATGTACTCATTCAATCACTACCTGCAAACAAATACTCTCACACAAACTCAAAATTCCATTTGTAAACTCTCACTAAAAACATTCTGCATCATCCCCTTTTTTCTTTGGCCATATCTTCTCACAAACTTCCACAAATACATTCTTACACAATAACTCCCTCCCTCCAGGCCATCGAGCGGCACCTGATACGCAAATCCAACGGCGGCCTGACATTCATTGGTGAGTGGAAGAACGGCCACCTGGAGAGGAAGATGGGCCACCTGGCTTGCTTCGCCGGCGGCATGTTTGCGTTGGGTGCTGATGGCTCGCCCGACGACAAGGCTGGACACTACCTGCAGCTGGGAGCTGAGATCGCACACACCTGCCACGAGTCCTACGACAGGACGGGTGAGGAGGGACACAAACACACACATGTACAATACTTATAGAAGGAATAACACTGTCACGAAAGCTCTATAACTATTAAAAGTAACAACCTGAAGATGATATTTTACATTTTAATTCTATGGTGTCAAGCCATTATTATCCTCATTATTGCTATCTCTGCATACTCACACATAATGAAGTGCTTCAAACCAGACTTTCATTTTTATTTCATTTATTTAATAAATAGTATTTAATATAAATTCACTGCATCTAGGAATTCTTTTCTTTCTTTAGACTGGAAGGTTGATCAGGCACTTTTTCTTTAGAAGGAAATCTAAATATATCATCATATCATCTATTCAAAGGAGACCTTTCAAAACACCTGCCTTGTATGTTTTCCTGATAGTTACCAGCAAATAATTTTGCTGGTAACTATCTCACACACACACACACACACACACACACACGTATTATCACCAGCAATTGACCCAAAAAGACAATCAAGGAGCAAAAGATAATGTGTATTTCCTCTGTCTTCCTCTCTTATTCATCCGTTCCCTTTTTAACCTTCCTCACTTTCTTCTGTCTCTCCGATCTCTGTCATTTACTCCCTCTTTTCCATCTTTCCCTCCATCTGTTTTCTCCCATTTTTTTTCATGTTTTTTTTTTCTGTTCCCCCCATTCCCTTTATCCCTTTTGCTTTTCTTGTTGCCTCCATTTTCCCTCTTTCCCGGTCACCACCTCCTCTGTTGGTTCCCCCCCCCCACCCTAATCCTTCTCCGCCTCAACCCTTTTCTTCTTCCCTCAAGTGTTGAAGCTCGGCCCGGAGGCCTTTAAGTTCGACAGCGGCCTGGAGGCAGTGGCCGTACGGCAGAACGAAAAGTACTACATCCTGCGTCCGGAGGTCATCGAGACCTACTGGTACATGTGGAGGTTCACCCACGACCCCAAATATCGACAGTGGGGCTGGGAGGCAGCACAGGTAAATATACATGTCATTGTAACATCTGTAAATAAGACATCTGTTGGATTTTGCTTTGCAGCACAAAACAAGTACAGTTCTCTCTTCTCCCACACCAAAATGAGCTTGAGCTTTCAGAGTTGCTGGCATTGGTAAATCGATGACAGCCATGGAAAAGGTAAAAGCTGATGGAAAGGTTAACTCTATGAATCATCAGTTTTAGTTGAAATGTCTTGCTCTCAAAAATACTCAGAGCATGACACAGGAGAGAGAGTAGGGTTCATAGGAAATGTAGTCTTATAATGGTACATAATCAACCTTAAATTATGTGAGAAAATTACATCCCCAGGGTAAATAGGGCTCTAATAAATTACAAAAATAATATGATAGCAAGCAGTTTTGAAAAGTAGTGCGTTATTAAAGAACATTTGAACATCACTCTATCCAGACTTTATTTGGCTTGATTCTTCCTTTCCAAACTCGGTTTTTATGTTTTATTATGCATGTTCATACTGATCCAAAGCACAGTTTCCATAGCACTGCCAATTTTAAATTTAGTTTGACGGGAGATGACCTTAGATTTCACATGGTCATAGTCAGGGTCATCCTGAACATGACTCATTTTGAAATGTCGGAAGATTTCTGAAGGAAAAGATTATATGAAAGTTTAACCATGTGGACATTGGTTTTCGATGTTTGACATTTCTGGGTTTCAGTTTTCCCTTTTCATTTTCTAAAAAAAAAATAAAAAAAAAATTGTACAGTAAATTTTACTTTGCCACAATCAAGGTCATCATAAAGAAAACTCAGCAAATATCAGCAACCCTTGTAGAGAATTAAAAAAAAAGCACTAAAGCCTGTTAAATAGGACTCCGATTTATTAATTCACGCGTCTTTTTTTCATCGTCGGCATTGAAAATTACATAACCCAATTGTGGGTTACAAACAAACAATTGTGGGTGAACCGTCCAAAATGTGTACCCCGAATTGACCATTCTCCTAATGTTTTATACTCTCTTGCATGAAGGATCTCCTCCTCTCCTCTGTGTCTCTCGGGAGGTGTTCCTCCAGCGCGCGCACACACACACACACACACGCACGCACACACAATCCACTTATTCTGAGCTGTAGGATGAAAACACACACACAAAATCCTTCCCGAAGTCTATACATGGTGTCTCTTGGGAGGTGTTCCTCCAGCGCGCACACACACAATCCACTTATTCTGAGCTGTAGGATGAAAACACACACACAAAATCCTTCCCCAAGTCTATACATGGTGTCTCTTGGGAGGTGTTCCTCCAGCGCGCACACACGATCCACACACGCACACACACAATCCACTTTTTCTGAGCTGTAGGATGAAAACACACACACAAAATCCTTCCCCAAGTCCATACATGGTGCAAGGAATACATCTTTAATACTGAAAAAACCCATTTGGACAAAAATATTCTATACCCTCTGAAGTTTAAGATTTAATCATTTAACAATGAGGATTTTCAATGTGTTAACATTATAATTTGAGCTGACTTGTATAGTCTGACCCTGTATAGCAATGCCCAGTGAACAATTTGAAATTGTATATGGTCATACTCCGAGTCGGGGACATTTTGAGCAGCAATTCATTGTGCTTTTCATGAAAACTATTATGGAAACTGTGTTATCAAATTAGTACTTCTTTGCTCACGTCTTTATTTGGTAAATAAAATCTTAGGAATTATAGCTGTGATACAAGCCTTTTTTTGCTCCTCCACACAAGATCAAAATCATAGTGGGTGTTTGAGATTAATAAATGGCAAAGCTCCTGACAGTATATATTTATTATTTTATCTGCTTAGTTTCCATTGGAAAGTGAAAGTATTTAAACAGTGAGCTGAGCTTGTTTTGCTGCAGTTGCGACTGATTTAATATCGACTTTTGAGTCAGAAGGTCAGACTCTGCGTAATTGCAAATCTTCATTTGTTTTCATGCCATTCCCCCTTTGCCTATGACACCCAGTGGCAGGTTGTTTTAAGCTTCATTTGAGCTTGTGAAACCATGTTTAGTGCAGGTCTCACTCAGAGACAGAAATGTTATCTCCCAGTTTCTTGTATTGTCTCTTGAGGTCTATGTAACATGTGACTGCGGTATTGTTTTAAGGGATAAGAGATGTTGACCTTGCAGTAAAGCACATATAGGCTGAGAACTACTTTTGTTATGTCTGTCTGTGTGTGTGTGTGTGTGTGTGTGTGTGTGTGTGTGTGTGTGTGTGTGTGTGTGTGTGTGTGTGTGTGTGTGTGTGTGTGTGTGTGTGTGTGTGTGTGTGTGTGTGTGTGTGTGTGCGCGCGCGTAGGTGAATGTGAGGACTTGGGATTCTTTCAGGTGTTATTAGTTATTTATTCTTCCCTTTGTGTTTTAATATGAAACACTTTATGAAAGTAGAACAGAAATGAAAGTCTTCTATATCCTTCACTCCCCTGCTCCAGTCCTGACAGAGGATTAAAGAGCTTGTCTTCTATGCTGCAGTCAATGTGTCTTCTCTGTCTAAACCTCAACCGGCCTGCTCGTCATCCTTTTCTTTTTTTCTCTCCCACTCTTTTCATGCTCTCCTTTTTTTTTCCCTCTTTCTCCCGTCAATCATCTTGTCACCTATTTTCTTTCCAATTTGAAGCAGTGAAACTACTTCTCTTTGTTTTTCTGAGTGGGAGTAAGTACGTTTGCGCTCATGTGGAAAGCAAATACATTGGCAAAGTGTGTTTATGACGTGTGATTCCACTGAGTAAGAGTGATACTAAAGAGAGCTGGTGCAGAAGGGCTCATCTTTGCTTCATTATTTAATATTGCAAATATACATGTATATAAATGCAGATGATAGATCCTATCCTTCTTTGTTCTGATCTTATTTAATGTTGCTAATCTATATTTGTATGTCTGTTCAGCACACGGATGTTCAGAAGTCACTAAGTTTGAGTGAAGTCTTTACAGTAAAATTAACAATGATGTCTGACTTGCTTCAGATTAGTTTTTTTGGCATAAACAATGTGGCATTTTCTACTTTTTTGCATGAAAATATTTGTATCTTCAGAAGGTGGGCCCTGCAGAAAATGTTTGGGAACCACTGGTATACATTATGTACTAAATACTAATCTTTAAAGTTCATAGGTACCATGTATGTGACCTCAAAATGCCACTGTGAATTGGAGGGAAGCAACATGGAGGGAAGCAAAACACCATTCATCTAAACATTGCCCAAACAATGATGAAACAAAGCTGGATTAAAATCGGCAAAGTAAAACCTTTAATAATGTAATGTTTTTTTTGGTTTTCCGACATCCACAATTTATTTTTTAAATTTTTTTAATTTGTGAGTAGCTACTCTATTTACGTTACATCAACAGTAGGCATACATACTTTGTGACAGTGTACCATCTTTGATACGCTGATTTAATGTTTTCTGCTTTTTCTCTTTTGCATTTTTTCCATCTATTAAAATGTTCCTGTTTGTCACACAACACCTTATAGGATCTCTCCATGTTCATACAAAGCTCAATGTCCTACTCTCTTCCTTTTATTGCTCTCTTTATCCCACGCATACACACACTTTTCACAAACACCTGCGCTCCTCTCTGTATGTTGCCTCAAAGCTCAGCTGCCTCCCCCCATACCCCAGCTGCATCCATCTGCTCCACCAAACCTGCCTCCATTTGTCACGCTTCCTCTTTTCACAGCAGCCATTACCCGTGTGTGTGTGTGTGTGTGTGTGTGTGTGTGTGTGTGTGTGTGTGTGTGTGTGTGTGTGTGTGTGTGTGTGTGTGTGTGTGTGTGTGTGTGTGTGTGTGTGTGTGTGTGTGTGTGTGTGTGTGTGTGTGTGTGTGTGTGTGTGTGTGTGTGTGTGTGTGTGTGTGTGTGCGCGTGTGCGCGTGCGCGCACGCACGCGTGTGCACGCGTGTCTAGCCCAGCTGCTGAAATGTGTCCTTACTTAGCAGCTGCAGACATTCCTTTCCTCCCTTTTCTACCTTTTTATCAGATAATTTGTGTAGCATAGATATTCTGTGTGTTTTACTTTTATGGGTACAGTTATACTGGATATACTGTAACCCAGTAAGACGATTTGAAGTTGAGCATTTGTTGGAGTGCAAATGTGAGTTCTTTCAAATGTGTCTTTTAACCACGCAGACATTATGGTGTGTGTGTGTGTGTGTGTGTGTTTTTTGCGGGACACTGCAGTGTGAATCCAGAAGGGCAAACGCATGTTGGACACAGCAGCCTATTAATAACAGGAATTACAGCACAAATTCCTTGCAACGGAAAATTGCAGACAGCAAAATGGTCGGTCAAGGACTGGATAGAGGGTGAAGACGCACGCATGTGCGAGAAAAAGACACACTGAAAGATAAAGCTTTCAATTACATGCGTTAATAGTGAAAGTCCATAAGATATGAGCAGGACTGTAATGCAGGTAAAAGAATGTATGGAGAAACCAAGTTCACTGAGACAAGTCCTTATTGCAAATCAATAGAGCACACAGGTAATAGTGTACCGTCAGGATCACAAGCTGGATGATTGCTACATTTTTAATGAGGTGTTGCTGACTCGGTGTCTGCAGACGGGTAAAGCACCTGCTCACAAATTAGACTCGTTTTCAGCTAGAGGATACACTCCTCAGAGCCAGAACAGCACTCGACATTTAGTCCATAGGGCATCATCAGGGTATGCTCTGTGGGGGAAAAATGCCATTATATGTGAGGACATGTTTTTGGTTTTGCTGGCCCACTTATTTGCCACTCTTTTAAACATGCTAAAAAATCACAAACTGTGTTTTGCTGTGTGCTAAATCCTAAAAAAAAAATATCATCAGCACCTGTTAAATGATTTATTAATGTATAAATCTGTTATTTTTGAGGGTTGCCTCTTAATATGAGATTACATTTTCATATTAGCATGGAAAAATCATACACATTTGTGCTAATTTGATCAGAAATGTTATGTTTATATTATCAGAAATCAATATCTAAGGTTAGTTATGTTACAAACAATGTTAAATTAGGGTTTTCTTTGTCTCCATCACACTGCAGCAGAGAAACAAAGAGGTGACAGTTTGTTTTCTGACTAGCAACGCTGGATGCAACTGGCCAGTAACTAGCTTTTGTTTATTATTGCTTATTCTAGATGTGTTTGTGAGTCGCAGTGAATAAAATGATCCAAACTCTGCTCTAATCGGATTGGCAGTATTCCTGGTTGTGATGGTTGTTGTTGTTGTTGTTGAAACATTGATATCACATCTGCCGTCATTTAGAGAATCAGAGATAAACCCTCAAAAGTCAACGGGAATGCACAGACAAGGGATTTACATCACAATTTAACCACCTATAAACATGGGTTAAATTTATCATAAAAAAGACTGGACACCATGTGTGTTTTGAAAAGGATTGAAAGACAATCTGACGTCCAAAGAAATCTGATTGAATCTCTCCTTAAATGTATTTTAAATTCCATACATACACAGATTAGATGTTGTTTTTTTCATCACAGACAGCTACTAAAAACTAAGAACAAAAGACATGTTTAGAAAGAAACCTCTCACCTGTTTTATTTTTAGGAGATTGTTAAAAGAAATGACCCCCTGACAGCCCGCCACAGGCTGTGCCTCGCTTAAAGAAAAACTTTTGCCATTATGCAGCAGCTCCCTCAGCCTCAGATGTAGCATTACATGAAACAAATGAGTGTGTTCCCTCCCTATGAAGCTGATTCGGGTAGAGGAGGGACAAGAAGAAAATGTTCTATAATGAAATGTAAATGTAGGGAGGCGTTTGTGGTAATCTTCGTTTCCTTCCGTTTTTCTACAGCTTCTGTAAATTGTATGGGCCTCACCAGGACTTGCTCTAATCTGTCACAAGGAAAGAAATTAATTATAGCATGCTTTTGTAAGCTTATTAAAATTGTGCTCTCCATCCCCCCACATTTTCTCTCTTTGCCCTTTTCCTTCTTCTCATTTTTCTCACTGTCCTTTTCCTTTTGCTTCCTCTCATATTTCTCACTGTCATTCTCTTTCCCTTTTTATCCCAATTCTCTCAATTTTTTTGCTTTCTTTATTTTTTCCATTTTTTGTAAAACTTTCTCTTTATCCTCTTTTTTTCCCTTCCCTTTCACTTCATCTATTCCTTAATTCCTTACCTTCTTCCTCCTTTCCTTTTCCTTCCACCCACTTTCCTCATTCGTCTTTTGTTTTCCCTTCTTTTTTTTTTTTTCCTCTTCTCTCTTCCTTTCCTTCCCTTCTTCTCTCCAGGCTATTGATAAGTACTGCAGGGTGAGCGGAGGTTTCTCCGGGGTGAAGGATGTCTACTCCTCCAACCCGACCTATGACGATGTGCAGCAGAGCTTCTTCCTGGCCGAGACACTCAAGTAAGCCAACACTTAATACGTTGAATATTTTGCTTGATCTTTGATGATTAAATAATCACCTTTGTGATGAAGGCAATCATTTTGGTGAGGAAAACGCCAACCTTTAAGGACACCAATTTTCTTTGGGAATGAATAATGTATCAAGAATAAATACATTTTCTTCCTTAAAATACAGGGGGCATGAGAATAGACACCACTATTTTTAAAGGCCAGTTATTTCATGGATCAGGATACTATGCATCCTGATAAAGTTCCCTTGGCCTTTGGAATTAAAATAACCCCCCCATCATCACATACCCTTCACCATACCTAGAGATTGGCATGGTTTTATTTCAGTTAGCCTAATAGCTGGTTGGATTTGCATTGAGAGATGATTTTATGGAAAGTTCCCCAAGCCAATCTCTAGGTACGGTGAAGGGTATGTGATGATGTTGGGCTATTTTAATGAGATCAATTTCCAAAAGATGATTTTTTTATTTATTTTTTTTCCCTCTTTTTAATCAACTTAAGCAGGGGTTCCTATACTCATGAGCAGCACTGTACATGTTCATATTTTGTGTAATGGTTTTAAATAAATGACCCGAAAAATCTTTTTGCAACGATAAAAGCAGCAGCGTGTCAGGCATCCTTTTAGGTTTTATAAACCGATGATAAAAAGAAAACACAATCTACTTAGACTTCTCTTTATTAATCCTTTTGGGATGACTCCTGCAAGGAAATTGAAACTACTCAGTGCCGGCTCGATTTGGTGATTACTGGTAGTACCAGCAAGAGCGGTTTAATACCACACTAAACACAGTTTCTTTGTTAGAAATACAACAGGAGAGGAGGTTTGTGCGTCTATTTACCACACAGCCAAATACTTATAAGTTGTTTTAGCCAAGAAGTCAGTCAATAATTGGCCTTTTTTTCATCATGACAACCGCGATCTGATTCCATTTAAGTAGTTTTCGACACAACAGCAGTGCGCGGTGAAACGAGCTGGTTATGTTCCTGAGGAGTTAAAGTCGTGCAGTTTTCTTCCGACAGCTCACTGTGGCTGCTCCCTCTTGTTACATTACTCCTTGCAATATTTAGACATGTTTCCTGTGAACTCTTCTCAGTCACCCCCTGTTTGGTATGCTTTTAATAGGAACTAGCAGCAATAGGAAATGTTTGGTTTGCTTGCTAAGAGAGCAAAATTAAACAATGAGGTAGATATCAGCGAGATACAATTCAAACAGTAACGCTGGTTTAAACACGTTTGGTTTCCTGTGAATCCCTCGTGCGTGTGAAGGCAATTTGAATCCAGTGTGGGAATGTCAGACTCACAATAAAAACTACTCTATAGAGTGGTAACTAAAAAATGTAAATACTTTGAAAGACTTATTATTGAAAAGTAGGAAGTAGGAATAAAAAAACATGTTTTCATGAAATATTCAAGATTATAATGTTAAAGAGCACATTGTAAGTATAACATATACTTACAGATGGTTCTTAGTATCTTAGTATCTATAACACAGTATTTTAACATCCTAGTACTCTGTGGATTGGGTCATGTTTAGTAAAGCAAATGGGTAATTTTATGGTCCCATGAAAACTTTTTAATTACCTCCAAACCGGTAAAATTAAAAGAAGCTTTACAAATCATATTTCTGGCTAGTTTACCTTCATCTATTGTTCATTTTTTATTATTATACAGCCAGTAACCTGACCACAGAACCCTTACTTTCTGTTGCATATCAGCGTTAGAGTAATAATGACAGGTAACACACTGGCATATATTATGTTTTACTTTTTTAGTGCCACAAAGTGTTTTAAAGGCTGATTAATGCAAAGGACCACTCTAATGTATCTGTGGTGGTGCATCATCATCATCACTGGATGAAGGAAGAAGAGGCTCCAAATGCAGATAGCCACTAATGTGGCTCTCTGTTTCCCTCTGCTGGTAGCTCTTTGAATGTTATCTGCTGCTGGCAGTGTTGTTATAATTCAGTGCACACTGATGTTCCTGTCAATCAAGCAGTGTGACAGGTCAAACATAATCATAAAACAGAGCAAATTGGGCTTTATTGGCTGCTCTGTCAGCCCTTCTGTTGGCAGGAAGCTACTTTTCACCACTTTTAATTTAGATGTTTCTGAAGTTAACACACACCAAGCGTCGAAACATCAGTAAAATCTGTCTAAAGTCTGTAAGTGGTCAAAGGTCACCTGCCAAACTGGCTGGATACTCTCTCAGACGATGACATTTGAATGCCTCAGTGTTATGCAGCCTTGGTTGTCTATCTAAGTCTTTGTTCCTGCCAGCTGCGAGCCAGTCGCATCAAAACAATACAGCAACAGGCAGCTGATTGGCTGCCAGTCACACTGATCTGCACAAAGATGTAGCATCCAAACATCTACTGATCTACTGTGTAAAACTTACTTCAGCACAGTGTTTGTCAGATGTATTTTAATGTTGATTAGATTTCATTAACCAAGTGAGCAGGTTTGAAATTTAAGCTCTAAATCTGAACTTTATTGATTTTATTTGTCTGCTCACACAAAATGTATTAAACCAAAAAAACATCTAAAAAAAGAAATCTACATTTGTATGAATGCATGTGATATACTGGGCAATTAAGTGACGGAAAACATAAATAACTTTTCTTACAGAAGAAAAGTTGGCACAAAGATGGTACTAAATTACGACTAAATGCAAAAATAAATCAAGATGACTGCGGACACAGACTTGTGGCGTTGGTTGCTTTTGCAACACACCCACCTGGCACAAGGTGTACGGGTGGATTTTGGAGGATTCCAACAGCCATAAACTCTAACTAGATCAACTGAGAAACTGAGGCTTCAATAAAGCCGGTCGAGCTGTGTCTCCTAACTACTCATCCCATAAACCACCACACACCACTGATAATATAGTCGGAGACACAACCGTGAAAGAGCATCTTGAAAAACTTCCAATCCGACGACAGCCTCGCACGCGTTTTCCTCCGAACATAGTGATTTTTATATAGTGAATGTACACTTAATAGCAGTTCTTTCAGTAGTAATCGTGTAATGATTGATATGGCTCATACAGTATGAAAGCTAATGTTAACTAACGTTACCAACCTCCCTGCAAATCTCACCACAACTTTGTAGGTCTTCTCCCTCAAGCTGGCCATTACAAAACCCACAAGCTGACCCTCGGACCCACTACATTCAATAACGTGACCCGGTTTTCACCCCTTTGGACACTCTTGTTCTTGTCCTTAAAAAAAGCCATCATGGCAGCCAATGAGATCATGATTGTGCTGATAACGTTGTTTTTTTTTCCCCTTCTTTTTATTAAGGATCGTACAGTAGACAGTAATGTTACAGTAGCCTAACAGTGCAGAAGACTCACAGACTTTTGCGGGGTTAAACCAAAAAAAATACATGAGTACCACCAATCAGAGGCATCACTGTGAGATTGTTCAGGATTGTGGGTAATGGAGTACTTATCCAAGACATCGCGAATACAAGACATTAATCTCAAAACAAGGTTGGTGCTCCCCATGAACTTTCGGCATCTAAATGAACATATACAATTGCTTAGTCATGTCGAAGCTGGTTTTAAGTCTACCATTGATGGTTATGATTTTATGGCTTGTACTCCACTTGTTGTATTTTTACTTCCGGAACCTGCTGTGGGCGGGACTGTTGAGCTCTGTTTTCAAACCCAGAATCTAAACAAGGAAATAAAGATGAAAGAATTTAGGTCCACAAGCAACATAGAAGCAATTACCAGCAATTAGAGCTGATGGCAAGATAACATGCATTATTATTATTACGTAGCTACAAATGCAGGCTCTTTAGGTTCCTGTGCCTTTAAGCTGACACTTTTGCTACTTAACAAACCTGCAAAATATTTTTGGTTTGTGCTGCAGTGATGTCATTCACTTCTTTATTCTTTACTTTCTTCACCCAATCATTCTCATCCCCTTCCCCCTCTCCCCTTCCTCAGGTATCTGTACCTTTTGTTCTCCAGTGACGACCTGATGCCGTTTGAGAGTTGGGTCTTCAACACAGAGGCTCACCCACTTCCTGTCCTCCACCTGGGCAACATCACCTTGCCTGGCAGCGAGCCGGCTCAGCGGTAGACGGACAGGCCATCTTCCTCCACCACAACACCAGGAGGCGTCACTGTAGGCCCGCCTACCTGCCCAGAATCCCACCCGCCAACACCGAACAAACTTACATTCAACTCTACAGACTCTCCAACTGCTTTTGGACTGCACACGTTAACCAGAGGAGGAGGAGGGAGAGCCTCGCGCGCAGACCACTGCAGCGTGGAGAGTACTTTGAGTCTCCCTCGCTTCTTTTATGTTTTACTCTTTGACACTGTCTGTCAATCTCTCTGTCTTCTCTGCTTTAATCAGAAAGACGGTGGGTGTTGCTGCTCAGCCTCACGACTGGCTTGAATTGACTCTGAAGGACCGAGCTCCAAATCTGGAAGCTTGATTTTGTTATTATTTTTTGGTGTTTATTTGAGATTTGACCAAACTTTTCTCTTTACAGACTCAAGGCACTGAGAGTGCAGAATGGGATTTTTGGTGAGAGATTACGCTGTCGGTTTGACACTGTACTGATTGAAGTGTCGTTTTTTTTCTAGGCAGACAGACTTGAGGACTTTACAGGGTCTGTGGATAATTATATTTTTCCCGTTTGAACAAATCTTTAATGGGGACACAGGGTTGAATCACAGCCCATTCGCTTCTCCCTGAACCCAACCCCTGCCCATTCCACTTCCTGTTTACTCTTCATCGGATGAACTTTGACCTAGAAATGTTAGCAGCTCGTCACATCTTCAGTGGAAGGGTAGGTTGTGGCAACAATCGCCGCCACCTCCTCCTCTTCTTCTTCTTATCCTCCTTTTTCAGAAAAGTGGACCATTGTAAGTGGAACGTTAACTACACGTTGACAGCAGCAGGCCTCCCCATCTTCACCACTCTCCACCTTGACATCTTTCCAGATTCTCTTCCAGTTAGAGACGTCACCGAGCCACAACCCCAAACATTCTGCTGCTACTCGTTTGGGTGCTGCTCTTCTTCTTATTTTTTTTGAAATCTCTCCCCTCCACCTTATTTCTGTCAACTCTTCTGTCCTCTCTTCCGGGCTTTTATTTCCTTTCATAAAACATTTTCAGGTCATACATTGTGAAATGAGGCTAGAACCCAACAATGCTTTTGCGTGCGTGTGTTTAAAATAACCTCTGCTGTAAATCATTTATTTGTGCACTTTGTATGGGAAGACTATGAAGAAAAGGAGAATAGAAGTGTAGCACTGAAAGAGCTGAATAAATGAAGTCTACCTGCTGAGCTCCCCATGCCACATTTGCTCTGTTCAACCCCATATCACCAGTTGGACCACCTAACTTAACTGTAAGTTGCATGAACTGATGCTGTTATTAAAATTCTCCATCTCCATCATCTTTACAACTTTTTCCTCAGTCCCTCTCTTATTTTCTGCTTTTATCTGTATTTTGTTATGTCTTCCCCTCTCTTCCATTTTAACCTTTAACTCTCCTGTCTACAATTAAAAAAGAAAAATCAGTCAGATGAGGGCTATTTAGCTGTTTTGTTTTGGTGAACATTGACTTAATAGTTACTGTACAGATTGATTTGACTCTGTTCGTCATATCATCAAACTAACGTCGAAACACTAAAATATTTAAGTCTTAAGGTCTGGGAAATGTCTGAAATTCCCAAAAAAGGGCGCGCAAAATCGATTACATTATTGGCAAATTTGTTGCTGCAGAAGACAAAAGCATCTCATTCCTGTTAACGTAGATCCTGAGCAAATATGACAGTGGTGTGAGCTCAAAACATTGTCGCCGAACCGCAAGAAATGTTAACAAGAAGGGAGACAAACGGGCAGCGGAAGGGAGGACATGATGATGAGGGAAGGCATGACTACCTGTTTCCTTTTGTAATGAGTGAGACTTCAAGAGTCCCATTGAGCTTAAATAATCTAATATTATATCAACCATTTACTTTTCAAGAAGTCAAACTTTCAGTCAAGCCACTTTGTGTTGTTGCTGTACCAATAATGTCAAAAACTACATCCCCCATCAGCAAAATGCTTTTCATTTTATTTTTATTTTTTTTAAACTAAAGTCTGTCTGATCCACCATCCATGTTGGTACGTATTCAACCAGGGTGTTTTGTTCTTGAAAAGTAGGTCAATTAGTTAAAAAAAAAAAATGATGGGCTCAATGAACCCATTATGTGTGTGCGTGCGTGCGCGTGCGTGTGTGCGTGCATTAACTGACTGGTTTAGATAAAGAGAGGAAACTGAGCAGGATTTGACTACTAAAGATGATTCTTATACAGTCAGTCTAGCTGAAGAGTAGGTATTGCACTAAACCAGGAGAAAAGAAAAGTGTGTCTGTTTGATTCTTTTCAAGCCTTATTGTCAGATGTGTGATGCCTTGGCCAATACTGTACTCTTTCACATCATTTGCTTTGTGTTTTGTAATACATCATTATGATACACATTTCGTCCTTGTTTTTGTTTGCACAAACACTGTCTGTCCCCTGACATGCAGGTAGATGCAGAACTGTGATGGCGTAAAAACATGACAGCTACATGTGCAAAGAAAACTGATCAGATCATCAAAATGACAGAAACAGGCTTTAACATGTTCAATAAAGGTTCTCTTAAAATGTATTAATAGGCTGACTTACAGCTGACCTTATCCCCACCTGTCCTCACAACAAAGGCAGTAAGTCAACTGCTCATCTGTCAATGAAGTCACACTGTATGCAGAAAATAAAGTTTGATACAGTACTTTTACAACAACAATAGGCGTCAAGGATTAAATAGAGTAACTGATAGATTTTAAGTTTGTTTTTGGCAGCGTTGCTCTTTCTATTTTGCTTCAAAATGCTGCTCATATCGAGGGTACAAAGTGTGGACATTAACACTACGACCTACTTAAAGTTCAGATTTAAAGGATAAAGCTGGAGACATTCTTTACAATTAATTCCATGAAAAGACTAAAATCCACAATGAATCGATCCATCTAGCGGTGTGTATCCAAAGCCGGTTTTCCAAAAACAAACAAACAAAACATGTTCCTTCATTACTATGAAAACACACTATAGTGCTGCCCCAAATACTCACTAGAGCATCAAATGTGGATTGATCCGCGTCTGAAAATAGTCCCCAAAAAATGCACTATTAAATCCTGTTTGAGCAGCATTTGCTAAAAAACTACAGCCTCCATCTGTTTTTGGAAAATACTCTGTATTATTTAATTAAACTATATTTTCATCTTGCTTAAATGTTAATGGTATAATCAACTGCTTTCAGAATTATCTCAGTCCAAACAAAGAAAGTGTAAGTAGAAGTTAAAGATATTTTCAAAAAAATGTCTGTCAAAATGTTAGTTGGGTTTAAGGCCAAACAGCTTTGATCAAACTTCTAGCCAACGTTCAGTTCAATATTTATATTTAATTAAGCCACCTTTTTGAAATAAATGAACCACATCTGTCCTTGATGACATCGGTCAGTGTTATTCCCTCCATCATCCATTCAGGATCATCTCTTTCATCTCTGGTGGCACTCAATTCAACCTTGATGCAGTAAAGTCTCGGCTCTCGGTATTTATTCCCCCAGTCTCTGACATCACACTGACATCATCACCACCTATACACCACCTATATCTGATGGGGGGGGGGAGCCTAGGCGAAAAAAATCTGGGCCATGAAGTCGCTGGAAGCGCCGTTCATTTTGAAAATTGAGTGTTCTGTATTTGTATTTTTACTGAACTAAAAAAAAAAGTCTAATTAAAGTATATGTAAATATGTTTAAAACTGAGACACAAATTCATTAAAGATGTTATGGAAAGTGATTTGAAACTAAGAGTATTTTGTGTTTTGATTCTTTGAACTTGATCATATAATGCTTTGTGTAGCTGTTTCTTTGCCAGTACTGAGGTTTTTTTTGCTGTGCATCAACACCAAAAGATCAGCGTGAATCCGGTTAATATGAAGCTGTGAGATTTGCTATTTTTTTTGTACATAACCCTAAAGTTTGAACTGCCTTGCCTATTTCAAGCTGAATGCACATCAACAAACAAATGGCTCAAATTACAAATTTCTCGGATATGGAGATGAAGAGTCAGACATGTCTTTTTATTAGCTATAAATGTTATTTTAGTTTTCATAAGTACACTCTGACTAAAATGTATGTATCTATTTGATTTATGTTTTTATTGTCTTTTTATTGTTTTGCTAAAAATGTTTTAGCCGTTGCATGGACCCGAGGATGGATCCACCACTTTGGCCCAGAATAAAATATCTCTCTACTATTGGATGGATTGCCGTGAACTTTGGTGTAAACATTCATGTGTAAGTACACTTTTCATAGTGCCATTATCATATTATCATTTAGCTGATGGTTTTATCTAAAGTGATCATTTTGAATTTGTCCAGTACTTTGATTTATAAGTAAATATGTGCAAAACTAATGACATTCTGCCTCATTCCCATCTGCCTCAGCTGTACTTGCCGGTGCATGGACAGATGCTCGGCATCAGAATGTTAGCATGCTAAAGTTTAGCAACAGCCTCCCAGAGCTGCTCGCATCGCAGTAGACTAAATCTTGTTTTAATTGGAATAAGTATCTTTTGATGGTTGAACATTGATTGTGTGATTGGCAGACCTCTGCAGCACATCTGAGTCAAACATCTGAGTGGAGTCTTATCTACACAAAAACCACAACACAAACGCAAAAGCTAGTGTTGTGGCTTTTGTGTTTGCGTTGTAGCTTTTTTAAAATTTGTGTCAATACGGCCATCGTACTTTTCAGCTAAGTTGCCCATTTGGCTGATTGGACACATTTTAGTGATTCTTTAGTGACTAGAGAACCAGAGTCCAGTCAGTCACTCAGCCCTTACTGAAATTGCTTGATTTAAACGATGGCTTCTGAAAATGTACCAGAACTGTCAATGTAACCACTGAAACATCTCTGAACACATTGATTAAACAACTGCTCAGTGTATATGAAAAATATGAATTGTTGTAGATCATTTTAAATGAAAGAGTTGTTCTCCATCACTACTGTTCAAATATGTTTGAAAGAACAAATGTGTTGTGGTTCAGCCTGCTTTCGCTTCACTCCAGGATGCCAGCAGAGAGCCATCCAACATTTTGGACAAAACACACAACATCATCTTCCAAGTTGGCAGCTCACATCCTAATAAGCACCTTTCTCTGTGGCAGCTTTGGTTTCTTCACATCACAGACTACCTTTTCTTTTTTGCTGAGACTGCATCCGTTCATCTAATTCACACAATGTAAAAGTACTCGCTGTAGTACGACTGACGTGCTGTGAAGTTAACATTACATGGAACGTTAATTTCATTGCACAATTATTAATACAAGAATTCATCGGATCTTTTTTCATCAGTTTTTTGTTTTTTTACATTGAACCTGCTCAGTCGATACAAAGTATTGTTCGACTTTTAACATTGACATAAATTACACATTTTCTGGGTTTTGATCTTCAGTCAAGTACTGTTAGATGTGTGAAAAATGTCAACTCTTTAAAACAGTGCCTCACCGCATTCAGAGAGATTTTCTGAGCTCAGTCATTTTCCATATGTTGTAAATGAGCTGACATAAGATCAATACATCACAAAGTTTTGGCACTTTCCTTCCCCATGACATTAAGTTTATGAGGTCAGTGTTGTTTTAATGCGACAGGCCTGTCGTCCATTTCACTGCACTGAGTCCAGACGGATGTAAATAAATGCCTCCCTGTTTGATGTCTGCAGATGCTCTGAATTTCCAAAAGAGATGAAGTCAAGTATTTGACTTGGCAGGTTGTTTGTCATGTATTGCTGCAAGCCTACATCATTTGTGCGTGCGTCCGTCCGTCCGTCCATCCTGCCAGAATGTGTTATTTCATATTCATAAGAAACATAAGCTTGATATCTGTGGGGATTTCTTTAAGCTCAAAAACCATCACCAAAAATATCAGTCCCACCCAGGAACCCAAACCTGTTATTCGATCATACATAATGTCTTTACTCCAAATACAGCCTCACAGAGCTGCTAGCGTGACTGTAGACTTCAAGCGTTAAAGTTTTAAACAAATTAAACAAATGGATCAACAGGTCCTGTTGCTCTTGATGGAGACCAGTAAAGAATATTAGAACCACTTATCCGGTGATGGCTGAGCGTTACTGCGCAGCCTCAAACTGAGCTTGATGACGTAGATGTGACATGACCAACCTGTCTGAAAGTTGTAAGTCTTCTGGTAGCTGTGCCAAGAGAAATCTCAATCATTCTTGCAGAGACAGAGCATAGGTATATGTTAGAAGATAACATAGGCACAGGCTGATTATTGCTAATTAACATTAGTAATTAAACCTAAACGGCTAATGTAAGTCCAAACTGCCTGCAAGCTTATCCTGTACTGTTCGGTAATTCCTCTACTATGCGATAGCAAGTCGCTTGGTTATGACACAATCGTTAGCCTATTTTTACAAAAACGTTTGCTATACAGAGCCATAACGTGGGGTACAAGGTAATGGAGCCTTTATACATTGCCGTTTTTCTGTAGAAATAAACAATGGACAAATAGTCTTTAAACGCTTCAGATGTGACGTTATGAAAATATCAAAATGAATGGCAGTCAATGGAATGCTAACAGGCAGGTGATGGCTTGTTAGCATCAAAGTGGCGCCATAGGAGCTACGCTTTGTGAAGAGAGGCTTACACTCTTGACTTTAAGTCTTGTCAATTTTTTTCACTTAAAGTGTCTGTATGTAATTTTCAGTTTGTGCGGCCGCTTTGGACAAAATCTTTAGTATTCTTACCATACCAGCTGCCGTGAAGATCTTTTCTTTACGGTACTGTACTGCCCACTGTATTACTAAGTTAGCATTACATGTAGGTAATATATTTGCAATAAATGTTTTACTTGGACAAAAAAAAAAAAAATCATTCATTTACAGAGAGTAAGTTACAGATGCATTGTTGCATTTCAAGTGTTGCATACGGCAACTTAGCCTACTTTGGATGTCTTGTGAGCTATATCACTGTCACTGTGTCACGGGCCAATGCATTAAGAGGTTGTTGTAACAACTAATCTAGTAAAAAAAAAAAAATTTGAAACCCACGGACACTTTACACAAGTAACGTTACAGGAGGACAAGGGAAAATAAATGGTAAGCCAACAAAAACATGGACTAAAAGAAATAAAATCTATTGCTAAATGGAAGGGGGACGTCATTTAATGTTGGCTACTGACAACCACATTGCGTAATGTAAAGTTATTTTATTAATGAAATAGACAAATGACATACCTGAGGGCAGATTCAAGGTGAGTTTTGAATAATTTACAATCCCGTAATTGTCTCCATCTGTTGAAAGCCCGACCGAAGTTGACGACCAACATTATTGCCCGTTGTCTTTCCATTTCCCTTTTTAAATTTTAGTTGTTCTTTTTTAATTTCCTTCTTTTCTGTGATAGTCCTGCCCAGTATCCACCATAACTACAGCAGACAACCTCTAATATACAATTAGGCCTATACAAAGAATTCTCCTGCTGCCTTTTACCTGGCTCAAAAGGCCTGTGACCCATCAGAATGTATTACTGTAGCGCCATCTACCTGCTGCAAGTCATTCTGTGACTTTGGAAAAATCGGACCCGGGTAAATATCTTACTAAAAACTTCTTTTTACTGTTTGTCCCATTTCCTCCTACAGGTCATTTAAGACCATTTGTATGAAAAATGAGAGAGCTTCAGGTCAAATTAAAAAGTTACATATAGTCACTTTAACAAACACTACATGTAGTTTGGATTGTTCTTGTTAGTCTTTATGCTTCAGTTGTGATAATGACAGCTGAAGTTTCTTTAAGTTAAGTCTCAAGTAACGCCCACCCATTACATTTTGGAGCAGATCCCAGAATCATGGGGCGGAAATAATCGGAATAATCAGAAAAAATTGTTTTCAACTGGAAATATTCACCCTGCGTTAACATTGGTCTGCACTGTCGTAGTTAGGCACAATACTGTTTCCAAGCTGCAGCTTAAAATATATGAATGTCTGAGTCAAATAAATTCTAGGTTCAGGTTGGCAGTTGACAAGTCTTAGTCATCTGTGATGTCTGAACTAACTTGTTGTCAAAACGAGACTCCACAACATTTCAAAAGTCATAGCACAAAAGTGAAAACACATGTACTTTAGGGCAGACACTTGTCCTAGTCTGTTGATCATGTTGTAGTTTATTCATGATTGAAGCCTCAACACTTTTGTTCTCAGACAGTAAAATTACTTCATGACTCAAGGCTGACTGGTTTGACATCTGTGTGTTCAGTTGATCTTAAATAAAGACTGACGGCTGTCCCAAGGAAGAATTTCAATATTTCTAAATCTGTATTTAATACCTGATTGCTAATATTTAGCTTGTACACCTGCTATGCTCAACCAAACACTCAGTTTGAGACTGTTTTTATTTGTAGGACGAAAACAGAATAGATGGTCTAGAGTTGAGGTTACATTCGGCTTTGTATTTAGAAAACTTTCCTGGCACTTTGGGCATTTTGTGTTTGTCTGAGATAGTCAGAGGGAAAGTGAACAGGTGCTTCCAAAGACCACTGAGCTGGAAAGCTGTGACCCCAGTAAACACACTGGTCCCTGATAAGTTCATTTCATGAATAAAAAATATTGATCTTTACGTCAGTGTGCGAGGAGTTTTGCATTGTGTTGGTCTCTGCAGTTTTAATGTCAGTTTGACCTATGTGTGATGTCTTGTGTATCACTCTTAGGTCAGGTTGGTTACAGCTGGTTTAATCAGCCTCTGCCTGCATTTAAAAAGAGAGTGTGACAGTGTGTGAATGCTCATCTCATTGGACAACGGCATGCATGCTCTGTCTCTTTGGAAATCTTCCGTTGCTGTAAGGAATTTCCCACCTCAACCTAACATTCTCTGTGCAATACTGTGATACTTAACAAAGCAATTTACATGAATAATAAATCTGTAAATGTACATGAAATAACTAAACAAATTTGCTCATCTCATAGAACAACGGCAAGTGTGCTCTTCTGGAAAGAGTTGCTAGTAGCCAAAGAGGACACGGAGGATTAAAAAAGCGGCGCAGTGCCCTGCTATCCCATGAAGTACTACAAACTACTACTTTTAGTCACTGTTCCATTATCTTTTATTGTGACTATTATTGCCACTATTCATTTTAACCCCGACCGGCCCCGTCAGTCTCCGCCTACCAAGAGCCTGGGTCTGTCCGAGGTTTCTTCCTAAAAGGAAGTTTTCCTTGCCACTGTCGCACTGTTGCTTGCTCTGGAGGGAACTACTAGAACTGTTGGGTCCTTGTAAATTATAGAGTGTGGTCTTGACCTACTCTATCTGTAAAGTGTCTTGAGATAACTTGTTATGAATTAATACTATAAATAAAATTTAATTGAATTTAAAAAATATGCGCAGGAAAGTCACAACACAATCTTCTGAACATAGCCATACATGTAAAATACAGAGAAAGTTGTTGGGAGCTGATAGTATTAATTAGCTTTGTATCAACTCAATGTGGCAGATGTTCAATAATATCAAAAACTTTAGAAATCTATATTGTAGATTCTAGATTCTGAATGTCTGCAGACAGGTTTCGGTATCATGTATGCAGTAATTTCTGTTTTTTTCAGTAGATAACACTCTCTATCAATGACTACACTCATCAGACAGTTTCTCTCTGTGGGGTGAGATTTCTTCCTCATGTGAGAGTCAAACATCAAAACAGACCATAATGTTTCATAGATTGTTCTTACAGTCTGTTATCTTTTGCACTGAGAAGAAGAAGAAGACGACCAGGTAACGTTCCGGTCTGTCTTTCCACAGTTGAGTCAGTACTTTTGCACTATTCACCAATGCACATAATAAATTATTTGGGCTAGCGACTCTGCAGGCCGACATAAATCACTGTTAAGGTCAGGACGAAAGGGGAGAACTTTTTCTTTTTAAATGCTTTCTAGAGCATAGTAAAAGTCATGGAGCAGGATTTGACCTTCCTTCAAATGAGGTTTGATCATGTAATAATGAGCAAATGGAGGAAGCACGAGGGGTGTAATGTGCCCTCTGATAACCAACAAAAACCAAATGATGTCAGAAGAAGCGCAGGTCTTTTAATTGTCCAACTGAGTCATTCTGAAAAGATTGGTACATGTCTTCGTCAGCAGACATAGTGGAACCTTTAATGGCACCACTCGTGTGTGTGTGTCTGCGTGCATGCGCTTACATGTGTACAGTTTGTGCACCCAGGTAAATGTAAATCTATTTTGTTTGTGTGTCTCAGTGTATGTTTAATGTGTTAATGGCGAGGGCTGCTTACCCATCCGTGGCCTGGACACACTGAGTCACTTCTCAGATGGCACGGCGCCTAGGAAAAGCAGGTGGTAGAGCTCTGGCTGCACAGCAGGATAAACATACACACACACACACACACACACACACACACGGTGTAAACTAAACCATGTACTCAACCACAGAAACCTGCTGCTGTTCATCCTATAAAAGAGCATCATGATTATGCGCTGTTGTTGCCTCAGAGATACTTTATTCAGGGTGTCTTTATGTGCCAGAGGCTGCAGTTCAATACATACTGGATATTTTCACAGCGAGGAAGCAGATGGCTTGGCATAAACAGCTGAAATAACACCTCATAGTCATACTGAGTAATATTTTGTTCTGTCAACAGGGGCCAACAGAAAACTGCATGTTGTATCATGGTGGTCCAGTGGAGAGTTGTTATGTATTATATCTCCTAAATGCCTGAAACAAGATACCTGAAACAGACTGTTGTGTGTTTCTTAGTGTAAGAAGAAAAATAAAGTTAATGTGAACCAGTAAACTTGTGTTTAGCCCTGTCCTCCACTCTAAACCACTTATCTTGTCTTATTCAGTGTGACTGATGTGCAAAACACATTTTTCCCATTTTCTCCCCAGACACACCCAAGTTTGTAATCTGTGATTTTTGCACTCTGTCCACCGGTTCTCTGCCCCCGAGACAAAATTAAAATCATTCATTTATTTTTGGATTCAAGTGCTCACAAGTATAGCAAAAGCAACGTGTGTGTGTTTAGAGTTCTGGCGAATTACAACAGAACTTCCCAAATGAAAATCCAATAAAAATTTAAGTTCAGGCCGGTTCATTCCAAAGAAAAATGTCCTGTGGAGAGAGGAAGTGTTCCTATTTTACTGGATATCCAGCCTTGATGCTTTCCTTCACTACAGACAGTGACCAGGTAATAACTCAGTGTAACCCATTGCTTAGATAGCTGTTCTCTCACAGTTGGAGCTCTGCAGAAAGACACAATGAACTGTCTGTAAGTCCCCACACTATCATTTCCGTGTATGGGCTTTTCCAGTCAGCAGTGATCTTTTTTAGTTTAACCTTTATTTAAGCAGGTATGCTATTGTGAACAGGTTCTCATTTGCAACGGCGACCTAGCCAAAAAAAGCATAGGCTTGCAAGACAACATACAGTTTCACATTCAATGCAGCACAAGAATACAGAATACAATGGGCTGTGTAAAGTGCAGATTACCAACCACTCAACCCACCAATTCCGCAGTCTCTCTACTACTGCTCCACTGCCTCTCATTATACTGTTACCAAATCATTAAAGGATCAGTCTACTCAAGACTGACTAAACCTCAAATGGTAGCTCGCCGTACAGGTAGTTTCGGATTTGTCTGATGAGGTTTTGAGATATCTGCACAACGGAGGTGAATGAACTTTTCATCTCTTTCCAGAACAATGTACCTTGTTTATCAAGATAATCAATAATCCTCACTCGGAACCGATTTACTTCCTAGTGATGAAACAGTGACACAATGCTCTATTATCTACGGTAACTTGGACATTGTTTTTAATGAGACACACTGCTGTGGTTGTTTTTTTGTCTCCATTCTAAGAGCAGAACAAAAAAAAATCCCATTCACTTCGCAGAGGTTTTAGAGACAGATAGTTTGAAATCTGGACAAATACAACCAAACCTATCTGCATAGCTACATACATGTAGAGGAAAGTTGTGTGAACAAACCTTTTAGGGCATTTTACGTCAACATCAGCCTCCCTAATCAAGCCTGCTTGCTGTCCCCCATCAGCAGGTTCTCTTAACATTTTGTAAAATAGTTAAGTAGTAGGAGTAACCCCAAAAAAGTAGACTACATGCTGTAAAGTCATACAGCGTGATGAGGCAACAGCAAGTATCATATTTGGAAATATCTGTTGCTTGAAGAGGTTAGCAGCTGGCCATTTATGCAAGGAGAGGGAGGATCTGGTTGTAGTTGCACAATAAATGTTTCTTCAAAATAAACCATTTATTGGAACAGAAATCTTGGCATGAATTTAGCAATCAAACCCAACATGTTGCACATAACAATGATCCCAACTTTTTGCTACACAGATTCTATATCAGCTCTGTCTGTACCTGCTTGTGTCATCCCCATCATGTTGGAATAGACTTGAAGTAAATATTGTGCGACTATTTTATAGAAATATTAAGCTGGCTAAATCTGCTTGCTTGTGGAACCCATTAAAGTAACAACTTTTCTCAAAATCTGTTGTATGGTTTCTGCAGAGGGACATGAAGAATTCAAAGGTAGATTGATATGCTTTACATGTTTTTTTCTACAGTAATAGGCTTTAATACCTAAAATACAATTTGTACATGACACCATCAGTACTGCTACTTACACAACTGTCCACGTACTTTCTGTCTGGGTCTGTTTATGGTTTGCTTAAGGGCAGGCTCCATAGTCCGAAAGGGAAATCTTGATTCTACTACATATTGAGGACAATTGTGTGCTTCGACAGTTCGAGGAAGGCCATGTCCTGTTTCAACACAGCAATGCCTCACGTGCACAAAGTCACGTCCATAAAGAAATCATTTCCTCAGTTTAAGTGTGGAAAAACTAGGGATGAACTAGAATCTTTTTAACCTTACTTTTTTATTTCTTGTACTTATCTTATTTTGTACACTTATTGACTAGTTTTTTTTTTATGTTTGCCTCAAATTTGACTGTGAGCAACTGCAACTTAACAATTTTCCGAGGGGATCAAGCGTGATGAAGTGCTCTGATTTTGATAACACCGACTGTGAGCCAGACCTTATCACCCAACATCAGTGTTGGATCTCACTGATGTTCTTGTGGCTGAATGGGAGCAAATCCCTGAAACCAGAAAAGAGGATGCTGTTCTAGCAGCAGATTACTGCCCATGGTTTTAGAATGAGTTGTTCAACAATCACACACAGATGCAATGTTTACCGGTAAGTGTCTGTGTACTTTTGGCCATATACCACACCAGCAGACTTTGATTTAGCACTTCCCAGTTGTCATTGTAACTGTAGATTCTTGTCTTTATCTACAACTTTTAAGCTAAGATCGACAAGAAATCCTTAACTGCTGATGAAGATCATGTAATATAATATAAAGCTCAAAGCTAGTTACTTAATAGACCTCGTTGTAAGTGACTATATGTAGTATATGAACTGCTGCCCTGGATTCAGAAGTCTTTTGGCTGTTATTTCACTTGAAGTGCCTCAGCTGTGGCTCTCAAGGCAGCGTCTTGGTTGTTAAATTTATACGGTGCAATATTTATAATGCTCCTGTGTCACAGAAACACAGCGATAGCACTAATATCAGAGTTCACACAGATTGGGTAGTAATAGCAATGGTTCAGTTTTGTTAAAAGAAATTCTTTTGATATTTGTGTAATGAAAGCAGAACAGATGTGTTTCAAGGTGTTAGGGAGTAGGGTTGCACAATATTGACAAAATGTGATATTGATTACAAATATTGCGATATCAATATTTATTTTGATATTTTTAAACGTGTAAAATTACAAAAGTTATGAAAAATCGCATCAAAATAGATTCACAACAATATAGTGCACACTGAGACTTATGTACGGCTCTGTAGTGCGGCTGGACCACAGGTCGGTCATGGATGACAAATATGAAATATTTCCGACTCCAAAGTCATATAAACACTGTTTATAAAGTTGCGGGATGGCTGCCGGTGAGAAATTGATTATATAATTAAATAAATTACTTTTGGCCACTAAAGTTTCCTCTTCATTCTGTTATTTTGTTTTCTCCCTGAGCAACACTTCATTTCTGACTTTTATGTTCTTTCTTTTGCTCCACTCACTCCCTTCGCTCTTTCTTTAGGTCTTTTCTTTCTCTTCTCTGAGTTTTTTTTTTTTTTTGTCTCTATCTATTTCTTCACTTACACTTTCACTCTGTCGAAAAATGCACACACATCACGTGGTACGCTCCATAGGGTTTGTCATGTAGTGGACCTGTGTGCTGACGTGAGCTAACATGTGCAAGTGGCACGATAACTGGCCAATAAAACATAATCATTACATTACAGCGTTTCAAGCGGGTTCTAAATAATCATAACACAACAAAGCCACACAGCCAACGAAGGGGACGCATCGCATCACAAAATAAACAAAATATTGCATACTCATTGCAGCACTTTCAATATAATATTGCGCATTGTGATATTGCGTTAACAACGTTGAGTCAATATACTGTATCATGAACCCCCCATTAGGGAGTGTATGATGGGGGAGTCACATACACTGTGCTGTTGCCACAACTTACAGTACATGTGGTGCAAGTCAGAACAACTTAGTGAAAAATGACTTATGCTTTTAGTAAATGTCAGCCAACTCAGGTCAGAGGTCAAAGGTTAAAATCATCCAGACAGTTCACCAAACACCCCGAGGCCGTGTGTTAACAGCTAGCAGCAGGCTAACCAAACGTCTCTCTGTCTAGACCGTTCTAAACCTAGAGCTAAAATCACAAAGGTGGATGATGCCTGACATAACAATGCAGCTTGATTCTGTCTAAATCGGCCTCTGAGGCCACATTTGACCTTGATGTTTTTGTACCTTTCTACTTCAGTTTGGCCCTATATAGCTACAGAACATTTATTTCATTTTCTTGTGTACATTTAAAATGCGAGCCATGTCTTCTTTGTGTCTGTTGTCTGTGTCTACTTTAGTTCTGAAACAGTAGTCTGAACCATACTAGGATTTTGAGGCTGATACTAACATTGATATTTGTTGGTTTAAAGATACTGTACATTTACATATTTGATAAGGATCCCTTACATTTGGTAACTAGGGCTGTGCCAGAGATGTGAGCGACTCATTTTACCGTTAAGTAAACTTAACTTAAAAAGTTGACAATGTTTTCTAAATTACCTCAAACATTTTGTTTCAGTTATCAGCCAACAATATGATATAATATAGTGTAGATAAACTAAAATTGGACAATAGGCAGCAATATCAGCCCAGATTCTCAGATGTGAGGATTTGCTGTTTTTCTCAGTTTACAATAACTGTAAATTGAACATCATTACGATTAGAACTGTTAGTTGGAGAAAAAAGTGGTTTGAAAAAATTTGACTCTGGGAAATTAGGGTGTGTATTTTTGATGTTTTCTAACATATTAAACTCTACTTATTGAGGAAAATGTCTCTTAGAATTTGCAGCACAGTGCTCTGCTGAGAGACCTTTATAAAGGCTATAAAAAACATCATTCTTTCTTCATCACTTACTGTTTTTTAACTCTTTTTATTCAACCTTTATTTAACCAGGTAGGCCAACCTGGCCGAGAAAAGCACAAGTCTGCAAGACAACCTACAGGTTCACATTCAATAACATCCTTATAAAAAGAGTCCTTCATAAGTGTTTCTCTACATCAGTTTATGATTACCAAATAAAAGCTGTATATGTCAGTTTAATATTACTTTTAATGAGAGTATGACACACACACACACACACTCACACTCACACACACAAACATCCGTCATCACCTGCCAAGTCGTGCAGAGGGACTCCCCTCTACTACTCTATTAGTTTCCTATCAGTGCTTCTGAGTCACTGACAGTGATGAAAAACCCACTCGCTTAGGGACTCCCCCAACACACACACACACACACACACACACACACACAACCACATCCGTACAGCTGACATGGCTAAAGCTCCACACTGTCGATCAGTGGTTTCATCTCACCTTCTCGCTTTTCCATCAGTTATGCCGCAGATAAAAGAATAGATATCTTTTGTGAGAATCTGCATCTTGATCTGTTCCCTGTAACCCCAAAAGTCTTTATCTATATGTGTGTGTGTGTGTGTGCGTGTGTGCGCGCGCTTGTGTGTTTCCTGCTGCTTTCTAAATGTATCTTATCACCTTTTCCAGTGAAACAGAAAAGATACTTCAACATTCGCAGCAAGTTAGGTTTTTCTTCATGAAAACAATTAGAAAACATTCGCCAAAAAATAGAAATAAAATCTTTTTCAAAATGTCATCGGTCCTATTTTATGACTTGTGATGTATATATACAGCATAATACTGATCATGGAGTCGGATGATAGTCACTTGCAGAATAGATTATCAGGGCAGATGTGCAGTTTTCTCCATTGACATGACTTGTCCATGACTATATGTGATATTTTCAACCAGTGGAAGCAGGGACAGGTGTGGAAATGTTTAAATGGGCTGTGGCACAGTGGTTCACACACTCAAAGAAGGGTAACGGGTAATTTTTCATATTTCACAGCACGTCCCTCGCAGTGATTGGGCACCTGGTTGAGACCGCAGGAGGCCGCTACAAAATTGCAGTGTGACAAATTATATGAATACAGCTTAAATTTAAATAATACATTATTAATAATTATGTTTATTGTTATACTATGGTCTGGATGAATTCTCGGTTCTGATTGGCCGCAGGGTGTACATTAAAACCTGATATTGGACACCTACTAAGTAGTTCCCATGAAACTCTGAAGTTATTTTGTATCACAGCAATCATCTCACATCTCATTCACTGTTCAACTTGCTACTTGTTTGGGAAAGTCTTGATATTGATTTGAGGACAATGACACTGCTGGGTAGCTACTCATGTAAACATAATGTCAAACTATATTTACTGATTGTCAACCGTACACAAAGTTATTGAATTTGAAACTTGCTAGCATAACGTTAGCTTTCTGGCTAGTAGTTGTCTTACGTGAAGGGTTGTATGTGCTGAGCGGACTAGAACTATCTCCCGTTGCCACAATGTATCTAAGGTTTGTCCTGTTTTTGTGTGTGTGGCTTGGACAGCTGAAGACAGAAAAATGGAAGAGAAGGTTCGCAGGTCGAAATCGAACCCTGCCCGCTGCGGTCAGGACTAAGCCTTCAGTACATGGTTTGTGCTTTAATTCTGCAATACCTGATTTGTGTTTGTACTACATGTTAAACTATTGTTAATCATCAAATGTTCTGAATCGAAATAAAATCATCAAAGGAACACAATCTTGTAGTTGGTGCTTTCTGTGGTCTGTGTCTCTATTTTACTTTCCCAAGAATCATCACACTCGCGTACATTTTTGTGGTTTCCTTGCATCATTCACAACTCTAGCTTAGTAAGGGAAGAATTCACTTCCAGCCTGTCTCAGCGGAGGGGTTCTACAATGCAGCTGTGCTGTTTGTCACTGTTGATTATGATTGATTTACGGTGGAATGTGTTCTAGTGAAATGACTTCCATGGAAATGCAAGGGATGGTTCCCCATGCTGTGTTAGTGGCATTCACACAGAGCATACAGTATCGGCCTGCAACGTTTCCTGTGTAGTAGAAAGTCCTGTTACAGTAAGATGATCAGCAGAGGCCCTGAGTCTCTTGCTTCCTCTGCTATTAAACAACATCCTGGTCTTCCATTTCCAAAACACCATGAGATTGTTACAGCCCTAACCCAGCTGTGCAAATGACTCTGCATGATACACTAACTGATTACAGTTGCAAACATAACACACTGTTCTTTGATGACAACTTAGTTTTGGTTTTTTTGTTATTTCAAATGTTATTTTCAAATTTATAAAAAACACATTTTGTTACCATATGAAACACACGTTTCATATGACTTAATTCTGTTTGAACTAGTTACACACTGCTGTTGCTAACCTAAAACACTTCCAGCAATCCTGCTTCTCAGTAATTAGAGTAGGCTACTCTAAATGTACACAGAGAAGGTGCAAATATACAAACTAGTTCACCAAACACTACACAAGACCAATGCTGCAGACTGAGAGTATATGTAATTTATTTATTTCCGTATACCCAAATCAGTCAACATGACAACAAAAACGTGTCCCAGTTTTCATACAGCTACTACAGTAGTGTGCATAACACTGTTAGCTCAGCAAACAACAGACCAACATAAATACTGTATCCAGTACAGGTTACAATTTCAGAAGAGAAAAAAAAAAAAGATCTGAAACTACAGTACAGAAAATACTAGACATACCTGCTGCATTTTTATAGTACCTAAACCTGATTGGTGTCTCTACAATTAAGAAATCATGTGTTTGTACACCTGATGGCTGTGTTTCACAGATCTGCTCATATGTGTGGTCATTTCACAGTCAGTGCTATGGAATTGCAAGGAAGTGACATTGTGATATATGTATGTGTCTAATAATGTGTATACAGTGTGTTTTTAGCGTTTTGCAAATCACCGTGTGTATGGTTTTTCTAAAAGTGTGAGGGTCAATGTTTTGCTCCTTAAGTCTAAGGTTTTGATAACTGTGTTATACTTTTGATTTCAGTGTGTAAGCAATCTGCAAAAGCTGTAAACAGGAGGTTTGGATATACAGTATTTTAATAAACTCAGACATGTAATGCTTTTGGCGTTGATGGTTCTGGTACAAGATAATGTCTGGTGACCTTTGCCTTGGTTTGCACAGGTCAGTGTGCACTGAAATAGCACTTAATGCTTTCATATGAACTATTTTTTTACAGAGAAATAATAGTATCTAAATAGAACAGTTAAATTGGGAGATATTGTGTGACAGTCTTGCATCATAAAATCAACAGGCTATTACCATTTATCTGGTATCATCCACCATGTTAAATACTAGAAGATAAACTTCACTGGTAATAGGCTACTTTAAACAAATTTAAAAAATCTAAATTGATCATTGGTATACACTTTGTCAGCCATTTGAGGGCCTGGTGGTACATTTTTTCGTTCACTTTAAGGATATACATGTAGGCTAGCCTATGACTTTAACTTCTCTGATGTGTTTGTGTGGGAGGTTTTTTTGCCCGTTTTATTTTTAAACAAGTCTTTATTTATACATATTTATACAATTTTGGGGCAACAAAAATATTATTTTTAGAACAATACATTTTTAAAGTTAAATTAAATATGTATAATCTCAAATGAGCATTAATAATATCAAAGAACATATCTGCTGATTTTCAACTGAACTGTCATAGATACGGTCGAGAACGCCTCCTACCAGGAGACAGCCCTGGTTACTTGGCAACGCAAAAACCTCGTCGACCAATCAGATGCTTCGCTCGGCGCATTGGTACAATCAAATTCGAAGATTTTACACTGATGCGATCTGCTGATGATGAAAGTTGGACTTTTTGGTAGATATATGAACTTGTAATGTATTGTATACAAACTTGAACTTGATATGTTTTATTTTGGTCAAAATATGCTATATATTGTTAATACTGTACTTTTAAATTGTAAAAGCCACGCTACATAGACAAAGGGACTGTGTCGTGCCACGGCTGTGCATCTGTGTTAGTGAGTCGTACTTCGGCTTTATAAAAGAGGCGTGTCTTAAGCGAGCAGAGTGATTTAAATACTGACTTTGCAGCTGCACCGTTAAATGTGATTGTCTCCCTGCCAGTGGATTATGTAGAGGTGTCTGCACGGATTCCAAGTTAACATCTTGTTTTTCGGACTTTGAATGCTTTCAGACCACGCTTTTGGAAACGTATGTACTGCTTTCATCGCTCATTTCTGTTACGTAAAACCGTGTTTTTAACTGCGTACGTCAGGAAAGTAATGTTAAATTAAACTTTACCCAGTCATAGCCATGATTCAAAAACGTTACATGGTAATTTTAACGATAATTATTTAGCTAGTATATTTCATGATTATTCCAAACGTATGCTATGTGACGTTGCTAAATTTACAGAGGGAGTTGTCGCCATATGTCTTAATATTGATGGAAATGATATGTTGCATTCATCACGGCTAAATAAATTGATAAATCAGCTGGAGCAAATGAGTAACGTTTACGTTACTGGTGATGTATTGACGAAATGTGTGTATCGGTAACTTGTCTGGCTATAGTTAATTTAGGATGTGGGCGTTTTTATTATGTCTTTAGTGTACTTGAAAGCTATCTTGTTTGTTTCTCAGCGGTTCTGGAATAAAAACTATGCTCGCGCAGTGAGCTGTTCTAGAAGCCTCACGGGCTCTGTCCTTTCGTGTGTGAGAGCAGGTTGTCTCGTGCTCACATTCTGTTGTGCTCGTGCATAATGGGGTCATGATGATGATGCTACTGCTGTTGCATGATATGTTTTAACGCTGCCAAGTAGTTCTCTTTTATTACATTTATTTGATAGTATTGTTATTTTTTAAGAATTCATTGTTACAGCTGAGATAAATCTTGCTTTAGTATTTTATATTTATGTCAAAGGAAATGGGATGAATATATTCTGATTTGTAGACACATTTTAATGCTAACATCTTTTTCCTCTCCTGGCATCTTAGTTAATCTAAACTTGGTGAGAAGATGGATAACAAGGAGGAATCAAAGAGTTGTTCAGTGAGTGTCCTGACCTGGGACCAGGTGAGCCGGCTGAATGAAGTTCTGACTGAGGTTGTTCCTGTTCATGGACGGGGAACTTCCCTACCTTAGAGGTGCGGCTGAAAGACATTGTGGCCGGGTGCGCTCCCGCCTAGAGCGGAGGGGCATCAGAGTAAAGGACGTACGGCTCAATGGCTCCACCGCCAGCCACGTACTGGTGCAGGATATCGGCTGGAGCTACAAGGATCTGGACGTCATCTTCAGGGTGGATCTGCCGCATGAGGCAGAGTTCAGGCTCATCAAGGATGTGGTGCTGGGTACCCTGCTGGACTTTCTACCTGAGGGTGTAAACAAAGAGAAAATTACACCCATGACTCTCAAAGAGGCTTATGTCCAGAAGCTGGTGAAGGTCAACACTGAGCAGGATCGCTGGAGCCTCATCTCCCTCTCCAACAACAACGGCCGCAATGTGGAGCTGAAGTTTGTGGACTCAATACGACGGCAGTTTGAGTTCAGTGTGGATTCCTTTCAGATTGTGCTGGATTCCATGCTTTCCTACTACGAGCTGGCACAGACGGCCATGTCACAGGCCTTTCACCCTACTGTGAGTGGGGAGAGCGTGTACGGGGACTTCAGCATGGCGCTGAGCCACCTGCGGAACAAGCTCATCGCCACTAAGCGGCCTGAGGAGATCCGAGGTGGCGGCTTGCTGAAATACTGCAATCTGCTGGTTCGGGACTTTCGGCCTGCTAGCGAGGAGGAGTTCAAGGCACTGGAGCGGTACATGTGTTCCCGCTTCTTCATCGACTTCCCTGACATCGGTGAGCAGCAGCGCAAGGTGGAGGCCTACCTCCAGAGCCACTTTATCGGTGAGGAGAAAAGCAAGTACGACTACCTCATGATCCTGCGGAGAGTGGTCAACGAGAGCACGGTGTGCCTCATGGGCCATGAACGGCGGCAGACCCTCCACCTCATCTCTCTGATTGCCTTCCGAGTACTGGCAGAGCAGAACGCTATCCCTGATGCGTCCTGTGTCACCTGCTACTATCAGCCAGCGCCCTATGTCCAAGACCACAACTTCAGCAACTACTATGTGGCTAACCAGAACATTCCAACATGGCTGCCATGTAACTGACAGAAAGAAAACAAGTGGACTGACGTACAAGAGGGCACCGCTGCTGCTTTTGAGAAAAGAGAATAAAATAAAACTCCCCAAAAAAATAATTATTATTGAGGCAATAAATGCTATGTTCCTCTCAAGGCACAATTATATTTAAGTGAACAAGTGTTTTGCTTTGTGTTTGGAATCCTTTCTCATTCCTTATCTACAGAGATGTCTAGGTCATTGAATAGAAAGTGATATTTTTAAGTGTTTAGATTTTTGTTTCCCTGCTTATCAGAGTTGTTTTGTGCCTTAACCTCCCAGTTGACCCCCCAATAATTTATGTAAGGGCTATTTTTTTGAAGAAGGGGAAGAAGAAAATGTAGCCTTAAATTTGGTTTTCTCCTGTGATTAGTAAAAGAAAAAAAAAAAATTTAAAATAAGTAAAACATTGAAAAATAGTATTATTGGGGAAAGAGGTAATATAATAGGTGATGACCCAAACCAAAAAAAATCAGTGCATCAGTGTTAAAGTTTTGTTCACTGGGGAGGTTAGAAAGGTGGTACACTAATAACTTTGTTCAGATCAGAAATGAAGGGGAAGCGAGAGGAGTCAATTTGTTTTAATTCATTTTGACATGTAAATATCTCTCACAGACATTTGTGGTCTCCCTAATATGCCAGCAGTGCCTGTGATTTTTGAAATCAATGCAAGAGAAAATGTGTATTTTTATTTTCCACTGTGAATTTCAGTGTCGGACGCGCTCTCCTCGTTCCCCTTTATCCAGTTTACTCAGCCCTGTACTTTTCAGTCGAGACAGGCTTTGAGAGGAAATCTGCAGAGAGACAGTTTAGGCCTCGGATAGACGGGCTCCTGTGTGCTGTTTTAAGTCACTTCCAAAGCCTCACACCAGTGACCTCAAGATGTCACAATCTTCTGGCTATTGTGGAAAAGCTGACTGCTGGAAGAAAGCGGATATTGGCGCATTGAGAGCATGTGGCTGGCCTCGTTGTCTGCTGTGAGAGCTGGCTAGGAGTCCTGGAGTGACAGGCTGACTGGCTGTCCCTTCCCTTAAAAGGACAGCACATGGTGGGCCCCAGGCTCGTCCCTCACAACCATTGCAGGCTCGACACCAGCCCTGAAATGGATCCTCTCTGACGCAGCGACTGGCTCTCAAACTACAGGCCGGCTGTAATGATCCTTTTTTTTTTTTTTTTTTTTTCTGGAGGAGGTGTCTTTGGAGCAGGGAACTGGGGATGGGTGTGCAAGCAGCAGCAGCAGCAGCAGCCCTGCCACCTTACATGTGTGGGGAGCTGAGTCACTTCCTATCCTATCCAGTCCCTGCTGGAACAACACTGTGTTTGAACCCCTTTTGTGGTCATGGGAGCACAGACAGCACAGAGTGAAACTGGTATGTTAATAGAAATGCCGTGACGTATGCCAGTTGGATGCCACTCCCCTTCCTGACTCTCACCCCCCCAACCTATAAATTACTATTTGTAGCTAAGCCTATTATTAGCTGTTCATTTTGAACACTTGCAGTGTGGCATTACTAGCAGATGTCCTAAGCTGTGACTTTAACCTGTCATCTCTTAAGCATCCAGGTTTGACAGTAGAATAGTTGCTAAACTTCTTACATAAGCGGCAACTGCTGTCCCTCACCCCTCAGTTTCTCTGAAGCTCTAGCTTATTTCTGCTCAGTGCGGCTCGTGCTTATACCAGATAACTGGAAACATCTCTTATCTGGATGGCCCGCTCTCGACTGGTTAGAATATTTTGTTAAGGCAACAGTCAGCGCTGCCTCTTCTGCAGATCACAGGGGTATGCTCTGCTGGCTTACTGCTGCTGAACTTTGATATGGGAAATGCAAAAGTCTTTTTTAAAAACAAGTGAAGTGCCACACACTGTATCGCTCTGGACCAAAGTTACAACCAGCAACTGAAGCACTTAAGTGCCTTTTTGACATTTTGGAGAGTGATTTAGCTTTTTAAAGGTTTTTTTTTTTTTTTTTTTTTTCTCCTTCAGTCCCTTTAAACCTTTTGAAACTTGGGTGATACAAGACTTTCATCATAGTTTATGGGAGGAAACATAATTTAGCGAAATTATTTAGAATTAGTTTATTTTACCATGGTTTTCCTCTTGTCTCTTTGTTTAGTACCAAACCATACTTAACCTTAAAACCCCCTTGTCTTAGTTCCTGTCAGTCTTCTCGGCCATTGTGTTTTACTCCCATATCTTGCATATAAGCTGTCGTTGGCAGCCATGTTGACCTCAGTCATGCCTGAATGCCTTTTGGAAATCAAACTTGATTCATTCTGGTTTTAGGTTTAGAACCTTCATTTATATATTTACACCCTTCATTTAATGGACTGCTTAGCATTGTAGCTCCACCTGCTCCAAAGCAGCCTAGCCAAATTTGTCTTGCTGAACATTTTGTCCCCAAACCAAAGCATTACCTGAAGTGCACTGGTGAGCCATACTTTCGCACAGTAGCTGGAGGTCACCCAGCAGAGACCCCATACTAACAGAAGCACTTTAGAGGCCTTGTTTTACTCCAAACCCAGCCACCTGAGAGGAATGCAAATAAGCTAATGTGGTCTATTGCTGGAGGGAGTTGAGCTGCTTCTCAGGGACATAATGTGTTTGTGGGTGCTTGTTTTGTTCCTTTTTTTTGGAAGGGTACATTTGTTTAATTCCCTCCTAACACTCTCTTTATTTTGTGTTTTGTTAATTGTAACTTTTGACTCTCCTCTTCTTACCCAAACTACAAGTTGTTGTTGTTGGTGTAGATCATACCTGACGGTGGAGGTAGCCGGCAAACTTCAGCTTGCTACAGCCTGACCGCAGCGCTTGGTTTTCTCTGTGCATCCAACCTTATCACTCAGTGGGTAGTCCCCTTTTAGTGTAGTGCTAAAAGCTGAATTTGTCATCGAACTCTTAAACCTCATACAATCTGCTAGTGATTAAAATCCCCTTCAAGCAGCACATAATCTTAATCATTCCCCAGTTTGCGTGTCCCCTCTCTGAGTGATGATAAATTGGTTTATTAAAGCTTGGAAACCAGCAGCCCAGTCACAGGTTGAAGGTCTGCTGAGCTTGATGAGGACTAATCCCTTCGTGGGCTTTTTGTTGACATCGCTTGCTAAAAGTAGTTTTGAGCGAGATCAAAGAAAATGCAACATACAAAAAACCTTGCATTTTGTAGACAGTCGATAGTGAATGCAGCTTGGATTGTAAATCCTCTACTTTTTTTTTTTTTTTTTCTTCTTCCCACCCAACCTTCACATGTTTATGGTTATGACTTTCTGACGACTGAAAAGGTGTGCCTGTTTGTGAAAGCTTTACCTTCCCCCATTAGATGAGTGGGGGTGCAGCAGGGCTCATGCTAAATCACTTTCTTCGCCAGGTTGATGGATGGATGTATGTATGTATGTCGATCATTATTTAGTCTTTATGAAGGACGTGTTTATAAAAACAAAAGGATGAAGTGTATTTTGCCTTTTTCTTTTCTGGCTCCCACTTTTTTCTGCTGTAAAGTACTTATTGATCCCGTTGCTTCTCTCACTTACCTTGCCTTTGGTTGTCCCACTTGTTTGGGCCTTTGTTTATAGTGCAGTGTGTGTGTGGTTTTTTCTTTTCTTTAAAATGTATGACACCTGTGTATGTATTCTTTGCTGAAAGGGGTGCAGAGCAAGCTGTGGATTAAATATTTTGTGGTTGTCTAGTACAAGTCTTAACATAAGAATGTGCTGGAGGCTCTCCTACGCTTTCTACATCAGGAGTTGTAAAAACAAATTGCAGCAGATTTGTGTTAATGCATGGATGTGTGTGTGTGTGTGTGTGTGTGTGTGTGTGTGTGTGTGTGTGTGTGTGTACTTTCATGTGTGTATGAAGGGATGCCTGTTGCTATAAAAGTTTAAAGAGGGGAAAATATGAAAATTGTCTATATTTTTTTTTTTGAAATAGTAAATGCAAGAGCTTTTTGTCAGCTTTGAGAATGTGACGATGAGTTTGATGGTTAAAACCATTCTACTATTTCATTTTTCAAGACTTTTACCTCACTTGAGTTTTCCTTTTGAATGGAAATGTTCATGTACATCAGGAAAATGTTTGAAGAGGAAATAATAAAGAGTATTAAATTCAATTTCTGGCTCAGCTGTTTCTGAGTGAAATCTCACATGTCAAGCTGTGTTTTCAAGGATTTATGTTTGTTTAACCTTAAATCACATTCTTCCTATTCAGCATTTAACTGCCAGACCTGTCAGACTAAAGGTGAACATTTTGGAGGTAAAAAGAAATCTCACTCTGCCTTCTAGTTTGAGTTATTATACCCTTTACACATCTGTGATGGGACCTCATTTGTGTTTTAAAAAAAGAAGGAAAAAAAAAAATGTGGTAAGGGTAGAGACTTTACTTTTACTGTCACTGGGAGAGACCGATCGTTTTAATCCCGTTTGAATTGACCCATGAATTACACATTTGTCAATTTAAAAGAATTTTGCCGGTGGGGGGGAGTCACTTTTTTTATTTTTTTTCGTAGTCCCACTTAGTTTTGTGTGAAACTGCGCGGTGAACTAGCTACATATCTTATCTTGCAAAATCTGCTTGATGCTCAGCTTGCTAGCTATCTTAACTATGTTCCACAACACGTTAAATTATCTTGTCTGACGTGACTGTCTTCATCAGCCAGCAAGCGAAAGCACGAGCAAGACCCGTTGTTTTTAGGCAAGTTAACGTTACCAAAAAAGGGTTTAAAAAAAAAAAAAAAAAAAGACTTAGACTACATTTGTTTTCGATATCATAATATTATCTGGATTGGTTGAGTGAGGTTGTATCATGTGCTATATTCTGTATTATATTTAGTTAGAACTTTTTGCATTGTCAGTTTTGTTTGTGAATTTATATATGATATATTTGTGAGTAATTTTGGTTGTATTTATTGTCTTTTGGATGTATTGTTTGGACCCCAGGAAGACGAGCTGTCGTCTTGGCGTCGGCTAATGGGGATCATCCCGCTACAATCCTCATCGTAGCTTCAGCGAGACGTCACCTATGCCACTTTGGGGTGAATAGTTTTTAATTGGAATTTCAATTATGTATTTTTCCAGTGTTCTACTTCAACAGTATTACAACAAAGACTATCTTTTAAAAATGACAAACTAATTCATGGCTCAATTAAAACAGGATCAAATTATTATTTAACTCACTAAAATGAAGTTCCTCCAAGACTGCAACAACCACAAGGAGCAGAGCATGTCGCACATTACAATGCGAAACAGTGCAGCAATAAATTAGCAGGACGAAGAAAGACAAATGCAATGGAGATTCAATAAAACAAACTAAATACACAGAGCAGCAGGAATTTCCTTAAGACCACCTTAGTTTGAAGAAGCTGAGCAAGAACTGTCCAGTGGTCATCATGACCCCTTCAAGAATTATGTCGGCATCCAGGCTATTTCTTAACCCTTGTGTTCTCCTGGGTTTTCGTCCCTTTTTCAGACTTTTAGTTTTCACTAACACCACCTTACTACCACTAGTTTTACACTACTTTTTGGAATTCATGGTCAATAACCCTCATTTATATAGAATTGTTCCTTATATTTGAGTTAAAAAAAGCAGAAATTATGAATTATTTTGACTAATCGTTAAGATCAGAGGAACGAACAGATGAGGTTAATCAGGAATAAAACTAAAGTGATCAATTATATTTGCAAAGAGCGTTATATGGAATCCAATCCATTTTTTTGTGGTAATTTGGTTAAAAAGAAACCCATATTTCAGATATAGACATTTTTTTAAAGGGGTCAAATTTGACCCGAGGACAACAGTAGGGTTAAATAGAAAGTGGTGATGAGGGTAAGTGAGACTATCTTTATTTTGTGGATGAACTGACACTTTAATAAATAACCCTCAAGCATGCTTGATAACATTAGTAATCAGTAGATAGATACATGTATGCTTCAGTAAAAAAAATAAAACAATTAAAGCACTAAAATTCAGAGATATTGTTGACTTTAAAACTGCACAAATGATGTACAAAATAAATAATCATCAGCCATCGGACAGTATCCAAGGGATGTTTCAAATAACAGAGCAAACATCACTTAAGAGGAACATTTGTGTATAAAAAGAAACTTATAAGAACAAATGCTAAATATCACTGCATCACAACCAAAGGAGTTACTTTATGGAACAGCTGCAGTGAAGAGATTAAATCACGTACAACAATAAGCAATTTCAAGAGATTATTTTAAATGAACATGTTAAACGGATGCAAAGAGGATCTGAAGTGAAAGTATTGTATAATGACTGTATGGTTTCTTGGCATTTATATACTAATATCTATTTACTAATAATTGTATATACTGATATATGTATATACTAATATATCTATATACTAAGTCTACTATGGATGTGTTATTTAATCTGATATAGATGGTACAGAAAGAAGAAGAAAAGAAACAAACTGTGTGTGTGCGTGCATCTGTGTCTATGATGTGTAAATAACTGAAGCATGAGATTTACTAAAAGATAAAAGTAGAGAAAGGGGGTAGGACCTGATAAGTTGTTTATCAACTTCTTCCTACTCTTTTTTGAACATGGGAATTTTGAAAGATTGTGCTGAGAAGTGCATGACCTTATTTATCTGTCATTTTAATTATATATGTATGCATGTATGTATGTATATATGTGTGTGTGTGTGTATACAGGTAAAAGCCAGTAAATTAGACTATTTTGAAAAACTTGATTTATTTCAGTAATTGCATTCAAAAGGTGTAACTTGTACATTATATTTATTCATTGCACACAGACTGATGCATTCAAATGTTTATTTCATTTAATTTTGATGATTTGAAGTGGCAACAAATGAAAATCCAAAATTCCGTGTGTCACAAAATTAGAATATTACTTAAGGCTAATACAAAAAAGGGAGTTTTTAGAAATGTTGGCCAACTGAAAAGTAAGAAAATGAAAAATATGAGCATGTACAATACTCAATACTTGGTTGGAGCTCCTTTTGCCTCAATTACTGCATTAATGCGGCGTGGCATGGAGTCGATGAGTTTCTGGCACTGCTCAGGTGTTATGAGAGCCCAGGTTGCTCTGATAGTGGCCTTCAACTCTTCTGCGTTTTTGGGTCTGGCATTCTGCATCTTCCTTTTCACAATACCCCACAGATTTTCTATGGGGCTAAGGTCAGGGGAGTTGGCTGGCCAATTTAGAACAGAAATACCATGGTCCGTAAACCAGGCACGGGTAGATTTTGCGCTGTGTGCAGGCGCCAAGTCCTGTTGGAACCTGAAATCTCCATCTCCATAGAGCAGGTCAGCAGCAGGAAGCATGAAGTGCTCTAAAACTTGCTGGTAGACGGCTGCGTTGACCCTGGATCTCAGGAAACAGAGTGGACCGACACCAGCAGATGACATGGCACCCCAAACCATCACTGATGGTGGAAACTTTACACTAGACTTCAGGCAACGTGGATCCTGTGCCTCTCCTGTCTTCCTCCAGACTCTGGGACCTCGATTTCCAAAGGAAATGCAAAATTTGCTTTCGTCAGAAAACATGACTTTGGACCACTCAGCAGCAGTCCAGCTCTTTTTTCCTTAGCCCAGGTGAGACGCTTTTCGCTGTTTCTTGGTCAACAGTGGCTTGACACGAGGTATGCGGCAGTTGAAACCCATGTCTTTCAAGCGTCTCTTGGTGGTGGATCTTGAAGCACTGACTCCAGCAGCTGTCCACACCCTTTTTTCACAATCTTGACTAGGCGCGGTGATCCCTATCGCTTGTACACTTTTCTGACCACAGTTTTCCTTCCCTTTGCCTCTCTATTAATGTGTTTGGACACAGAGCTCTGAGAACAGCCAGCCTCTTCAGCAATAACCTTTTGTGTCTTTCCCTCCTTGTGCAATGTGTCGATGGTCGCCTTTTGGACAGCTGTCAAATCTGAAGTCTTCCCCATGTTTGTGTAGGCTTCAGAACTGGACTGAGAGACCATTTAAAGCCCTTTGCAGGTGTTTTGAGTTAATCAGCTGATTACTTTGTGGCACCAGGTGTCTTCAAAATGTAACCCTTACACAATATTCTAATTTTGTGACACACGGAATTTTGGATTTTCATTTGTTGCCACTTCAAATCATCAAAATTAAATGAAATAAACATTTGAATGCATCAGTCTGTGTGCAATGAATAAATATAATGTACAAGTTACACCTTTTGAATGCAATTACTGAAATAAATCAAGTTTTTCAAAATATTCTAATTTACTGGCTTTTACCTGTATATGTGTATGTATATATGTGTATGTATATATATGTATATATATTTAATGTTTTTTTTACATGTTCAAACAAACTATTAATTAACTAAAATGGCTCATACATAACTGAAACCGTATTGCTTAGAACTATTTAATCTTTGAATACACTTACAGAAAGTGGTATTAACATATTTGTGTGCGGTTTCCTGACTTGTGGGCATCCTGATGATGACTTTAACCAGAGATGTTTTCCATCTCCATCACCGGGGAAGCAGTTAGTGGCGAGATCTTCACCTCAGCATTCAGAACTTCAAATCCTCTTCTTGCTGATCTGAGAACTCCCTCTGCCAGAGGTTTTTACTATCTATTAAAAGCCTCAGCATTGCTTTTGGGATCAGGAGTATTCAACACACTGCTGCAAAGTCATATTTTAGTTGCAACTTGTCATGTGTGTTTTCATTCATTTTTGAATAATTGCTGCAAAAGTGAGAGTTTGTGTGTGTGAATGAACATTGATGTGTTTTCCCTTACTATCAATACTTGTTATCGGTCAAGTCAATTCCCACTCCAACAGGATCCGCCCCCCCCCCATCTCTAGCCCTGAGTCACTAGGTGCTATTCATAAAACACATTGCCTTATCTGCAAGGAATGACTCACCCTGTTGTTGACTTAGGTGACGCAGCAATGTTCCCTCATCAACCTCTTTCTATTTCATCAACGTCCACATGCTGACCCTTCTTTACAGATGATGTTGACCTTTCATTTTTTTCATAGCATCACTTTATTCCTCCTCATCCTCCTCCTCCTCATCTCTACCCTGATGTTTGAGGTTTCATATGATTACTGAAAAAAATCATACAAATTCTTGTCTTCCATCCTTTACTGAGCTCCCTAGTTATTGTGAAATGCAGTAAATAACTGCTTTGTTGTTGTCGCCTGAAAACACTTTTCCTTTTCTTCCCCCCAACCAGTAGTTCTTTTATAACTTGCAAAGCAGCACCTGGCCCATCAGTGTTTCTATCTGTCTGGCAAAGCAGCAGTGTTTCAGTTTTAGTCTTTTTTTAATGACCTATGGCCTTCAGAGCCGGAACTTGCAACTGTTTTCTTTGTCACAACTTACGTGAAGGGAAAGGGACCTTTGGCCCGACACCAAACAAACACCAGAAGGTGAAACTTCAGACCCAGAGCATTGAGTCTGAATTTCTTCAACGCTCTCTGTCTGGTGCATGATCAAAGGTTGCAGACCTTATAATATTGAAATGTTTCCCATTTTTATTTGATAATGATAATATAATTTATTTGAGACACAACTTTAAAATCTAATCTGCCATGAACTGTAAATCTCTTGTTCATGTTTGTGGAATCCATTGTTTTACTGGGAGATTTGATGACTTGGTGTACTGAGAGATCACATGACGGACAGCCCGCTTGCTTTTTCTTCCGTCTTCATGTTTAACCCTTGTTGTCTCCAACCTTTGTCTTTTTTTTTTCCTTCCCTCTGTCCCTTCTCCAACTGATCTTAAAGTTTTGTCACCCAAACACATCATTTCTCACTTCCCTCTAGTAATATCTATGAAGATAGTTTTGTTTTTATTTACCCAAGTTTTGGGTTAGTCTCTGATATTTCTGCCTCTACACAAATACAAAGGGAAGTAAGGGAATTTATGTTTGTGATGCTGACAGTCTTGTCCCTTTTACTCTGGATAATCCACCAAACACGCCGCCAACAGATTTCATTGGAAATATATTTAAGTAAAGAAAGAAAAGGAATAACTTACCCCTCATGTTATCAAAAAACTCTCGATCAATTTATCAAAACTATTTACATGGCTAAGATAATATACAACGTTTTTTATCTGGGAACTTTCTGTGAAGCTGCTGCAATACAAGTGGGATGAGCGCAAATAAAAAGAGAGCAAATACAAAATGTACTAATATAGAGAGTGTAAACATAAAAAGTCTAAAATAACAATAAGGTGCGAGTATAACGTATACAATGCCAAAACAAGGAGGACCGTGTGAATCATAAACATATGCACAGGTTAAAGGTAGAGCTCAGTCGAGGTGAATTGCGTACAGATATGTCCCTGGCAGATTGATGGCATTAGATAAATAAAACAATAACATAATGACTACTCCGTGTCTATGTACAGTATCATCTAGTATAGCTAAGTGTAATAGTAGGAGGCGGAGCTACAAAATAAATACCACTAGAGGTAAGATTCTAGATCTAATCTGAATGATTTACACTTTGAGTACCCTTTCCATCACTGTACTATCCGTTACATAATGCCTGACTTGCTCCCTCAATAGTGTTTTTACGATCAGTCCGAGAGCCTGTTGGACTACTTGGAACACTGAAACCCAGTCTATCCCATCCCCCTGTTATACATATTGAAACTCTCTTGTGTGTTGGAATATTAAAGTTGCTCTTCTCTGTCACCTTTTCTTAGTCACAGTGAAGCGTCTTGTTTCCTGAGTTTCAGAGGCAGAAACACAGAGTGAAGTGACAACTGGCTTCCATGAGGGAGTTTCAGGGCCTCAACAACCACAACCCTTCTTCCCCCTTCCTCGTACTTGCAAACTCAACACCATACACACACACAAACACACAAGCACACAAGCAGTGTTCAACCAGGTCAAACAATGCATCATTTCTGGAAAAATACTGATACAAGTACGCAGGGGAGAGAGGGACAATGGACAGTTAACACAGAGCAGAGAGCATGTGGGAGTGGGTGGGGGGTCACCATCCATCTTTCTATGGTTCACACACACACACCTGCCACTGGTCTCTACTGTATAGCAGCTGGATTTGTTTTTTTGTTTATTTTTTTATTGTTTGATGGTATCGTTTTGCTTTTATCACTTGTCTGATGTAATATACTGTATATCTCATTTTTAGCAGAGGTGGAGAGTAATTAATGAGAAATGGTCCTATCACTGTAACTGAGTAGCATTTCTGTGTACCCACACTGTGTCGAGTACCTTGTTTGTTTGTTGTTGTGGATGGTGGTGGTGGGGGTCCAGAGTGGTCTGTAAAAAGGAAGAATTTCTATTTTATTTCATTTTTACAAACCTTCCTGAAAAAGAAGAAATACAGATTAGTTATTTAAAAGGTGTACAGTCCTTTCAACTGATAATTAATAAGACTGCTGTATTTTTCTTATTATTTTTTCTTATTTCTAGGATCATTTCTAGGATATATATATATATATATATATATATATATATATATATATATATATATATATATATATATATATATATTTTTTTTTTTTTGTGTATATATATATAATATATATATACTGTATTTTCCCACAATTAAACTGTTGTTTCTGTAAAGCTATGTCTCCTAAAATAATACATAGCAAACATGATTTGAAAGAAACTGCAGCATTTGTCTTATCAACATAATTAGAAAAAAAAATGTTATCTATTGATTGACAACATATTTAATTAGCTTTCCCTATATCTCTGGTCAGTCCGTTGTCTTACAATGTGCACATGATGTATTTTACAAACTTCGTTATGTAGGTCCATTTGTATTGTATTGACATTACAGAAGTCTCTCGTTAGCAGGTTCTTGTAGGCTACTTCAGTCTCTAATCCAAAACTGACATCAGGGATCATGCCGTAAAAATGTGATGCCTTATGCTAAATAAGAAATTACTGCTATGTAATGTATTTCATTATTCTGCAGCGAAACAGATCTGCATGAAATCTGTCATTGGCGCAAAGTGACGCAACTCACATCTGTACTCGACTCACATTGAATAGTGACAACGGTCTCCTGGTTTGTTTGACCCATCCACCCCCCCAACCTACCTACTTACACAGAGTTCTTAACATTTGCTAATCTGCTTGACTGATGATTCATTCTAATACTTCAGTAGGTTGTTTGACTCCCACTGAAGTTTACCAATAAATATTAATTTATGAAGATAAATGGACAGCAGTTCCTCACAAACAGGTGAAGGAGAAAGGTTTGTAATCCCAAAACTAAAATTCTTTGAGTGCATCTGCAGCTACTGAGGGAATTTTTATTTTCAGTTTTATCTAGATTTTATTAATAACTTTGCTCTGCAAAATCCAACAGAAAAAGCTTATTTCTCTCCTCAAAGGTAAAGCCATAACAATGACTTTGCTATCTCGCTGGCCCAATCCCAAAGTCCCAAAGAATCAAAGACTCACAGACGTTGGTGCGCTTTCTCGCAAATTCTTAAAGGTTTAGGGTTGTTCCAATGTCGAATTTCAAAGGGCGTGAGGGTTTAAGTACACACTCACCGAGCCCTTTCTGTGAGTCTGCATCGATGCAGACTTCTCCAAAGGGAATTACCCACAGTTCAAAGCGTTGTGACGTTTACCACGGAGACCATAGGGGAATCTGGAAATTACAAAGATAAAAAACAGCATGACACACGGCCACAGAACAGAATGGACCCGTTGTCCAGCTTTTGAATTGAAAAAATTTGGAATCAGGCATCCGTCTCCTGGGCCTTGGCCGTGTAGAAAGCTACAAAGTTATAATGCAATTATAATATGCAGTATTTGCAGAGAGGATGATTTGTTTTTTTTGTTTCACAACGCCTACAGCTGTTTGACTGTGTGGGACAGAGTAAAGTTAGCACGATTATTCATTACCAAAACCAACTGTGTTCCAGTAAACATCATTTCAACCGTGATGCTATTGTGAGTCAGTGTTCTCCCCAACTTGTGAGAAGAAGTGGACTGTTTCAGCACGCTCTTGTGTTTAGAAAACTCAAACAGGCACCAATTGTTCTGCAGCTGCTTCTCATTCACGTTTGCCTCGCAAAATGCTTTCTGTTCTTTCAGGGTCCTCGCGGTGAGGGCAGATTAATTAGCAGTTGGCTTGATTAAGGCTGATGTACAGTACCGTAGATCCTTGAGAAACCTCATCAGCAGCCATGCGAACGATCCAAGAGTAATGAGCTGTGGCAGCGATAGCATCTGTTTTCTGGGATGATGATTTTGCTAATTATGTGTTGTGTGTTTTTTATTTATTTATGTGTGTATTTTAGTCGTTTATGTGTGCAAGTTATTCAATTACAGGGCAGATGGGGGAGCATGTTGACAATCCTGCCTACTCAAGTCTGGTTCTCTTGGCCGAGGATATAATGTAACACCAGGTTGAACCCAGGCTGCTTCTGCCCGTGTTGATGCATTGAGCCCAGTGATGGGATTTAACTCAGTAAATCTACTCAAGTACTGTACGTAAGTATAATTTTGATGTACGTGTACTTTATTTGAGTATTTCCACTTTATGCAACTTTACACTTCCACCAAATTTATTTGACAGCTTTAGCTCCTAGGTACTTTGCAGATGCAGAATAATACAAAATGTAAATAAACCAAAACATGTTGATATGTTATAAGTTAAAGCTCCATTGTGGAATTGTTTGAGTTGACAAAAACTTAACAAAAACCTTTTTGTTCTTTCATAAATATGTGCTCATTCATGTGTAATTACTTCCACCAACTAATCAAAGTATATACAGGAAAACCATCACAAGAAGTACAATGCTCCTAGTCTCTCGAACTTTACTGGATGGATGAATGATTTTCATTCTCATCGAAGCATTCAGTGAACCCCTGTCCGCGCTATTATTTGCTGTATTTGTTGTGTTTCTCCATTTATCTTTTCAGGCTTTCCTTATATTTTAAACATTTGTAAGTAATGTAGTTATTCACATTCCTCTATATATGAGGGGTCACTTTGTAACAATATCTAAATAACCAGGATTAAATTGTCATGTCTCAGTGTGACGTGCAGGACGAGATTTATCCTTTGGACGTCAGTTTGACAAACGTATGATAATAATGAAATACATTTTTTATTATTATCAGACACCTATTCAACAGTTAAATGTTTAGGTGTCTGATAATAATAAAATACATTTTTTATTCTTAGTGCGGGTAAATTGGGAACGTCTGGAGGAAGCCCCTGTCCGACAGACTTTCAACTCACACCTCCGGCGGAGCTTTTGGGGCATCCCTGTGGAGGCTGGGGGCATTGAACCTGAGTGGACAATGTTCAAAGTTTCCATTGCTGAAGCTGCGGCGGCGAGCTGTGGTCTAAGGGTCTTAGGTGCCTCAAGGGGCGGTAACCCACGAACACCCTGGTGGACACTGGTGGTCAGGGAAGCCGTCCGACTGAAGAAGAGTCTTTCCAGAAATGTTATCCCGGAGGACTCCCAAGGCAGTTGCAAGGTACCGACGGGCCCAAAGGGCTGCAGCCTCTGCCGTGACAGAGGCAAAGCAGCGGGTGTGGGAGAGGTTCGGAGAAGACATGGAGAAGGACTTTCGGTCGGCACCAAGGTGCTTCTGGAAAACCGTTTGCCACCTCAGGAGGGGGAAGCGAGGAATCATCCAAGCTGTATACAGTAAGGATGGGACGTTGTTGACCTCAAATGGGGAGGTAATAGAGCGGTGGAAGGAGCACTTTGAGCAACTCCTAAATCCAGCTGACACACCCTCTGTGGTAGAGGCAGAGATGGAGGATGATGGGGGATTGTCGTCAATTTCCCTGGTGGAAGTCGCTGAGGTAGTCAAACAACTCCACAGTGGTAAAGCCCAAGGGATTGATGAGATCTGTCCCGAAATGCTGAAAGCTCTGGGTGTGGAGGGACTGTCTTGTTTGACACGCCTCTTTAACATTGCGTGGATGTCTGGTTCGGTGCCTAAGGAGTGGCAGACCGGGGTGGTGGTTCCCCTCTTCAAAAAGGGGGACCAGAGGGTGTGAGCCAATTACAGGGGTATCACACTTCTCAGCCTCCCTGGTAAAGTCTACTCCAAGGTGCTGGAAAGGAGGTTTTGGCCGATAGTTGAACCTCGGATTGAAGAGGAACAATGCGGATTCCGTCCTGGCCGTAGAACAACAGATCAGACCTTCACTCTCGCAAGGATCCTGGAGGGGGCCTGGGAGTATGCCCAACCAGTCTACATGTGTTTTGTGGATCTGGAGAAGGCGTATGACCGGGTCCCCCGGGAGAAATTGTGGGAGGTGCTGTGGGAGTATGGAGTGAGGGGGTCCCTTCTCAGGGCCATCCAATCTCTGTATGACCAAAGCGAGAGCTGTGTCCGGGTTCTCGGCAGTAAGTCGGACTCGTTCCAGGTGAGGGTTGGCCTCCGCCAGGGCTGCGCTTTATCACCAATCCTGTTCATACTATTTATGGACAGGATATCAAGGCGTAGTCGGGGAGGGGAGGGGTTGCAGTTTGGTGGGCTCGGGATCTCATCGCTGCTTTTTGCTGATGATGTGGTCCTGATGGCATCATCGGTCTGTGACCTTCAGCACTCACTGGATCGGTTCGCGTCTCTGTCCGTGGTGTCGACGTGCTCGCCTTGATTTGCCCTGATTTCCCTATGTGCAGGTAACAGTTATTTTTATAACTTATTTTATTGTTGACTTTTATGTATAATATGTAATGTTAAATGTAGATGTATAATGTTAAGGTAGGAGCTGCATTCGGTGTAGAAGACACCGTAACCTACTATTTGATACACAGTAATTGTACACATTAAGAACAATTTAATTTATTTTTGGATTCTATTGTGAAATAGACAAAGCATTGTGATCCAACCTTGTTATAATTCTTGTTAAAAAAATTCCACTATACGATCACAGTTAGACAGTTTAATAATAAAAGGGCAGAACTCCTGACAACTGCTGTGGGCTGTTTTGTATCTCTGTCCGTGGTGTCGACGTGCTCGCCTTGATTTGGCCTGATTTCCCTATGTGCAGATGCAGATGCGGCCTCACACACACAACCCAGCGAGACTGGCTGTAGAGGACTGTCACAGTGGTCCCACAACCGTCACACAGACACCCATTGGCTTCTATTTAAACATTGTGTTTATAGCATTTTTGATAAATTTATATTACGTTTTTAAGCAAAGCCTGCAAGATAGTTCAGGCAATCAAGTCAAGTTTCACTGCTACAGTCAAGCATGACACGCCCCACCGTCTGAAACACATATTCAAAACATCTTTACAGTTTGGAAGTTCTGTCCTGTAAGCTGTCAAAATGCCCAGCTCTCCTTCTCCTCTGCTTCACTGCTCTGTGAATATTTCCACAAACATCATAGCTGCTGCTTGCCTATCTTTACTCAGACTCACCACTCCACCACTCCAGCATCCACATGTAGACTCTGACTCTAGTCCCAGAGAGGAGTCTGAGTTTCTCTGCAGATGACATGCTGCTAAATGTTAACTTTATTACTGTCTATTCTTTTCTACATACAGTAAGTTGACTGTAATTTGTTTTATTTCAAGAAAACAGTTTTGGCTAATGGATATTAGGAACAGTCAATCAAATCTCAATCTTAAACCCTAAATTTAAGTTAAAAAGTTGTTTTTTGTCCTTTTGAAGTTGTACTGATTACAATTCACTATGCCTGTCTAATCTGCTGCAAAGAGAAGAGCGTCAAACTGAAATTCACTGTGTGTGCTCAAATAAGGTGAGGTGTTGAGATATGTAATGTCCTCTGCCCACACAACATGACAAATCAAAACTAAAGAGCACAAAGTATGAAACCTGCCTTTGGTGTTTGTGATACAAAAACTCACAGAACAGCTGGGCTGGTAAAATGAGGCAAATTGTCTGTTGCTGCTGCTAACAGGAAAGGTTGCTTGGTGTAGATTTAACTGGAATCATAAAAAAAATGTAGTCTAAACTAATCTTTGTATCGAGTCATGGTATGATGTACTTTGCAAGGCTATACAGTTACTCAACTTACTATGAGACTACATTGACATCGTATCTGGACACCGAAAAATATGTGATTGTCATCTCATTCCAAAATCATGGGCATTAATATGCTGCTATAACAGCCTCCACTCCACTGAGCAGGCCAAAGGAAGCTTACACAAACCCACTTACACAAACAATGCCAAAACCTTGGAAGCACACTATTGTTTAAAGAATATGAGTATTTGAACACAGGTGTATTTTTGAGATGGCAATCTTCATCGCTTCCAAGCTACTCTCACTTTCTGCACAACAATTTGTTGGAGCGTCTGCTCTGTCTATACTTACGCCCCTGCCTGTAGGTCCATTAGACCCAATAAACTTTCTCTCCATGTGGTTACTGCCTGGACTTTGATCTGTGAAGGAAACAAATGAACATTAAAAAAGAAAAAGTGTGAGAAGTTGAGCAGCTTGTGTAAACTGTCCATTTTACAAACTGTCCGATTTAAGCAAGCTGTACAAACATCCACAAACACCCCCCCCAACCTTGCAGAGCCCCAGAGGAGGGCCATATATAGGAGGACATCAAGGTCCTGAGAAACAGGTGATGGGTGGTGTGTGGATGGCGAGCGATGGGTGAACGACCTGTGGCTGAAACAGAGAAAGAAAAAGAGAGAGAGAGATGAATCAGCATGTTTTCATGTCCCTTTCTACGCACCGGTGGTTTGTTTCCCAGAAAGACTTAATTAAACCCCTTCCTCACACACACACACACACACACACACACACACACACACACACACACAGCCATAAATCTATGTAAAACATACACCCACAGCCCCACAGATCCTGTACAAGCATGATTGGAAAGACATACACAAGTCCTCAGGAGACAGACATGCAGGCATATCTTCCCACCAGATTTAAGTGACATAACTTAATGTGCTTTGCATCTTACATATTTCCAGCTGAGCGAGGAAGAAGACTATTGCATCTTTACTAGGGGAAGAAGTACTCTAATACACTAAACAATATGTACAAGTTCTGCTTTCAAAATCCTACTTAAGTAAAAATACTTTTTAAGTATCAAAAGTAAAAGTACTCTTTCTGCTGTAAAACATCCTCTGTGACTGATATATTACTGTAGGATATTATTAGATTGTTAATACCGATGCATCAATGCATACTGTAAGTTGCATTTTTCTGTTGTAACTTGTCAAGGTGGAGCCAATTTTAACGTCTATTTATATACTGTCTGGTAATTTTGTCCAGTAGTTTTCCCAATCTTGGTGTCGGGCCCTTGCAAAGGGTCACAAAAGAAATCTGAGGGGTCAGGATATGAATAACAAGAAAGGAAAGAACGTTCTGATATGCAAATCTGAAATATTGGATTATTTGATTTTTTATTTTTGAAAGGAAACCATATGAGAAGTTTAGTTAAGAAGTACTTCTTTGATGGAACAGCTAACATCTCATAGACTCATCTGAAACATGTCAAAAAGGCCCAGAAAATGCTTTTTAATTATTTATTTGAAAAGCCAAAAATGAAAAAAACGTTGTCAGATGTAGTGATGTAAAAAATACAATATTTGCCTGTGAATTGTAGTGGACTAAAAGTATAAAGCAACATAAAATGGAAAGTAAAAGTATACCTCCAAATTGTATTGTATTGTATTTGAGTACTTGCTTGCAAGCATCCAGACAGCCATACGATTTGCATCCTCTTGTTAGTATTTTCTTAGGTTTCATCTGCTGAGTTCAGGTTCGATATCAAGGACAGACAGGAAATATGAAAGGGCTTGGGTTTCAGCTGCTTCTAACACTAAACTCAAAACTAAACCACCAGGAAGTACATGCTTCTCTGTTTGTGAGTTTCTTTTTATCTCACTTTTTTGTAACACTTTTGTTGTTGTTGTTGTTGCTCTTTTTCAGTTTTTAACTACTGCATGTGAAATTACAGTCAAGTGAAACCTGACAAAACTCAGTTGTTTTCTTTGGAAAAAAATTTGAATAAACTATACTATTAACTTACTACATTCCCTGCTCCATCTCACCCAATAGTTTAGTTTAAAATTGTTATAATTTTTAGGCATGTAGCTCTTTGTGAAGGTTCAGTTTTGCTCCTGACGTACACTTTGTTAGTGCCCTTAAAGCTGTGACCTTTCAGTTGAGGGCAGCCACCGGGGCTGTGCATGGAAAATACACTTATTAAAATATACAAGCAATACTGGAAATGTCAAAAAATATTTGCTGTAAGTAAAATACCTCAACATACATCATAATGAAGATGGGAGAAACAGAAATTTAAAACAGAAGCAACAGAGGTCGAGATAGCTTGACCTTTAGTCCCTAGTAAATAAGTAAATAAGTAAGACTTATTGATATAGCACCTTCTACAGAAAAAAAATCACAAAGTGCTCTACAACAAAGTTAAATTTCATAAATAAAAAAATCAGACAGCCATAAAAACCCTTGTCTAACTAAAAGCCCTGATATGGGTCGAGCTACATTACCCATAATGCAACTAGCGTCTTCTTTTAGCGTATCTTTTTTTAACCCTTTCCTGCCAGGTTAAACCTATGCCTTCCTAACTCAGTGGTGAAAAGTAACTAAGTACATGTACTCAAGTACAGCACTTAAGTACAAATTTCAGCTACTTGTACTTTACTTGAGTATTTCCGTTTAAAGCTACGTTATACTTTTATTCCACTTCACTTTGTAGACAATTATTGTACTTTTTACGCCACTACATTTGTGTGACAGCTTAAAGTAACTGACTTTTTCTGGGATTTGGGGTGTTATTTTGTGTCTCTGGTACTTCCACACGTATACAAACTTGGAAAAAAAAGTTTCTACATCACTAGCCGAGATGGGGTGGCTAACCGTAGCACAGCCAGCGCTAGCATGCTAGCTCGTTCTCAATGGTAAAACACTGCTACAACACACACCCCTAGAAGAAGTCTCCCAGCTAATCCTGCCTTGGACCGACCAAAATTGGAGAAAGTTATCTAGCTGATGTTATCTTACCTAGCTACTGAGCATGTGCGGCTCCCAACAAAGATAGTATAGACAGATGTCTCACTCTATAGCTAAAACAGAGACCTGAAAACAGGATCTGCAGCAAATATGTGTTCTGAAAATGAAACCATGTAAACCTATTCTGGTACAACCTCAAAATACAATTAAGAACTTGAAAATGAACACAATATGGGTGCTTTAAGTTAAAAGTTCTTTGGAAATTCAGATTATTCTTATGAAATAATAACAACAATGATATTATATAATTTCCTCCACAGAGTTATTGCTTGTTGCAGCCACCATAAGCCTTTTCTAAATGAATCTAGTAAGACTGGATAGAGAAAGTTGATTATTTATAATTTGTAGCGGTGTTGTATGTATTAGCTGAGTCCCCATGTTGATAAAATAATTTTAATATCCAGTTTATCTGTAGGCGTTGTACTGTGAAAAACAGGGCTGGCAGTAGCTCAGTCTGTAGGGAGTTGCGCTGGGAACCGGAGGGTCACTGGTTCAGGTCCCCGTACGGACCAGAGTATGGTGGTGGATGGTCTAGGTAGAGCTGCCAGTTCACCTTCTGGGCACTGCCAAGGTGCTCTTGAGCAAGGCATTGAACCCCCAACTGCTTGGGGCTCCTTTCCATGAGGGGGCCTTTTGAGGGTGCCCTCACTCTGACATCACTCTGACATCTCTCCATTAGTACATGTATAGGACCTGAGCATGTGTGTGTAATTCAGGCCTGTGTAGTTTCCCCTTGTGGGATAATAAAAAAATAAAACAAACAAACAAATGGGACACATAAATATTCCAAATATAAGCAAAGAGTCACATTAAACAGACATTAACAGAGATAATGTTCTAACATGTCTTTGTGTCTCAGCTAGTATCAACATGCCACAGATGGAGTTTATTATAATCAGTACAGTAGCATATCAGCACTGTTTAAACTGTTACTGCATGTGTGCTTTATTCAGAAACAGCATGCCTGAGTAGCCAGAGTGATAGCTTCTTTGCATGTGTTCACAGTAAACATGTTAACACTTCTTAACATGATAATCAGGGGTGGAGGAAGTACTGTATTCAGAAGTAAAAGTACTAATACTATGCTGTAAAAATAATCCATCACAAGTGAAATTCCTGCATTGAAAATGAAATAAAAGTAAGTATAAATGGGAAAAGGTACTTACAGTATTTAAAGTGAAAGTACTCAATGCAGACTGTAACACTATTATATTTTAAATATTTAGTTATTATTACTCATTAATACATTAATATAAAAGCAAGATTTTTATTGTTGGATTTGTAGTTGGTTGAACTGAAACTCTTTTTAAACTATAAGCTATTGATTTTTGTCATCATGGATTATTTTCTGATTATTTTCTCCATTAATTGATTGATTGATTGTTTGGTTTGAAAATATTCCAAAGAAATAGTAAGAAATGATGTCACAATTACCCAGAGTACAGTGACACCTTCAATATAAAATAACTAAAGCTGTCTGATGTAGTGGAGTAGTACAAATTAGCACAAAATGAAAATACTCAAGTACATCCAATATGTATGTATATATGTATATATATATATATATATATATATATATATATTTATGAATACAGCACTTAAGTAAATGTGCCATACTTGTTTACATTCCATCACTGATGATAATAGTGCTTTTATGTAGCACTTTTCAAATACTTTACAAAAATATATGCAGTACAGCCAAGAAAAAGCATTGATTAGAGTAAAATAAACTACAAAAAAAAAATGAGATGGCATAAAATAAGAAAGGGGACAATGCACCAAAGTATTTCTGTTTCAGTTTGACCCCTGCAGATACAAATCCATCACTCCGCTCTGTAATAATTCAGCCCAGCTCATCCCCCTAGTGGCCACATGTCTTCATTGCTCTCTGACCCCGTCCTGCACCCTGGACATTACGCAATATTCACACAGGCAGACCCAGCACGGCATGCAGTTTTGATAAATCCATCACATACTCACTTTGAAAACCCTGCCAGTGTGATATAAGACAGACTGGTCAACTCAGTTCACCAAGGCACATGCACACAGAGAGATGTCAGTTGATCTCGCCAACTCATGTGTTCCATGAAATGTTTTTCTGTGATGAGATATTGCCTCCAAATGCAGCTCAAACACAGTCTGTTTTTGTTTATTTTTCCATATTTAATCTGTGTTTGATGGGGTGCTGAGTTGGATTGTAATCTTCAAGCCTGAGTTTAGGTGTGCGGGTTGATTGTGGGGGTATTATTTGCAACATTACCTTTCTCCCTGTCTTGGGAATCCAGCCAGCTCATATATTGGTCCACCACTTTTGGTCTCTGAAATATTTTGACAACTATTGGATGGATTGTTATGTCATTTGGTACAGACTTTCGTGTTCACTAGAGGATTAATCCTGCTGATTTTGGTGATCCCCTGACTTTTACTCTAGCGCCACCATGACTTTGACATGATTGGTTTTTATGGAAAGATCTTGATAAATGCAGGATGGATTGCTGTGAAATTTGAGGATGAATTGTATTGACTTTGATCCCCTGACTTTTCCTAATGATCAAGGTCAAACTTTCAGTTTGTGGGTTTGGGTTTAGTCTAAATACTTGTACATTGTACATCAGCTTCAGCTGTACTCTGTGTTGGGTGCTAATTTGCAAATGTTAGCATGCTAAAAATTAGAAAGTAAACATAGGTAAACATTATATCTTCTAAATATCAAAATATTAGCATTGTGACCATGTTAGCGTGCAGATGTGAGCATTTATCAGTCAGTAGGCCTACAACACCACATAGCGGATTGCTGAGCTGTTGTCCCTCAGTCTTTTTTGTTCTTGCACTTTTGTGTCACCTCAGTGTGTTCTGCATCAGATTTTCCTCTGGTTTTTAAGCTATATTTCCTCTGCAGACTTTCCATTTTTTTCTAGACCAGACATTCTTAAACCAATCCAGACTTGGGGTCACAAACGTTTGGAGTTTGGTTGCTAAAAGGGACAAACCCCCACATTGGATGGGCAACAGTAATGCACAACCAAAAAAAGTGACTCATTCTCAACAGCAGTATTGGTGTCTTCTTGTCATAAAGCAAGGGAAAATACAAAAAGCAGAAGAGGCAATGACTCTACTCAACCACCTAACATCCCAGTGGAGGTCTCGTTAGTGTGTCTACACATTTTTAATTGGTACGACCGTGATCTTGACCGAACACACACTCGACAAACCACTCACATCAACACACAGCTTCCACGTACACTTCAACATTCCTCTCTTGTTTTGTGTACTGCTACTAATTACTAATAGGCAGCTTTTAATTTGATATCATCTGGAGATCAGATTTGGTGTAATTGATCAAGGGCTCCCACAATACTGTTTAAATGACCTTCAAAGGAAATTCTGAGATCAGTCTTGAAACATTGCATCCACACATTGGTGCTGATTGTGTGCTCTAAAGTTTATTATTTTAACATTGATTGCACTGTCGAAGTCTACATTCCATTTGATGTTTGCTGTTTAGCTAACTTGTCATTGTTTGTATGTGCGCATGTGTGAACCTTCTGTTGTACAAGAAACCTGCAGAGACCAAGTCTTTCTGATTCACAGCTTTTCCCTTTTTGTCATACTCTCTACTGCTGCCCATGCTGTTCTGAAGACAAGGTGGATAATAGGAAACATGATTATGTAAAACAGCTGCACAGCAGTGTGTGTTGCAGTCAGCCTAGAAGCGGAGATGAGCCACGAGGGCACGGCAGATTCATGCAAACCAAGAATGTATGGAGGGGTTTGTTTTAACCTTATCAGTTCAGTGTGTTTGACTAGGGGAGAGCAGATAATGCATTTTTATCCCTAGTTCAACATGTTGGTAAATGCACTTTATATGAGAAGATCAATACCACTCTCCATGTGGAAAGTGGTATTAATCTTCTCATTTTAACCTCCGCCAGAATAAGAAAATGTTTCCAAAATGTCAAACTATTTAAAGACAAGTTCAAGTCAAGTCTACAAGTATTTCAGGTCTCTGAATTATGACTGTTGAAATGACTTCTTTCAAAGTTGCATTTTTTTATGCTGGCCTGCCTCTTACAAAGTTCAAGCTTGAAATCTTGCATCATGTACATATTGGCCTTTTCATTTTACACACACTATGTAAATGTACACCAGAAGTGCTCTTACAATAATACTGTCACAGCAGAATACAAGTGGATCAAAGACATAGAAAAACACTAAAATCAATGAGACTTGACTATTTCAAATCCATATCAAGTCTTTAGCTTCAAATTAATTGACCACAACAGGCTCTGTTTGGTGTAGGTGAATGTATATGTGAACTTGAGCATTCATCATTGATGTGTAGGTAATTTTGAACAACTTCATGTAGCTGTAGAAATGTAGATCATATAGAATGTTGTTTATGTCGGTTATTTGTATGTTTTATTCAAGTAAATAACACATTTACCCTCAGAGTGTAATTTGAAAAGTGGCCACAGGCGACTGAATGTTTTTCTGCTCTGTCTGCTCCCATGTTTTGACCAGCTAATCCTTGTCTGTCATGGAGCGAGGTCCAGAAAAGATGGATTTGCTCCTCCACTCACCACCACAGTTTTTCATTTACAGAACACACAGCAGCATCCTTACCCTGCTCAGCACTTTAATCCAGGTAGAATGAATAGAGAGATTAAAAAGCTGAAGATGAGACATGATGAAAGAGGGTCACAGCGCTTAGCAGAATGTGAGCAGGTGGAGAGACGGAGACGGTGTTGAGGACAGTGGAAGGCAGGCGTGCAGGTTGGAGCACAGGGCCATTTCTTCACTTCCTGGAACATGATTCTGTTTTCTGTGGAGGGAAGGTGAGATGGGTAGGGAAAAAAAACACTGAGTGCAACACCTGCTGTTTATCCTTTTTATTCAGCCACTTATGTGTCTCCATATTTCCTGTGTTCTTAAAAGGGAAACACACCCAGGGGCTCTGGATTTGTTCTCCGCTTAGGTTTGCAAGAAAGTTGCTTTCAATAGGTTATCCATGAGCTTTACATTTAGAAAGATTACTTAAAAGTCTATCTGTAAAAAGGGTTTGTATAAGAAGTACGCAGATATTTTACTGAAAATATTAATACTACAATCTTAGAAGTTAGAAGTTAAAGCCATGTATTTATTACTAAAATGTTACTTAAGTACAAAAGTAGCATCAAAATGTACGACCAAAGTACCAAAAATAAACATATCTCCATTATGCAGAACAACTTCGGAATAATACACAGCAGCAATATTATAATAAAAATTATAAAATTAAATTAAAAATGTATAATGATAAAAAAATTAGTATAGAATGTAAAATAAAATCCAAAAAAAAACCTAGTATAGTATGTCAAAATATTCATAAAAAAATCATAGTATAGTGTGTCAAATAATTCATAAAAAAGTCAACAAAAATGTTAAAAAGTCATAGAATAGTATGCTGAAAAAGTCATGAAAAAGAGTACAGAAAGTCGATAATAGTCATAAAAAATCATAGTATAGTCTGTATAAAAAGTAATAAAATATATAGAATAGTATGTTGAAAAAAAAATCACAAAAATGTCATAGTATAGTATGTCAAAATATTCATAAAAGAATCATAGTATAGTGTGTCAAATAATTCATAAAAAAGTCATAGTATGGTAAGTCGAAAAAAATAACAAAAATGTTAAAAAGTCATAGAATAGTATGTTGAAAAAAATCACAAAAATGTCATAGTATAGTATGTCAAAATATTCATAAAAAAAATCATAGTATAGTGTGTCAAATAATTCATAAAAAAGTCATAGTATGGTAAGTCGAAAAAAATAACAAAAATGTTAAAAAGTCATAGAATAGTATGTTGAAAAAAATCACAAAAAGGTCATAGTATAGTATGTCAAAATATTCATAAAAAATCATAGTATATTGTGTCAACTAATTCATAAAAAATTCATAGTATGGTAAGTCGAAAAAAATAAAAATGTTAAAAAGTCATAGAATAGTATGCTGAAAAAGTCATGAAAAAGAGTACAGAAAGTCAATAATAGTCATAAGAAATCATAGTATAGTCTGTATAAAAAGTAATAAAATATATAGAATAGTATGTTGAAAAAAATCACAAAAAGGTCATAGTATAGTCTGTATAAAAAGTCATAAAAAAGTCATAGTATAGTATGTCGAAACAAATCATAAAAAAAATCATATTATAGTATGTTGAAAAAGTCATAAAAAGTCAAATTATTATATGTCAAAAAAGTAATAGTATAGTATGTCCCAAAAGTCATAATACATAATGTCAAAAAGTCATAGAATATAATGTCATAAAATTTATAAAAAAATCATAGTATAGTATGCCAAAAAAGTCATAAAAAAGTTATAGTTGTATCCATGTTAGGTCTTAGCCTTATGGTAGGTTAGGTTAGTGCGACCTGGGAGTTCAGAACAGGTCAGCATGGGGAACCAAGGTCTTTTTGCTTTTGTGCTGTGGGAAACAAATCAAGCTTGTCTGTGCACTCTTCTCTTTTTTTCTGGTCCTGTGTCTCAACTAAAATTTCACTTCTGTCTAGGGTACAATATACTGTATGTTTATAATACATCAAGACAATGGCTAATACCACAGCCTTAGGTTCAATCAGATTCATGAGTTGGAATATTAGAGCGACACAACATCCTATTAAACGCAGCAGGGTTTTCACACACTTAAAATCACTGGGTTCAGATATTATGTTTCTTCAGGAGATCCACCTCCGGGCTACTGAGCACAATAAACTAAAGAAAGGCAAGATTGACCAGATTTTCCACTCCAACTATGGAGATGGGTCTAGGGGGGCAGCAATACTGATAAGGAAAGGTGTTCCATTTGTGTCTGGCAGTGTAATACCAGATAATAATGGCCGGTTTGTCATTGTGACAGGGAAGTTATATGACAATTTAGTTGCATCTCTATGGTCCCATCTGGGACAACCCTCAGTTCTTCTCTTGCTAGTTGGTAAACTCCCTGATCTTAACTCACATTTGCTAATATTAGGGGGAGATTTCAACTGTACTCTACAGCCAACGCTAGACAAGTCTAGCAACAGGCAAAGTAAATCTGTTTCTAATTTGAGTGCATTATTGTTGTCGATTATGCAATCCTACAATCCCAATTTGACAGTTTGATTCCTGGAGACACTCCAATCCCACTACCAGACAGTTTTCATTTTTCTCGCCAGTTCATCGTTCATACTCGAGAATTGATTTTTATTTGATTGACCACAGTGTTACTCTTAATAAAACGACGTTTACTCAGTTCAAACTTTTATTGGGTGCACAGCTAGCTTAGACACACATGTCCGCCATTTACCACACAGCTAACATCCAACCACACGCACACAGGGAAAAACCTTCTGCCGTAGTGAACAGTGTAGCGGGGAAATAACATGTTAACACACAAGACCATCTCTTAACTATCTCAGAACTAACTGCCAGTATCACGCCATAGTGATCTCCGACCACAGTCTTGTCCAGTTAGACATGGCATTCCCAAACAATCCCATGCCTGTCTATAAAGAATGGCTATAATTGCAAAAAAATAATAACTTTTCCATAAAACAGACAGAACTGTTAAACTGTATAACTGTATAAAACAAAGCCATCATATTATGAACACGGCGAAAAGGCAGGAAAATGACATCAACTTAGACAGGCAGCAGCATGTAGGGCAATTCCTTAAAATCCGTCTTTCATCAGATTCCTAATCTAGTCCTCACTAAATTTAAAATAATTTGACTGGAGTTAGTTATTATTTTTGTGTCATCAATACCAAATTGAATCTAATTGGATGGGAATATACACAGACTTCTCATAAAATCACACTTGAAATCATATCTTGCCACTCGGTCAGAATCTTATTAACCTGGAGTTTCAGTCTCTGTCACAATAAATAAGCTTTATGTTTTATTTATGTTTTATATATGTTTTATACATGTTTTAGGCATATTGGCAGACAGCCATTTAAAATGTAGCCAATGGCATATAAAGACCCTTTTTCTCCATGTCCACTGTAGTTTCTCAGCGTGCTCTCTAGTAACGTGTGTGGTAGCTTTGTCATTTGCAAGGCTACTTTTAATTTTATACTTTTAGTAAATTTCCAAGCCTCTACTTTGTTACTTTTACTTGAGTAAAGAAGTAATATCAGAACTTATACTTTTGACAGAGTATTTTTTAACACAATTATTTTGTACTTCTACTTGAGTACGGGAAGTGAGTACTTTTGCCATCTCTGCCCAGGTCTCAGTGTTGGGGCCAATTATTTTTATTCTCTACATAAGTGACTTATGTAAAACATCAGAATTTCTTAAATTTTTCTTATTTGCAGATGACACAAATATTTTTTGTACTGATGAGGATTTGTAGCAGCTTCTGGAGTTAATTACATCTAAAATGAGCAACTAAAAAAGATGGTTTGACACTAATAAATTATCATTAAATTTGAGTAAAACCAATATGTTGTTTGGAAATTGTAAGTCAAATAATCAAGTGCATGTTAAGATTTTGTTGAATTTCAAGTTGCATAAATCATGTATAAAGCAAAAAACAGACTACTAACAGGTAATATTCAGAACGTATTTTTTGATAAAGGGGGGTTATAAATTAAGGGATGTTCCCACGACTATAAAAAGTCAGTTCATTACAATAAGTGATGTGAAAAATAATCCACTTCAAAAAAGGTTCAAAGCAATGATTTTCAAACAATATAGGAAAGGAGGGCTTTAACAAATGCAATGTGTTCATTGACGTATGTGTATGATTATGTGTGTATATATTATAAGATAAATGTGATAAGTATAAATAAGATATAAATGTGTTAAATTAAATAATATTAATATTAATTTACTGAGTTATGGAAAAGGGGTAGGATTAAATAAGTGTATACTTCTTCCTTCAGACATGTCTATGTTGGCTAATGTTACTTATTGTAAACCAACAAACAAAACAAAACATCAAAGAAATGTACTAATAAGTGAGATAAATGTAAAAACATTTTTATATGTCTGAAATAAATTTCTTCTTCTTCATTCATAACATAGTATGTCTTAAAAAAACAAAATGTCAAAGTATAGTATGTTAAAGTCACAGCATGATATAAAGTCATAAAAAGTCATATTTCATGATATAGTACTTCTTTTACTAGTTTTTTTGTGTTTTAAGGCTTTGTGAAATAAGGAAAATCCACATCGTACTTTAGTCCTAGTTTATATAAACAAGTTTGGGATTTTGGGCGTTTTTACACCGACAGCCTTTAGTTTGGTTGAGTTTGTTTGCCCCGCTGGTGCGGTTCGTTTGGGCAGGTGGGAACGTGGCAATCGAACACTGGTGCGCACCAAAAGCGGACCAAACAAGCGTACCGAGACCTGCTTAAAGAGTTGGTCTCAGTATGCTATCAATCAAACTCTAGAGCAGTTAATTTGTGGTGAGAACGTGATCCGTACTTGAACCGCATCAACTATACAAACTCTGCAAAACTGAGCTAATGTCTCCTGTAGTCAGGTGTGTTTAGCAATCTGCGATGCAGCAGAGCAGCAAACTGTAGCAGCTTGCAGTGTTTCTATTTCAGAAATAGACTGCGGTCAAGCTCACCGTCCTTCACTTGTATCGCCGTGGTCAAACCAGCTGACACTAAAATTGCAGACAGACGCCGGCAGAGCAGAGCGAAGTCTCGGTGACCAGAGCAGACGTAGTCACGTCTCTTGTGAAACAACATCTGATCATTTTAATGAAATTAGCTGATTTTACCACTAGAACAGAACACAGGACCTTCTTTCTGTATTCACTTTCGTGCTCCCGCCCCCAGACATATCCGACCAATAAGAGGGCTGGAAGTTTCTGATTTGTAATGACGCAATTTGGTATGCTTGGATTTTTCCAGGTGTGAAACCAAACCAAACCAAACCAACCGAAGGCAAATTGCTCCAAGTTTAATAACTCTGAACTAACTGATTCAGACCAAAGCAAACAAACTACAGGTGTGAAAACGCCCTTACCTCATACAACCCCACTTCAAAAAATCTTCTATCCCTTTAACCTTTATTTTAAAAAGATAGGCAAACTAAAATATCCATGTATGTGTCCTTGTCCTTGTATGTAAACAGATAGGAAGTTTACTTTGTGTATTGACTGATAAATCCACTTTACCTTTTACAATTTATATGCCATTAATCCTTATGTAATTCTAACATATTTTTCATACTTGTATTTTTTTGTTTTGTATGCCTGTAAATTGTCTTTGCCGGTCGCTTGCCTTAAATAGCCCCTTGAGGATCTAATAAGTAATTTGAATGGAATTTAATTTAACCTAAATGAACAACGACTTTTTTCTAAAGACAATTAGAGCCTTCAATTATCAAACAGAAAAACAACTTTACAGAGGAAAATCATTTTAATCAGTGTGAATATATATATAAAAAAAACAGTACCAGTACTGTACTGTAAATCTCAGACATTGTGGACAACCAACTCCCATTAATCACTTTGAAATCATAAAAAAAAAGATAATATACATTTCCAGGAAGTCAAAGTTGGCTCATCATTTACATAATGACATAATCACAGTTCTGACAATTTAGTTTGTTATCTGAAGCAAATTTTCTGGTTGTTTCTTCACAATAGAAACAACTGAAAACAATCCAGTCGTACATATACAATTTTTAACAACTCATTGTCATATTCAGTCTTTAAATCTTTATTTTTGTAAAAGCAAGAGGTAAAGGAATTCACTAGTTTTCAATGCAACTCTACTCTGAATCATCTCAATTCCCAATTGTTTTTAGAAAAACAAGATTTTAAGACATTAAAACAGTTGATTAAAGTTATTGGCTCCTTGCATTTCCTTACATGGTGATTGGATGTTTGTTATGAAACAATTCAGCAATCAAATAAATTGTCCTCAAGCAACATACAAGTATTTCACCCACTGAATAATGATGAGTTTAGAAAATCTGACATGTTAATTACAATTTAAGAAGCCTCATTTCTAAAGCTGAACTCTGTGATAATAATCTGTTATGATTTTTCTGACTGTGCAGACATGCATGCTTCTATGTCAGGATTCAGAACATTTAAGAAAAGAACTTTCCCATCAAGAGCTGAGAATGGTTGTTTTTTGCCAACAGAGCTGAAAAGATTTAAAGATTTCTGACAGGACGGGAAGAGCACATGCTTGTGCCCAACAGTGACATCCGTTAGTCAAACAAAACCTACATTTATTGTTATAGTGTTACCTCTTGTGTTACCAGGTTTGCTACATAAAGACCGCTTTTAGACAATCACAGGAATGTTTTTAAAGTTTAGTTCAGTACATTTGATTTGCAATTGCCCTGAAAAGGTAAACCCTCCAGTCTGGTAGTCCAAGTTAAATCAAACTACTACCAAGTAAAGGAGAGCATCACTGTGCAAATAAAATAAAAATAAAAGGAAAAATGCTCATTTTAACAAACAAATGTTGAGCTCCATTGACAATAGGAGGAGAAAAATCAGCTAATTTTACTTTCTTTTATCATGCAAAAGTGAGAATGGCTATAACACAGCAGTTTTCATTGTTTTTTTTGGCTTGTATAGCCTAATAACAAAGTGAATCCTTTCCATGACTGAGACAGCAACAATTCAGCCAAAGAGAGAGTACTGGAGGAGACAGAGCAGCTGAAAATAATCCAGCAATTTACAGGACAAAATGTATCATTGTAGAACACTTTGGAAGCAAAAACATGAGACAATAATTAAGTGCAGTGGGAGAACATTGTGTGTAATCCTATAAATCATCTCCTGACCTCCAGGTGGAGAAATGCCGCTGTAAACTGTAAAATACAACTTGCAGACAGACAGGACCTTCAGCTTGACAAATTGGCTGATTTAACAACAGCTAGGGATTGTTACACAGGCACCGCCATGTTTTGACCAACAGCCTTGTGATAAGGGCTGAAACTAATGATGATATTCATTATCGATTCATGTATTACGTTTTTTAAATTAAAGCTAGAATGCAGGACTTTTACATACGTGCGTTACATTCAAGCCCTTGCCAAAGAAAGCAAATATGCATATTTTTCAAAACGTAGAAATATTCCTTTAAGTTGCTTAATCGATAAACGTAACTTTGTGATAAAGTAAATGTTATATGCTAGCTAGCTTACCTAGGATAGACAAAATGTTTTTTCTACCCTGGGGTTTCCAGATTGTGACCACAAGAGGTTGTTATTACAACGTACTGGGTGGGAATTTCCAGCTTAGTCTTTACTTCTGTCTAGCATGGTACGGTACAGAATGAGATGGTGTGGAAATCCAGATAGACGTCATTATACTCCAGCATTTGAAAAGTCTGCCAATATTCTGAGACATGGGCGAGGACGTCCTATACGACCACATGATGGAAAATGGTTGTCGGGCTTGACACAAAACTTCATCTTTACGGATGTTTGAGGAAACTGCTGAATAAAAAATGTTGGTGTAAGGCATAATCCAGAAACCATTACCAGATCCACAAATAGTCTGTGGTGAGAGAGAACGACCACTCACCAGGCCACATGCTGCTAAATGTGGGCTGCGACTGTTAATTTTGTCTATTTGGTCGGGACAGAACAAAAAGGAGAGTTTCCCCATGATGACGTTTCAGGAGGTTAGGAGTTCAGACCGCACGGGCAACACAATGTCCATAAATGGCTTCCACTTGACAGGCTGACACCACCTCGTCACCCCGGGCGAGAGGTCCAATTGGTCTCCTGTCACAGACTGGAGGACTGGGAGGGATGGTGCGGTCCATTCACCTGGGATGGAGGAGAAAAAAGCTGAGGTTAAAACAGATCACATGAGCCAGAAGTTTTACATCATATTAAGTTTGATTTGTTATACTATACTGCATTTCACCTTGTACTATATCTCATATTTCATACTGTATTGTACTATATTATGTTAATATGTCCTACTGTTTTAAGATTAATGTATCCTTTATTAGTCCCACAAGGGGAAATTACAATTTACACACAGGCCTGAATTACACACACATGCTCAGTACCTATACATGCACTAAATGGAGAGATGTCAGAGTGAGTGCATTATATACAATAATTGTGGACCTCAGGAAGAATAGTTGTTACTAGCGTAGATAAAATAAAAAATACATAAATATAGTTTATCAGATTTCCACATTAATACAGACAAATAATGATCATTATTGATTCTTATACTCCACTACATCTCAGAGGTAATTAAATGTGTCTAACAGCGTTAGTAACTTTTCAGATAACTTTTTCATCCCCCCCCCCCCAGTGAAAACCATATATCTCCAGATGTGTTGATGCCAAATGTTTGTAATAAACTGAAGGATGTGTTGGGAAAATTCTCCTCCTTCTTAAGCTGAATAAAGTCTTTAAAAAGCCTCTTGGATCAGCTGGAAAATGCATCGTCACAGAGCTGAAAAAAGGGCTGTTTTTATTGACAACATGAAAATTTGACTTTTTAGAGATACGTAGTTCTAACAGGACAGCGATGCTACAAACATATGATGATCTAATAGACTTTTTTTGCTAAGTAAAAGATGTGAATATTGCTTCCGCCACTGGGTAACAGAATCAACTGTTTAATTAAAATGAACAGCAAATATGTCCCTTTAGAAAAAAAATCACAGCCCCTCTCTGGGCCAATTGTTAACAAAAATGTCACAGCAGTGACATAATAAGCACTAATAGGTTTTTGTAGTGGTCGACTCTAAAGTAGGTGACAGGCTCAGCATTGTGAATCATCTGCACTCAACTAAAAACTGGAGAATATACGTACATTTGGGTGGGTCAAGTCAAACACATTCTAAATATGAGAAACACCTCTCCCTATTCTGGCTTGCAGTGATAGTTGCAACAGTGACAAGTAGCTTCCCGGGTAATCTGGACCACTAGAATACATTTCTAGGATAAAGCCTGACCTAATGTCAGCCTTGGCCCCCTTGCTTCCGCGCTGTGTGTTGCCGATCTCAAAATGCAATATATCATAAGAAAGGACACAATAATGTCCCCTGTCTGCATAACTACTTCCCCTTCCTTGATTTTGTCTCCTTTGCTGTTATAACTGTGGCACCCTGACTGCAACCGTGACAACCTGATAGTGTTACAAATTCTTCTGACAAAACAAAAGGTGGAAAAGGGGCTTGTTTTTTTTTCCTTTTGATGAAACATCATCTTTGAACATTTTGTACCTTTTTGAATGGGAGATTTTTATCTTTCCTATGCAAGCTACAATTAGCTGAGGTCAGAGGTAACTCAAGCTCACCTGTTATTCTCTCATGTTGCTTATCAGTTTTACTGGTGGAGTATTATATCATTGCGAATTACCTCGGGACTGAGTGTGCGTGTGTGTTTGTAATGAAGGGCTGGTGTAAGCTCTTAAACTAAGCTTTAAGAAGCTTTACACTATCAAATAACAGATTGTTTTGCTACTTGGGGACAGCTGAAACAAGCTTTGACACAACATTGTTATATCATCAGCTTTTAATTGTATTTAACATATTTACACATCCATCAGATATGGAGCAACATTATCATAAAGTTTGTGATCATACGATCCTATATTCTCTCTCTTTTAGCTCTGGGTTAAGTCTCTATCAATTAAGGGAAATATCTGACTCTTCTCTAGCATTGGGACTGAAATATGTGCCATCAGAAACTGAATTTGAATAATTTATATTTGAATTTGAATTGCTAAACTTGAATAATTGCATTGAAAAACTAAATTTGAATCACAAAATTTGAAAATGTATTGTTTAATTTGATCACTGCATTGAAAAACTGAATCTGAATAGTATGTGAAATTGAATTTTTTTTGTTTGGAACAAAAGTCCAATAAAATTTGATCCTCACTGAAAATTCAACTCTCTACATAGCTTCACATTCAGTTCTCACAATTCAAATTCAGTGCTCAAAATTCAATTTCACGTTTCTGTGACAGACATCCGGGTAGTTGAAGGATGAAGGAAGAGCAATCGAGCGTAGAACGATTGATAGAGATCAGTGGCGCAGGTACACGGAACTCCTCTTCGCCAATCAGCACCTACGTTTTGGAGCACATTTTCTCAGGTAACCAATAATCTATGTTCCAATAATCCAATAATCTGCTGAGTTTGTCTGTGATGTGGTGTGTGTCTCCCAAAAGGCTTCCTTTTTAGTGAACAATAGGAATCATTATTACCTCTCTCTCTACTCCGCTCTATTCTGGCACCAGCACCGTAATTAAGCCCAGCAGAGCCAACTACCCTATGTGATACATTCAATTTTAAACAGCTGTCTTAAATTCAAAACAGTCACACTGCAACTCCTTCACATGGGTCAGAGGACAAGAATAAAACTTAAAATAAAATCTTTTGTGACTAAGTGTGAGTTACATCAGTCTTCTTACAGCTCCAAAGCCTTGTTAAAATACAGCTATTGATCCCAATGTCTTCATCCAATTGTCTTCAAGTTAGATCCATCCAATTCAAAAGGGAACTCAACATAGTCCACCCTGGACAATATCACTTTGAGTTTGTCAGCTAACTGATTTATACGTGTCATTTCTGATAATGCACACAAACAACACACATACACACAGTAAACAAGTTATTAGCTGATTGTTACACAGTGTAACCCTGTATGTGAAAAGACCCTGCTTTGCTTTTCTACCTTCAAAAAAAGCTGATGAATAGTGCTTGGAATAAAACACAATGATGTGAGAGTTTAGATGGGAGATTATATGAAGTGTTTAGATTTGGCATGTGAGAAAATCTGTGAGGGGTTAGGTTTCCATTGAAATCACAATAAGCTGGGGGGAGGCTGGGCTATAGGGTATGTAGTATAACTGGAAAACCAGTCCAACTCCTTCTTCCAGGTAATGCGATACCAGTGTATTGTATGTCAGGTAAGCAACTTTCATGTCCAAAATGAGAACTTTATGGATTTCAAGAATTACTAGATGGAGTAATGATTTCATAAAGTTTTATAGACCATGCAGTCTCAGAATAGAGTGAGGTGGTTATAGAGGATATGCCAATGACATATCTGTGTGCGTCTGTGTGTGCATTGTAGATTCATCTCTGTAATATACTGTTTATATACAAGTGTATTTGTGTGTGTTCTGCTGCTTACCCGTGCGTCATACTCCAGAACAAATGGAGGAATGTCGATCTGCTCAGGTTTGATGCAGGTGAAGAGCTGCTGCAGGTTGTCCAGGTAGCGAACCTTGTCCTTCATCCCAGACACACTGAAGGTGGTGAAGAACCAGGTTGAGACCTGAAATGAGCAGGGGAAAAAGAAGAAACAGAGAGGAAATAAGAAAAGGACACTTTGTCGGTTACAGATGGCATTTGATGTTGATTTACCAGGATAATTAGCTTGCCATAACCAACAAAGACAAAACTTTCTAAAGCAAACAACATAACAAGATTAAGTGTAATGAACCTTTAACGATCCCGAAGGAGAAGTTTGGTAAATGGAGCAAAAAGTATTGCAATTCCAGTAAACAGGAAAGAAACAAAGGAAAAAAAGAATGAAAATAAATGTTGTCTTTATAAGCCAAAACATATAGTGATTAATTATGACAATGCAATAAGCAGAACGACAATAACGCTTCTAACTCGTATGACCAGCAATTCTACTTTTACTATTAATACTGCCATTTATTATGCATGGTACTTGGTAACAGGAATGTAAACGCTGATATGATCATCTAGGCCTGAATATACAGTAAACTCTGTTGACACTGCGAATATCAAGACATACTCTTACCTTAGAGCGAAATGTTGGATGTACAAAGTAGAAGGCCTTTAAATTCTTTGTAAACCTGAAATATATAAAACAGAATACTTTACAGAAAGGAATGATTAACTCTTTTTTTAACCCTGTGCTTGTTGTGTCTGTAACCCTTGCAGCAACGCGAGTTGCTAAATGTCCAAAACAAATTTCTCCTTAGGGAGACCAATAAAAGTACTTTAACTTTGGATTATTATAGAGATGACAGATGACAATTTTTTTGCCCTATTTGTGAATTCTAACACATTTTAAGGAGAGCCTAGACATGAAAATGAACATATTTTGTGCATAATTTTGGTACTAGAAGTTACACCTATACCATATAAACGTGGTGTAAGCCCCAATACCAATTGATCCTGATCAACCTCACAGGTGCTGCTTCCATTCAATGATCACTTAATTTGATCAGACTATCCCTTCTGTAAGTTAAGTAAATAAATAGGCACACTGCACATGTCAGTGAATCCAACAATCAGTTGACACAGTGCCCAGTGTGTATTGCAACAACTGATGATTAATGATTTTGTCAGCCGGATGAGCCATTTTTCACCACTTGTCTCTTTAAATTATGGAATGTGGTCTAGACCTACTCTATCTGTAAAGTGTCCTGAGATACCTTGTGATATGATTTACACTATAAATAAAATAAAATTGGCTTTTCATCCAGCCACCAACCAGATTGTCAATTTGTACACAAATATATCCACTCTGCATTTCAAATTTTCTTTTTTTAAATTGCCAATGCTTGAATGGCTGAGTTGTCTACAAATGTTTCTGTTAGTGTTAGTTACTGCAGCTGCCACAGTAGTGTTTTTACTTTGCTGCACTGATCTGATTTAACAAGATGTTAGAATCAGTGATCACCTAACTGAAGGTAAACTTCAAAATAGCCAGCAAAGAAAACATTTTAGTCACTACTGGCCAGAGGTGTGGAAAGGAATAGACTAGTAAATGGAGAGCTTTACCTTCAGACAAAGCTCTTTTTACCAGGACAGTTTGGTTCAACACAACCAAAACCACAGATGGTGCACCAATCCAGCCTGTCAATCTCACACACCACACTATCACCTTATGAAAAGACAGACCCCAAGACAATTGAACAAGCAATGCAGTCCTAACCAGCAGGGAGCAATTCACCATTATCTGGGAAAGTACCATGAACTCAGAAGCAGAGGTGCTGACCCCCATCCCAGCCACTTCACCCCCAACTGCCGCAGTGCGTGTCGGAGGTCTCGGTCCAATGAAGCAAGAAAACCACATTATTGGCAGAAAGCAGAGATGCAATCCTGACGTCACCCAACCAGTAAAAGCCAGTTAAACCAGTGCTTCCCTAATAATTTGGAGCATACTCTCAGCTTCGTTGTTTAAAAGATGGGAGCCATAGTCTGCCAGATGAGAAAAAAAAAATGGTGGTCTGGCTGGGGGAAGCTGCACCTACTCATATAACACAAAACAGTCGGCCAAGAGAGCGAGGAACTTAATCTCTTAGTTGATAAACTAACTCAGAGAGGAATCAGGACTACTAAACCATGATTTCGGCTCTGGTCCCACACAGGACCCTAAGGGGACAAAAATAATGATCAACCCCATTGGTCTCCTGGAGAAAGTAATCAACGTCTTGCCAAACTTTTGTGTTCATGTTTGGCTTTGGTCTGCTCATTAGGTTGTCTGGAGCCAAAATGAATCTTCAGCAAATGAATACTTTCATGGGTTGAACATGCTGGACATGTATATTTAGTCGATGTCCCACAGTGGGGAAAACCTTTCATTCTGAATTTGTTTTCCAGTCCAGAAAAGTGTACATGACTCTACTGAACCACAATGGTGGCTCTAAACATGTTGGGAAGCTGTTTTTCTTTGAGCCCTCTGAAGTTTATTCAGTGGTTAGAAAGAAAAGGTGCGAACTGTGATTTGTCAGTCCATAGGTACTGTATGTTTAGCTGATATTTCCTGAAGTATTAGTGTTAACTCTAGACTACCCTTCTACTTATATTGTAAAGTTTGAAGATGAGCTTTGCAAAAACAACATGTTGCCGGTTATTCCAGCTTGTTATAGGCTGCATTATTGTGCACATGACACTAAAAAAGGAAAGTGTTCATATCTACACTTGTACTTATTTGTATGTGAATCATCCAGTTTCTTTTACCAATGACTTTTGATTTCATTCTACTCTTATTCAACGGTTTGTCTTTCTGCTCTTTCAATTGTCACTCTGGTTGAACCATTGTACAGTGTTTTGTTGCTGTTCACTGAATCATAGAAAGCTACTAAGCCTAGGTCACTGCTAAATGTCAAACAATAATGTTTAGAAGAAACAGGTTCCGTGTTTTTCTACTTAAATTGTTCCAAACAGACAGCTAAAGTCTAATGTCTAAGTTTCACAAATAATCAATATTATTGTCAGCTTTAAAACATTAAAATCAGCTGGTTGGTGGCAGTCAAACTATTCATAATTGCAGTCCCTCATCTCATAATAAGGTTCCATTAGCCAGAGCTAAAATTTGCAGAGAGTTTGGGGAACTTTAAACAACCTTGACATTTAAAGGTTATTAGCATTACACACTGAGCTGCAACTCTCTGTGATGAATCAGCAACGTGTACATGGTTATTCTTTATAGCTGAATGGGGTTTCCATGTTCCAATGAAAAGGAAGCTGAATGAAAGTGTCTTCATTCATATTTTAGCAAGTTTGTGTAACACTCTTTTTGTTAGCTCTCTTAATTCTCCACTGTGTGACTGAAATAAACAGCAAATGACTTTTACAGGTTTTGGGTGACATATACAGTTTATCATGTGAAATAAAGAGAAAACATCAGGAATATGTTCCTACATTTTAATGTCTTAAGGGCTTAATTGACTGAGAGAATAAGGTTATTAAGGTGTAGCGAAACCAACTGAACAACTAGTTTCAGAGAGTTATGAATAGAAAAACACAGGGGTTAAAAAGTGTATAATGACTGCGTGGAGTTTCCCCACTAACACAGGAAGCCTGTTCCGTTGTGGTTACTAGAAACTAGAAAGAGACTAGAACTAGAAAGGTTTAATTAAACCATGAAGGCCTGGAGTTTCTCTCTAGCAAGAAAATAAATAAATTCAAAGCTCTGACAGTATAGTCCATTTTCATTTTCTGTTTTGTGCCGTAATGCCTTTGTGTTGATGTTGAAGGGTTCTATGCAATACAATAAAACTGCTTCACATGCTTACGGTGAATTAAACACTAAAAAAAGATAGTTCCTATTAATTACAACTTGGATCAACTTTCAGACAGGTTATAAACAACAGTTAAGCCATATTATTTAAAACATTTCATTTAGAGGTGCAACTGAAAGTGAGGGAACTTAAATATAATTTTATTTCTATGATACAATCTCTCTGTTATAAGATACCGATGCCTTATTGCACAGGGAAAGTGTTTACCCTCAATGTTTGGTCTGTAAATTGTGATGGATGTTACTTACTACTTGGGTGTGGGTAATAACTCAATTTTGTTTTATCTTTCAGATAACTCTGATAGGGTTTGTTTAAAGCAGTCTGATCATCTGTTTGTGTTTCTTGCCTAAAATGCAATTTTTCCATGACTGCAGTGTTGCATCAAACAAGAATACATCAAGAAGAATTTTAAACACATTTTTTCTGCAATTTATCCCAACTTATCTGGTATCTTTGAAAATTCTAGGTGCTTGACTAAAGTTTAAAGTAAGTTCAAACAAAGTTTAGCTGCACGCTGTTAATAACAATAGGTTGAAGGACATAATTATCACTTTACAGTAGACAACACAGAACTGAGAGTCTAATCTGATGGCAGAGTGTAACTCTTAACAATTGTGTTTTTTATGGATGTGGCTTCTATTCATCTTAATTAAAATAGTCATCAATGGTGAACCTGAGAGCAGACTGCAAACAGAGCAATGCAATGCTGTGCTGGTACCAATACTCAAACTACTGTAACTACATTTGTAGAGCATTTGATGTGATGCTCTGAATGTGATGGTACATCATAGTGAGAATCTGAAATAAAAATTATAAAAACAATCTTTGAAGCAAGACATTAGAATAACTTATTTAGATCCAGGGTCTTTTGGTACTTTTGGACTGTGTCTGTCAGGTCTGTGATACAACAAACTTAAATGTGAGAAAACTGTTTAGCAAAACTCTGGCTCAATATGCATTTCTTTATTTTATTTAGATGACGTTTCAGCCCTCAGGCCCTAAGGCCTTCTTCTGGGAACTCCTTCAAGACTGTTGGGAAACCATTTCAGGTGACAACTTCTTGAAGCTCATCAAGAGAATGCCAAAAGGGTGCAAAGCAGTAATCAGAGCAAAAGGTGGCTACTTTGAAGAAACAAGCATATAAGACATGTTTTTCAGTTATTTCACACCTTTTTGTTAAGTACATAATTCCACATGTGTTCATAGTTTTGATGCCTTCAGTGATAATCTACAATGTAAATAGTCATGAAATTGAGAAGGTGTGTCCAAACTTTTGGCCTGTACTATACATACATACATACATACATACATACAACGCATTTTCATCTTTGTACTGCAACCTCTAGACAACTATTTCCCTCAGGATTAATAAAGTTATTATCTTTTCTCTAAGGCATTCTGTGTACAGTAAAGGAAGAATTTGATTGTACAGGGAAACATGTTTCCTTACTGTGCCAATAAACTTTGAAATGTAATTAAAATAATCGCCAGCATTTCTTTATTGTGATGAACCACTGAAGGCCCATTCTTCAACTTCAAACAAATATAACGTTAAATAATTTGTTTTGTAAGTGATTCCTATGCCCTTCCTATCCAGAGATAGTTCAGAACAAGAATCTGCATTTAAAACCTTGAATCCTGTGATTAAGGCCAAGTCACAGCCAATACATCACCCCGACAACATGTTCCAAGTTTGGGTTTCCTCTTCCAAATACTGCTGCCATATTTCCAAAACCCACAGCGAAACAAAAGCGTTTCAAAGTTAGTTTTGCTTTTCCAAAAGTATACACAATGTAACCTTGGCGGTGCCATACTGTAGCATAAACAACGTGTCTGAACTTCAATGCAGCTGCAGAAGGAGGACTGATTGACGGCCAAAGGAAGGCCAAAAGAAGGTCAAATGACACCCAAATGATGCTGCATGTATCACATCCAGTCATAGACTCTAAGGATGCAAAAGAGAATTTTCATTTTGCACTTTCTTGAAATTTCATATTGTCTTATTTCTATAAACAAAGAAACAATAAAAATGACAGGGAGCTTTCAAAGCCCTTCAGACCTTTGTACCGTCTGGAAGATGTTTCTAAGAATTTTCGTACCATTTTTTATATGCAGTTCTGGCTATGAAAAGACCACAGACGTGGCTAGCCAGCGTGAGTTAGCCAAATGAATGCAAAACCAGAACGTACAGCACAGAATATTAAAATCGTGCCCTTTTGTGGGTGGGAGGTTAAAGCAATACAAGCTACAGAGTTTTCTTATTCAATCCTTGTGTGTGTGTGTGTGTATCTGAGGGATGAGACAAAACTAACGAGAGAAAAATGAAAACAATGTGAACTGAATGTCCAATATTATCAGCTTTCTATTTGAGTTCAAAGTAATCACAATTTACACACACATGATGTGCTTTAATGCTAATTAACATACTGGTACAAGATCTATGAAATGCATTTAGTGAAAGGTTTAGATTATTTTCATTTTATACTTTTTTGTCCCATCTATGCACCCCTCCCAGAGGATGTTACTCAAAATAGCAGTTATTTGCTCAGTTTAACACTAAGTAGAGTAAAATTGTCAGACTGACTTGGTGTCCACGATGTCGTAGAGGTTCTTGAGGAAGTTGGAATCCAGGTGGTTGTGCTCGCTGGTCAGTGTGTGGAAGTAAACCATCACATACTCCTTCACTGTGATGTGGTCCATCACATGGATGAAGTACAGCAGGGCCTGCAGATGCAAACACAGACCAAATCAGAGTGCATACACTTTTATAGTCCTGGATTCTCCACAATTTTCTATATATTCTTTTACAGTGTTTCATTTTTATTTGAATTCTAAGTTTGATATAATTTGGTTTAATAGCAAATTTTCACTTTACGATCACTCTTGTGTTTGTTTTATAAAGAAGTTTTAGTTTCAAGAGTTAATGTTAACAGAAGATATGAATAGGTCTGTACAGTATTTGTTTCCAACAGGTAGCGTGCAATATAATTAAATGAAATACATTTGCACAGTGTGCACACAGCCATAATAAGCGTATGACTGGCTGTAACATCAATAGCAGCATTTTATTTTGAAATAATTATTTTATTTTGTTACCTTTTCAATGTCGATAAGGGTCACTGGGATGTTCCGTCCAACCAAAATCATTACTGTCCTGCCACACATATCCACACCTGTGGACATACACATTATTGACAGGTTACACATGCACGAACGCATGCTGGTTCACACCTCTAGCGTTAGAATTTGCTGCTTTTCACTGTTTCATATGATTCTAAATTGAGCTTTTTTGGCTATTAGTCAGAAACAAAAACATGAAAACATAATCCTGGGTTCTGTGATGCACATTTTTCCCTATTTTCTTATATGTTAAAGTAAAAATAACCATTAGCTGCAGGCTTACTTCATTTGCAATTACGTAAAGATACAGTCTCTCTTATCACAGTTATGACTGGTGTATTACATAATATTAGTAATGGTTGTGCAAATTTGACAGCCTATAAAACCCCATCTGTGAAAAGCTCTGCTTGGAGCTCATTCTGCCTCCTCATGCAAATGAAAACCTGTCCCCACAAAGAAAGTGACATTTCTTTGGAAAAGACTGAGAAGTGGTCTGTATAACAGAAGTTCAGATGTTCTTAATTTGGTGTTTTATTCTGTGGCGCATTTGAATTCTTCTGAGGGCTGTGTTTTTTTAAACCTGTGTGTTCTCTGTGTCCAATGTACTCAAGTTACTGTTTTTTTTACTATGTGTTCATTCCTGTAGCACAACCATGAAAAACAAAAGGTTCTTCATGTAAAAACCAAAAGTATGGTTGTGTATTTAGAACCATATCATGTTTTTCGTCTAATATATGCACTTCTCCTAAACATCCTCAGATCTTTTATTGCACTCAGATCTTCCTGCACCGTTACACTTTAGATGTTTTGGTTTTGTCTTGATGCTTTTTTTATTTTGTCTAACATTTGTAGTTCTAAAGAAACATTTCATTTCAACTGTCTTCCTTACATCTAAACACATACACTTTGAAATAAATAGCCTGTATTGAACATAAAGTGGAAATCCAATCCAACATCACCCGATATCAAACGGTGATGTTGCCTCACCCAGTCGATATGTATACATTTTAGTTTTGAGAGGACATAGTCATATACTGGTAAATAAAAACAGAGGGCTCTAGTCATAATCATCCTCATAAGACAATTAACCACAACATTACATTTATGGAATTTATTGTGTTTGACTACAATTAAAAAACATTCCTTTTTAAATCAGAACAAAGTGGGTTTAATCATTTCCCTGATTTGAGAAAGCTGGCCATGGAAGTTTTCAAATATAATTTAATTCTGAGATCATGGGCAAATTGGCTTTTTACCCCCATTATTCTTTTTTACCTTGAATTTGATTGTGAGCAACTGCAACTAAATAATTTCCCTGAGATCAAAGTATGATGATAACCAAATTACACTGGGGCTAAACTGTAAACAACACTGCCACCTACTGTTTGATAGGTTGGTATTTACGCATGCAGGTGTTCAAATGTTTCTAACTATTCTCAGCGGGCTTCCATGGCAGGGTCAGCATGAAGGGGACACTAGTTTGCAGGTATAGATCAGAATATGTAAAACTATTAGAAGTGTCTCACAAATAAGGAGTCGTTTTGAAGGTAACACTGCCTCACAGAAATAGATAAACTGACATGTGCAAGGACAAGAAGAATATAAAAATGCAGTTATTCTGATGTTCATTGGTCACTCTTGTACAGACATCCGTGTGTGTACTTTGTCATGAAAGTTAGTTCACTGTTTGAATAAAGCTGCAAATGATCTATATTCTTTGGGCTTGTGACAGATTTCCTGATCTCAACCTCGATTTCACTGTTGCACCTTGTGATAGCTAAGAAAGGAGATGGGGAAGTTTTTCATTTTTTGAGACAAACACATACCAGTTTGATATAAGGCTTTTAGTGCAGCGATGTCTGACAGATCCTCTGCTCTCGCGCGACAAAGCCAGCGATTGTAACTGAGAGAGGAGAGGAGATGGAGATGGAGAGGGAGGGAGGGAGAGAGAGAGGGAGAGGGAGAGGGGAGAGAGAGAGATATTCATTGTTACATCGCTGCAAAACGCAGCATACACCACAGATTGGTCATTCTAAAATATGTAAAATACTGCAACTGTTTATATGTATCTGTTTATCTGGTCAAATGTAAAGGCAGGATTAATGCATGAGAGCTGTAAATCTCTACTATGACTTGTGGGGTAGCACAGTTCATCAAGGCCGTACAATCATTTTACAAGAGTTGCTGCTGTTGTAAACCTTTATATTTAGAAATTCAAGTTTCAGTTAAAACCTTTTCATACAGGCATATTGCTTTGCATGATCTGGTGTTACACCTGTGATTACTTTGCAGCCTTTCTTGTTTTCTACCGTTTATGGTCTTGATCTTGTGAGGGAAAACTTCAATGCAACCGTCCTTATGGCATACATGTACACACAACATCTCTTCCTACTGCCAACTACTGATAAAAGTCAGAAATGCCAATGTTCATGGGACACAACTCAACTGATCACAGCTGAAAGTTGGAGCAATTTGTATTGTATAAAATGAAAAAATAAAAACAATTTCCCAGTATGTTCAGTTATTTTGGGTTTTGGACTCTTACTTTCTCTGGTGTTGTTTGTGGATGGCCGCCTCTGACATCTGGCCCTGCAGGATCTGTTTCCGCTGTTTGTCCACATCACCCTCCATCCGGGCAAATGCGTGATTCCCCACTTGACCAAGATCTGACTCCAGACTCTCCTCTTCAGAATCATCTACACAAACAAACAAATGACAACTGAACTTTTATTTTATTTTACTAGCTTTAATGGATTCATGATGGTATTGGTAGCACACAAGAGTTGTAGTAAAGTTAGATAGGACAGATATTGCAGCACCTCTTCTTAAAAGAATAAAACCAGTAAATTATCCTGGATTGGCTTCATTTTGATAGGATACATTTTTCCCTGAAAATATCTACTGTATACTTGAATCTTTCAAGTTGTAAAAGTTGATTTACTACATTTGTATGGGTGTGCTTGCTTGCCTGTCTTTATTTTATTTCATTGATCCTAATGTATCTGCAAGGATGACATTATGTGTGTGAAATAGCTGCCACAGAGGTCGTAAACTCAGAAGACAGAATCCAGGTTTCTCTGCATGTTTTTCTAGAAACCACATGCATGGACATGCACATGACCACATTATCTACATCCAAATTGGCCTGTGTATATGTCAGTGTTTATACATCAGCTTGTTGTTATTGGGCTTCACTCGAAGGCAGCCTGCTTGCTTTGGATCAACACACCAAAGCCACATCTCGTCACTTTTGAAGCGCCATGCCAGCAGATATTTGGGCTGGAGGTCAATGAAGTCAACATGCTCAACACAGAAACCACAAACACATCTTTGCAATCCTTTGCAAACACTTTGACAAAGTGCAAGCAAAAGCTTCAATAGGTAAACTAAATAGGTCATACAAATTACAGTTTATATGAGGGTTTAAAGCTTTAAAGAGAGTTTGAACTGAAGCTGCCAAAAGTCAAAATGCTTTAAAAATCTTATTTTCACATTTTTGTTCTTCTTTGCCTGTTTTATTGTCTCTGCAACAGAGCCAACTGCTGTACAGTCATAAATGTTGGGCCTTTCTAAGTTCCTTCATGACTACGGCAAAAACTATTAAAAGATATAAATAAAAGAAGAAAAAAAATGTATTGTTGGCTCACACTGAGCCTCTGGTACAGCTTCAATGTGACTTGATATAGATTCTACAAGTTTCTGGAACTAGAATCCCTCATTTTGTATTGGTCTGGTGTTTTATCTGTCTATCATTTAGAAGTATACTGACCGAGGGGGTTTGAAGAAGCTGACTGTGACATTGTCACATCCCCAATCTTAGTCAGGCCTACAGGTCATAAACTCTAAACTAAACTCTTTGTAATGTGCAGATGACACTCAGTGGAAAAAATGAACTCCTCCAGAAAGGCATGGCTCGCTGAATGAGTGAGAGTGTGTGTGAGTGTGTGAAGGAAGTGTGGGCTAAAGGATCCAGGAAACCAGATGTGACCACTCACTGGCCCGTTTGTAAAATATTTTGATGCCCTGCTGTTCCACGTCTAATGACTGACCTCAAACACTTTGTCCTTATCAGAATGGAATCCTCATCCAGACCTTCATCTTTGGACTATACATGATGTTTTAATGCGCTGAGTTGTTAACTAATCAGCTGTGACACGGCACCCATCCAGTGTCCACGGCTGACTGACTGCGTGGTTTGTTGACTGATTCATTGGTCAACTGACAGACTGATTGAACTGGTTAAAAGAGACAAAACAGACTGGCCACCCTGACTGAACAAAATTGGAAAAAAAAAAGAAAAAGAAAAAAGGTCTTTTTTGTGCACTTGCACTTTCTCTGTTAATTTTGTGCCTCAAACTGAAATAATAGCAGTCATCTGTTTAAAGTAAAAATTAAACTAGGTGGAATACACAACAAACAGTTCCTTTTTTCTCAGTTTGAGATGACTGGATACAGAAATGGAAAGGATTAAAGTAATAAATTAAGCCTGTGTGACTCTAAAAGCCACAAAGGCAATTGATCTGGTTTTCTATTGACACAAGAAAAGAGTCTGATTCCTAAATTAAATGAACTTGAGAAAAAAAAGATGCCTACTCTTAAAAATAGATTGCTGACATGAAAGTGAAGCACATTACAAGTCCTTTTTAATCTAATCACATTGTATATAGAAATAGATTTATGTACCTTCCAGGGTGCCTGGTTTCTCTGTGATGCGGATCTGTCTCTCTGGGACAACGGGTTCACCCTCAGAGTTGCCAATGTCAGCTGGGATGAGGGGCAAGCAGGCCCTCTCCTCTTCCTCGGAGCGAGGGAAATACAGAGGCAGTAACCTCTTGTACAGCCGCTTAAGGAACACACATACACACCTCAGTATTCATTTTAATATATATATATATATATATAATAAAGATACGTTAGACAGAAGGCCAGCATAGGTTCAGTCTTTCTTAACACCCAGAATCTATCTTTCTGAATCTGCCGTTCTGCAAGACATTAAAAGGTGTCAGTATAGTTCAACCTAAATACTTGTTGGATGATCAAAACTGTGTTCGATATAATTTCTGTAACTTTCCAAATCCCGGCACTCTTGACAAGCATGCAAGTTCTTTTCATCAAAGCTTTGTTTAATCTATATAAGTATATACTGCCCACTGTGTTATGGATGGATGATTATTACTGTTACACAATGCTCTTTCAGGCCGTGTAGGCCTACAGGCGACGTGAAGAAGACGGTACTAGCAGTACTAGCTTACCACGGTAGTACAACGGTATTGCTTCAGCATCTCGGCAGAAAGCATCCAGTCTCACATTATGCACCCAGTGTGACGTTAACGTGAACATAACTTAAATCAATATGATTTCTAGTTGAGATGAGCGCTCCCCGCTCATCGGCTAGGTGAAAACCCGGGATCCCCCCCGGAACAATGAGCGGGGAGCACACACACTGCCAATACTGCTGTTACACAGACCTGGTTGGCTGATTGGGTTAGTTGTTTGTTTTAGGAGACCTGTCGTTGTTTCTCTTTTGTATATTTACTATTGCTCTTTAATACAGCAACAGTATTTCCTATGCAATTACTCGATTAATGGATGGTATAATCGGTGGAATAATCGACTTCTAAAATAATAAACAGCTGCAGCACAAAGATGCCCTAAAACAGCTGACAAAGGTTAAATATCATTGGTAAACATAGTGGGAGTGCTTTTTTATTTAAATTTTAATTAATGTAATTTTAATCATGAGAAAATGACCTTAATTCTTATAGTGGGGTTAGGAAACAATATTTTCGCAGCAGGTTCAGCTTTCACTCAATGCAAGATTAATCTGGGCATGAATAAGAAATTATTTTTAAGTCCTTTAAAAACACTTTTTTTAGGGAATTAGCACAGAGTTAAGTTACACAAACCTCCTCTGTGTCGGACACTGCAAACACCACCGTCTCCAGGCTGTTTCCATGATTCTCCAGGAACCTGCGCACTGTTCCTTTAAACACATAAGCACACACTCGTGTTACCTTACATATTAAGTAAGACATGCAAAAGACAATTAAAGACAATCAAAACAAGTTTCAAATGTCTCCAAAGTGCTTGTTTCAAAAACCCAAATATTTTCAGTAAATCCGCACATTCAAGAAAACTGCCGCTGAATGTTGCCATTTTTAAGTGGCTTAAACAATAATTAATCATGAAAAGCTTTGTTTTTGTGTGGATGAAGTTATCGAATAATGTCGGCATTACCTGGACAAATACTGGGACAATAATAACGCACACTGTATGTATGTATGTGTGCTACCTAATGCATTCTAATACAGTTCTGCATTAAATCCTACCTACATGAAGGTGATAATAAGTCTTAATATGTTTATATGCATCTGAAACATGGATGTTTCAGTTGTTTCCACCATAACATTATGATGTTATCATCAGGCCATTATGTGTGCTTATACTTTTACTGAACATGTCATTTAATTTGAATAGTAGCCAGCCATACAGTAAAGGTTTGCAGTGTGTTATAATTACAGTAAATGTGTGCATCTGTCAGTATAATTTGTTAAGCTAATTTTGGAGATCGAGTCATATGCGTGTGTGTCTTTGTAGGACTGGAGTTAAGTTTCCAAGGCGATTATCTGTGTGTGGGACAGAAAAAGAAAGTGTGATATATGACACGATAAAGGTTTCTATTACCACAAGTTGTGTATCTCTGTACCTCACTGATAAAAAGATTGTGTATCTGTGTTTATGTCTTACTGAAAGCTATGTGGGTAGCATCCTCCAGTGGGTAACCTCTTTTGGCCGTGTTCACCACACAGAGGCCAACAGACGCCATTGACTGCTCTCTGAAGTGACAAAAAAAACAATCTCACATACTGTCCACCACATTTACAAAACACACCAGGTAGAGAGAGAGAGAGAGAGAGAGAGAGAGAGAGAGACACGCACACGCACACGCACACACGTGACAACTATACATGCCATTGCATACCAAATGATACTTCTCATTTTAAAAGTAATTAGTTAATAAGAGACCATCATCAGAACTTTGTATATTTTCATAGAAATGTTTTTTACATTATGCTTTATTTACATTTATATAAGTAAAAATATGATGTTATTAAATATAACATTTCACATGAAGAATGTATTTATATTTTTTAATTCCACGGCTATTAAAGCCCACTGTGGCCAATTGGTAAACCACATTTAGAGCTGCTGTAGTAAAAAGAGGCATAATCAACAGAAAGCCTGAATGATGCAGCTTTTGAGATGCAGCCTGAGGCTGTAGTGTTTTGAATGTGCAAATTTGCCAATACTTTCACTTCTGAATAACTGCCTTTTACATTGTTACAACTTTAACGATTTACATTCAAATATTTAACAAGGTTTCACCATGAACCCCAAAGACAGATGCAACTTTTCTCAAACTGTGTTATTGAAGTGTTTATTCCTGCAGTCTTTCCAATGCATTTTTTGGAGAAAAACTGAGGTACCCAAGTGGCTTCCATCAAACACTTGTTTATTTGCCCCAGTGAGGCACAAATATTGTTTATCAAATGAAATCATAGCTGAGAAGTAAAGAATAAAAATCTAAATAACTCTAATGCAAGTTCAACTCTACAAGAAATTAATGTATTTCATATAACTTATGTAACATGTTGCAAGTGGTGAGAAGTGACATGTGTATACAAGTATTTGATTACATTAATACTTCCTGCTTTAACCTTGACCGATGGGCTAACTGACTGATTGAACAACTGTTTGATTTGATGGTTCTTACACGGCCAGCTGCATTGTGTTTCTGTAGCAGCTGTAGAGCGAGCTCTCCGCTGCCGTCCTGTATTTGGCTTTGTACTTTGGTCCCACTGTGTGGACGATGAACCTCGCTGCAAGGTTGAAGCCTTTGGTCAGCTTTGCCTCACCTGTCCGACATCCTGCACACAAACATGCAAATAAAATGTTCAGCGAGTAGCTTAAAAAAAAAAAAAAGGCTTACAATTATTGTATTTAATTTTCTTTAGTATCTAGCCATGCAGATATTTAAGCTTTTAAGATATCTGCCTTTAAAACTTGCAGCGTGCCACCACCCCAAACAGAATTACGATGAATGACATATTTGTGGGGCTCACATGTAAAGTTTACAACAGCAGCAGCTCTTTCCAGAACAATGTCCTGGTTAATAATATCAATCAATATTTTTTAATTGGAGTAAAAGGACCTTAGGAGTAAACATTGTTTCGGGAAATAGATATTGGCTGCTGGTGGCTAAGTAAGGCCCCAAGATGTGTTTGAAAGCTTGAAAAATGTATTTGTTAATTGATTCCTCATGGGTACGGTATGATGTACACTCTCCCAAAGATAAAATGTCATACTGGTTTTTATTTCTCCACGAGAGCAGCTGTGGAGCATTATAATATATATCAGAGTAGCTATAGCAGTTACTGTACAACCATTTTTTATTAAAGTTCAGCTGAGCATCATGTGCCTGGTTATGTCTCCAGTGAAGTCACATTCATGTTTGGTGGATTCCCACTATCATCATCAGCTTCCAGACTCCACAGCATCACTGAGCAGCCAAGCTAAAATCAAACATTTATTTGGAGTTAGAACTCATGTTTCCAGTTTTTCACCCCCCCAACTCTACCTTTGAGTTTGAGCAGCTCCTCTTGCAGCTCGGGCCCTGCCAGCTGATGGACTCTGTCAGACAACGGGTTCTTGTCGTTTAGCGACTCGTTGCTGGTGTTCAAGATGGCAGTGCAGTTCAGCAGGGCGATGTCACCACAGCTGTTGTGGAAGACAAATAAAAAGGTTTTCAATTTAATTTTAAATAGATGACACATATACAAATAAACATGTAGGCACAAAATGTGAGCAATACTGTAATTATATATATAAATATAATATATATATATATATATATATATATATATATATATATATATATATATATATATATATATATATATATATATATATATATATATATATATAAAAGATCAGTTGCTATGTTTTTTTAACCAAGGTAATCAAGGTTTCCAGATTATATTGTGTGCTTACATAATGCCAAAAGGGTTCTCCAATGTTTTCTCACTAGTTTTTTTTTTTTTTTTTTTTTAATGATATCAGTTAGTAAACATAATGCGCCTTTAGAACATTGGATGAATGGTTGCTGATAATGGGCAATGTAGATACTGCATTAAAGATCAGCCACCCACTCAGATCAGCTGGTATTCCGTCTATAAAAGGAGTGGTATGGAAATTTGTTTAAAAAAAATAAAAAATAAAAACTTTTGACCAGTAGTGTATACATGATTGTGTTTTGATTGTTTTTATTGTACCATTCTTCCGAGGGTCCTCATGTTATATTGCTGCTGGTGTACACTCTCATATTGGTTTCTTCAACATTTCTCTGGTATTCATCATTAGTGACACTCTCCATTTGCCAATATTCTTATTAATGTGTTATACCTACTTCAGTAGTTATTGCATTGAATCTCCAAATATCAGCACAAGGGCCATTCCAGTTGTATTCCAGTTCATATCAAAACACTGGAGCAGTGACTGGTTGACCACACACATTTCATTACTCTGCACACCTTCATCTAACTAACCTTAAACACATTTATCCATTTATTATTATGATTCTGTAAAGTAACATTTTCACTCTGAAGCCCTTCAGGGTTTGTTTGGAAAGAACAATGAGGATCTACATGCATGTAAAGCATTTGGTCACAAGACAAGTTTAGCCTCCAGGATTGGAGGCTAAACATTAGCCCCTGTTAGGTTGATAAAAATGAGTCACAATGCTGCCAGCTAACTCTGAATCAAAAACAGACCTTGTTGGCAGTCACAGCCTTTAAGATGCTGTTTTACGGACTCTTACACATCAAGGTCAAGGTAACTTTATTAATACCCGTAGGTAGATTTGGTTTTGACTGGGTCAGCCCTCTTTTACACACACAATCAGCAGCACATGGTAGGATGTAACGTGACAAAGTGACAACAGTGCTCAGTACTAATAATACAAAAACAACAAATACATAAATCAACAGACCAATTAAAAAAAGTAAAAATAAGGTGGCAGACCTGTATTGCGATTACTTATTGATTGTTCTGATACCTACTGGGACAAAGCGGTTTGAGTTCTATAGGCTAGTACTTTGTACTTGAATCCGGAAGGTAGGAGCTGAAATTTACTGTGTAGAGGGTGGGAGTGGTCTTTCAAAATAGATCCAGCTATCCTCTGTAACTGTTTGGAATAACAGGATTCTGGGTTGAGCTGTGGCTTTCCCATCGGCCTACTGGACCACTTAACAATTTGGTTTAGATGGTTCCTATTTTTAAGAGGCAGGTTCCCAAACCGTAACACTAGTAACGGTTTCAATAAAAGCACGATATAATAAAGAAATGTGGAGCGAGGAAAGGTTTCTCTAAATGACATTGAATATGTAATTGGCCAGACAAGCAGCTTTATATACACTGAGCTACATCAACAACAGCATTCCAGTCTCACCCTTGACCCATTAATCATTAGAACAGAATTATTTGCATGCAGCTTGTGTACAAGTCATTATCAGGGGTGTGCCACATCAAACTGTTCATGATAACAGTGGCAGAATTTTTCAATGTGGTAAGAACAAGGGGTTTAACGAGTCTCCACAAAGCGTACCTCATATTGATCAGAATGATGCTAACAAGCCATCACCTGCCATTAGTATTCCATTGTCTGCCATTCATTTTGGCGTCACTTTGAAAGTGAATAATTTTAATAACTATTGATTTTACTGTCTATGGGTAAGAATTGAGACACGTTGACATATTTGAAATGACTACAGCAGCAACAAGCATGTCTGAAAGTGAAAGTAATGTTGCTGCCAGCTCTGCTGTGAAGCAGTTGTTCCCAAAAAAGGAGTTGACTCTGGTTGTTTGGCAGTGGTGTGGTTGTGAAAGGTCAGAACAAAAAAGTAAGTGTATGCCGTAAGAAGATTTAACAATATGGTAACACAGGAAATGTATTTCACAGACTTTGATAGCCTAATCCTTGGCAAGTTGTTTTAATAATATAGTAAAGCAATAATACAATTAATAATTTTAAATAAATCATAGTCAGGGTTGCTACAGGTGTCACCAAGTCAAATTTAAGACTTTTTAAGACCATTATGAATGAAATTTAAAAAAGGTACTTTAAGCGACATTGGGTGACATCACTTCTTGTTGACGTTCAAAGTATTTTCAAACAAAACTGAGACTAGCTCTTCCCTCCCTCCTCCTCATCCCATCCCCTCATCCTCCCTTCACGGCTTCCACGCATTAATCCCCCAACCACCACCCAAACATTGTCTGAAACAATTCCCCGATTTCCTCATTGGCAATATAAGGCTGGTGTTTTGATTGGCTGCAATGTACAGTAAGTTGCATGTTGGTCTCATTTGTAGTTGAAAATTAAGACTCGTTTAAAATAATGTAAGACACAACACAATACTTTTAGACTTTTTAAAGACCCTGCAGAATCATTGCAAAAGTAACCTGTAATATCAAATCATTTTCAGCAGCCTTTATCTAGTGGTCTGTCCCGGTCTTTGGATGATGATTGTTTTTAATTATTTTGTGTTTTCAATCCCACAGGATTTCTGACTTTTCCCACCTGGTTCTTCAAAGATCTTTATTATCAATTATATTAATATTTGTCTGTACCATTCCACAGGGAAAATAAGACACTTAAAAGATGTCTTTAAGTGTAAAGACATTTACTCATCTGTTTAATGATCCACATTTACTGTAGAAGTTGTGACACTAAAACAAAAAAACTTTTGCAAGTGCCTCAAACTTTTGTCAACGTGAACAAATAAGCAAACACAAATACATAATGTCTTTATGAGGCTTCAGTGAATTATGTTCAGATCAGACTTTGAATCAGAGGTGAACATTTCTTTTTAAAATAAATGTATTTAACCAACTGTCTGACTATTATTTGGGAGGTTTAACTGGAAGATCATAACAGCCTTTCATATTTTCATACGATTAATTTCCTTCTATAATGATGATGCAAACTGGCATTTAATTAAATGCATGCTTGTAACATTTTTGTTCTCTCAAGCCTGTTTCAGGATTCTACCATCATCCTTAACCCGGAGGTCAGGAACTCTCCAGTTAAATCTGAGGAGCAGTGAAATGATTACCATAATAGGAAATATATATTTTCATGAAACTACATTGTAAATTTTTTCTTAATTGTCCTTTTTTGAGAGAAATACTGAGAAATACTGCTAACAAAATTATTAAAACTAGGTTTTTATTTTAGAATCAAATCCTGCCTTTCGTTCAAATCTATAAAGAAGCTGGTCGCTGCTACTTTTATGTCTGTACTTGACTATGGTGATGTTGTATACATGCATGCTTTGTCTCAGAGTTTACGTGCACTAGACACTGTCCATGCAGCTCTGGAAGTTCATCACTGGTTTTAAATATCTCACTGTATGAACGTGTTGGATGGCCTTCTCTATCAACACAAAGACACTGGCATACCTTCATATACAAGTCTATTTTAGGTCTACCTCCATCCTACTTTCTGACCTATATCAGTGTAAATCGGGACTTACAATCTTCGTTTCCAAGATTTTTTCCTTCTGTTGATTCCAAAGGTTAAAACTGAACTGGTGATAAAGGCGTTTGCCTTTGCTTCTCCCTCTACACGTAACACATTACAGAAATCCATGAAACTCAATGAGCTGGTCTCATTGGTCGCTTTTAAGAGGATGTTAATTGACTTGAATTGACTAGATGTTTTGCCTGGTGTGTTTAAGATTGTGGTTGCCTTTGAGGGATTTGCAGATTCCGTTGCTTTATGTTTTTAGTGTTTTTGTGTATTTTGTGTTTGTATGTGTGTGTAGTTGTAGTGCTGCCTGTCTTGGCCAGGACACTCGTGAAAAAGAGATTTTTGATCTTAACGAGTCTCTTCCTGGTTAAATAAAAAGGTAAATAAATAATAAAATAAGAGAAATTACATCTATGGCGGGACTGTTCACCACTCATGAACTGTGACAAAGTGATCAAAAAAAGCTAAAAAAGCTACCAATGCTTGAAGACCTCTGGTCACATTGTTGCAGGAATGTGCTTGCTCCTGATGACTGAGCAGGGAAGGGGCCGCAACAACAAGGCTCTTACAGAGGAGCCGCTGCCAAGTCAGACTCCGGACGGTCATGTGTTCCTCCACAAAGAGGATTTGATGAGGAGGTCTGATTTGATGAGGTGGTCTGGACTCTGAACTAGGGCTGCACGATATGAGGAAGATATCCAATTGCAATTATTTTTTATGATATTGCCATTGCAATATAATTCACGAGATTGGAGGGAATGATCATTTTTGTAACATTATTTTCATTGAAAAATATTAAAATTTAAAAAATTGAATTATCATAAGTGTGATTTTTGCCGAAATCTGTACCAAACTATTTTTTCTTTAGTCTGTAGGATCCGATTCGTAGGGCCACGACGTCTCTGCAGCACCACAATACATAACTCAGAACGGTTCAACACATATTTTGCCTTTAACAAATATTGATTGGTTTAAAGAAATGCCAGTAAACAAGAGCACATTTTTTTCCCATCCAGGAATGCTGTGTGGACTCACAAGACCCTCCTTTGCAGCGCTGTGGGGGAAGGTCTGGCAAAGCAATCCACAATAACCCAGACTGGTAAAATTCATCTTTTGTGAGCAGCTTTTCACCCAACAGCAACAATGTGAAGAAACACATGAGTGACTCACAAGAGGATGATCTTGCGGTTGATGTCTGGTCTGAAGGGGAAGGGCGAGGGGAAGGCCTGCTGGCTGAGCAGGCTGTCACTCTGCTCCAGCGGTGTCTTCTCGCCATCTTCATCCAGCTGCTGCTGCCATGTGGGGAGAGTCTGGATGTCCACAAACTGGGAGCGAGCACCCAGAGGATCCATCCCACCTCTGGCCCTACAGACTGACGCTGGAACTCCAAGCAGCCGCACTGCAAGCAGGGGAGAAAGATAGAAACTTGGATTACAACATTAGATATAGAGTCAAATCAATTTTATTTAGACTAAAATAAAAATCAGAAAACTGCCTCAAAGGGATTTAATACCGTTGTTCACCTCTGCTATAACAGAGGTTCCTCCCAGGATATAGTGACGGAGAGAAGCACTCATGAATTGAAAATGGATAACTGATCAGGGTTGCACTTTACTTTCTATCATATTTTCATTATCAATGAATCTGCAGATTGTTTTCTCCATTCCTGAAGTAATAATTTTGTTTATAAACCACTAATATTTCAGACCAGGGTGACGTATTTAAATTCTTTGTATAACCCTTTACCACGAGTCCATTTTCGGGTTGATTGTCTAATCAATTAAGCAACTAATAGTTTTAGCGCTATAATTTAATGTAATAATCTTTAAAGTCATGCATGAAGCCAGAGTGCAAAACCTTTTGCTGGTTCTAGTTTCTCAAAGATTAGATTTTTTTTTCAGATTTAAAATCGATCATGAAAATAGTAAAATATCAGCTCAAATAGTTAAATATTAGCTCTGGAAATAAGACCTTCCTATCTGATTCTGCTGGACACTAAAACCTGATGTTTGCCTTTTGAGATTGTTGAAACATGTTGTGCCATCGGACTCTACTGTGATTCATGCGTATACAAACCATGAATATCTTTCTTACTATTTTATGTATATACTGTATGTATACAGCTGTCTCTTGAACTGTGCACCTCCCCCCCTTTTTTCTTTTGCACTACTTATATTTTACTCCATCACAAGTTCCCAGAGTCCACAATAACGTCTTCAGATTGCACGTTTAGTCTGACAAACAATCCAAAATCGAAATATGTTTAATTTACAATTATATAAAACAGAGAAGGGGCATTGAGAAGCTGGAACCAGTCAATGTATGTTTGATATTGCATGATAAATTATTTAAACAATCATAAAACATGTTGCAAATTAATATTCTGCCAATCAACAGTTTTAAATGAGTTTAAAATAGCCTTTTTGAAAGACCTGTCGGTTTGCGCGCAGTTTAGTGTCCCAAATTCCACTATGGGCACGCCAAGACCCGCCGATTGGTTGGGGTTAGGCATTTAACCTCGTAGTAGTAGTAGTAGTAGTAGTAGTAGTAGAGAAATATTGTCAATATCACGCCAAATTGGAACATCTTTTTAAATAATATTTTTCATATTGTGATCTGAATGATACAGGTATGGAAACAGTTGACATTGGAGTATAAGAGGCCTTTTGTGTTCTGTAATTATGTATTTGTATTAACCTTGAGTGGTTAAGGTTAGGATAGTTGATTGGTCAGGGTATAGGATTTGTACAAATGGGGTTACGTTACAGGGTTTTGAGGCCCTAAACTGCATGTATACTGGACAAGAAGAAAACTCCCTAAATAAAGGGAATACTTGACATTGTTAGCATGACACCCTTCAAATCTGAAAAAAAACACAGATCAGCACAAAATACTACCATACTGCCAAAACTCAGCACTGATACAACTACTTACAGGGCTGCTATCAGGCTAACTGCAGTCACATAAACTATTGATTTTAGACAGCAAACCTACTGAGAACCCTGCATGTAATAACATTATCAGCAGATTAGAGAAGGTTGAACTGTTTGTCTTTGTTCAGTAACTTAGTGAAGCCCAAGTCTAAACTCCAGATACCAAACCTTTAACAAAGTTCAGGAATCAGAAATATATTTGATTACAATCCATATCTTTAAAGGCCGTTTTCTCAGGATGAGTTTATCTCATATCCCTGAGCTAGAAGTCTCCACTTCAAAAGCACTTACATACACCAAACTTTGCAGTTTAATTCTATTCTGAAGGTTTTTACAGTGGGGGTTGGTCATTTATAATTCACAGCCTGATTTATGTAACATTTTATACCTAAAAACATGATAAAAATGTATTTTTGAATGGCAGTTGTCAGTATTTTTGAAACTAGCTTTATCCGATGTTCATATTTCTGGAAATTAAGTTGTGCAAGTTAGCACACATTTAACATTTGCATATCTATACCCTTTAATTAACCAAAATACAGCAGGATAATAAGAAAGTAAGAAGGGAACAGAAAAAAAAAAATCAAAATTCCCCAAAAAACACTAATAACTGAACTCCTCTGTCTTTCTAAACATATTTACGACAGTCCTCAATAGATATTTTTGATTAATAAACAGATTAGACTGTATCAGATCAGAACGCATTTTGGCCTCACGACCACAACATTAGCGGTTACCCACCTCGTCAGCTGTATTTCCTCCAGTCAGTTGTGCTGTCCAAAATTCAAAGAAATAATTAATAAATGTTGACACGACAATTTTTTGACTCAGGAGGTATTGTCATTCCGCTGAACCCTCATACTAGCGAGCAAAGTAATCACAAAAGCGGTCATAAATTAAGGTTAAAAGTGACAGTTAATCAGGTTTACACATTTAGCCAGTATGCTAGCTAGCAATGTGTTTATTGCTGCAACGTCAATTGGCTTGAGTAAATAACATCCGGTTGTGAATTTCAGAATAAATGATCTAGGTTCAAGGTTTTTATTTTTTTCAAATTCTCAACATATCTCTACATTGTCCAATGAAATGCTTGTTTGCCTCCTACAGTCCTGTCCTTGGATTATAGAGAAAATAAAGTAAGAATACAATATATACAACAACAGCATATACAACAGAGAAAACACATACAACAAAGATGCAAAGCTAAATATAATATATATATATATATATATATATATATATATATATATATATATATATATATAGAGAGAGAGAGAGAGAGAGAGAGAGAGAGAGAGAGAGAGAGAGAGAGAGCAGACATATTATTTAAAATATGGTGCAAATAAAAGTTTGAAGGAGAATAGTGGATGTTATCATCAGCAAGTCCAGTTGAGGTCTCAAAATATATATAAGTTTTCATTTATTTATATATTTGAGTGGATCTAAGAAACAACTCTTAAATGACATTAGAAACACAATTATTTTTAATCTTTCCGTGCATATAAGTAACACATCCTGTCTATCCATCTGCCTGACCTATCTGTAAAATATAGGTGTTAAATAACATAGTATGGCCAAATTAGAGCTGGTAAAGGGTTTCTTCTACTTATTTTAACCCTGAAACGTGTATTTAAACAGATTTTTGAGTAGTTTGATTAATATCCTTTTTTTGCCCTATCCTTTCCTCCCCATTGTGATGCTTGTGAATTCATGCCCTGATCCCAAAACACATGCTTTTATTCTGAAGGGACCATACAAGTACACATCTTTTTCTGCAGGCTAACTACTAGTTAACTTGACGTTTCTGTTTCAATCAGCTGACTAATAAGCCAAAACACTTCCGCTTTGACTGTTAAGCGTCTTGTGACAAGTCACTGCATTTTTCTGTGCGCCAAACATCTGACCACTGATAAAATAAACAAAATGGAAATCTACAACCCAATCCAAACAAAAGCATCATTTCAGGATTTGTTTTCCAAGAATTAAAAGCTTCGGCAAGTCTCTTGTCAAGTGTGATGGGCTTCTTGACAAGGCAGACAAAAGCAACAGAAAAAAAAGATCGAGCAATAATAAGCACTAATACTGGGTACTTTTTGTAACTGTACATTATAATGTTACGTATACTGAAGTGTTGCACAGCATTGGTAGAGCATAACTATGTATATTTACTCAAATTGAAAGTACTTGACTTTACCGGAGTCTTATCTTTTTATGCTACTCCACACTTTAGATGGAAATACTGTACTTTTGACTCCAGTACACTTATCTGACAGCTTTACTAATTCAAATGGTTGCATACAAAACATATCTGGAGCTTATAACATATTTTGTAATACATTAAACTACCCAACATTTAATACTTTAGGTACATTTTTACTTACACTTAAAAATATTTAAATTTAAGTGACATTTCCCATGCATTACTTTGACTTGTAATGTATTTATTTATTTTTTTGCAATATAGTATTCGTACTTCTACCATAGACTGTTACGACTTCTACTTAATTATTAAGCCACTAAAAAAGGATCTGAATACTGAATAATCTCCACCACAACTGTCTATGATTGTTGCATGGTGACGACAACACTTTGTTTACTGTATCGATTTGTGATCTACTGGTTGGGTCTAAAACAGCAGCGCAGTGAACGCAACACAAGTTTAGCTAGCAGCTGCATTTCAGAGGTAAGAGGAGAAACTAACCAAACATTAAAATATGTTGCGTTAAAGAAAGAAATGCTATCTTGATGTAAAAATATATACACACATACATCTACGTTATATCAGATTACAGGAGCTACGTTTACTCAAGAGCTTCACCACGTGTGTTCAGGAACAAGCGGTTGTTCTGGTTAGGTGCACTCGATTCATTGTACAGCGTTGGCTGGGCGGACAGGGTTTGCCGCGCAAGTAGATAATTCATGGTTCAGAGGCTCTAAACCCCGACCACGTGGGCAATTTGTAACACTAAAACAAACGCTCCTTTGACTAAGCCTACTAGCGTGCTTTACCAAGCAATACATGGACTAAAAGTAAGCTTTTATGTTTATTGTCGCTTATTTAAAAGCAGAACATACAAATATGTGGGTACAGAAAACCGTGTATGTATGCATGTGTGTATGCATGTATTTATGTACGTAGATGAAATAGTACTAAACACTGTTATTCTCACTCTGGACCACCACAGACTTATAAACTCAAAATCACCTCAAAATTGTATTTAAGTGCAGTACTTTAGTAAATGTACTTTATTACATTCCACCACTGGTTATGGTCTTAATACACTAATAATGTAACATAGTACACTAAGGTCAGTAACACATTACATCTTTAGTACCTCATGTTTATTGCTGCGAGGTGTTTAATTATTTGTGCCTAACATTAGTGCATTATTGATGTGAATAATTAATTACCATATACAGAAATATGTGGACGGTTGTGTTTCAGTAGGTAGTTGGGTTGGGAACCTGAGTGTCTCATGTTCAAGTCCCCATAAGGACCAAAGTATGGTGGTGGACTGGTAGCTGGAGAGGTGCCAGTTCACCTCCTGGGCACTGCCAAGGTGCTCTTGAGCAAGGCACCGAACCCACAACTGCTCGGGGCGTAATTGTGGGTAATTCAGGCCTGTGTGTAATAACAACAGAGTGTAAATTGTAATTTCCCCTCGCGGGATTAATACAGTTTACATTATTATTATTATTATTACTATTACTATTATTATTACATTATTGTTATTAGTTCCAAGTAAGGAAAATCTTCACGCTACAGCATACAATTATATATTTTAAGTTTGATTCAAATTTTGTGGCAAACATTTGGGGAACACCGTTCTCTGTTTCAACATGGCAATAACCCTCTTTTTTCCAGTTTGATGTGGAAGAACTTGACTGGTCTGGCCATAGAAAAATAAACATAGTTTAAAAAAAAAATTATAGAATGTGTTTGTTTTGTAAGGACACATACAAGGCTGTCGGCATATTATGCAGAAGAAACACTCAATAAAGTAGTATAAACTAAGTCAAACTAGGTCACTAAGAACTAAAATGCCTCAGACACACCATACAGTAGATGTCTGTGGGAGTAGTTTATGAATACTACAGTATTATTTTTTTTAATAGTGTGATCAGACGAAGTCGCTCTTATGTTCTTGTGAAACAGGATTCAGAATCACCTGAGGCTGCCGGTCATGGGGTTGACCAAGCAGTACCTGCGCTATGTTTCCAGTGCAGTGTTTGGAGTAATCGGAAGCCAAAAAGCCAATATTGCATATGTGACCCTCCGAGGGGGAGAGAGAGGGCGCTACGTCGCTGTGGCTGCATGTGAACATGTATTCATCTGGGATGTCCGAAAAGGAGAGAAGGTGAGATTTTGGCGTGGTTATGACAGCAGGTTCAGATCTCCAGTCTTCTTCAAACTTTCCAGAATTCAAACCCAGTGTCTGTCTTTCTGTCTAGGTCCTGATCCTGCAGGGCCAGAAACACGAGGTGACCTTCCTCTGCCCCTCGCCCGATGGCGTCCATATCGCCGTGGGATACGAGGACGGTGCTGTGCGGATCTTCAGCTTGCTGAATGGCGAGAGCAACGTCTCCTTCAATGGCCACAAAACGTCTGTCAGCGTCATGCAATATGACACGCTCGGAGCTCGGCTCGTCACGGGTTCCAAGGTAAGTCAGGCAGGATGACAGGTTAAGGAGACAGGAGCCTTTTGAAATCAAGATGAGAAAGTCAATTACATAAATGCAGTTACACCTGAGACACAGGTGTTAAAATCAGAAGATAAATTGAGTTTCACGTGGTTCCTTTTTCCCCCCTGTCTGAGTACAGAATTAATCCCAATCTGAGTTTACAATTTTTCAAGCATGTGTTGAGCATGTTATTACCGTTTCCTCCCCCTTCAGGACACAGATGTAATCGTGTGGGACATCATCAACGAGTGTGGGCTGTACAGGCTGAGAGGCCATAAAGACGTCATCACACAGGCCTTGTTCCTCAAAGACAAAAACCTCCTGGTCACGAGGTAACAACCCTTTTACCCGATGCCTTTGACATTATCACAATTATGACAGTTGATTAATAATTGAAGACCTGATGCCAGACACTCATTTATGTTAGAGTTCCTCGGATTATTAGATGACATGCAACTTTGGAAAAGTTTAATGTGACATTTTAATTGTGCCTTTTAAAGGGGAACTATGCAGGGTTTTTTTAGCTTAATTTTCCTTAACTGTAAAGTTTTGGAGTTATTGGAATGGTTATATGGCTTTTTTTCAAGTTGAATGGCTGTCGTCTCGCTACCCCCTAGTGCCTATGAGCAGAAAAACCACCCTTTCAACTTTAGCCGAAGTGTCGGAAAGTATCACGTGATATCAGGTCTCGCAATGTAACAAATGGTTTCACGGCACTGCACACATAAGCCCATTTGGGAACTGGCTAACAAGGTAGCGATGGAGTTTTTCACACTATTGTCATGGCTGAGCAGGCAAAAAAGAAGCAGAAAGCTAGGAAAGCATTGTCGGAGGAACAAAGAAAGAGGAAACAGCGGACTGACCGAGTGAGGAGTCAGACACAAGTAAACATAGGAGGTGCCAAATATCTATTCCGAAGCTGTAGGGGGAGCTCTATAGAGAAACCTGTCAGCAAAAAGTGCCCTTTTAAGCCTTTAACCTTTTAATAACAATAACAATAAAAATACCCTCCTACTCTTAACACTGTTCAAAACAAGAAGTGCAGTGTTGCTAACACATTATGTGTGTCTGTGTGCTCTGCTGCTGTACAGCTCCAAGGACAGTTTTGTGAAGTGGTGGGACCTGGACACACAGCACTGCTTCAAGACCATGGTGGGCCATCGCAGTGAGGTGAGGGGCTTCAGACTCTATACTCACTAACATAAACCATGTCCTTTTTTTATAACAAAGCTGTTCGGGCTTAAAGAGACAAGTGTTTGAGACGGAGGGTGAATACAGGTATATTCAGACAGATAGTTTGAGTATGAATTAATGTGTTTTTTTTTTAACATTAAAGCATGTAAACGTAATCTAGTAGAAACTCAAAACTACAAGTATGAACATGAGAATGAGCATAAAATAGGACCTTTTAAAGACTAGTCAGTAAAACTAGTTATGACCCGTGGTTATGCAACTAATTTTAGTAGCCTCTAGCGTCCACTTTACACGATGACTGAAGAGAGGACTTACACAAAGCTGGTGCAACTCAGTGCAGTTTACTCAACAGAGGTTAACATAGGGCTGGGCTATATGGAGAAAATCAAATATCACAATATTTTTGACCAAATACCTTGATGTCAATACGGCAACGATATTGTGGAGTTGACTACTGGTGCTTTCACAAAATATTTACACAATGAGATTTTTGATAAATGATCATCAGTAATGTAGATATAATGACTAAGTGGGTAAAGGCAAATAATAGAACAGTTACAACAGTCTGGAGAGTTCAGAAAATGACATCACTTTACTGTTAAAATGACCTAGAAGGACACAGCGCAGACCTCCACCAAGGCATGCCTTATTGCACAGTGTTAATGCAGTGTGAATTTTCCCTGTCTGAAACTATTTGTTCAGATTATTTCAACACCACGTGAATGTTGCAAAAATACCCAATCTTCCATTGTTAACAAAAGTGACAAATATATGTGGATTTGGACCCTTGCTACACCCTTCCACTTAGTTTCATGAAAACTGGGCCAGTAGGTTTTGCGTAATCCTGCTGACAGACAAATAAATTCAAAAAAACCAAACCAAAAACACAACCTCCTTGACTGAGGTACATAAGCCAACACCAGTTTGATTAATATTCCCCAGAAGATAAATAAAATGAAGCCATCTGTTTTTTGCAAATCAAAACTTTGTATATGGCTGGACAGTCTTTGATCAGTGTGCTAATTGTGCCCACATTGTTGAATTGAGAAGTCTACAGATAGTAATAGTTAAGACTTCTTAGCGTGCGATAGAATGGGAATGAGCGGTTTGCTGCGGTCCAAACAAAAATAAACTAAGAGCTTGTAAAGGTCCAGATGTGTTTTACATAACATTTCTAACATGATTCATGTTTAAGCTTTTTCACTGTTTGTTTTAAGTGAAATTTTTGAGAAATGGAAGATTATAAAATTTTGGAAGGTGGCAAATATATCTTCTCCACTCTTTTTTTTTTTTTTTTTGTCTTTTAAGAGGCTGTATGATATTTTTGTACCTGGATGAATAAGATGAGTCTTTGTGACGGTGTTTATTTTTCTGTGTGTGTTAGGTGTGGGGCATGGTGCTGCTGAACCAGGAGAACAGGCTGTTAACAGGCTCAGCAGACAGTGAGCTTCGAGCCTGGGACATCAACTACCTGCAGGAGGTGGGAAAGATCAGGCTCCCTGTATAATTTATCGGTACACACCGAGAAGAACTGGGAAGTTAGCGGACGTGTTGATACATGGGACTGCAAGAAATGAGGGAAATATGTTATGTTGAATATTGCGATGATAGTACTTGCGATAATTAAATCGATATTAAAATGGTTAAATTAAAGTACTCAGTTCTGCATTTCTGCCGATTTTAGTATTCTGCTAATACAACAAACTGCTTGTTGAATTTAAAGCAAATGAAAGGAAATCATTTCCAACATTATTTTATTAAACAAACTGAACATTGACTTGAATGGAAGTTACATTTTAAAGTGTAGTTTTCTACTGATATTTTCTGTCAACTAACTAAAACCTCTGTGTGTCTGTCGCAGCCTTTCGCAATGTACATATTGCACATGTTGATATTGTGATGCCAATATAAAAACATATATTGTGCCGCCCTAATACATAGCCACCAAGGCCGAATAAAGCCTCACCTACGGACACTTAGCCAAAAGAGATATAAAATTGAAATCGATGTTGCCTCAGTTGTTGTAAAAGGTCTGTCTGTCTGCTCAGGAGAAAGCTGAAGGTGAGCCCAAGGTAAAGAAGGGGAAAACTCTGCTGGATGATGATGATGAGGACAATGAGGAAGGGGTGGATGAAAGTCTTGAAGAGGTACGAGAGTTAACTATTCTTGTGAGAAAATACTGCAACTTTTTTTTTTTTTTAACACAAGTAATGTAATGGAAAAATGCAAATATACGGTATCTGGATAATTTGAGGCCAAAAAACCGCAGTCATACTGTATATACGTTACATACATTAATATGTCCTCTCTCTCTCTCTCTCTCTCTCTCTCTCTCTCAGCGAATCCTGAGTTGTAGGAAAGCCGGCTCAATCCTGAGAGAGGCCCGAGACCGAGTTGTTTCTCTGGCAGCAGACGCCAAGGCCAGAGTCATTGCCTGTCATGTAAGTGTCGAATCGTCCTCCGGTTTCCTCTGAAAGATCATAAAAAGTCTGGAATTCCTGATGCAGATGATGTCCGGGATCCTTCTAGAGATGTTCACACCTGTGTATACACGCTTGTATATACATGTACTCTTGTTCATGCATCTATGTATATTTTTCAGTAACTGTTCTGGCATTTTTTTTCTTCTTATTTTATTTAATCTTATTTTTTTACTTATTTATTATTTCTAGTATATTTCTTGTATTTTTGGTTGGAGTGTGAGTACGGTATGTGTGTATGTTGTTAAATTGTTTCCCAATTTAGGATTAGGAAATTGTAAGTCAGTCAGTCAGTCAGTCATTGTTTCACAAAGAGTTTACACATTTAAACAAAGAGTTTAAATGTGTATTTTTCAAACTCATCTCTAGTTCCTTCAGGAATCATCTAGAAAACATCTGGGAAATTAAGGAAGATTTTCTGCCCAAACCAAACTTAATATTTGTAGTTTATGAAAGTGCCTCTCGTTAGAAGTGAAAAGTTTTATCATATTCACAATAAAGAACAGATAAAGCTCACTTATTTTCTGCTCTCTTTTTGGAACCATCTCATGTTGGAGCTCCGGTGTCAGCCTTTCTTTTCTTTGATCGAGACTTAAGTTGACATCTGAGGCTTACCATTGTCCATAGTTTTGCGTTTTTTTTCCTGGCTGTTGGCTCTAATAGTTCCGTCATCAGTGGCTGTTTGGATAATTTGGCACATTGATTATTTTATTGTCTGTCCTGCTCATTAAGTGCGGTCTCTAGATTTTCTTTGTCCACAAGCACGAGAAGTCAAAGAAAGGTTTGCAGACCCAGCTGCACATTTTGCCCTTTAATCAATTTGTTTCCTGACCACATGATGATACTGTTTGAAATGATTCACAATGGCGTGAAATTAGTTTGTTGCTAAGTTTGTTTTGTTAGTCCTTCCTTCATGTTTTTTGAAGAGACACTGTTTACTGGCAAATTATTTCCTCCCACGAAGGCTCAGGCAGAATGAACATGCTTGTCGACGTTGTAGTTTTTACAGTGTGTTCAATTTAAATGAGTGTAAGTAAGGCAGCAGTTGTTTGTTGTCCGTCTTAGTTCTATGAAGTTGGCTTGATGTGTGATTTTTACATTGTTGTAGTAGTATTTTATGCAATTAATGTGCTTTGTTTTCATCAGAATCTGTAACATTCAAATGTATCGATGTTGATATTCTGTAGGAAATTAATGCTATACATATCTCTTTTCATCCTTCATCAGGGCAATGATTCAGTCCTGGAGCTGTTCACTGTGCTGTCAGAGGAGGAGGTGCAAAAGAAAATGACAAAGAAAGTGAAGAAAGCCAAAAAGAAGGCGGCAAAGTAAAGATTGTTATTTCTTTTTAGTTCTTTTGAAAGGTTTACATGTTGTTCTAGTATTATAAGTATTTTTATCTTTGAACCCACTTATACTGACATTGCTACGCTATAGTGTGCAGTAGTTACTCAGTTGCATGCTGAAGCTGGAGCTTGTTGTGTTGCTGCCCCCTCGCTGTAGGTCTCAGGAAGCCGAGCCGGTGGTGGAGAGGATGCTGAAAGATGAGATACTCAGACTGACTAACATCAAGGCCTCCTCCAAGATCAGGTCAGTGTGGAGCTAGTCTCGCATTGCTAGACCTTCCTCCACAACGCTGCGATATGAGGGTCTGGCTAGTCCATCTTATTCTTATTCTATGTTCATTGGCATTTCTTTAAACCATTCACAATCATCTTGGGCGGCCCTAGGCGTCGAAAGGAGCACCAGAAATCCACCAGAGTTTAAAATGCCAATACAAAGAAAGCGGAAGGTGACGGACATCCGGTTGGGGGAATTTCCGGCGACACCTAACCGGAAATGTCGTTGATATACTGTAGACTAGTTTGGAGCCAAACACAACAGCAGCTTAGAGGCTAGAGAGGTGAGCTCGCAACCAACAGGTGTATTCATTCCCTCCCTCTCACACATATCTCCTGCATCCCCCCCTCTTAGGTGGGTGGACTGCCTGTCGTGTGCAGGTGGTGAGCTGAAGGTGGCGCTGCTGCTGCAGAACAACACCATCGAGACCTACAGCCTGAGAACTTCCGACAAGACCCCCACCGCCAATAAGACGGCTCGCCTCACGCTCGGCGGGCACCGCACCGATGTCCGCACGCTGGCCTTCAGCTCGGACAACCTGGCCGTCCTCTCCGCCTCTGGGGACACAGTCAAAGTTTGGAACAGGTGAAAAGTCTTACAGCTCTTATTTAAATGTGACCAAACCGATAAAAAGCTGGGAGGTGGTCTCACAAGATCTACTGCGCTTCTTCCCCCTCCCCCGTTACAGGTCAACTCTGCAGGTGATTCGCACCATGGCCTGTGAATATGCCCTCTGCTCACTCTTTGTGCCTGGGGACAGGCAGATCATCCTGGGAACTAAGGTATTAGGTTCCATCTTTGTATGCATTTGCTGCTGTTTGGGAGGGAGTTTTGTGTTTCGTTCTGACCTTGCAATTAAGAACATCTATGGGACTGGAGGAGAGGGTTGCTAGCTGATAAGAAAAATCTTTTCTAGTTCCTATTTTGTGCTGTTTTTTTCCTGTCAGAGCGGGAAGCTGCAGATCTTTGAGTTGGCCTCAGGAAGCCTACTGGAGACTGTGGATGCCCATAATGGAGCGCTGTGGTCCCTGTGCCTGGCCCCAGACCAGGTAAACCTGACTACCTGCAGTCACACCTGTCTTACCCCTTTTTCTAAATGTCGCGTACCACGTCAAACCTTCACACTCATCAGAAAAATAGCTGGCTTTTTTGTGCTTTCTTATTTGTTGTGTGTGTCACTCCTGCAGAGGGGGATTGTCACAGGAAGTGCAGATAAGATGGTGAAGTTCTGGGAGTTTGAGCTGGTAAAGGATGAAGAGACTGGACAGAAGTAAGTCATCACCTTGTTCAAATTACCTGTACGGTTCATTTGGGACGATCAGTCTCAAAATTCCTTGCACCTCAAAGTACTCAACTACAACACAGATCTTAAGATATTGTCTCCTGGGAGAAAACATTTGTTTTTATTCTAAAAAATGTGAAGTTCAGCATTAATAAATAAATAGTTGGTCTAAAGTCACATCAGAAAACTTTTGATTATGTTTTGCAAGTAACAGCTTATTTTCTCTTGTGTTGTGAATGAAAAAAAGTTAAAACAGGAAAAGTATTAAAAAGGTATTAAGGCAAATTTCACAGTTGTATGTGTTTATTTTACTGTCATTTTATTTAACCTTTTCCACGTTTTTTAAGTTCAGTAATTGCAAGATCTTTCCAGAAGACAAGGAGTAATTATGTTAAATTATCGTGATTTAATAATAATCGTGATAATTTTCCCATAATCAAGCAGCCCTATTATATTTGGCTATTTACTCTCACCATGTAGAATATGCAGTAGTAAGCATATTCTCTGTAATAAATATAAACTGGTCTCTACCATTTAATGTTAAATCTTATAATGAATGTGTGCAACAATTTTAAATTGTGAATTGCTTAATAAAGCACATAACTTCTCAGTAACAAGATTCAGAGACCTGACTCACATTTAATATTTTGTGTGCGAATGTGTGATATAGGAGGCTGACAGTGAAACACACACGCACTCTGAAATTGGAGGAAGACATTTTGTGTGTGAAGTTTTCTCCTGACCACAGACTGCTGGCCGTCTCTCTGTTAGACTGCACTGTCAAGGTCTTCTACACAGACACACTTAAGGTACACACCACATGAAATAAGTACGGTGTATTCTGTATAATTGCTTCATTATTAGTGTAATAGTGTCTGTAATAATAACTGAACATTTCTCCCTCTCGCTGCTTCAGTTCTTCTTGTCGCTGTATGGACACAAGCTGCCTGTACTTTGTCTGGACATCTCACATGTGAGTACTCCCAAGCTGCAAACGTCCTAACTATCAGCTGCGTTTAGGCCTCAGTGATAAATGTGATAACCTGCTTTATTTTAACAACTCTATTTTTTTTATATTTATTTAAACTCTATATTTTTTATATATATATTTATTTACTGTTATTAATTTTTTTTTTTTTTAGATACTTTTTTGGGCATTTTAGGCCTTTATTTGACAGGACAGATGAAGACATGAAAGGGGAGAGAGAGGGGATATATAAAAAAAATATAAATATATATATATATATATAAAACAGAGAGAGAGAGGGGGAATGACATGCAGCTTAGAGACAAACCCGAGTTATCTGGGCACCCCGCAACTAACAACTCTGAACATTTGTGTCAGTAGTACCAAAAACAATAAAGTTGAACTTCCAATTTTATAAATAAAAACTTGATGAGATCAATTAGACCTTCATCCTTGAAGGGGCCATGTGGAGTTTTCTCAAAACATCCTTCCAACACCTCCTAAAAGGTCACAGCTTTTTTGTCCCGGGCCAAATGACTGCAGTAGTCACAGGTATTAATCTGCTCCAGCTCCGATCGGCAGTGATCGAAACACGACACCCGAGTGGACGCGCTAATTTTCACTCCTTTTCCAGCTCCCCTTTGTCGCCTCCATCAGTAACTTCGACACCTCAGCCACAAGTTCTGTCTGTCTGCATGCAAGCAGTGCTCGAACATCATTCCAATTTAGTCATCACTGGGACTGAATAAGATTTATAACTTACCACCACAACATTTTTACTGGCCTCCATGCTGCTTTCTAATGTTTACTGTTCACTAACCCTGTTTTTCGGTTTGGCCATGACTGTCATTGCATCAGTTTGTTTGGAATCGACTTGCGCTCATCTTGACCCTCAGTTCGGCCTCCCAGGACTCTGACCTCGTGTTTCTGTTAACTAGGATAACACACTTATCGCCACCGGCTCCGCTGACAGAAACGTGAAGATCTGGGGTTTGGATTTCGGCGACTGTCACCGCTCCATGTTTGCTCATGACGACAGGTAACGCCCAACCACACAGACCCAAACCAAATGTTTGTCATGTGTTCACTGGAACGAAAGACACTTTTTTTCTTTCTTTTTTTTTTTTAATTAAATATGTGGTGATGAAATGATTTTCTAGGCTGTTGAGTTTCCAGCTGTGACTTCATCTGTTGTGGTCAGGGACTCTGATCCTTGTCCTGTTAACTCAGACTGCCCTGTGACTTCACACCAGCTGCTCCTTCATCTCACCGCTCATCTGTTTTCTCATGGATCATGTCACTATTTGTCCTTTTTTTTCCCCTGTTATCTTCCTCTTATTTTTGTATTTATTTTTCAGTCTGTGTTCACTTAGTTTTCTGTTTGTTCTTTGATCTTTTTTTATTGTCTCTCTTTTTGTATTTCTTTCTTGTACTACCTTATGATTATTTCCCACTTGTCTTTGTTTCTTCTGAGGCGCCTGCTTTCTTTTTTTTTTTTTGCCTTTCCTCCTTTCTAGCTCTGGATTTTCTGTTTTACCCATTCCCTTGGCTGACTTTCTCTTCCCTTACTCTGTTTCTTCTCCATAGCGTCATGTTCCTCCAGTTTGTCCCCAAGACTCATCTGTTCTTCACAGCAGGGAAGGACAAGAAGATCAAACAGTGGGACGCCGACAAGTTTGAGCACATCCAGACGCTAGAGGTGACGCTCGGCTTCATACCCTTGATATTTGTGGTCCGGTGGCTTCGATGAAACGTCCTCTGGCAGGCTTCCTTCACATCTGAAATGCTAAAATGAAATACGGACCACACCTCATTGGTCAGCTGTAAAACAGATCTTTCAAAGAGAGAGTCGAAAACTAGATTATGTGCATTTGCATAAATGATTTCTGGATCACTTGTGTTGTCCAGTTGTTAACAGGTGGATTCTGCACAATCATTTGCATTCATAGGCAGTTAAAAGCAGTGGGGGGATGTAACTTAGTACATTTACTCAACTACTGTATGAGTATAAGTATCATAAGTATGATTTTGAGGCACTTGTTCTTTACTTGAGTATTTCCATTGTATGCCAATTTATGCTTCTACATGTTGGAAGCCAATATTGTACTTTTTTTCTTCACTACCTTCATTTGAATCGCTTTAGTTGACTTAACAGATTTAGATTACTAACACAAAATATAAATCAACTACTTCATTATTATATTATTATAGATAAAGCTATCCAGCAGTACATAAATTCAATAAAATTAGCTCCACCTCAGTCATGCATTGCCAGACTTATCTCCACAGCGCTGTGGAGTAAGGTCTGGCTAGTGGGATAGGGGATAGGAGGAAAACGCTCTGGGTTGTTTGCAAAGCTGACAATTGTCTTGGAGCCGCTTAGTTCCGGACGCAGCGACGGTGGCTCTGTAAAATATTCCCAAGAAGGAACTAGTTTTGGTGGAACATTTGCACCCCGCAAAAGAAAGTGACACACTAAATATTAAATGAGGTTAACTGTTGACACAACACAGTAACGTGAGCTATTTCAGTTAGCTGGGTACATGTAAGTTGCTCTTACCAGTGTATCGCCATGTGTGACATTTGACTTTTCTCTCGGCCTTACAGGGCCATCATCGGGAGGTTTGGTGTCTGACCATCAGCCCAAGCGGTGACCACATTGTGTCGTCATCCCACGACAAATCCCTGCGACTGTGGGAGAGGACCAGGGAGCCCATCATCCTGGATGAGGAACGGGAAATGGTGAGGTGGAGGGCAGCGTGGACACAGACAGATGTGACAGTTATTCTTGTTCTTTTAAATGACCGTACTTTCATGTTTACAGGAACGAGAAGCAGAGTTTGAGGAGAGCATGACCAAAGGAGATGTGCCTGTGGTGAGCACTCAGTTTTCAACTTCCAGGCATCATCAACATCATCTTTTTTACCAGACATTACCTATACATAAATATTAGCTTCACACTGGCTTGTTTCAAAAACAGAGTAATATGAGCAGCAATCTAGCTGTTATTACCTACCATAACCAAGGCTGCATCAGTCAAAACTTGAAACTTAATTTCAAAGCATAAGGAGCATTTATGAAGAACATTTGTTCAGAAAAACCAACCCCCGATCCTTGCATTTTAGGTCCATGTCCTGTCATTGGTTGGGAGTGCATCCTCAGTCCTAAAACATTACCGTCACTTGGAAGATGTTTGACACTTTTAGGCAGCTAGTAAAAATCTCATAACAGTTTGAATGGAAACGTCTGGTCAATTAGCTGAATTAATTAATTATAGCACCACCAAAATCTTTAATTGCCATGCCAGTTTAAATGAAAGCGAACTCTGTTCTGTCTTTGTGTAAGATGAATGTAAGAGATGCGTTGACTTGTTTTATCTTCAGGTACCCGGAGAGACTGAAGGAGAGGCAGCACCAGCCAGCAAGAAGACTGTTGAGACAGTCAAAGCTGTGAGTTGACTTCCACTCGCATTGGATTTCATTTCAAGCACCAATCGGATGCAATTATTTAGTTTGTTTGATTTCATTGACATTGAAGTACTTTTTGTGTTGGCTAAAGGTCGTTGCATTCATCTTTTTTTCTGCGCCGCAAACCCTGCCTATTGGGTGCTCAGGAAAACAGGATTGTTTTAAATTCAGTTTGACCCAAGTCTTCAGAAACAACTAAAAGTATGAATAAGCAAGTTTTGTTCTTAATAATCTTGCTGTCGTTTGATTTCTTTCTGAAGGCGGAGCGAATCATGGAGGCTTTGGAGCTTTACAAAGAGGAAAACAGGAAGATGGAAGTGTATAAATATGCTTGTCAGACAGCAGGCAACGAGGTACAGACATCATGCAAGAATCCTATGTTTTATTCCCTCTGTTGTTGCCCCTTACTTTGAGAATGGGCCATAAAACATCCTGTTGTTGTGTTGTTTTTGGATGCAGTGGAAAACGTCATGATGTCAGTATTATGATGCTGCTGATGTTTTTCAGGTTCCTCCACCGAGACCCAACCCTATCCTCGTGGCGTTTGGAAATGTTTCAGTAAGTAGAACAATGGTGAAGGAAAAAAAATGCCAATTTCATCTCCACTAACGGAACATTATCAGTAATGTATTGTATTTAATTATGTTTCCAGACGTAGGCAACTAAGTCTGTCTTTGTCCCTCTTTTAGCCGTCCCGCTACGTTTTAGACGTCGTGAAGAAAGTCAGATCGAGGTAAGACGTCAGCTCAGGGTGACGAGATGATGTTTCTTTTACTTTATCCATAAAGCTGATCTTTCATCTGCAGTGCTGCGTGCATATAAAGCCACGTTTTTGTGCTCCCCAGTGAGCTGGAGGTTTCTCTGCTGGTGTTACCATTCCCTTACATTCCTGAGCTGCTGACGCTGTTCAACAGTTACATCAAGCAGGGCCTCGAGGTGGAGCTGGTCTGCCGCTGTCTTTTCTTCCTTCTCAAGTAAGCGCTTTACCTGTGTGTGGGCAAAAATAAATAAATAAAGATTAAAGAGGTTTTGTATTTAGTTGTGCAATGAAATTCAGAGTGAAGGGTTCAGCAATCTGGCAGCTTGTCAAACAAAACAAGAACAGGATGAGCTGAGCAAATCTTCTGGTGGCCGTAATGTGCAAAATATGTGAATTAGAATCTAGTAAATACTTGAAAGTTTACTATGTATCCATTTTTCATGCACTTTCAAATATTGTGCTGCTAGTTGCATGCACAGCCAACAGTGTGTGTGGAATGGGTTGGTAAACAAGACAAAATCTTATTTTCAAAAAGTACTTAATTGTTGAAAAACTAAAAAAAAAAAGGAAGAAAATAAAATCTCACAGTATGGATTGGTTTTGCAAATTGAAACATGAAACAAATCTGTGAAATTAAATTCTTTAATGGATAAATCAAATCATTTTGGTGAAGGTGTAAAATTTAAATTTTTTACCTTAAAGCAGTAATGTGTAGTTTCTGTCACCCCCATGAGGAATTCTAAGTAATGATACCTAAACTGTTGGCGCGTCCACATGATACAAGCCTTCCGTGATTATCTTCACTTTAGTTTCTGCCTGGGAAAGTCACCGGACACCACCATCTTCTGAACACAGCCATACTGAGAGTTTCGTGGAGCTGATAGTCCTAATTAACTTTGTAGCAGTTCATTTGGCAATGGTTTGAATGTAACAGACATTCATTAATATGAAAACGTTAGGCACTAAATCTTTAACTAGTTATAAGAAGAAGAAGACCTTGTTGACAGCCATAGAAAAGTGTTTGACAGCATTCAGTATTTGGAGTAATTAGAATTATTGTGGTAGGTCAGATCTGATTGTAAATGTAGGTCTGCACACGCTGCTGTTGATGGTTCTGATGATACAGTATCGGGCTGACGCTGTTGTCTGTTTCCTTTTTAAGGATCCATTTTGGTCAGATCTCCAGTAACCAGATGCTGCTGTCTGTCATAGACGAGCTAAGGACCAATACTGTCTCCAAAGTGCGCAAGATCAGAGTAAGTAACATGCAGAGAAGAGAATTCTGTCACAGAGAGAAGTTTGTCGTCTTGACGGATGTAGAGATTCTTTTCCTTATCACACATTTCCTTTTCCCTTTCCTCACCAACTCTTCTTTCTTTGTGTCTCAGGACGTGATGGGATTTAACAGCGCTGCGCTCCAGTTCCTCCAGCGGGAAATCGAGAGCAAAGAGGATGTGATGTTCTTTGCTGATGCCACAGGCCAACTGGCAGAGAAGAAGAAGAAGAGGAGGAAGAGGGAGCGAGCCATCCTGACCATCGCTTGAATCATAATGGACATTTTTGTGTACAAACATCCACTCCCAGCTGTATTGCAGAGGTAGACTTACACTGTTGGTTTTTCTATGTTATGAAATCCTGATAGGAAGTTAACAATGTTATTCAGTGGCACGCTTCATTTCCCAAATAAACAGTCTGACTTTTTCTCACAGTAACTGAGGTTTTATAAGGGGCTTTCAAAACAAATAAATCCTCCACTGCAGAGAGAAATGTAGTCTCTACACAGCCGTTCCCTCTGCAGCTTTAGGTCTCTATAAAATACATCCACATACGGTTGAGCTTTAAATAGATACAATTCATGTTTGAGGCAGCACTAGTACTCCCTCCATGATCACCACACACAGAGGACAGGTATGATTTAAGCAGGTTTCTGTCCTACAGGCCTACAGGGAGCGATTCAGGCCCTGAGCCAAACAAGGCGAAAGATGGTTTGAACATGGCTAGGGTTTTGAAACCTGTCAGACTACCTGAGCTCTAGACCACCTGGGTGTTACCACATTGTCCCAAACAGCAAGTCGCTGAGAAAAAAAACCCTCCCTCAATCCCTGTTGGCCTTGCTGCAGCCGTCCACCACTGAAATCGGGGAGATGTAGCTTGACTTTACAGCCCTTGTAACTTTGGCTGAATTTATAGTCCCAATGCCGGGTAGATGTGGTAAACATATTTCATAGCGAGGGAGAAATGTGAACAGTGTGTGTTTTTGAGGTGCCCAGGCCTCTAATCCTGTGACCTTTAGAAAAGTTTCACACCCACATCTGACACTTAATTTTCCAGAAGTGTGTTTATTTCCTGACCGTGGGGCGCTGTGGAATGAAATGAACCCTTTAAAACACCTCTTGCTCACTGTTCATGTTTTAATCTTATGGCGGACAAAAAACAAATTAACTCTGTTTTTACAGGGTTGTTAAAAAAAGGGGCCAGCAGCTCTTTATGGGGCTGGATTTGGGCTCGAGGCTGTAAATGTCACACCTACCAAAATTAAAAATTCTTCATGAAAATCCCAGAAACATTCGCACCCAACAGCAATGTAGATGAATCATCACAAACTGTGATCTAAAGGGGAACAAGGCAACGTTGAGTTGAAGGCCTTGAATCTACGAGTGTCTACCAAACTTAAATAATTGTAACATTTCTTTCAACTTAAAGTGAGGTTACAGCACAAGATATAGTTCAGTGTTTTCAAAAGGCTCATGACAAATCTTAATATAAAAAAAACCACAGCGATATTTTCTGTTGTGCTTTTCAACAGAACCTCATGCAGCGTTGACATTACATCTCACTTCACTTATCTGTCCAGGCTGTCTTTTTTACAGCCATTTTCACAGTCACCAGTGTAAAAAGCAAGCGAGTCTTTGCATATCTTGACTTTAAACATTTTTAGCTTCTTGCTCTCTAACTACAGCCACAAAGTTAGTATGCAGCAAGAGTTTGTGTCAGGGTTCAGCTATGGGAGAGAGAGAGAGAGAGAGAGAGAGAGGGAGAGACACAGACACTTGTACTCAAAACTTCTTCTGTGGTAGTTCCTGCTGCAGTAGGTCTTCAACACTCCCACACACACACAGACAGGTTATTCCAAGAATTTTGGTATCGAGTCATTGTTTTCATTCTTTGCACTTTAAGCTTTGCATGTAAATGAGGCCCATATGATCATCTTATGCCTGTCAGCTGTGTGCTGGATCCAGGATGCTGACCTGCCCTTCCCTGCTGGGATAGGTTAAAGTCGCCACTCACCTTGAACTGGAATGAATAGGCACAGCAATCTTTCATGTCATGGACATGGATCAAGTATTTACTGGGCTTGGTTGTTTATGTGTAGCCTTTTCCTTTCCTACCTTTGCCTTGTTATTTAGGTTACATGTAGGTTATTTAAAAAGCCTTAAATTTCCTTAAATTATTATGCATTCTTACAAAGAAGATTTGTCAGCCTATTTTGCAAGTAAGCTGTTGTTCAAATGAGAAATCAGTCCAGTCACATCTTCTGTCAGAAGGCAACCATTTGCAACAGTCTGCCTTCAAATCACTAGATGGCAGTCTTGCCTTTTCATAACTGGTTCCAGATTGTCCTGATTGGTATTTGGCCTCAGATCCTTGCTCCATGTTCGGCACTTACAGACCTCTTGCTGCAGCGCTTAGCTCATAATAGTGGAGAGTCCAGTGCTGGCCACAAGTCAGAGATCCTGAGGGCAGGGGTCTTTGCAAATATAGCCACACATGGCATAACTGGCACTTTCAGTGTTAGTTAGCTTTAGGCCACATTTTCCTACAGCCACCATGTGTGTTTGTTAAGGAGTACCATGTATTTGACCTTGATTGTCTGGCATTGACAATAAAGTTTGTGTAGGTGGTGCTCTCTTCATGTGTATCCTTTACTGCTTATGACAATTAAGTATTTATTTTTAATTAATTAATTAATTAGTTCTTATACTTTTCAATCCAAAAAAAAAAAAAAAATCACTTCCTGTGTGACAGATGATTTTTCCCTGGAAGGAGCTACCAGACAGGCGAGTGTTATTTTACAGCCCGTATTTGCATTACATTTTGATGGACAGGAGATAGTGTTACTTTGTGGTCCACACTGCTATAGTCTGTCATCATATGGTCTGCATGATATTATATACTGAAGGGTACGATCAACTCGTAGCTGCTGACTTGATTTGGTGGCCGGTGAATGTGATACCAGCTATAAATATGTATGACGTAGAGAGATATTGTTGGCAGTGACAGCCTCCTGTTACAGCAGCACTATTCCTCTGTTGAACAGTTTGCACTGCAACTTTATAACAGTCAGACTCAAGTGGAGTGATATAAACTACCTAGATAACTTATGTGTCCATTATTTATTTATACTTTAAAAAAGGAACAGGGAACTATCTCACTTTATGTGGTTAAACTACATTTAGGGTATGCCATCTTACAATATAGAGTGTAGATGTATTAAAAAAATAAATTACAGTAATATACTTTTTTAATGTTAGTCTTTGGTAGAAATGAGAGTAGTTAGACCAAAATACACTTCAATTAAATTCCTTGTCTAGTTAAGATACCTTTGACCTGAATAAAACCCTGTCAAAACTACAATAAATTAAAAGAAAAAAAAACAACTAAAAGCTACCAGTGGTGGAAAGTAATCAAGTACATTTTCTCAAGTACTGTACTTAAGCACAATCTTGAATCCCTTGGTAACTTTCACAAACCGGCAGTATAGTCTAAAAAATAATCCCCACCTTTACCAGCTGCAGTGGTAAACATGTGATTAACATACTAATGCATTGATAATTTTTATTCAATAACACAGTATATGTTATTCTGAACTGGGGCATTCTGCATGGTGAGTATTCTTTGGAATTTAAGTAGATTTTGATGCCAATACTATACAATACATACACACATATAGACATTAGACTTAGATTACACATTAGAGTACTTATTCCACCACTGAAAATTACAGTAACACTAGGCTATCAATACTAGGCATTATTTCCTTACAATTTATGCTAAATTAAACTTCTAGCTCTGCCTTGAAATCAGTTGGCATTTTTGCTTTCACTGTTTGAGAACCTTGTGATCGGATTTCATCTTTATATTTTCATTTTATCTCAGGTAATACGTCTTCCTATATGGCAACAACAACAAATTTTTTCTAACCCTTCAAATATATTTAATCTACCAAGCCAACTGGCTCATTTAAATAGCTTCTAATGTCCAGGAATACTATCTAGCAACACATTGTGCATCATCTGTCTGCAATGACCTCAGTACCGTCAAAACGGCGTCCAGTCAGACAGCAGGAGCTTCAACTGACAGGCAAGCCATCCATCAGCCTGTCAGGCCACCAGTCATCCCACTGACGGGCCTAGTGTTAAATCTGTGTCCAGCACTCATGAATGAGCCCATACCTGCGCTGAGATATGAGGTGGCAGGTCATTTGGATGAGACGCAGTCGTAACGTGGCTGCAGCAGCAGCAGGGCGGGAGAGGTGGGTGGTGTCTGCTGGGCGTCCAGGCAGGCCGCTGAGTGATGAGGTGATGGTGCATGCAGAGGCGGCCAACAGACCTAACTGGCCACTAACTGAACTGCATAGCTGCACACATACGGCCATGAATGTTTCCTTTCTCTGCTTTTTTCCCCCCCACCCCTCAGCTGTCCTCAGGCCTTTCGCACTTCATCCCTTGATGTTTGTTTGTGGTGATCGTTCTTCTCTTGCAGCTAATTTCCTTCATACACAGGTAGTTGCAGATGATTTCTTTCATACACAGGTAGTTTCATAAAAATGAAGGCAGATGCAGTCAAAACAATCAGCAACATCTAAGTTGGCTTGAAATGTGTGTACTTGACGTTGCTCAATGTGCATTTTTTATTTCCTTGGTGATCAAGTAAAAAGTCTGAGTCTAATCCAAGATTTCACCACTGGTGTTTTTTTGAAAATGCATCAAGTGTAACTGTAAGACCTGAACGTCTTGGTTGCTAAGTGAAAAATCTGCCTCAATCAAATCCCATAAGTAAATCTATCAAGTTCATCAATAAAAACTATTGTATCTGTTTCTGTATAACTGTTCCTTTCCATATCAGGGTTTTAATAGTGGCTGAAAAAGTCGTCACTGCACGTGTTGAGGGGGTCGGCAGCTCACCTCCTCTCATCTGAGCGGAAGAGGGAAACATGTTTTAATACCCAGAGTCTGCAGAGATCAGGGGAGAGGAAACTATTTTTTTCCTCCCGCGCTGCACCGAGGTCAGCCCTCTGTGGGCTGTTATAAAGCCACACACACACACACACACACACACACACACACATATAGGCTCGTAATACTGCAGCACACACGCAGGCATAAAGTTGAGACTGAGGAAATGGACTACATTTATAGAAAAGTGTTGAATATACCAAAATATTCACTTTAGGCATGAGAAAAAAACTGCACACAGACATATTAGCTTATGCAAGACTACACACACACACACAATACCCGTTTTAAGAGCTTTCCCCAGAAATCCACATAGCTGATGTAATTAGTGATTTTAGAGCTCTGCACTTCATATTACAAGTCATAAACAGACATTCAATACTGGGCTTTGAGAGAGCTGTTTATTCTGGAGTTTTATAGACCACGCAGGACCCTTCTGTGTTTATTCTCTGAGAACAATAATGCCACTATGCTCCCAGACTGGAATGCTATTCATTTGTCCAATTAAACACAGAAAATATATACAAAAATTTAGCCAACTTTTTCTGCCCCCAATTTTGCTCAAAAAACACAACGGCACTCTGCTGGAATTAAAGGGTAATGATGGCTGAACGGTGAAATGACTGGTTGTTTGCTGAAGGCTTAATCTGTGTTATTACGTTGTGTTCTTTTTGGAACAATGTGACGTTAAGGGCAATAAACGTTTGTGCATTAAGAACAAAATCCAATAAGGGTCTAATTAGAACTCTTTTTAATGAGATCTCGTTAGACACTCATTGGATAAATAGAGTAAATTTGCAGAAAGTCAACCTTGAGTAATGTGATTGTTATTTCAGGGCCTTTTAAAATCAAATGTGGAGCAATCTGCTAAAAAATAACAGCACACTGAAGGGAGCAGATCCATTTTATGTAACATGCAGTTACCGTGTGCGCACTGTTAGAGCCGTGATTTACGAGCAGGACGCTGACCCACAATCCTCCTGACAGACATGCAATTTCCTGTGTGAGAAAACACTAACTTAATCCATACAGCAAAGAAAGCCACAGACAGAAACTATTTGTGCGTGAATAATAGTCAAACCACTAGCAGACGAAACAAACTGTCACTGCTAGAGAGCTTCAACTCATATTTTCCTATGAAAAACCTCAGACTATTTACTTTTACGGTATTTCCTGTGAAAATCCATAAACACCAACATCACAATTGGCCTGCAAAGTTTACCTACTGTATGTAATTCCACAAATCTGGGAGGCACACATCATAAATATTCTGCACACACATCAAAATGCACGGCCATTTTTACGTCAGAATTAAATGTTTCATCCAAGCTCTGACATTATCGTAAATCTTCCAGTAAATTATTTTTTTGAAAGTGCAGTGCGGTTGTATGAGTCAAGATGGAAGCATGCTTGTTTGGATTATTAGTATTTATTTATTTTTTTAAATGATGCTTATTATGGAAACAAGTATGGGCAACAATGTTGTCTTTATTAGGACAAACTAGCAATTAAAATATTACTTTTCTTCAACTCTCACAGCTCACAATTGGTTTATCTATCATTTTTTAGCATTAGATGCAAGTAATTAAAGTCACATCCAAAGACTAAAAGAGGTACTGCACATGTTCACCTAAAACATTAGGTTGAAAATTATAAGGGAAGCATTAGGCATGGATTTAATACATAATCAAAAAGTTACAAAACAACTTAAAATGTTGGCCTATATGTGCCAGAGTAGGTTAAAATGAGAGACAATTAAAGGACAAATCATGGTAGGTAGAAAAAATTTTCACCATGAATACTTAGTTGCCTTAGTATGCAAAAAATACTGAATTTTTAATACACCTGTTTTCAAAAACTCACCTGCCTACAAAAATCAAATCACTGCTTCTCTCTTTGTTTCTCTGCAGACCACACTAAATATTGTAGTTCCTTGGTAGTTCAACACTAACCCAAACACACAGCCAATTACTGCTTTCAGTGGGGAGGTCCACTAACTCTGTTGACCCCAAGAGCCTCCAGGGCATTAAGACAGACATGATCAGTGGTCCATCCCTGCAGCCGGTGTTTGGTCTAACATTGGATCAAGGTGTCTCAAACTACTGTGGACCCAGTGAGAGGAAACAAGGAATAATCAGACAAAATGAGAAAGAAATTTGAAGAATGCTTGTGAAGTCTGGTTGGTGGTAAAGCCCTCCATCTGGATGAGGTACGACACTTAAAGGTGAGAAGGTCAATGACTGTCTAAGCCTTTAGCAAGGATATGGTTATTAGACTGGAGCAGGAAGACAGCTTGTGATGGGACAGTTGACATGATGATAGAGTTATAAAATATGGAAGTCCAACTCTCTCCTCTCAGCGACTACACCCAAGTTGAACTGTTAAGGTTCAGATTAAATAGAAACTGAGCAGAGATGCAATACATAAATTAAAAAAATGCCTCAACTGGACATTAGCAAGATGAGTGAAATCACACAGAGAGATAATGGTGAGACCATAGACTGTTAATAATATACAGTCTATGGGTAAGACTTTGGGCCCAGTTGGACTTACAGCACAAGGAAGGAGAACACCGTTATGGGTCTTTTATGGTGATCAAAGTGTTGCAGAAAATGTATTCAAATGCATTTTATTTGAGTGCTACAGCATATATATATTTCCTGTGTTCTCCTTTGAGAAAAACAAAAATCAGAAACCAAAAAGGAGAAATTTATATCTTATATTTTTTGGTTTCATGATGGCACCACTTAGTTTTGCATTAGTTTGACGCAACACCGTTAAGGCATCCGTCAACATGCGTAGGAGACTAGATACCATTGTTGATCATTGCGATAATATTCCTTGCAATAAATAAAAAGATATTAAAATGTACTCAGTTCTGTCTTTCTACTGCTTGTAGTACACTGCTAAATTACAACAAACATTTTGTTAAATAAAAAAAAGTAAGGTAATTATTTCCAACATTATTTTATTGACCAAAACAAGAACATTTTTAATTATTAATTATTAAAATAAAAGAATGAGTTAAATTCTAAAGTACAGTTTTCTTCTGATACTCTTTCAAATAACTAAAAAAACAACCTGAGGGTCAATGTGTTTATTCTGCAATATCGCGATGACGATTGTGCAGCACTAATGGAGACTTTATTTGGTAACTCTTTACTTGAACGTATCTACATAAGAGTGACATGACACTGCCATGAACACAATCATGACACATGAACCCTAACTCTTCATAACAAAACCGAATGACACTTATTAAAAGAAGCGTTGTGTCATAAACGTTTATGACTTGTTTATAATGTTTATGACACGTTCATGATAGTGTCATGTCACTTTTATGTAGACATCTACATAAAGTAAAGTGTAACCCTTTAATACAGCCAAGCAAATTCTGCATAAAGCAGTGTCCTGTCACAGGCAGAGCAGACTGTCACACTGAGCCAGAATGCAGCCTGCTACATAATACAAGAGACTCCAAACAACTTTTATTAACTTCATATTAAAGTCTTCTTCTTATCTGACTTACAAAAAGCCCGTTGAATGAGCGTTCAGACAAACACAAACATTCACCAGAGGAAGTGCACTGCTAATGTAATGTCATTTTGTGGGTCAGATAGCTATTAGCTGCTCAGCTGCAGCACATTAAACAGCAAATGTCCCTTTTATTTAGTCAGGTGAGATGCTGCGGTGATCTTTATATTACTCTTTAATATAACAGCTAACAACATGCTGTTTCCATGTAGACCGCAGCATAGGTTTGAGACAAAGAGGAGGATTTCTGATGATTTTCCTTCCTTTTAATATAAAAACCTAATAGTCTATATCAGCCCAGTCTCATGGCAGTTCCTGAAATTGTCACGTTATTTAATCTATTGATTTGTGTACAGATCAAGTTGATGCTGTCATTTTTGTGTGTTGATTACACATTTTCAAGTAATGTATTTCAATGGGAAGCCTATTTCGTGATAACAGCACGATTACTGTAGCAAGTAGTATTGAAAAGCCGAAAATCCTCGCAGAGAGGTTTGTCGGGGTGGTGGATGGGTCAAACAACACAGGACTTTCACCCCGGAGACCGTGGATAGTGTCTCTGCGCCCGGGGATCGCTTGTGGCGCGCCGTCCCGTTGTTGTGGCCGGTGTGTGGCATTTGATTTCCCCGTTGTTGCGTCTCCAAGAGCAGCCCAGTGCCTTTGCAGTTTGTGAAATGGTCATGTTCAAAAATCGTGACATGTACACGTAATAAATGTGAAAATCGTGACATGTACACAAAATTATAAATCAAAATTACGTGACCATTTAACGAACGGCGTGAGACCGGGTTGTCTATATCAACAATGTTTCTTTTATGGGATTGTTCCAGGACCGCCGGAGGTTCTGCCAGATGTCTCTTAGTTTCATCAAGACGTCTGTCACCTTCAGCTGTTTTTGTGTTGGTATTCTAAACTCTGGTCGATTCAGGAAAAAAATCCTCTGAGCTAGAACCGACAATGAAATTATATTTATCGTTTTTTGAGTAAAATTCTCATTACACAATGGCCATTTTAATTTCAGTGCTCTCCTTCTCTATGTTCAAGTTCCTTCCCAAGGCAATTTTGCAGTGGCACCGAACACAAGGACATTTTTCTCCATGCCAAAATTCTGTGTGGACTAGCCAGACCTTCTTTTTTCAACCAGTGGTCCGACAGGCAAACAAAAAATCTACAAGGCAGGCAGAAACACATAAACAAGGCGCAGAGACTGTGGCTGGTATACTGTATATGCTGGGGAGCTAATTAGGGGATTGGGAAAGAGTGTGCAGGTGAATGTTGGAGGAAGAAGAGGGCCGGAAACACTATTCCCTATCTATTCCTTTATATATTGTAGTGTTTATTAAACAGTGAACTACATCGGGAACGACCAAATGAGACTTCGGACACTGAAAATATTGTTGTGTAAGAAGATGTGGCGGGTATTTGCCTGCATCATGTAAACAAACCAAAACAAAAATACTTCTAATACGTCCCTGAAAGAAATCCAGCACAAGGATAATAAAATGTTGTATATGTTGCTTGCTACATTTCCACTGTCTAAAAAGTTGGCACCATTTTTATTTTCAGTAAATAAATTTTTTTCTTCTTCTTCTTCTCCTCCGGGAAAAAACGGCATTTGTTACATTGTGGTATATGGGAGTAAAATGTAGGGTGGATCGCATGTAAGCTCAAATTAGCTGTTCATTGTAGGTATTGATTATTATGCTGGACTAAACAGTGAATGAAAATAACTCCAGTATAGGGACAAACAACACTACAGTTAAATAACATTAAAGCCCATTTAAATAGACAAGGGAAGAAGCTAATTCCTACATGATAAACATGGTTTATAGAGTTATAAGTTTACTTCATTATATTTGACATATCCCTGACAGATGTAATAAACATAATGATAATTTACACACATATTGTGTGGGTGCACAAGCTGTTGACACTACATTCAGTATAGAGTAGGTTTTTGGGGGGGCTCTATGGTCTATATACAGTGCAGACATTTAACAAGTAAATAAATAATGTTCTTGAACACATTTTGTTTCATAAAACAAAGTATGTGAATTATTACCATCTTATTTGCCGGTCTCAGTTTCAGAGTCAAATGAAATACTGAGTTCATCCCCACAAAATAGCATGCCAGTAATTTCATTGATTATTGGTTGATTGATTTTGCACAATGGAGTTGATTTACTGGAATTATCCCTAGTTTTCCTGTGCAGCTCCACCATTCACATATATCTTGCAAGAGTTCTGCTTATAAAACCCCTTTGCGGTTGCCATAATGTGAGCCACAACAAAATCATGTCATAAATTCCCAAATAATCCCTAAACTACTAAGGATGAATATGGAATTACAGCATAAAATCTGTAACAAAGCCAGATGAATGTGATATTAAACCATTTTTCAGCAATTTTAGAGGCAATATGTTTGAGATATTACTCGCTCACAGCCATGCATGCCGGTCGTCTGTGACTTCAGAGTGAACCATGTTAAAATCTGTCACAATATCCAGAATAGAGAAAGTCAAGAGTCTGAGATTTTTAAAAAGGGAAAAGTGTCTCTTAAAGTGAGTAGGGTTCTGTGTCTAATATTTCAGAATGGTCTTTTGGGCTGAGGAACAGACAAATGACCCGAGTAATGTGGCTATTCCCCATTAAACTGTTTTTGTGGGGGAAGAAACGAGGGATGAAAAATAGCTGAGAGGGTAAAATAGAGCCTGTCAATCCCCTCACCCCCACTACTAGCACCACCACCACCAACCAGAGACCACCCAGACAGAATAGTGAGCTGTCAATCATTTCATTTAGGGGATAAACATTGCAGTATTTTGTTTCTTAGTGAAGTATTGCTCCATATTTCTCTCTAACGCATATAAGGAAGGCTCATATATTGCTGCTGTTATGTCTGTGAGTGCAGGGGTTCATTTTATTTTATTTTTTCCAAATATCTAAAGTAATGAATGTTTTCAACTTAAACTCATTCAGACAATTTGAATCCCACAAGTTTTTAGACAGATTTTCTTGTTCAGAGATTGCATTTATAAGAAATTCAGGATCTATTTTGATATCATACATGCTGGCATTTGAAGCCTGAAAAACACTGGCTATGTCTATATCATGAGTTACAAGTAAATATTGATCTAAAACTCACAAACATGGCATGCGTCTTCAGAGTGCTGCAGATTTATAGGCGATCTCATCGAAATACAAAGACAGTTCAGACTAAAGTGAGATTGGTAAACATAATAAAGACATCCTTACAGTGTTGCCCAATCATCACGGTGATAAAAAACACACACATTGGGGTCAGGTGAGGGCGCAGGCGGAGTGTGTCTCCAGAGTGTGTATTGACTCTCAGGGACGAGTTGTCTGTCAGCGCAGAGGCTTGAACTCCAAGCTTGCCGTAATCCCTCTGTCAATAACTGGACCTCCTGCCAGTAAAACACACACACACACACACACACACACACACACACACACACACACACACACAAATTTACCAACCAACATCAGTCCAAACATAACCTGCTGCCTTAGTCCAGACCACCACACAGCCTTCTGGCATCTGGCTAATCTAGGGAGATTTAAGAGAAGTTGATGTAAACGGTGCTCCTTTCATGTAATGACAGACAAAGTGATATAGGATTACATATTGAAAAACGCTGAGGACCACTCATGATTGAGTTGTGATGATAGGAGCCATTGTCAACATGGCAGTAGATGATAAAACCAGTTATTTGAGCAAATTCAACACGGACTGGACCAATTATGCTTTCATTTTAATGTTAATGGTAATTGTAAGTGACCAAGAGGGTTTCAGAAAACCACTACATTCCGATTAGTCACAGCAAGGGAAACACAGCCTATTGTCGCTTATCGTGCTGAATACAAACCCTCCAAACTCATCCAGTTTATAAAAGATCATAACAATGGTTTTGTACTGTTCGACCATTAACTTTAAATCCCATACAGTTTCCATCATCTGCCATTTATCCATAGTACATTAAAGTTTCTGCAAGTGGATTTGCATACTGTACTAACATGAACTAAAACCAGTGGCTGCTGGGAAGGTAGAAAAAACAAATGTATCAGTCTGCAAAACGTTAAGCGGTAAAGTCTGCATGGTTTGTAGTAAATGGGTTAAAACATTCAAAACTAATGGTATGGTAATTCAAAGAGACATTAGCAGACTGTGCTGGCAGTTACCTGTGACCTTACAGCTTAACGGGTAGAAATTGTGTGACTATGTGTATATAGAATTCTTGGAATTCTGCAGTTCGATACTGAGAAATGCACAAGAGAGCGAAAAACAGAGCTAAAACATGCCAAGGGAACATAACAAAACATACAAAACACAAAGGGTCACTGTAATAGATGGCCTGTAGAACACTGTAACTACAGCTACTTGGACACAAGTATGTGGACATGTGAACATTTCTTGTCTATGTGATTGTTGAATTCCAAAGTCATGAGTATTAATCTGCTGCTCTAACAGTCTCCACTCTTCTTGTTTCTGGCTTGAGACAAGATTTTAGAACCTGGTTTCAGGGATTTGCTCCCAACTAGCCACAAGAGCATCACCAACGTCCAACACCAAAGTTGGGTGATAAGGTCTGGCTCTCAGTTAGGGTTCCAATTCATCCCAAAATGTGGGTAGTCAAAACTGTGAACACTATTTCTTTAACCCTTAAAAGTCCAACGTAGCATCAATAGTACACTAGTTGTGTGTGTGTGTGTGTGTGTTGTGTGTAAAGACCATTGACTGTATATATTATATCTATTATACTGTATATGGACAAAGCATCTGTTTCCTAAGTGTTCCTAAGTGCCTTAAACCTGCATTCTATTCTTGCAAAAGGAGGTTGGATTCTGTAGAAGTCAATGAGAAAGTGACCCGCTTCTCACTTGATTTATTACCTCAGCCAACATTTACATAATCAGTTTATGGTCTCAAATGCTAGTTTGAAGTCTTCTGCAACACAGAATGATGTTCATCTTTTGAATTATGGTCTTGTTGATTTTAAAATTGGCAAAAAAGCAGGGGGTGTTGTAGGGCGTGGCTATGATGTGATTGCCAGCGAAAGCGTGTAACGTAACATCTCCTCCCTCTAGTCAAAAATCATCACTTCCGCAACCAGGATGGCTACGCTCGAACGGCAAACTCGACAACTCATAGCAGATCTCCACAAACCAAAGTGTGACGTCACACATGGTTGGCACCTGGTAAAGACAGCAGAAAATTGGATGATTGTCACATTGTGTACTAAAAAAGGCCAGGCCAATATCCAATAAATGGCTTTAACTCACTGAGGAAAAGGTGTATTTGTACTGAACTTTGGTTGGAGTGCTAAAACACCTAAACATACCTTTACACATTGAAAAAAAAAAAATGCCCTTGTTGACTATGAAATTAATCACTGGGCATTTTTTTTGTTGAATATGGAATTGTCACACAAAGGTAATGCATCAGGGTGACTTTCCAATGCACCAGAGAAAAAGTGTTGGTCTCCTGAATCAACACACTAGCTGAAAGAATAAGTTCAGAATTGGCAAAAAAATTGCACTTCTTGGACCATGTTTTGTTCAGCATTACGGTAGGATTTCCACCACACGTCTGCATAATATTGAACATCTAGAGTCAGGGTGGTTACAACAGCCCTCTACTGTTAAAATGTCTTTGTGAATCAAGTTGTTTCACAGTCAATGTAAAAAGCCAGAGTGAAATGTCAAATAACAAAAATATGTTTCTCATAAAACAAACTTTCTTGACTTGAGGCTCAGCCACACACGCACAAACGCACACACACACACACACACACACACACACACACACACACCCCAGTGGCCTCTGACTAATCCTATCAGACTAATGCTATCAAAACACATGCTCCCACACAGTGCCACGCACGCATCTTTCTATCCTTATCTAATAACACCTCTGACTTGGCCAGTATTGGAGACTCCTGGGGGGGTCCAAACTCACAAATGTCACACACACACACATGAAAGCCCCCTAGAAAAAAGGGGAGAGGCACTGACTGCTTCATATTAGTGTTTAATTAAGTTAAAAGGCCTCTCTCCACCTCTCTTTCTCCACAGTCCAATAACTCAATTGAAGTTGTCTATTCTTTCATGGCTCTGAGCTGCAGCGTTCCTGCAGCCTGGGATCACGGGCCATAAAAAGCAGATTGTGGCATCACCGCTGCAGCTCTGACAGACGCCTCCGGCCATAGCTGATGTCTCACTCATGTGATTAACTCAATAAAACTATTACACAGACCTCCCTCTATCCACAAACTTCTCTCTTGCTTTGTCTTTAGTGCCCCCTCTTTTTTGTTTTCTTTTCATACTACCTGGTCTCTTTCTCATCTCCGATCAGCCCTGACAGTGTCCAACCTTTAACTTTCTGAAGTTCAGGTTTTACCCTCCAGCCAAAAGCTGGGCCTCACTGCTGCCAAGCAAGCAGGTAGGGCTCTTTTATCCTGAATATTTAAAGAGGAAGCAGGCAGCCAGAAAATCTGACTTGTTTTTTCAGATCCAATCTTTAACATTGACTGTCCAAATTTTAATATTTAAAGAACAATATACAGTGTAATATCTGGCAGTTGTTTAAACGAAATAGCCATCTTGAGACAGTTAAATTGTACATATGACACAATGGGGTTGACATTAAAACCTTTTTCAAGATAGTCAAGATAATACCAATTAGCATGATACTGTGTTTTTTTTACTCTCTGATCTGTTCATCACTTAAAACAATATATGGCAGAAGCTGTTCTGTATTCTCCTGCTGGCTCTCATTGCGTTTTGAAACACAGGTAAGAGAAACAAGGCACAATGGGAAATTTTACAGAAGAAAACAAAAAACGGTTTATGTATCCAAGCCCAACTGTGAAGGTAGGGGGATTACGGTCTAGTGCATGCAGCCACACGCAGAATACATAATACGTAGATTGATGCATGTAATGTGGAAGTGCTAGTAATACCAGTGAACTTCAGAGAGAGAGTTGTATATAAGGTGAGGACAGTGGGCTAGTGTTTAAAGTTTAAATAGTATCAAAAAGTTGGTCTGCTTCTGCTTCTTGCACTGGTTTCCTTGAGTACAAAGTTTAACGTACAAGTTGCCTAGCAAGAAGACTACAGATTTGTAATTGATCTCTTCTTCCTCAGCAGATGGAGTTTCCTCAGTCTGGTCATGTACTGTATATATGGGAAGATTTCAAAGCCTGTATCAGACCAAAAACGCTCTTTTTTTTGTCAAACTACAGAGAAGTAGTTTATCGATGCTATTGGCTGTCAGTTACATGCCACTCATTTTCTTTTTTTGAGAGTCTGCTACTCTGTGGTCAGAGTATAGAACTGGGCAATATATCAATATTATATTGATAAATGAGGCTAGACATTGTCTTAAATTTGGGTTATTGTAATAGTACAAGTAGTATAGTGCAATATAACACGCAATACGTGTTCTATTGTTTGCCTTTACCCAGTTAGTCATTATATCTACGTTACAGATGATTATTTATCAAAAATTTCATTGTATAAATAGTTTGTGAAAGCACCAATAGTCAACACTACAATATTGCCGTAATATCGATATCAATGTATTTGGTCGGAAATAATGGGAGATTGTTTTCTCCATATCACCCAGCTCTAGTTCAGGGTGAGATACACTATTTGAATCATATAACTTCTTCAAGGTGAAAGTGTTTGCTAATCTTGCATCCCTTCACTCCTCTCCTCCCATGTTTTTCCACCTCCTCCTCCTCCTCCTCCAATATAACCTGTATTTTTCACCACCTCTCTGTACCATAACTCTCTCCCTCTTCCTCCCAGCTCATCAGCTCTTTCCTCCCCATCCTCCACTATGACAGATCTCTGCTTAGCACCTTCAAAAATTGCAGATAACCTTTTTTAGCGCCGAATAAACACGGCCGGGCCTCATCTCCAGAGGCTGCCGCTGTGGTTCCGATCGGATGTCGGGGAGGGATAGAAAAACATATGAAACCTCTTTGAGAAATCCTCTCCCTTCCACACTTGTTTTATCAGCCGCAGGAGAAGAGAGGAGAAGGCTTTTCAGCTGCTGCAGAGATAAGATAAGCTGCATGTGTGAGAGATCATTAGATAGGAAGGCTAGGGAATTCGTTTGGTTCCACTTTCTCAATTTACCTCAATTCTTCCCTTTCCCTGTCATTTTATACCTCTTTATCCGTCAACATATCTCAGCCTTGCTATCTCACTCCCAGCCGCTCTGAGTCCTGTGTTCATTTTTAAACACCTACAGCAGTTTTGATGTCTCTCAAGTAACATTTTATCTGGCTAACGTGCTGCAGTTTGGGCGATAAATCTTACCCCGTGCTCACAGCGACTCCCACGGTTCGATTACACCACCTTGGCAGCACATTTATTTCATATCCCCAAATTACTGTGTCAAAAAAATAATAATATATGAAGCTATATAAATCCTTCATGTATCACACTACTGTTAAAGTCCAGTGAAAGTCCATGTTGATTCAAGCCCTCTGTATTTCATCCCGGCCTTAGCTGAAAAATATAAAAGAGCAGACGATATAACTGCTGTGTTGAGGGTTATGTTTAGCTTCAGATCAATCATAGCCTTAGAAATGAAGCGATTTGAGATCAGGCTGCTCCTGAATTCTGGCAGCGTGGGGTGTTGAGAGGGTTAAGGACCACTATCCACTGGTGGTTGAGGTGGTGGGGCTCTACCGGGCCAAGTGCCATTCATATGCTTGAATAGAATATAAATGTACACCCGGGGAGATTAACCACCCATGCCGCGTGAGAGCGTTGTGTGTCCGGATTGTAAAAATAAAGTGAGTGTGACACCACCGCTGCTGTCACTTCCTCTCGCTGCACACTTGTGGCACATTTTTGGTAGGTTGAGTAAGAGTATCTTGTTCAGTGCCCCCAGAGATTCAAGCAAGGGATACATCTACTAGATACAGAAATGGGACAGGAGGGAGGGATAGGAAAGAGAGAGTGAGAGGCAGAAGGTGAGAGACAGGGATGTTCAGTCCTAACGAGACGCAGTAACTCATGTCAGGGAAGACAGTTACGACCTTTTAAGCCATGGTGGGGTTAAGTGTTTTCATTCCCAAACCAGCTGACACTCGACCTAAGGAGTGCGTAGACAGCTTGATGTGTCTGCAGCACAATTTACGGCCATGATCATTGTCTTTGTTATTTTTTCCCTCTGAAGTGCCCGTTACCGCGTTCCAGTCTCCCACCTCATCTCAAAACTGTGCATTTCTGCCTTTGCTAGTCTGTAGTTCGATAGTCTCGGATTTTCCTTGACCTATTCTGGTGTCAGCCTAAAAGTTTAGGTGGCATGATAAGAGAGGATGGGGAGGTGATGCGGGAGTGAGGACTGGAGTGACCCCTTGGTTGACATTCAGGATTTTAATTAGCACAGGGGTGACCCTTTGACACTTGAACGCTCATCTGCAGGAGTGGGTTTCGCTTTGACGCAGTGAACCGAGGAGTTGGGTTTGTTTTTGATTTGACTGATAACACGCTCATGTCTTGCTTGTGAAGCTCTTTTTGTCAGTTCCCTCATCCATCTCCGGCACAAAATAGAGTCAGTCGCATGCCCTGGCTGGGCTTCAGCCATTTACTTGAGCGACACTTTTTCCATGAGCTGTCAATGTGGCTCGACGCTCAGTCAGTACATCCAACTTTCCACCACGGTCTGCTAGAAAATATTGATCTCATCACCAAGTAAATAAACTTGGTGATGGATGGTGGAGGTCATTTTTTTCAGTTGCTTGAACCCTCTACTTTGTGTGAATCCATTTTTCTTTGAAGAAATTATGTAGCAGCTGTCTGACAGTCTTGGGCAAAACATGACTTCAAGCCTTTCAAATATGTAGGAAAGCATGAGATTCAGATTAATTTGTGCTTATGTGGCGAAGTGTTTCCATTAACTGATGTGAGTGATTTAGATCAGGGATGATCTAATAATAGATATAAAGTTCATTAAGATGAGTGGAAAATGTAGATGAAAAGGATACACAGAAATGTTTTTGTTCTTTATATTTGTGTCCCTTTACAGTACACACAGTAGTTTACTCGCCAATATGCAGTATTTCCCCTGGCTCACTGGCTTTGTAACTGACAAACTCAATCATTCCTGTCGCAATGATCGCAAAGTAAGCAGTAGTAATAGGTTGTTCACGTTACAAAGTTATTTACCAGGAATGCACTGTATGTTTGCACATCATTGATTGGCCTCCATAGCGTCTTGTTGGATGATGTCTCGTTGTGGTCCGGCACCTCTGCTGCATCCACCATCTGTCTCATTCAAATCAATGAGGAGGCTGCGTTTTTTTCTTTAATTCAATATACAGTTTGCTACTTTTCACTACCTACATTTAGACAATTGTTCTCAAGCGCTTTACTTTGTTTTAACAGAAAGCTAAATGTCTAATTATTGATATTATTTATGTATTATTGCAAACACAACATATATTTAATGTCTACATTTACCAATTTTAAGAAAGAATGACAAAGATGTCTTGGCATCGAGCAGAAAAGAATGTCTGTGATGTCCAACCATCCCCACAGGAGTGTTTGGCTATGAGTTTGAATAAGGAAATTATATTTGTCCTTAATTTGTAGTTTCTGGTGTGGTATGCCCTGTCATAATATAACGTCACTTTATTGTGTTAGTTGATAAATCAGCAGCTGTCTAGCAAATGCTAATTCAAAATTGTAAAAAGAAATCTGATCAGTTCAAGCATTATGTAAACACGAGGGATTCATCAAATGGCTGACATCAATTGTGTGCTAATCTTGATTTGACCAAGTAGCACTACTGTTCATTTGACAAATTTCAATCAATTCAATTTAGTTTTGCCTCTCAAACTATCATCTGCATTCTTCTCTCCTCTTGTCAGGCCATCTCTCTCTTTACCACTTACTTCTCATCTGCATCTCTATCTCCTCTACTTGTGCCACTCCTCTCTCTCTCTTTCTATATATCTTTCTCTGAAACTCTCTCCATCTCAGCAGGACAGCAGAGATGCTGAGTGCTGAGCTCATAAATTTCGCCCGGTGTGAAACAGAAGATGGCTTCCCAGGACAGCTGGAGCCTTTTTAGTGCCGTCCACTGCCACCACCACCACATGTCACCAAGACCCATGCTGGGCTTAGTTTATGTGTATGTATTTGGGAGGTCTAAATGCATTGCAACAGCGAAGAAGTACCAGCAGAAGAAAATGCCAGAAAGAAAGGATAGGATGATGAGGAGTGGAGCAGTGAAGGTTATTGTCAAGTGGTTGAGGTTGGGGTTTGAAACAAAATGTCAAAGTAATTTACTGACAAGATTAACATGCAGTTGATGGGAAGGTTTGCACGACAGGGTGCCAACAAATAAACACAATTCAGAGATGACACCTCCCCCAGCAAAGGGGCAGCGCCATTCCCCAAATTCCACACGGCTGATCTGGTGTCAGATGGTCCCGGCCATTCTGTCTTGGCCCCCCCCAAGGGACGGAAAGGTTATCCCGTTCTGCGAAAAACACGAATGTGGAGGCACGATAAGGTTCTTTATGACAGCTGTGGCCTAATTTCAAATCCACACCAGCCGTAACACGGCACTGGCAGATCACAGTCAGTTATCTGATAGCAGTGTGAAAATGAGACAATTCTTTTTAAGATACATACAAATTGATTTGCTTGTGCTTGTGGTGCCTAATTACATCTATCAGGCTTTACAATGATGGTGATTTCGTATCAAATGGCTAAGCAGCTGCAAAATTAGACACAAGTGCATGTTTTCTAAAATATTTGTCTCAAATTCTTTCTCCATTGGTGTAAATCAAACATATGTTTCATCATCATGCAAAGAACGTTTGTGATTCGAGACATCATTTTACATTGCAGTTCTGTGGTGGGATGGATTGTGGTGTAGAGAGTTAAGATAGATTAAAACAGCTCTGAACAATCACACTCCTCCTCTGATTGCACTTACTTACAGGATCCATGTGTAAACAGTTGAACCAGAAGTTATAGAAAATAAAAAAGAAGGATAAAGGGTATTATTCAGGGAAGTGCTAGGTGTTTTGATCCTCCTGATAAAATGTAACACTGACCACCAAAAGAGCCAGTATCAGAATTACAACATCCAGGACATCCTGAAAGACGCTGTCTTGCTGGTGCTGACTGAAAGTTCAAATCTCAGACATGCTGTCTGCATTGTGTTTTCCTAACAAAAAAATTGAGCAAATTTCACTGATGAAGGCCATGAAATACGGCGAAAAGCCTCTGGAAAAATACAGCAACTAATTATAAGTCTTCTAATCCAGTCAAGTAATCTAGCCTAATAATTATGTCACTGCTCACATTACCATCCACCAAATGTAAGCTGCATTTCAAAGTTCTTATTTCATTGATTAGTCAAATGTGGCATATAAGATATTTAAAGCGTGGCCTCCAAAAGCAACCGAAGGCACTAACTTGAGAAACAAGAGGAAGCAGAACTTGATGCAGATGAAGCTATGATCCGTCCCCAGAGAAACTAAGTCCCCTCGCTTCATTAACTTGTCCAGTCCTGTGCCAAGCTAAATCTTTACTTGTCTTGTGTGTTACCATCCCAGCATGTTCTAGTCTTACAAGGTGGCTGGGATGGAAATAACTTGCAACAACAGATGGCGTTAACACTAGACACATGCTAAGAGCAGTATAACAAATGGTTAAGAGCCAACTAAGCAAATGTTGAATATACTCCCTGTATTTTCTTCATCATGAATGAACTGGCAGGCAGGTGTGCGATTCAGTCATTAAGCTCACAAGTCCTCAAGACACTCAAACACCCACTTAGCATTTGTGTACATGTGAACAGGAGTAAGACAGAGAGAGTGAGAGCAGACAGAGAGGGAGAAATGCAAAGAGACAACTTTGGAGAACAGACAGAAGGTTGATAGACAGAAACCAATGCCAGCCTGTCATCCCAAGGAGTCTCCGTGGCTTTATACGCTGAGTGATTTATGCACGACTTGAGATGTGGACAGCAGAGGGGGACACAGAGGGCAGAGTTAAGATAAAGTCCATGAGACTGTCACTTCATGTGTTTTACTGCATGTTTACTTTCAAATACTCTAAATTAAAGATAATTTGCTTTCAAACTAACTTCAGTATTGTCAGTGTTGACATTAACTAAGAGTTAAATATTATACAAACAGTATTGTTAGCTAAGGAAAAAAGAAAACAAGACACAATAGTGGACAAATAGAGGACAAAATCATCAAGATTTGGAGAGGTATAGCCAAAAGCTTTTAGTGAACAAGTGCGTTACAACATCTGGCTGACCAATAGCGCACTCCAAAATACAGACATCATATTAAGAGTCCCACCAAGGACAAAAACACACTGGACCATGTTTTAAACAACATTAAAGGACGCCTATCGCTATGCCATGCGACTTTAGACCTGGATGAACTCACATCCTGTGACTCACAGGACTCCTGAAGAAAATGTTGACCTCTAGTCCGCGTGATGATGTTCGCCAATGTTGATGTTCGGTTTTAACTGCACGCAAGCAAGCCGACTGAAGTTGGCTGGTTAATATGTGGATTTACATTTAATTGGTTCATGAACATAGGAGCTAGCTCAAGGCTTACAAAACAATTCAAAATGAAGAGCTATGTGGGGAGGAGATGGTGAGGAGGAGCTTACTTGGGAGGCCGAAGGCGTAGGTGAACCCGAGACTAGAGTTTTTTATTTAATAAGTGAGAAAAGAATAAAATCAAATAAAGTCAACAGAACCAAAGAATATCTGAATATATTCAATTAGGGTTGGGCAATATATCGATATTGATATATGTGGCCAGATATCGTCTTAAATTTTGAATAACGTTATATCCTGATATGACACAATATGTTATCTTTTCCTGGTATTAAAGGCTGCAAGTAGAGTGATGTAATTTTCTGAACACACCAGACTGTTCTAGCTGTTCTGAAAACCTCATTGTGTGCATATTTTGTGAAAGCACAAACTGTCAACCCTACAATATCACAATATCGATATCAAGGTAAAATATCGGGATATTTGATTTTCTCCATATCGCCCAGCCCTATATCCAATACTCCAGTTGGTTAATGGACTGTAGCTGTGGTCTGTGAGGGTTTCCTCCATGTACTGTAAATGTTTAGGAGTTAGAAAATAGTTGGATGGATACATATAGATTCATTAAAATAGGGGTTTTCATCTGTAGTACACTACAGTGGTGTTTAAGTTTGTCATTAAACTTATTGAAATTCAAGATGGCAGACAATGTGAACTGTCTGACCATCTGGGATGGCTTGTTGGATCACCTGCCTTGCCCAATTCGAACAACTGTCTGTACTGTAGTTGTTTTGGTGTGAAGGGGGTTTCAGAACACATGAGCTCTGACAAGGAAAGGATTGTTAAATATGTACAGACACAGGAAAAAAAAAGGAAGTGACAGGTCTGGGACAGCACATCCAATCATCAGATTTAAATTTATCCCGGAGGCTGAAGGAGTGGACGAGGCCTGAAGCTGTCAAAGTTGTCACCGTCATCCATCCCTTTTTTCACTCTTCTTCGTTCCCCTTCCTCACCTTTTCCACTTGTCCAATCATTCATCGCCATTTGAGTGCCTCGTCCATCTCCTCTTCATCTTGTCACATAGCGCTTGTCTCTTCTTTGCACATGTGGCATTTTATGGATACTTTTATCCCGAGTTCCTTGTATTAGCATGGCTGTGTACATTTTTAGCGTGGTTTTCCTCAGTAGGAAATGTTGGAACATAAGTGCAATGCAAGCATCCTACTAATCCCAAGCTACACTCTAAACCTATGGTTAGTCTCTCACTCTACTTTACCCCACTGAGCTTAATATTAGCAGAGACATTATACCATCAGCATGTCTCACCTACTCTCATCTATTCCTGCTTTTGTTATAATCATTCCATAAATGAATAAAAACTCTGAAGAACATTCAGAAAAAACAAAACTATGATTGTCTTTCAAAATAAAATTCATATGATTACAAGGATCAGGATTTCTTTCATTCTTTAGCTACAGCAGCACCTGCTGTTAGAATTCGAAACCCTTTCAATAAAAAACAAAAGAAATTAAGGAAAGGAAAGGCATGCTTGTCAAATTATTGTTTATTATTGTTGTAGGGCTTGACTTTTAGTAATTTTTATTATTGATTATTGATTGCATTAATATATTATAAGTGTCAATGGGATTTTGAATTAGGTTTTCTTTGGCCGGAAGTTCTGCCTCCACTTCAGCTTTCTATTGGCAACCATTGTTTTGCTACTGTGGGTGTCCTGGGTGACAGGTTGACGCTGACAGCTCGTCTTCATCAGGGCTTTTCGCTGTGAGCGGTCAACACCAGTGGCACTTCCTGTGCCAGGAACACACCGAGCATGCTGGGAGATGTAAATGATCTGTCGCTCAACCTGTCTGCTCTGTGACCTGGGGCCAATAACCCCCAGCAAGCTGTCGCAGAAACCACCAACCCCTAAGCTCAGAAATCACTTACGTGCAACACGGGAACAAACACATTTTCATACAAGTTACTGTAAGTCAAACTTATATATTTTAACATACAGGCATGTACACTGATGTGTGTGTGTGCTAAAAAAATGCTAAGTTGACACACACACACACACACACACACACACACACACACACACACACACACACACACACACTGCTAGTGCAATAAACCACTAACAGCCAAGGATCACAGAGTCCTTTTGTCAAACAGGGAAATTAGCGCTGGCTCTCACTCGTTAGAGACCCATTGTAGCATTAGCACATTGTCATGGCCACTGACCCTCTTCACTTTATCACTGTGGCACTTCAGCTCAAACACTTTCCCTTGAGAAGATACAGATTTGCATATACACACTTAGAACAAACAGCATAATGGAGGATGAAATATTGTTTAAACTTCTACTCTCTGTCATCTCTGTCATGTACCTGAAGAAAGTCAGAGCATCCAAAAAAAGACATATGACAGTACCCCCTACCCTGTTTAATTGGCATCTCTTTTGGTGAAATGCAGTACGTATGAGAGCTTTTCTAGCTTGACCATTGAGCTTAACAGCGTGGTTCCGAAAATAAAAATCCCATTCATTTTCTCCATAAGGATTTTGATTATTAGCCATGTCTAAACCATCCAAGGTAGAAGTTACAAGATTGTGAAACAATGGTTCATGTGCCTGTAGAAACTACAGGTCTGTATGAAATCAACCTTGTTTTAGGAAAAACATCTTTTATTTATTATGGAGAAGTACTCTACAGTGGAGTGTCTGAGAGGTGGAGTTTGCTATTACAATGGAAATGTTTACCGCACCTGCTAACCCATGAACGGCTAGTGAGTCTATGATTGAATATGTGCAGTCTTGTACCTTTGCATTTCTTTACATTTTAGTATTTACATTTACATTTTCAAAAGGTTTTCTGGTGCCCAATCAAATGTTTTATGGTTACGATCTCGTAGCTGGTTGGCTTGGTCCCAGGCTTTAAACTCTTTATGTAAGCATTTTCTGGAAGATAAATGGAGATATTAAATGGGGAAAATCACTTTCGGAACCAAAGCCTTTCAAAAATTGAAATCTTTATTTCACCAATCACTGTGTTCTGTTAAATAGGGTTTCATGTAATAGTCTTTTTTTTTCTCCATGTTTATGAAGTCACAAATTTAAATGTATTGCTCTTTATGTGCTTTATTACCGAATGTGTTTCTCCAAAATGCACTTCTATTACTGCTACTTGACCTGACATGACCAAACTAGTTTAGGGAGGTGGCTAGCTTTAAGAGTACAGGAAACTACACTCGGGATAAAAACCAGAGTGTATCCAGCTTGTGCTGCCTTCTACCAGGTTCTTCATGGCCGGGCCACACTGGAATGTAGTGTACAACAGAACACCCATGAACTGTCTTACTGGGTGAGGTCAGAAGGGCAGTAGCAATAGAAGCCAGTGCAAAAATGGTTTTCCGCTTTAGCCTATAATATTAGGGTTTAAATACTAAAGAAACTCTTCAATCTTCCCAATGTAATCCTTTGAGATTGCAGAAAACAAGTTGAACTTTCTTATGTGAACTGCAGAACTCTAAAGAGCTTGCCAATTATGCTCGCTCTGACAAATGTCCTACACACTGAGCTCAACTGGGTTTCAATGAAGTTTTAAGACAGAACTAATTTAAAAACTGCCCATATACACACTGAATGCAAAGATTTTAACATGTGTATGCAATGTAAAATCAGTAAAAGGGTCAATGGCCTCTGGCTGAGAATATGAGTTAGCTAACTATTATGCTTGTGTGTATGTGCATGTGGCAAGGTGATGAATATAATGTTCAGCATTAGTTTCAAGGTTACCGGCCCGGGTCCCACCCGTCGACCCAGCCCACACACACACACACACACACACACACACACACACACACACACACACACACACACACACACACACACACACAGAGGATGGTAATAGCGGTGCTGACAGACATGTGCGACCAGCTGAGCTGGAAGCCTCAGCGGCAGTTGAAAGCTCTGAAAAGGCCGTCCGGACACTTTTAAACATCAGTGACTTAAAGCAGCAGAGAGAGAGACATCTGTAAACAAGAGCCGGGAACAGATGAGGGATTAATGGAAATGTCCAGGACTAGCTGTCTATCGATCTTTCTGCCTGACAAATGACCTGTTTATTAACTGCACTGTATCATTACATAGAATAATTCAGTTTTTATGATTATAGTAAATGGATGAGTAAATGCAAAATATTCTAATAAATGCAAAGTTATTTGCTTAGTTATACACATGGAAATATGTTGATTCTTAAAGATCTTAACAGATTAATAAAAATTTACATTTTGTTGAATATAACAGTTTCTTTGTGTTTATTTTTCTATTTTCATTCAATGTTGTTATTAAGCCATTTAACAAGTAACATTTATAAAAAGCAGATTATGGTTCATTTAAATTAGTTAATTTGATTTTTTTCTAGTTTTCAAATGTACACCATCATATCCAAAATATGATCATGACTTAAGCAGAAATTATGCAACTAACGGCTTTACGATTTTTGTTAATTTATGAAGTAATGAATGGAATTTATATTATTATAGATTTAGATAATAGCCCAAACACAGGTGTGTTTGTGTTTTGAAACACGTAATTAAAATGTACAATAAATCAATGTTGAACTAAATTTTAAATTTAAAAAAAATATGATTAAACACCTAATATCACTAAATATAGGAAAGTCTTTATCTGTCTCTTCAGAACCTGCTGGTGTCTGGGTTCAGCACGGCCATGCACCAAATTCCACCTGACATCCAGTCATGGCTCTCTTGCCATTTTAATTGGTGTTCTCACACACACACACACACACACACACACACACACACACACACACACACACACACACACACACACACACACACACACAGATCAAAGTCTTTACTAACACTATAAATACCTACTGTGAACAACATGAGACATGGCGGATGTATGATAATGTTCTCATTACAACAGGCTTTGTGTGTGTGTGTGCATGTGTCTACAAGAATGTGTGTGCTTATATGCGGCATGAGAATGTGTGTACACCCTGACAGTGTTTTGTGTGTGCATGTGTGTATGTATGACTGCAGGATTTTCAGCAAATCTGTGTGTAGAGCTGTTCATATACGTGCGTGTGCATGTGTGTGTGTGTGTGTTAAGTTCTGTGTTAAGTTCAGTGCATGTGTGCGTGAAGCCGGCAATTTTCTCCACCTAGCTGACCCACGGTCTCGGCTTGTTTCTCTCTCTACTTGCTTATCTGAAACTACACTTAACTTACACTGCATCTGCAAACACTGCTCAATTCAACCTTTAATATTTTTGCATAGTGATGTTTATCTATCATTTCAGACAGACATGTTTTTTTCTGAGAATATATACTGTATTTTATTGCAAAAATACTAGAAATGAATATCAAATAGATGCAAGTTTGATCAAGTTTAGTTTATTTTTGATTGAGCACAGTCTGGTCTCAGGAAGTTATGTGAAATTAACTGACCCTAAGTTTAACTGTACTTGTCATATGAGTATTGCTTGTCAGTTGAATCTAGTCTAATTTTAGTGGAGAACAAGCATCTAATGCTGTTGACTACTGGTGTCACACAAACTCTTTATGTGGACTAATGACAGAAGATGATAGAAACACTGTTTACTATAATGTCTGTTTGGAGGTTTTCCATATTTCAGACAACAAATTTCCATTAGCAAATGCAAAAATGTTTGAAAATGTTAAGCCAAAACAAATTTTTGTTGTTTTATTGCATTCAAGGTGAAGTCATTTGTGCTCATCTGCTTCTGTGATTACAGACACTTGGAAACAGTTTTGAAAAACTGTGTATTGTAGTAATAAATCAGGACAAGCAAACTTACATTCATACTGTAGGCATCTCCATCTGCACCAACTCCACTGTTAAAATAACCGTTGTTAGATGCAGCTTTTCACATTATAACAAAAGATTAATTTCAGCAAGATTTCCATTTTGTACTGAAGATCATACTGCCATTACTTACTTAAATGTCAAATATGAATTTCAATTCAATTCGTTTTTATTTATAGTATCAATTCATAACAAGAGTTATCTCAAGACACTTTACAGATAGAGTAGGTCTAGAACACACTCCATAATTTACAAGGACCCAACAGTTCTAGTAGTTTCCTCCAGCGCAAACAACAGTGTTGAAACCTCGGACAGACCCTTATATAAATATGATTCACCTTTACCATGATGATTGACTGATTAATGACTTCAAAGCCATGTTTTTTAATTTTCAAGGCTACGCATAAATACTGGATCATTTAACATTTCATGTGTCAAACTCCATGCTTTAGTTGCTTTTTCAGAAAATATTGTCACTTTTTTCCACCAACGTCGTCAGTTTTTTTGACCTTTTTGGCACTTTTTTCTACGATGGCTGACTTTTTGGGACTTCATGTGGACCAAACTCTAAGTCAGAAAACTATACAAAACATGCAAATTGAGTTTGACACTCCTAATCTAACTGCTAAAGCCTGCAAATGATGGCTCTGTCAGATCATTGGAGTTTTTTTTTAAATCTAATTCCCATCACCGACTCATAGATCCACTCAGTTACAGTTTGTTACATTTACCAGAGTTAGTTTGGTGGTTCGTAGCAGCACAAATCAGGAAAATTTTCCCATGAAATGCAATGAACAGATGAACTAAAGCAGAATTTCTGTCACTATGGGACCGTTTTGTTGCCATAGGGCAGAATTCACCCATTTTCCATCTAACGAGTTAAATCAATGTTCCCACATTTCTCTCTAAAAAGGGGGTCATTCTTTGTACAAGTCCAACTACTACCGTTACCAACAATAATAATCCTAAAAAAGAAAACCAGAAAAAGCAGGGTAAACAGGGTCTGGGCCCGTCCTGCGGGTCTCCTAGCAGAGAGAGAGCTGGTTGTTCTGATCCGAGAGCAGCTGGAGAAACACAAGGTCACTTGGGATCAGGCTTTCCCTCCAAACAGCTGGCCAAACAAACCCAGCCTGGCCTCGTGCACACGCACACACACACACACACACACACACACACACACACACACACACACACACACACACACACACACACCTCATGGAAGTGTACAAAGGGTGTGAACACACTGTACTTATGCACACAAATCCTGTCACTGCTTACCAAAACTTTCCAGAAGGGTAGAAGATGACAATGGAGATTCATCACTCTTGCGTCTCCCAAATGTTCACCTCTCAAGCGCAGAACAAAAAGCAACCACCATGCATTTCTGAGTTTTAGGTTCCAAAATTTGAATTACGGCAGAATCTGTACTCCATTTAAATACATCTAAATTACACAGTCACATTTACTGTTCCATGACAACAGTGATTTGTTGTTACTATATGGATTTCTTTTAAAGATACTTGCAGAATAACAAATTAATTACTTTGCTTTTGAAAACATTTGGTTTTATCTGACATTCTCTCTATCTCCTTATTGATCTACGTACACAGCTCCCTCACGCCCACATTTCTCAGTCCTTCTACAGTGGGACTAGTCTTAAAACGTGTGTAAATAGGATTAATGAACAATGAAAATTCTGAATCACATCCATCAGCTCCGGAAAGTTACGAGTTACTGTTTAACATAAACTAAAGCATTATTAGCAATTATATTTTATGAACATACATATTTGTTGTTGACTGACCAACAGTGCAGTCTCTTGTTTAACACATTAACATTTATTAAATGGCTGTAGCTTTTCTGCCAAATAATTTTTATGATAATAATTTGTTGTTGGAATATTTTTAATAGTTTAATAGTGCCCAAACAGGGGCAGTGGCAGCATTTGTTCAACAGCAAATGTGTGTGTAAGCATGTGCATTTCTGTGTGTTTGTTGGGGTTTATACATCATGTTTCTGACCAGGATCATTAACGTGAAACAACATTGTTCACAGCTTATCAGAACATTTACGTCTCACCATGAGATGTCTGCGCCCAGGCGGATCACCACACCATCCCTGACAAAGATGAATTGAGTCTAAATGCCAGGAGAGAGGGAGGTCGAGGGAGGTGGGGAGGGGGGTGGTTGTAAGGGTGGTTGGCCCAAATACCCAAACTAAATTTAGGATGACACAAGGTGCAGGATAGATGAGCTGGGGGACAAAGGGTGGCGGGGAGAGGTTCATTGGACCATTTTGTTTACGTGTAAGCTCCCAGAGCTCTCAGCTTTATTTCTCCCAACTCTTTCTCTCCATCTGATCTCTTACTGGCAGCAACAACAAACAAAAAGCCATTTGCAAAAGAATGTTGTCAATGCATGATGTGAAATGTGGCTCCTTATACAGATTACAGGGCATAAACTGATGTTGCAGTTATACAAATGTCTATCAGTGGCAGGCTAAATAGTCCAGTTGACAGACTTCAGTAGCTGGGGTGTTTCTGCTATGAAGCCCACTAAAGGCTCTTCGCAGCGGTGGTCTCTAAAGCCCAGTTCAGATCAAAGATCCGCAACCAGACGAGTTGAATCTGGCAACTATTACAATGTGCCGGTCTGCAACGTGCCAGTTTACACCAATGTGACTAGACAAGAAGGTGTATTATCTCCATTGTAATGACTCTCTCTACATATTAACGTCCAACTTTTCAGGGTTTTTTTGGTAGCTGGGAATCATTTTTAGTGTATTAACCCTCCGGTTCTCCTCGGGTCAAATTTGAGCAATTGTCAAAAAGTTTCTATATCAGAGATTCTGGGTTTCTTTCAACCAAATTGTCAAAAAATATAACATGGATGATTCCACTTTTCACAAGTAAAATAAATGATCAGTTCACTACTTTTGTTGAATGTGGGCGTTTTATTCAATTTTAAAGCATTTGAAAATAAACTGATACAAGAATGTTGAAATAGGTGACAAAATGGTTGGAAAAAGCATCAAAGACGTGGAAAAAAAAAAAAGATAAAAAATAAAATAAAACGCAGAAAAAACTTTACAAAAATATTGGGAAAAGCGACAAAAGTGTCAAAAAGACGACCAAAAAGTTGCAAATAAATTTGAATTTCGACCCAGAAAAACAAAAAGTTGCATAGTCAACCGGAAGACAACACAAGGGTTAAATTATAAAAGGGGATAGTGAGAAACTTGCACAACTGGGGCACCGAGTGGCCCAGATTGACCAAGCCACATCCATCTTTAACACCCAATCACACATGCCTGGGTCTGCACACTGAAGTTAAACTCAACTAGTTTGTGTAGTAGTAAGGGCTGTGAAGTGCTGATCAAACAATGTGCAGTCAGCAAACACATGAGCAACAACCTGTACCAAAAGGTTCAGTGGCATTTCCCCGTGCACAGGATCTGATTTAAGTACCGTTGTGCCTGGGGAGAGATTACACTAGGATCTGCTCCATCTATGGTGAACTGTCTGTGCTGACTGATGGAGCGTTTATGCTGTAAAAAGAGACCTCAAAGAGAGCAGCATGTCAGCATGGCAGGTCAATTTATAGCAATCCGTCCACCAGCTCTTCAGCCACAGATTCACTGTGTAACACTATCTGTTCAGTCTAGACACACACACACACACACACACACACACACACACACACACACACACACACACGCGCACAAACACACACTACTCTCTATGAAGGATTTAAAAGCCACTGGACTCTATTTGACATAACAGACACATTTCAAGTAACTGAAACCCAAATCTTATACGGTTCGCAATAAATAAAAATCCTATGATCCACAAATGTTGAAAGTGCTCTCAAGTAACAGAAGCACAAACATAAATCAGGTTACATTTGAAATATCAATACCTGCTAACGATGAGTTATTATTAAGCACCCTAAACGTGTAATAAGGATGTTTTCAACCCACAAATCCAACACAATGGCAGCTCATAATGTCAAGTGAGAAATATACGCTGATGGAGACCAAAGGAGGCTGGTATATGGTTTCATTGTAATATGTGTTTATACCAATGAAAGAAACGATTGTTCTAATTATTAGTATTTGTCATCTATGTTGACTTGAAAGTCCAGGTTGAAGCTCAACTTTTTAGGCTGAGAGGAGCATTTTTAAGGCTTCTCTGAATTATGATGATGTCTCATTACAGCTTATCTGTGTTACACGGTCAAACACTACAGAACAAGTGAGTGAGTGGAACTTGAGCGGAGATTTTTCAGACAGCTGCTGTTTACAAGGTGAAAAATGTCAAGCTCAAATGTTTGTCTTTAAGACAAATGCTAAAAATGCATTAAATTCTCCAAAATATTCATAAAATAGCAATTTCATGGTTCATGCTTACATATTTAATCAAGCTCAAATGTTCTGTTGAGGGAAAGTTTCAGCTCTTGAGCTTCAGTTAAAGGTTTCATTTGACAACTGGGGTAATTATATGAGAAAGGAGAATTGACTTAAGTCTACGTAATTATATTTACCCTACAAAGAGGAAACACTGATATTTTGACTCTTAATTTTTTATCAAATATTGTCCCTTTATCAGTATAATTTTGCATGTAACAGGTATTAAAGAGAAATGTACTGTCCAATTCCATCTGATCATTCACAGTGCTGTGATAAGCAGGAAGCGATACGAGTTTGTGGGGTTTTGAAAATTGTTGTGAATGGCAGCTTTCTCTCTCTTCTATTATTGCCAGGTATCCCTCTGCTGCTCCACGGGGCACCGAGAGCTTTCTAGTCCAAATGATTTACATTTTCACCGGCGATGGTTTTCTGTCAGTCTGTGCGTTCAAATGCAAACAACACCAACGCATGCTTCCTGGGGCAAAGGTCAAAGAGTTTGGAACCCATTAGAAGCTGAAGCTCTGGGCCTCATTTTCTCAAAGAGTCAAACACGAGAAAGAAAGAACATGTTGACGTGAAGTCTTTTTTACATTCTGATACAAAACAAAAAAATATGTTTTTACTATTTTACCCTTCACAGACTGGATCACTTTCTATTTTGCTCTGGCTCTAATGGACTAATGGAAGCTTTTATATTTCCTGTTCTGTGTCTTGTTGCTCTTCCTCAGGAACACAGGAAGTGATGTGTTTCTCAAAGCTGATATTAACAGAGGAAGAACTGTGTAATTAGCATGAGCACTGATAACCCAGGGGAGGTGTGTGTGAGTGCCAAAACACCAGCTGTCACTAGAAAAATAAATCTAATTGGGTTGCCACTTTTGCGATTATTTACTCTATTGTGAAAATAAATAATACCTTTAAATACCACTAATCAATCCTTAGTTCAACCCTGATGCTACCTTGGTATAGATTCTTACATGTGTGTGTTGTAATTTGACAAGCTGAAAGCACCCTTTTTCAAAAACATAACACACTTAAAAAAAAAAAAAGATACAGTATATGACTTTAAGGATCAATTCAATTTGTTATTAAGGGATTTAGAGGTTCCACTTATATGTAATGAATTATTATCCATTAAAACAAACCATTTAGCCATGCCGTACACCTTAACTCAAACTTTGGTTCGGCCATGAGAGCCCTTAAATGGGCCTGCAGAAGTTAATAATCACAATTTTAACACAGAGCTACACAGTGACTGAGTGAGCTGGAAGTTAGATGATGTGAGTTGAGGAGCAGCAGGGTGCGAGCTGTGGAAAGGAGGTGTTCTGCTGGACTCTGACAGAGTGTCACTGCTGGACTCCAGATGTGCTGTTGAGGGAAAGTTTCAGCTCTTGAGCGTCAATCTGAGGGAGACACGGACCCTGACAGGAACTTGGCTCACCACACACACACACACACACACACAGACGCAAATGTATGTGCACACATACATATGTTTAACCCTTGTGTTGTCTTCCCCGTCGACCATGCAAAGATTTGTTTTTTTGCTTCAAAATTTAAAATGAAAACTTTTTTCATCATCTTTTTTATCATATTCACTAAGTCACTTTGCAACAACCAAATTCAATGAAAGTAGTGAACCGATCATTTATATTACTCATTATATTATATCATTATTATTATATTACTTGTTATATTACTTGTGAAGAGAGTTGTATGGAACTATTATTTACAAATTTATGATATAGGAACTTGTTGAAAGCTAAGGACAACAGGAGGGTTAAAGAGTAACATATTTAAATTCACAACTTGCATGCATTTAGCTTTGTTTATTTGCTGCACTACCAAACCATTATTGCATTACTTGCATCACTGCAAGTTTACACTGTATTGCCAAGCAATACTTCATCATCTCTTCGTTAAAAAACAACTATATTGGCCAGCTTTTTTTAAGGCTTGGTGATGATGCATTAAGGCAGTAGTACACAGCACACACAAATTAAAATAAAATGGCAATATAAAGAGGTACAATACCCCCTGTTTAGGCTAAACTATTTTTATTAAAATTTATGTATAGTGTCAAATCATAAGAGAAGGACAGAGGAAAATTAGACCACACTCTATATTTAAAGAGACCCAACAATTCCCAACAATTAAACAACAACCTTGTAAGTGAAAAACCCTTAAATGCTAGCCTACAAATCAAATGTTTAGAATCCATAACTAATTTAATTTGTTAATATGGTAAAATTATTTTAGGAATTAGGCCAAAATGAATCTCACATACCCCCTGCAGTTCTCCAAAGTAACCCTAGTGGCACTACTAACCACATTAGAGAAACACTGCATTAAAGGTGCACCACGAGGTCCTGCATAGTCACTTCTGTTGACGTTCCAAGTAAATTTCAAACAAAACAGAGTGAGCTCGCCCCTCCACCCATGTTTCCGTAACTGTCACTTACCCCCACCCCCTCCCCCAACCATCTTGTTGGTGTTTGGAGTGGTTTGTTGTATTTTGGTGCCTATCCTGTACCTCTGTTGTTTGATGTTCATGACCTTTGTGCTGCCTCCCGAGATCGGGCTTTTTCAGTGCATTCAAGCAGCTAGCGGATCAAGGAGAGATTCTTACAATTTGAGACAAAAATTAAATTGCGCTGAAACCAAGCAGGAACTCATAGTGCACCTCTAATGGTTTTCAACACATTCTCATGAACAATGATGAATGAATGATATCGTACGGAAATTTATGGACACAAAACTTATATTTGATATCCTACTAAAATTACTGCAGGCTGGTCCCGCGACGCAGGGTGGTCCTGTGACGCCGGCTGGTCCTGTGACACCGGCTGGTCCCATGACGTCGGTGTGAGCGTTTTACCGAGCGTTTAACCGAGTTAAGATTTAGCACCAAAATGTCCAGTTAAGATTAGGAAAAAGATCCTGAGATTCATGAGGAACACGCATTTCCTGGTTGAAAGACTTCAGTTTTCCCCATGAAGCAAACGCCGCTCTCTGGCTTGAAAGTCCTGTATGTAAATGCGCATCCGTCTACCCCGACCACGTCCCTACGCGGCCAGCCGTATTCTTATACAGCGGCCTTCAATGTAGTGAATACAGCCAAAAAAAAAAGTGGAATGCTTCCAAATTGGTTCACAGGCTAGACACAAGTATTAAATGCAGTTTATTAGAACAACACTCATGCTGCATGTGAAACAAGTTAAATAAATTGCATTGCAATGACTAGACATGGATGCAACAAGAGCAGTTACAGTAGAGGGAGTGAGTATGTATGGATGCAGGAGGAGAATTTAACCAAAAATGGAATATCACAGATTCAGGATGTGGCTTTCTGAATGTCAAGGTAATGCAAACATTTTAATGAAAATGTAACCTTGTCGTATGTTAATTTATTAACATACTATTAATATTATTAATTAAGGGGAACCCTCTGCTCAGCAGCAACATTTAGTTTCTTTACAAAGTATACCAGAAAGTAGTTTGAGGAAAAGCTGTTCATGGTGAGGTCAGTGGGTTAACCAGAGGAATGAAATGTTGCTGTGTGAATGTAATTTTTCTATGCTGCGAGCAACACAAACAAAATTATATTCACCTTTACTGTACTGGAGGCAAAAATCTCAGAGATAGGTACCTCTAATCCAAATGAAACCAAAACTATCAGCAAGTGAAAAAATTTGTTTTTGTTATTTGGGTGAGCCAAGTCTTTAAATAATATTAGGCTTAAATAGGAGTGTTTTTGAGTAGTTTAAACTCCTGGAATATTGTTGATTTGTACATTATGTAGGTTGCATGAAAACATTCCAGTTGCAATACTAGGCAAGGACATTTTCTAAGAACACACAAGTGATGAAAGCCATTACCAGAATTTAATTTGGTAAAATATTGTGAATTTCACTAAAGGAGGACACAAACATTGTAGCCCCACTGTGTGATTAATGCTAAGACGACCATTTTTGTTTCGTTTTTTTTTTTTTTTACACAAAATGTTTTCTAACTTCTCTCTTTCCTCGGCTGTCTCTCACGCTCTCCTCTCCCGGTTTGTCCCTCTGGAAGTCAAGAGTTCCCAGCGATCATCCACAAAAGCCTGGGGTTATATTTACTGCATGTAGACACGTGAAGGTCAGATGCGTAAAGTGCTCCTGATGGCTTTGCCAAATGGCAGCTCTCGCCTTCCCCGCCAGACTTCTGCAAGGAGCAAATGTCATTTCCACCATCCGGCATGCATGTATACGCCTCCACAGAAACAGCCATGATTAGAATTCAAAGCAACTTTGGTAGGTGACAAAGAGAGGTCTGTGCTGACATCTCAGGAGCGATAATAAAATAAGTAAGGCGACAGGATCGAACGGCATCGCAATAGTAGACGGTTTTGTGACGCAGGCGAAAAAACAGAGCAGCAAAGGAGATGCATTCTGAAGCTGGGAGTCAGACTGTAAAGGGACGTCTGAGGCCCTTGAGTCGTGTCCAGTGAATAATTCACGTTGAAAAGTTTTTTCCTCCTTAATTTTCAGTCTGGCAGCTCTTTTCCCTTTCACATAATTTAGAACTTGTTCCCTGGGAGCAGTGGGCACTAGGTATGAATCACCCGCCGTCCACCGGAGCCTTGCTCAAGAGCATAAATGTCCAACTATCAGCGACGTCTCGCTGTGTGTGTAAATAGCACCAACATAACCACTGTGTTCTCATGGAAACACTGTTAACTCGATAGCTACTTAGAATCCACATAGCCTTGAAATGTACGGAAAGTTTCCAGAGAAAATGAATTAGTTCGGTTGTTGGCGGGGACTTTTGATATTCTATGTCTAACAGTTTCTTTTTTATTAGAAGATAAGATTTTATTTTTATTATCCCAAAGGAAATTTGTCTTGAACAAAGAAACAATATCTGCTGTTGAAAGAACTCACAACATAGTGCATACATACACACACATGCATAAAGTGTGCATCACTCATAAGTTGTACAACACATCTTGATAATCGGCAGTAAGGGCAAGCCAAACATTAAATCCAGAAAAATAAAGTAATAAGATTGTTATTATTATCTCATATGGTAACGAACAGGTGCCGAAAATAATGGTTGACATAGCAGAGTGATGACTATCGCTCTCTTGAGCGCCACCTGCCTCCAGACTTGTAAACGTTACGAGATTCCACAGTTCATACTCACCTGCTGCAAGAGGTGTGTGGTCCATCTAACCTTAGAGGCCCAGGGGTCAAAGGTGAACAACATAAAGCATGGATATCAGAGAGGTTATATGTTTGACTTTGACCTGTCGGTTAACGACTCAGCAGGACAATCGGACCTGATGCATGCAGGGAAGCTGCGTTTAATGTGGAAGAGGCAGCAGACATTTTTTAACTCCCAAAACACTAGGACAGGGGTCTTCCACATTTTTTAGGCTAATATAAAGTTGTATAAAATTGAGTTGCATATTAAACTGGGCCTATAATAACATGTCGGGTGGCCTAGAGCCTTGAGACATAACTTTTTATGGTGTATACAATACTAAGCTATTAAAATAATAACTGTTGACATATTCATATATGAATACATCATATTTGAATTTTAAAATGTGGCACAGTGAATCCTTAAATTTAACTTTATCCACTGATGGCTATCTTATATTTTTAGTAATTTTTAGAGCTGCTAAGATTAATTGATAAATCAATTAGTTGTCAACTATTAAATTAATCAGCAACTATTTTGAGAATCGGTTAATCGGCTTGTCATTTTTTAAATTTAAAAAATTTAAAAATTTAAAATTTGAGTATTTTCTAGTGAACATTAAACTTCCTATGAAATTAAACTGAATATCTTTGAGTTGTGGACAAAACAAGACAATTGAGGACATCATGTATTGGGCTATGATCAACATTTTTCACCATTTTCACAATTTATCCATTAATGGAGAAAATAATCACCAGATTAATCAACTATAAAAAGAACAGTTAGTTGCAACCCTAGTCATTTTTTCAACACTGTGAGCACCACAGACTAAATGTCTTCTACCTCCAGTGTATTGGAGGGGCAGCAGAAATCTGAGACAGGTATTTCAAAACCTCTCATAGGCCTGGCCTGATCAGAGGTAAGTTAGAAAACATGTTTTTAAAGATGGGGATGGCTTCTATAGGGAAAGACAAGCCGATGTGGCTGCAGCTCCTTCTGGTCCCACACAGATCCCAGATTCTTGAGGACCTCTGTAAGAATAGAGTGTGAGTGTTTTCTTACGAGGAAATCACATCCTTGTGAAGGAGGGGCCACAGTGAGCAGAGAGGATCATAGCATCTCTTTCCATCTTTGACATCTTTTCACACGGGTGAATGAAGATGACGGAATGGTGAAGCTTCATGGTTTAGCTATGGACTGCAAGTACTGCAGGCATCTGATATTAGCTCATCTACTGCATGTTCACATGCACAGGCACATACACACACACACACACGCAGCTGAAGGCTTTAACATCTGAAGTCTAGCTTTGGTTTTTTACTGCCTCGGCTTGGACAGCAGGATTCCTGAAATAGATATCACAGAGCTCAGAAGTGGGTACTACCATGTCAAAGACATTCTTTCAGCTTCTCTATTTTGCTTCAATTATTAAATCAGATTGGTATTACTGCTGGCTACAAATGTTAGCGAGGTCATACGATGATGAATCACAGCAGTAAATATTTCGTTTGTAACTAATCATTGTCCTGCCTGTGAGACTCAACTTTCCTCTGATCTCTGACTGCTTCTTGTTGACTTGTAAATCTATTATTGGGATGTATTTATAGCAGAAGTGGAGGACGTAAGTCTCTCACATCAACAACAAGCTGATGGGCTCAGCTCAGTGCACAATAAAGCCTGTCTGTTTTTATCGGCCTCCTAGCGTGACACTAAGTGGTGTCACTCACCAACGCTCTGCCCGTTTAACAATGTCACAGCATCGGCCACCGCATCACGCAATAGTTATTTAGTTATTTATTACAGCTGCTGGGGTGACGCTGTGTCACCTTTTGTGTTTTGAGGGTGATGACAATGCAGCACCCTGTCTGCTCAATACCCTCTCCTGAAAGCATCACAACTCACAGACTGCAGCGGCTGTCACCTGCCTCAATATTCAGATTCACATATTGCTGACTATAACCTGTCTTGAATATACTAAGACAGATTCAGAACTGCTATGTTGGCAGGTGGGGACTATTTTTAATGCAAAAGTTAGCCTTGGAAATTGTGTATGTGTAACAATCCCAGGGGGGATGTACACTTTTTGGATTCATATGTTGCCACTTTACTTTTATTTAATCTTATCCTAATGTTTCTTATATATTGTCACCTTTATACTTTACCTTTATATACTTTTGCTTACTGTTTTACACATATTTACATTCATGTACAGTTTATACATATATTTTTTACTTCTCATTGCAAATACACATTTACTATATTATTTTTTCCCAAAGATTATTTTTTGGGCATTTCGGCCTTTATTTTTGACAGGACAGATGAAGACATAAAAGGGAAGTGAGGAGGGGAATGACAGAAAAGGCCTGCAGGTCGGAGTCAAACCCAGGCCTGCTGCGTGGAGGAGTAAACCTCTATATATGGTCGCCCGCTCTACCAACTGAGCTATCTGGGCGCCCCTTTTTGTTTTATTAAATCGGTACTGAATCGATCGTTTAGGAACCGGTATCAAATTAATGGTATTAGTATTGGTACCAAAAATGTTTAAACGATACCGAGCCCTAGTTGCAAGATATGACTGAAAAATTCTCCGGGCTGCACGGAAGCAAATATCAACAAGTGTCATGAGACGTTCTCATGGGTGTTTCTTTTATAGATATACGCATGTTGAGTGGTTGAGACGTTATTATTCTTTCCCTAGTCAAACCCACCACCCAACAGTTGGATCAACCAATCAGCAAAATACCGTGTAATCCTCTGTGACTTTCGATTATCAATAACATCCTCCTCTGCATAGCCTTGCAGAGATGTTCTTGCACGTGCATCTTCAGAGAAACATAATTACAGTCACACATGTGTCTGGTTGTATGAATGTGTGGAAAACAAAGTGCAGAAGCTTAGTTAATCAGTTTCTCTGTATCCATTGGCTCAGCGGGTGGGTTAAAAGCTTCACAATCGACTCACAATAGAGCCACTGTTGCATCTGCCAGCACAGAGACACACAGCACAGCTGAAGCCACAGCTCTTTATGGAACGGCCTTAACAGGGCTGACTCATACAAAATACACTCTGCACCCACCAAAAATCACATATACACACGTTCTCTTTCTTACGAACACACACACCTAATTTGCCCTGCTGTAGCATTTCGCTCTGAGCAAACCTATAATCAAAAATAAGTGATCACATTAACTAATCTAGGTGTGGAGGCAAACATGCTTAAACATACACACATGCACGAGCAAACCTCACACACAGATACTTTTAATTAAAGCAAGAGGTTGTGCATGAAAACAGACACATACACCATGCAACATTTGTTACCCCCACTGCATTAAAGCCAGACATTAAGCCATGAGCTCCACAGCATCCAGAAGCAACACCTTAGCCCAAGATTTAATTTTGTGTTGCGGCGGGCGTTAGAAAAACACATGATGTAGCCAGTTGTTTTGGAGGGCAAATGGAGCAGCCATCATAAAGGCCGGTTTTATTAGCTGTTGCTTGATTTGTTCCTGCAGGCTGCAGAGCGAGCAGCTAAATCAATGCGTCCAGCTGTTCTTCGAGCTTGCCGGGGCTCTCTGGACGCGCAGCAGGTGTATGGCCCCCTCGGCCCAGTCACACACACCCGCTCACATAACAAATAATAATGGCCTCCACACACGGCCAATCCATCACTGTTATGGCCCGGCCCGGGAGACCGACGCTCACATTCACGCAAGCAGAAGTGTGTGTGTTAATGTGTAACACAGAGCACACGTACATGCATATACAGAGTTGTAGAAACACATAGTGTAGTCACACATGTTGGTGTTTCTTTACCTGTGAAAACCCTTGTTTTTTATTGTTTACCTAGCTTCTAACTATTGTGCCTTAACCATGACAACTATATCTAACCTCAACTCTTACCAAAATGTCCTCACTTTCTAGAAATGTCCTCATAGGTTGAAAACTCAAAACGGTCCTCACACAGATAAAAGAGAACATGCACACACGCAGCAAAAACACATGCTGATTTGAACTACAACACACCAATAGGCGGGCACACCAACACTTTTCCACATGTGCACACACAGACATATGAATCAGCACACGTGTTTGTGCTTACACACACAGGCTTCTGCATAGAAACTTGTACTTGCACACTGATGGAGACACATGCACTTATACACTCATTTGCGTGCAGTCTTTGTGTCTTTCACGGACAAAAAAAACAGTCAGGCTGGGATACACTCACTCTCTCTCTCTCTCTCTCTCTCTCTCTCTCTCTCTCTCTCTCACACACACACACACACACACACACACACACACACACTAAGTATGACTAACACAAAGTATTCTGACATACAGTACACAGGAGTGACACATAGTAGTAGACGAGACACAAACACTACACACTATACATGTAGACACACACATACACAGGGGGGTGATCCATCAAAGTTATGACCCAGCTCCACTCAGAAGCCCTTCTTTTTTTTTTTTTTGAAGGCATCTCAGTGAACGGCTCTGGTCAATGAAGAAAAATGTTCCATGTGTTTCTGCTGTGGCCACTGCATTCTACACAATATGTTGAGTTTAAAGGGTCAGTTCATCCAAGTTACAGGAAATATTTTTTACCTGTAGTAGTATCATAGGGACTATTTCTTTTGTCAAAATACTTTCAATGTGTTTTTTTAAACGTCACTTTGCACATTTACAATGACGTGAGCACCACCAACAACCACTCACCATCATTGTATTGTATTGAGGTGGAGGTGGTGAAATCTTTGCTAGATACTACAAGAGGTAAGTACGGGAGCCTCATTTGCGGCTCACAAATACAACAGCTGGGTTGGGTGAGGCCTAAATTCAATCAGTCTTCTAAACTGGGAGGCTCTACATCTGGTGTTATTCAAAACGAAAGGGGGAGGAGGTGGAGGAGAAAAGGTGATTCTGCAGGTGATGGCAGCAAAGTTTACTAAAGAGTTAAACTAAAAAGGAGAGGCAGGAGGAGAGGAAAGCATAGGAAAGGGAAGACGGGGCGCAGAAAAGAGCTGAGAGAAGCAGGACAAAAGAAAGTAGTGAAGATGAGAGGGGAGAAAAATAGTTTAGGAAATCAAAGAAAAGGAGGGACTAAAAGGAAACCACGATATAGTAAAAGAGGGAAGGTATAGCAAGGACATGTGGAGAGGTAAGGAGAATGGAAAGACAGGGAAAGAAAGGAAAAGAACAAGTATGAGAGGGGGAAAAAAAGTTGCAAAGGAAAGAAAAAAGGAGAAAAGAGGCAAGTTATGGAAAGCAGAGGAAAGGAAAGGAGATGAGTGAAGAAGAGAAGTGAGGAGCAAGAGGAGATGGGAAAGGAAGACAAGCGGAGAGGTGAGAAAATCAGAGCATAGGAAATGGAACAGGAAAGGAAAAGATAAAGGAAAAGAAATAATGGGGAAAAAAGAAGAGGGAAGAGTAAAAAAATGATTGTGATTTTTAAATTTTTTTTTTCTTTCAGATATCACTCTTTATGAAAACGTAGACACGCTGAGTCTCCGTCCCACCCAACCAGAAGCTCTCCAGGGTAAACGGCAGTCGTCACTATGTCAAGACCAATGACATTTTATAACGGTAAAGGAATGTGTGTGTGTGTGTGTGTGTGTGTGTGTGTGTGTGTGTGTGTGTGTGAGAGAGAGACATGAAAGACAAACGCAGCAACAGGCATCACTAAGAAATATTCAGTGCCTCGTAAATCAGTGCTACACTGATGCATGAACAATTTGTGTGTGGGAAAGTATGATTTACACATTTCTAAGCTGCTGTTATTCATTACATGTATGCATATTTCATGCATGGGAAAAGCCTAATCAATTCTTGAGAACAGGTCTATTTGTGTTAATTTAGGCATTTTTCCATGAGTTCCTTCTGTTTAGCATCTAATAAATTGCATTTACTGTGACTCACATGCAGCTATTGTCATTAATAAATGGGAATGGGTATTAATAGTCCATAGCCACGACATTCCTTTTCCGGGATTGCTCCGTTGCTGCCGGAAATTCCGGCTTATTTTACTCTTTTCAGCCGGATGTCTTTTTCCTTCTGCTTTCTTGTTTTGGAATGTTAAACTCTGGTGGATTTCTGAAGACTATGGTTAACTGCTCCTCAGATCTCTGCAGGGTAAATCCAGACAGCTAGCTAGACTATTTCATCACTAAAACAACTTTTGAATGTTCCATCAAAAACAAGTTCCTTCCAGAAGAGCCATGGCTCTGCCCGGTGCTTAGCCCCACCTATGACGACAATAAATAAACCAGAGCATGTCTTTCTCCCATCCCTGAATGCTGTGTGGACTAGCCAGACCCTCCTAAACAGCACTGTTTTCACCCACAAGCCATCTCTCTGATGAACAGCTGACTTCTTACCCACAGTGTCAGGTTCAATTCAATTCTGGTCAATAACCCAGTAATCACTGTCTCTACAGCACCTTTTTACTGGTTCCACTTATTATTCCACTTATTTAGTATTATTCATCATTCCCATTCTCACATCTCACTTATTATTATGATTTTTATTTATTCATCATTCTCATTTCCTATTTCAGAACTGTTCATTTGTTCATACTGTTCATATTGTAATATAATACCATAATACTATTTATCCCAGTGTCCTTTGCACTATGCTTCACATTTAAATAATTTTATTGAACTCTTCATTGCACTCATGCCTCTATATTGTTTCTGTTTATAGTATGTATATATTGTGTATATATTAGTGTATATATATATATATATATATATATATATATATATATATATATATATATATATATATATATATATATATATATATATATATATATATATATATATATATCAACCACGCACATCTCACAATTATCAGCTTGTCCTTTGTGAAATTGAAATTCACATTCCTTTCTGAATTCATACAATTAATGGTGCTTATTGCTGTGTTACATTGTAAAAAGACTTTGGGTGATAGGAGCGAAAGGAGTTGTGGTTAAAGCACAGAGAATACTGAAATTACCGACAAAGTCTGTACGGTCACTGCTGTCTGACCTCGTTCAGTTGATGGTGTAATTGTACATAGAAAATGAAAGCTTCATTTCAGTGCTCAGAAAGTTGTGGTGTCATTACTGATCCTATAGCACAACGTTATTAATGCTGGCACCACCAAGTTGGAGACAAACAATTAAATTTGGCTCTAAGGTGCAGGCTAAGGTGCATCTCAGTTAATGCCAAATATTTTGCTTTCTGCACTCTAATAGATGTGGGGCACGACAACTAATTTCTTTAAATAACTGTATTTCCCAGAGTGTTTGGCTATTAAACGTGCAGCATGTTGTACCTCCGAGCATTAACACATTTCATACGTGACATTTCATTTCCTTAGCATAACAATTGGGTGCTAGGTCGACTTCTATGGAGGCTCGCTTTACAGGGTGATATATTATCTGGTGTGAACCAGGTCAACAGCTATAATGGCAAAGCAGCAGCCAGGCAGAAGAGGAGGAAATCACAAAGGAAAGGAAGAAACAGATGAGCTTTCAATTAGCACAGGGCCATACATACATGGGGCGAGGTGTGAGTAAAGGAGGGCATCACATATGATTCTTTGTACTGTACACCAAATCTCTACCAGAAAGTCTACTTTTTAGTAACTGCAAACTTATATTTTGTAGTTCCTGTATCCTGTATCCAGTTTTACTTCAACCAAAGTGAAGTTAAATTCTCACACATGTTGTATTCTACTCTGTTTTACTGTTAGAGAGTACCAGAGCTGTACACTTGGAGTCCACATAAATTAGGACTTGAACCTTGCCTTTGACTTGACTGCTCTGAGACTCGACCTGTTTGGACTTTTGGCTCAAAGGCAAAAACATTGAGTGTCTAAGACTTAAGTTTTACCTTGTAACTATGAATAAATAATTACAACATACCAGGAAGGCATTGAACACAACTTGCATATTTCATTATCAGGATTATGTGCTTTTAAAAACTTTGATAAACTTTATATCTCCCAATTATATCTACATTTATGTCAATTAATGCGTGACAAAAAAAATCCAACAGAGCAAATTATTTAAATAAAGTTGATCTAGTTTTTTACATTTCTGAAAGCAGTTATGTGCAAAAATCATGCTGCAACAGGCGAGAACAAAAAAAAACTAACTACACAAAAACAAAGTCACCATTTAAAGGAACACGCCAACTTATTGGGACTTATTCACCGTATGCCCCAGAGTTAGACAAGTCGATACATACCCTTCTCATCTCTGTGCGTGCTGTAACTCTGTCTGACACCCTAGCATTAGCTTAGCCTATCAAAGGTCCTGCAGGTAACTGGTTCCAACTAGCTACTGCTCCCAGTAAGAGACGAAATAACGTCAACATGATCCTATTTACATGTTGTGATTTGTATAGTCACAGGGTGTACAAATAAAAACAATTAAAAAATAAATCATATCTGTTTAAGATCTGATCTTACAAGATTAGTTCAATTCAGTTCATTTAGGAAAGGGGACAGCACAAATTAATAAAATGCATGATTTTACATGGGTTAAAAAAGCCAGAATTAGCCAAAAGGATATTTTTAATCTGCAATAATAAAAAGAGAAAAACACATGCCAAAACAAACTTGGCACAAAACAGCACAGAAGTAGAAAAAGGAGGAACAAAACAAAGCACAACACTGAATTTAGTATAAGACAAGACACAGCACAGATGCACAAAGATAAACAACAAAGCAAAGCACAACGCAAAACAACAGAGCCTAGGATACAAAGATGAGACCAGACACAGCTGTTAAGAGCAATAAAAGCAGTAGTGAACTAGGAGGAAACAATAAGTAAAATTCATATATGTTGACATTGCAAACTAACAGAATACATGCATAATACATCATTTTAGTGCATAAATGTATATCTATTGACCATCCATTGTTTTAGCTGCTTAGTAAAAGACATGTATGTGTTTAATTGTCTGATGGGCCATGGGATTGATTTCCACTCTCTTGAGCCTCTGACGGACCAGACTTGTACCCTGTAACAGCTCAGACTAGAATTCAAAACAGTACGAGCTCTGGTCAGCGAAGCAGATTAACACTCAGCTTGTGTTCTTGTCCTTACAGTCTTGCTGATAGAACGTCACATCGCTTTACTTCCTTTGTCTCAGAAGCTATCATCAACAGGCTGCTTCTAGCTGCTAGACAAAATACCCCATGAGGCCCAATCCTAACAGAGAGCTATTTGGTCACAACCTGTGCAGTAAAAGAGCGACAGAAGGTTGTATTTTTTTCTCCAAACACAATTACCATCTTGTTTTTCCGCCTCTGCAACTCCTCAACACCACAGACCCTCCGGCTGATTCAGAGGCTCTGACCATTAATCACCTGGCCAGGAGCGGAGGTGAGCAAGCAGGAAAGCAGGTGACCCTCCCCCAACACCCTCGTGACCCCTTCACCCCCCAAACACCAGGTACCCTACTCCAATAAATTCACAGCAGGACTTTGACAGAGTCTGTTTGTCGTCCTTCTTCTCACTTCCTGCCTGATGTCGTCACTGCAGACAAGACATGTCATTAATAAAAGTCAACAAGGGAATCCAATGGGACTCACAGGAGATTGTGTTTGTCAGTCTTCAAAGTTTGGAAAGTTCATTTTATTTTAGCATTCAACAAGTTTGTACATTTACAGGCGTTAAAGATTTTCAGGGTGACTCACTGAGTGTGTGTGTGTGTGTGTGTGTGTGTGTGTGTGTGCGCGTGCGTGGTCCGAATCATTTTATGAGTTTGTAATCAGGGAGCGTTTTTCCCTCCATCTAATTGGCAGTGCAAGGTATACCATACTAGGTCATGTTTACATAAATGTAAATTAGCTCTGTATGCCTCTTAGTTTGGTTTAGTCTGTTTTTTTGTTCATGTAAGTGTCATATATTTGACTGTTAAACGTAGTTTGTAGTCCACCACAGTGCTATATTGAAGCCCTGCCTACGCTCTGTCATGATTCAGTAAGAAGTGCTCTTTGTCTCAACTGACGTTTGGTTGACCATTATATGCTTTGTAATAGCATATGTGACACTAATATGAAGCCCCTGCAACACACAATGGATAGGTCTTCTACTTTATAAATATAAATTAAATGATAAATTATTGTTTTTTTTTAACATTCCACATTGTTTAACAACAAGACACCAGTGCACACCAAAATAATGGCTAATAAGTATAATGCATTGACTAAAAAAAGACCAAAAAGCCACTGAATGTTTTTAACCATTTACTGCGACCTCTTATCACAGCTGTGTAAGCCTGTGAATTGTGAGGAGTTCAAACAAAGACTGATGACACTGACACTGAAGTGACATTGTGAGTTTCCCTTGTAGAAGACAGTCATCCACTGTTGCTGGAAAAAAAGACTAAAAGCTGAAAATGTTAGACGTGTTTTGGTTTATTTCCTGTCCCTTCATTATCTTATAACCCCCAGTGGTTTACTTGTAGGCTCACCTGGATCTAAACTAGGTCATTACGAAAGCTGCTGGGGCTCAAACCGGATAAAAGAACCTTTGCCACATTGTATGTTACATCTCATGCAGTGTTATGTTCCTACTACATGAAGGCTTAGTTATAGAGGGCATGGTAATCTATATGGTAAAGCATAATCAAAAGAGGAACAAGGCTATTGTTGCTGTATGTCAAGATAGCAAGATGCTTCAGGTTTCAGTTGTTGGCCTTAGGATATGGTCCGGACTAAAGCTCTCCTACTTAATACAATACCAATCCCGAAGCACACATTTAAGTATAAAGACCCCTGAATACAGCCCCAAGACTTCAAAACAGACTGAGAAGATCCACCAGCCTTTAAAAGCAGAGTCAAACTTTTTAGCGGAGAGATTAACAGATCCAAGGCAAAGAAGTACGATGAAGATTATTTTACTTTTTCTCTCTGTTATAGGCAGAAGTAGTCAGCTAATGTTGACTTACTGTGGGACAGAGGCGAGACAGCCTAGAGTCACTGACATTGCAGTGCAGTGTGGCACTTCATCCATTTCTCTGGCGATTAAAATCTGTCCCGTCATGTACACTGGCTACAATGAGACTCTACTGATCCTAAACAACATATTAGACCAGTTCTGTAGAGCAACCCTTGATGATTCTGTGACCCCACCTGTTGCTCGCTTTAACTTCCCTCTGAATATGACCAATGCCTGTGGAAGCATATTCAGAACCACCAGTGCTGCTGGGACCGGTATATTCTCTGAATTTTCCAACATCCAGACGGTCAACATCAGCGGTGTTGTTCGGTCAGTCGATCTTGCAGAGGGCATTGTCACTTACAACACTGAATTAAAGTACTACTACTCCTGCGCTTATCCCTTATCTGATCAACAACACCCCGATCGATGTGTCGGCCTCCTCCACTGCAATCAAGGACAACAATGGGAGTTTCATCAGCACCTTAAGTATGAAGTTGTTCAGTGACGTCAACTACACACAACCATTGGTCATTCCACAGCTTGGGATTGAACTGAGGACCAATGTGTATGTCGAGGTTAAAGCCACCAACTTGACAGGGCTGTATTATGTCCTGCTTGACCAATGCTACGCCTCCATCTCCCCAGTGCCTTCTTACTCCAGTTTCTTTAACCTGTTTGTCCCCTGTTCAAAGGATCAGTTCACCACCATGATCGAGAACGGAGACAGCCAGAGCTCCCGCTTCAACTTCCCGGCCTTCCGCTTCATCGAGCAGCAGAACCAAACCGTGTCCACCTACTACCTCCACTGCATCACCCGGCTGTGTGAAATAAGCACTTGCAGCACCTTCAAGAACTGCAACAAAAGAAGGAAGAGGAACACCCTGGATAAATCTGCAGAGGGTATAACCAAGATGTACACCATCTCTTCTTCAAAGATCATCACCAAAGCCAACAGCAGCGAGTCCAAAGAGAAGCCTCTTGTTGCCGGCCAAAAAAGTAACTCAGGTGTCGGGCTTGGTGTGGCTGTTGGCGTTCTTGCCTTTGTTTGCCTTATTGCCATTTGTGTCACTGCTGTGTGTCGCAAAAAGCTCAGGAACTAAGAAGGTATCCAAGTGCTGAAATGCAGATACTTGCTTCAGGTTCGGGCCAAACACTGAGGTGTCCTGTATCTGTATACTCATTTTACTTTTCTGGTGGAGGACAGCTCTGCATCTGTTGCGATCTTTGTAAGTCTGTTACTGTAGCTCTGTGTTTCAGTCCTGAAAAGATCATGGTGCATCTTTAGAAAATTTAGAGGATAGATTTTGTTAGTGTTAAAAAATACTTATTTCCTGAATGCAAAGTAGAGCTCTAAGTGTTACTGCATGTCAGTACTTTAGAAGTTTTTTGGGGGGGGAAGTAATAGAGGAAAACAATGGTAACTTGAGAGAAAAACATTAAAAGAGGAATGTGGAATGTTAGGTGTGTGGGGCGTTTTGAAATATAATTCAAAGTAGCTTGTAAAGTATTATACCTCTAATTTTGAAAATTCCTCCTATTTTCTTTGAGAAAATAAAGCTAGTAAAATGGAAAATGCTACAATGCCTGAACCTGTCTTTTTTATTTTTTTTATTAATTTACTACAGGTAACTTCAGCTTTTAAACTAATCCATTAATCAAGTCAACAAAGCACCTTTGGCCCCACCACCGTTATGCTATTTTCCTGCGAGCACACTCAAGTAACTTATTCACAAATTAAATACTGAAGCATGGGACGTTGCATTGTCATGAAGTAAGAAAGTGACTGTGAACCAACTATTTTCCTTGTTTAACCATTATTGATTAGTCTTCATTTCTCTGCATTCCTCGACTGCTGTATGAAATAACCTAATAAAATCAAAAACTAAATGGAATGGAGTCTGTGTTCTTCATTAATGTACAGTATTGCATGCACACAACTGTTGATATAGGATAGTATACTGTGTATATATACACACATGCAGTATATATAAACTATAAGCTATAATAAGCAATGTATGTTTTTATATGTTTATAAAATAACAAGTAGCGGTGTATATGGCAGCATTAAAGCTTCTGCTGGATATTAGACGCCAGTGAGTATTCCCTCCTTTGTCCTCAAGTTTTCCCGGCTGGCCTGAGGCCCCTAAAGGCCAGTGTTCATGTCAGAGGAGGAAGCTGCCTACACAGGGCAGTATATCTCTGACCTCACTGCGCCATTACTGCCCCATCTGTCTGTGATGTGATCTGGACGTGAAGGTTGATGAATGGAAAGAAGTTGCCAAGTCCCCTCATGAGAGTTATTTCACCAGAAATTCCTTTGAGCTTGTTTTAGTCTTTTTGTAATACAACATAGACAGGTAGTTTCCTGCTTAAGGTAATTGTCAAACGCAGAAAAGTGTACTAAAACTGATGCCAGTGGTTTAGTGTTTAAGTAAAATTTTACATAGTCCCGTATTGCCAGACCTTCCCCCACAGCGCTGCGTAAGAGGGTCTGGCTAGTCCACACAGCATTCAGGGATGGGAGAAAAACGCCCTGGTTTATTTGCATTTCTTTAAACCAATCACCCTACAAACGTTTAAATTGCTGCTTACGACGTACCACTTTGCTGTAGCTTTTAACCTTTGTTAACCTGGATTCTGTTGTTTTAAAGTGTTGTTGTTTGTCTTCCTGTGATTCACTTTGGTTGTAGTAATTTTTACACTTGTTATTTATGTATTTGACATCGACCCTGTTCAGCACTTTGGTCAACTGTTGATGTTTTTAAATGTGCTATGGAAACAAAATTGACATTGACAATCATCATGGGCAGCGCTAAGCTCCGTACTGAGCCGCTGCAAAATAGCCTCGGGAAGGACCTTGTTTTGGTGGAAGGTGTACATTCAAAAGTTGTTTTAGTCGTGCATCAGAAAACTCAGACTGGACAGATAATCTAGCTAGCTGTCTGGATTTACCCTGCAGAGATCTGAGGAACAGTTAACCATAGTCCTCCAAATCCACCAGAATTTAAAATTCCAATACAAAGAAAGCGGAATGTAACGGAACATCAGTACAAACACATGCGGAACACATTCCGGCGGAACTTCCTGCAGCACCGGAGCAATCCCGGAAGTGAAACGTAAAGAATATAGACTAAAATTTAAATGACATTAAACGGTTATTATTACAAGCAAGGACTATTTGAAAATGTCTTCAATAGGGATGTGTTCAAAGTAGATCAGACATCTGAAAGGTCACCGTCTGCTGCCAAGAAGCAGCACATTCGCAAAAACTCTGCGTTATCACATCCAGGTAATAGATAATAAGCAAAGAGAATCATGGAGAGGATAATAGAAATTCTATAATTTATTTAACTGGAAAGGTTAGGTTAACTACGGTGGCTCTGAAGTGCAAAGCAACATTTATCAAAATTAAATAAAAGAAAACACAAAAGGGCATTTAAGAAGACACAACATTTGACAAGCAAAATGGACAAACACCAAAATAATTCAATTTACACATTACAGATAATGTAATCATGGAAAAGTAAGCTTGTATAAATGTAATAAAAAAAAAGAACAAGAATAAGAATAAGTCCCCACCCTTTTAGGTTTGTAAAGTGAAATGTTTTCTGTTTTGTTGATATACTGTAGTTTTTTACATTTCACACACTTGATGTTTCACATGTCATTGTGTTTTTTGATTTTGTTAATTTGTTTTTGAAAATATATATTTTTTGCTTTGCTATTAAAATGTTATTGTGTCTGTTACTTTAATGCCAACACAGAAAGTCCCTGCTCAGAACTATGCAATGTTAATGCAACAATTAAAGAAAAAAATCCCCACTGTGGAATACTGTTATCAGGCAATCTCCAGCTCTTATAGCTGTGATCTTCATCCTGTACTGACATAAGTGAAAACTAGTAGCTACCTGGATGCTAAGAAATTAAACTACAAATGTATGGTATGTTTTGGAAAAGTGTTAGAAATAAATGACGAATAATGATATTTCCAGTTAATAGGCTAAATCATGCAAAACCAAAGGTTAAATCCATTCCCATCATTGATCTCTATGATACTCAATCGGCTGTCTGGTGTTGCAAATCCCCTCCATCTTATTCTTGAAGCAGGTTAAAACAAATTCCCAAGAATTATTTGCAAATACTTTACAGTACAACCCAGGTCTGTAAAGAATAAGTCATCCTGTGCCACACAATTTAAAAGACAGGCTGGTCACTACTGTATATGTCTACAGCAGGAAAAGATAAACGGGATAAAGTGAGATGGAAAATAAAGACTGAGAAAAAACATTGGCATTGTAACAGCTCTTACTGTAAGCCTACCCACACGTATATGGCACTTTTACACACACACCACATGGAGCAAGTTATGCACGGGTTTCATTCTAAACCCAAACCCTGATCAGATTCATTATTTTCTGAAGGGACGGGCAAATCTGGAATTGAACTGTTTCCCAGAGTCATGCAGGATTTGATCTATGGCAGTTTAGCATCCAGCGAGGTTTGGCAAGGACATGATAAGAGCCTAGAAAGAAAGAGGGAGATGGAGAGAAAGGCAGTCGGATGGAGGCCCATTTTTTGATTATTTTTCTATGAGATTTATTCTCTAAGGCTTTCATCTGGGGAGTTCAGTTTACTGCAAAGTCTATTTGTCTGCCCAAATGTCCCTGACTCCAGCTGGCATATGCATGTATGCATGTTGCAGATGGAATATTATCCATGCACAGGCTGGAACTTTAGTCTAATCTACAGAGCTGTTCTGGTAATGTGAGCCTTAAAAGGTCCAATGTGTGGGAATTTCCACCATCTAGCGTTGAGATCATATATCGCAATCAACTTTCTCGCGGCACACAGTTAAAAGTAGTATTACAGCTACGGTAGCCTTCAAAAACCCAAGAAGACCATCCACATCTTTATCCAGCTTTCCCTCCGGCAATCAGGTCCGTCTGTTTAATTTTTATTTATTGAGAAATTTTACCTGAAGATTTAGTGTGTACTACAAACTGTCTTTTTGATCTAGCCACGTTTTCTTCTTCAAACATGCCAGGCCGGAAAGCGACGATACCCATTAGCAGCCCCTGTGAGTTTATCATGTGACAGCGAAAACGCAAAAGGAGGAACAGTATATCCTGTACATCCATTACCAGCTAATGTATTTCAAGATGGCACATGAATACGGAGCGTCTAATGTAAAATTTCAAACCAATAGGAATATTTGAAATTGATGGAGGCGGTGAATATTCATAAAAAAGACAAGTTTGTGAACAGGCAACACAGATTTTGATAATGAACAACTAAAAACGTTACACACTGGACCTTTAAGTCTATTTAAAGGTAAACGAGAAAGAAGCAATTACACTGGAGAAAAGAAAATTAATCTAGCCATACCTAGGTGTCTAGGTTTGTTAGTTAAGCTGGCTAACTTTAAAGTTTAAAAAAAATAATAGCTTTTAGCTTTCTAGCCTGTGCACCGTGCAAGACTATTAATGCCTAAATGTGACGAGGAGGGCAAAGGTTTACAGCTTCAAATACATTACAGCTATAAATGCTACTAATGTTGTGTTACTGTGGCATTTTGTAAGCTTGTTTACTGTCTTGCAAGGAATTGGACAGGAGGATGACCATGACATTCCTTCACCAAAAGGAGAGGAATTCACACATACAAACTTTTTGTACAGCAGACATTTTGACTTGGTGTCACTAACAACATTAACAATGGCTCTACTCCCAGTATGCCACAATAGCATGAACAACACTAGCATCTTAAAACTGAAGCAGCTAAAAATTTACACTTTTTCTTGGAAGGTCTGAAAATGTGATTGTGAAATTGTGTGATTGTTTGAATATACAGTACATATGCATCATTCTAAGGGTTTAAGGTAGGTACGTAGGTATAGTGCGTAAGGGTCTTAGGTATAGTGCGTGGTTTTCTGTCGCCCCAATGAGGAATTCTAAATGACAACAACACTGTCGGTGCGTCCACATGATGCAAGTCTTACATGATTGCGTACCCCCCCCTCCACACAGTTGCTAATATGCAAGAAGGACAGGGAGGATTAAAAAAAACAACAGAATCTTCAGAAGAGGTAATTATCTTCACTTGAGCTTCTGTGAACGACGTCACCGGACGATACAGAATCTTCTGAACACAGCCATACTGAGAAATACAGAGAGTGTTGTGCGGAGCTAATAGTCTTAATTAGCCTTGTAGCAACTCATTTGGCAATGGTTTGAATGTAACGAACGTTCATTAATATCAAAAAGTTACGCACTGAAGCTTTAAGTCAACTGTGTGTACAGTAGATAGTTTAAGTCACAGAGAATTTGAGAGGGAATAAACAATATAAGATATAAAATAAAATGTTATAATAAAAGCCAGTAATGAAATCAGAAACCACCTGGCTTTCCTGACATTTCAGTGCAGATGCTTTACATCAGCATTAAGTATCCTGTGATGGCCTAACCGCCTCGCTGTGCTTATATGATAACAGCGAGCAGCCTTGAGCAGCGGCAGTGACATGATGGCGAAGCATGCTAAACATATTATGTGAGTTTACGACTAAGCAGCAGGAGGCAGGCAGGCTGTAAGACAAGAGGAAACAGGAGGAGGAAGATGTGTTGTCCATAAACAGAGGAGTGTGTGCATGTGTGAGATAGTTTGTGCATGTATGAAAATGTCAGTTCTTTCAGGCATTTGTTGGTTTATTTACACATTAGAATCTGTCTCTCATAACCAATGATAAGAAGAGAAGGCAGAAGATGAAAATATGTTTCTTGATTATCAACCTTCCTTATTGGGTGCAGATTGGTAAGAGTGGGAAAAGCATATATGCAGGTGTACGGTTTCAGCTCCATAAATCTGGAACCTGCAGTGAGAGATGAAACTGCCTCCTATAGGGCTGGTATGGGCAGACAGAGGGAGACTCATATCTCATATCAGCAGCACATGGACTCCTGCAGCTCAAGTTCAAGAGATGGACAACCTTAAAACTCTATCTCTCCATGCTCATTTGTTACTGTCTCTCGGTTAGTTTCCAAATGTACTCACTGTCCCTCTGGCTTGTAGAAGGAAGGAAGTCTACAATATTGATACACATTTGAAGTATTGTCAAATGTGTGATTGAACTGGTGACTGTTAAACTGTTTAAATATAATTAAAAATATATATTTGATCATCTTACATCTGCCCAGTACCACAACAATCTAATCTTCAGGCCATTAAGCAGCTTTACAGGAGCAGTTGGGGGTTAAATGCTTTGCTCAAGGGCACCTCAGTGCTGATAATGAGCAGGTAGCAATGTTATTATCGAGGTGTGTGTGTATTTAAAATGATGTTTGAGCACTTCTTGCACTGAGACTGACAGAATTTGTGGCTGGGATATCAAAGAGTTGCAGCATCGTGCTGGAAAACGGGCAAAAATTTGTGTGTCGACTCGGGTGTTTCCATCACTGCCGATTGACCTGAAACTGATGAATACCCATGACTACTGCAGAGTAATTTATCCCGGGAATGAATGCCGATTGTAATTTTATTGACAAATGCCAGGTGTTAGTTGATGTTTTGTCCAGTTGGAAAAGGGCTTAAAGCTATATTGCGTAGTTTCTGTCGCCCCCATGAGGAATTCCAAGAAAATGACAACAACACTGTTGGCGCGTCCACATGATGCAAGCCTTCCATGATTGCGCACAACCCCCACCTGTCCCCCATGCAGTTACTAGAAGCCAAGGAGGACACGGAGGATTAAAAGACATGGACTCTTGAGAAGAGGTAATTCTTCAATCAATTTTCTGCGTATGACAGCATTTTCTGAACATAGCCATACTGAAAAATACAGAGAGTTGTGCGGAGCTGATAGTCTTAATAAGCTATGTATCAACTCATTTGGCAATGGCTTGAATATAACGGACGTTCATTAATATAAAAATTTCGCACTAAAGCTTTAATTAAGCATCATCATGTTAGCATTTAGCTCAAAGCACCCCTGTACCTCACAGAGCTGCAGTTAAGAATTAAAATAATTGACTGAATTGAATATGGGCACAGAATGTGTGTATATATAACCCACACACACACACACACACACACACACAGTATATATACAGTAGTAGTAGGAGTATGTAAAAAGAAACACACACAAGAAATTACAGAATATACACATGCATGAAACCCACATGGCACTGGTTGAGCCAAGCTGTCTGTTGGTCTGTCAACATGCAAAGTTATCAAGTGTCTCAGTTAGTTACTGTGGACTCACACAAATGTGACCTTCCAAACTGGAGAGAGATTTATGGTTCAGCTAACAGCTTAGATCTGGGATCATGTGTTTTGGATTTCAATCCAAAAGAGCGTTTTCATTATTTTTGATCATTAAAAGAAAACCGGAAACATTTCCACATTAAATGCTGCTGACCCCAACCTTGATCGTGGACGAAAACAGAGAGCGTTGAAGGAATTTTAGGCCTGGGGTCTGAAATTTAACCCACCGGTCTTGCATTAAGAGTGTGTGTGTGTGTGTGTGTGTGTGTGTGTGTGTGTGTGTGTGTGTGTGTGTGTGTGTCCTGTTGAGCTTACACTATACGATTTGCATTTTTAGTTCTGACAGATCATTACAAATCGAAAATTACATTTTCTTGACACGTTTTAAGAGTAGTTTAAATTAAATAAGAGTAGAAAACTGACTGCCCTAGTCAAACAACAATGTAATTATCTATAAAAGTTAAATAAAAGATGATTCTGATCACCAGAGGTACAGTGTATCATTTCAAAAGAAGTGGCGGTTCATTTCATACCCCGGTTTAGGAATAAAGTTTTGATGCAAGTGCGGTACAGAAAAAAAGCCCTACATACATAAGGTTTCTTTTCATTTATTTTGAACAGACAGTAGTGCAGAAATGGCAAAAGTACTCACTTCCCGTACTCAAGTAGAAGTACAGATAATTGTGTTAAAAAATACTCTGGTAAAAGTAGAAGTACTGATTTAACTTCTTTACTCAAGTAAAAGTAACAAAGTACAGGCTTGGAAATGTACTTAAAGTATAAAAGTAAAAGTAGCCTTGAGAATGACAAAGCTACTTGGACCAGACAGATGTTACTAGAGAGCATCTGAGAAACTACAGTGGACATGGAGAAAAAGGGTCTTTACATGCCATTGGCTACATTTTAAATGGCTGTCTGCCAATAGGCCTAAAACATGTATAAAACATGTATAAAACATATAGCTTATTCATTGTGACAGAGACTGAGACTCCAGGTTAATAAGATTCTGACCGAGTGGCAAGATATGATTTCAAGTGTGATTTTGTGAGAAGTCTGTGTATATTCCCATCCAATTAGATTCAATTTGGTATTGATGACGCAAAAATAATAACTAACTCCAGTGAAATTATTTGAAACTTAGTGAGGACTAGATTAGGACTGTATTTAAAGCTGATTCTGGTTTCCAACTTTGGCCCAGGTGTGTCTGTTAAAACACGGAGGGAGACAACTTCTCTCTATTGATTCTTCATTACAATCAAGCATCAGTATAAACATGGGGGGGTTGCTCTGCTATGCCTGTTTGTGTGGTAAGAAAATAAATAACATTTTAAAGGCTACCATACACAATGCATAGGAATCACATACGCGTGTCCGCGCTATTCTCTGACATGCACTCACAATCACACCTGATGAACAACCTTTTGTACAAAACTAAAGTAACGAGCCAATTTTGTAAACTGTAAGGAGTAGAAAGTACCGATATTCAAGTTAAAATGTAAGGAGTAAAAGTAAAAAGTCGCCAAAAAAATAAATAGTAAAGTAAAGTAAAAATATCTGAAAATCTACTTGAGTACAGTAACGAAGTATTTGTACTTCGATACTTCCCATCTCTGCAGTAGTGCAACTGTCAAATACAGATAAAATAATCTTTCTGGAGACTGAGGTAACATTTGGCGGACTGGCAACTATGGTAAACAATTTTTTATTATTTTAAAAAAAGGAAAATTTTAAACAGTTCTGTTTTACACTGTATGAACACAGAACAATCACTTTCCCAATAGGCAACAGGTCACAACAGGCTATAAAACAGAAAAGCATCTTGCTATGCTATAACATTGTAAATACAATATAAATAGAATAAAAAAATGGTATAACTATACATTAGAAGGAGTGTTTCAATCCACATCCCTTACAAGGATGAAGCAATGCCGACACACCGTCTTTATCTTATTCACAACTCTCTCTCTCCGTGGCCATCGTAGCTGATTGGGTACCCGCAGGCGGGTCTTCCAGCTCCGCCATTTCATTTGTGCTCATCATAGTGTGACTGTCTCGCATGCCAATCAGCTTGTTAAGCTCACATCCGCACATGTTGCTAACAACGTCTCAAAGATTCTGGGCGGAACTCTCGCTTGCATTACATGCATCTATCTATCTATACTGAACATTTCTAAATACAATTACAAACGCAACACTTGTTTTTGCCCCCATTTTTCATGAGTTGAACTCAACGATCTGGCAAAGCAAGACTAGTAATGAACACAAAATCAATGACAAAAAGATCTCTAACCAATATAAACCGGCAAACAATTACATGTCTGTTAAATCTTCTCAATGCCGCTTGGTAGGGCTGGGACGATTCGATTTGTATTGCAATATTCATTTATTGCGATTCTAGAAGTATTGGTAGGAAGCTAGCTTTATCTCTAACACATGATATATAAATGTACAACGTTAACCTTAGCCATCTACAGTATGACCTATGGCATACACCTATTACAACTAGAGCAGTGCACCCTACCTAACAAGTTCTCATAGCAACCCACTGCATCATATCCAGTGCTGTTGTTTCTTGCCTATGTAGGTAAATAAACACTGTTACATGAAACTGTCTTGAAAATGTATTAAACAGTTGACATGAACCAACAGAATTGATTTTGGTCTGTTTGGGGATTTTAATTCATTTGTTTTTGAAGATCGATTTATGGGGAACTAAAATGCTTTCCCACCTCCAGAAGGAAAATAAGCAAGAAGTCTGTGAGAAATGTCCCGTTGACCAAAATCAAAACATCCAACATGACGTAAAAGGACAGACAATTCAATTTGACCCCAATTTACTGTAACTTACTGTACTGCATTTACCCTAAACACACCTACTCCTGTCAGCGCACACCTTTGAGCAGCTGATAGCTGTATGTTGAAGAGTGCCTATGTGTCAGAGCTGAAGGTGAAGAAGTGTGAGCGGAGAGAGACGTGGTGAGTGAGGACTCCATGTTTATTCCTCCATGGGGAGAGGGCTGTCATTGCTGAATTCCTGTGAATGAAGTATAGCGGCCAATTCCTGTGAGCCGGATAATTCACCGTTATAAGTCCGATGTGATCCAACGTGGACGTGACACTTCCACAATAGTGTAGAGAATTCACACAAGGCCCGGCCGGCCACACTAATACTGGCAGTTTTAAGAGGGACAATCAGCAGCAGTCATGGCAGGCAGACTGCAAAGGTGACAAGTTATTTAGATGCCTAATCCGAGCTGTGACAAAAGCAGAGAAGGGGAAGGATGAATTGTCTCACTGGGGAGCTTTCAGTAACAAATTAAACAGGGTGGACATAAAACAGCACCTGAGAGGATATCAGTCTGCACAAAACAAATGGAGGAGTTGAAGATACACAGTACAAGACCATGAGGGTTAGGTCTAGTTAATATGATAGAATTTTATAACAAAAATCACATTTCTTGAATCTTCTAAGTATGTGAGCAATGTGTTATTGAATGTCTTTTCAGTAATAATAATGTGAAAATGCACTATAAGTAAACATGTTTTTCAGAAAAAATAAATAAATTGCTAGCTTGATACAGACACCGCTAGCTAGATAAATATTGTCCTAATTACAGACGTGCTTTGAATAGCTCAGGCCCATCCTATATCCAGGACATGGTCAAACCGTACACCCCAGCCCGTCCACTATGCTCTGCTACTGCCACACTACGAAGGTTGAAGAACTCCCCGTTGACAGAAACTCTACACATCTTCTGTCGAGACTGAAAACTGTTCAGATTGGCACATTGGCCCATGCATGAAATAATATTAATAACAACAACAAAACAAACATATTCTATATCCCACATATCATCTCTAAATGCAGTACTCAAAGTAGGTCAGTGTATTTCATGAAGTTTATGTACTTGCATGATTGCACTTTTTGGAGCTGCACCCACATGTTGTACCCACTTTCCAATACAAGCGTCATATAAATAAATGTAAAGTCTGGGCTAAAATTGAGGTGTGGAGACTAGTGATTCTCTGCATATATCTCTGGTTGTCTGAACTGTCCTGAAAACACCCTTAAAAGACATTAAAATGTTTGACAGATGGACTGTCATATAACCGATGACTACCAACTGAGCCAGGGAATAGTTGCGATGACTGGCTGTTTAGCTAAACTAAATTGTAATCCAGATTATGACCCAAATTACCAGATTAGGGCTGACTAATGTCTACATAGGTTGTCATGAACAACAACCATTGAAGAGGAGGAGCGTCAGGGAGACGGACTGACTTCCTGACATGATGACAGCCTGCTCGACACATGCGGCTTCCACTTTCTCCTTATTTACAGTCTGCTGACAGCCAACGTCTCAGAAGTCCCTCGGCATCCTGTGTGAGCCCAAAACATACACCTTTTCCCATTAAAGACTTGTTATTGTTGTTGTTACACAGGGTGCAAATCAATGTCTTTGGTTCGGCTGCATGTGGAAAAGATTATTTTAAACTTTTTAGACTCTCAAAATGAAATCTTGAATTTAAAAATGTTTGTTTATACTTTGTTTAACCGCAATTAGTTGCTAATATTAGCTAAGGTCCCAAGAGGTATGACGGTTGATGGTTTTGGCCATTTTATGTTCATTAAAAAAAAAAAAAGTACATTTTATTATAATAAAGAGGCATGGTTTACTTTATAGGCTGTGTACTGGTGTCATTACATGATATGAACCAAAAAGACAAACATCTAACTAAATTTTTTTTTCCTGGGATTCATTCAAAACTTGAATTTTACTTGAATTCTTGAATTCATACAAGCAGTTATCGTGTCCCAAGGAAGCACCTGAGGCTTGTGTGAGTACCCTGCATGCTTGGGGTTGTTTTACATCCAGAAAGACAGCTTCCCTCATCACACCCAGCTATTGCATATCAGATAACACACTCAGCTATCTTTGCTGGGTTTTCCTGGGGTTTCCTTGACCCGGAGGCTGAGCGGAAGCTTAACTCCTCTATGCTCAAGCCTCCACCTGAAGGTCAATGGGGTTTCAGCTGCCCTGCTCGTCTACTCTCAGTTCTCCTGAGTGATTGCAAACCTGCTCAGGTTTTCACCTGCTGTGGCCATGAAACCCAAACTGGAAGTATAAAAAAAGAAGAAAAAAGAAAGAAATACAAATCACTCTGCCTCTGTTTCCCTCCCTGCTTGGAGAGCAGATTAGAAGCTAGTTCTGTTTGATATACTCTACACCAGTGTTTCTCAAATGGGGGTACGTGTACCCCTAGGGGTACTTTGGAGTAATGCAGGGGCTCCGTGAAATTTTTGCAAGAATGCTAATTGAAAAAATATGTCATGCAAAATTCCTGAAAAAATTCTACTATAATAATGAATGAATTAAGTGATGGATTCTAAACATTTGAAATGTAGCATTTAAATGTTAAAAAGATAGTGAATTTATCGCTGCCGGCGATGTATTGTACCTCTTTATAGACCTTTTTTTTCCCTAACAAAAATGTTTTGCGCTGGTCAGTGGGTACTTGCAATTCAAAGGGGGTACAATATTGAAAAATGTTTGAGAAACACTGCTCTACACACTCCAGAAATGCTTCCTCTGCACTGTGCTCATGTGTGGGAGGCAGTTTGGACCGGAAGTAGAGGCGCAGTGCTGGACTTCAGTGCTGCGAAGGAAAAATGAGCATGTTCCAGAAGTCATCCTCTGCCTCTCTGTACCTGGATATCTATCAAGAGGTATTGATGAGAAGAGAACAGGTTAGAGCTGTACTATGAAAGTTATTTAAAAAGTCCCAGCTTCCCCCCCACACACACCCCATCACCCCTTCATGCCTGCCATGTCGGACCTGCAGTGGAGCATGTAAGTGTCACACCATGTCCAAGGTTAGAGAGAACGCACAGGATAAATTGTTTATGTCATTGCCCGCTTCTGGCTGTGAAATACTGGATCTGACATCATCGCCCGTCATGGAGGGGCACGGAGGGACTGGAAGAGGGGTGGGGGTGGTAGTAGATTTTGGGAGGGATACAACAAGATGGGGGTGGGGGGGTTGGGGGTGAAGTTGCTTGGAATGTTGTATCTGTGGAAGTTGTTATGTCCGATTCCCCAGGTATACATCTAAAATTATTACCCGGTTCCCTTTAAAGGTTGCTTCCTCTCTCTTTTTCTTTTTTCCCACTACTATGCTTCCCTTCATTGCCCTCTTCTTTCATCTGTCACTTACTGACTCTTTGGTTTTTTTAACACAGCAGGGGGACACATCTGGGCAGCTGTCTTCGTCAAGTATCGGGGTGGGGAGCGAACACAGTCATTTGCACTTCACCAGGTAGCCTCAACTTCTTGTTAGTATGCACGTTTGTCCAAAATGGACATCATGAGAAATTCCGGTTTCCATATTCTTTGCTCAGGGATTGATTGTTGTTGCTGATTGTTAGGAGCTGCTGATTTCCCTGCTTTAACTTGTCTTTGCTCAGGTCAACCCTTTACTCTACCCTACAAGAGTTGGACCAATTTCAAAATTTTGACTTTTTTGACCAACATTTTCTGCTGATATATTTTTTAAACAACAATAACATTAAATATAAAAAAGTTGATTTTTTTTTTTTTTTTTTTACACAATATTCATATTAAGGTTCAACACTGTGTTGCAGTGTTTTAGTTTTGATATTAAACACTAAAACCAGATCAGTGACATTGACTGTTCCGCTTTAGGGCCTGTGTTTAGCGGGTCCCGCGTGTGGCGGTCTGTTTGCGTCTCTGATAGTGTCCCACCGGCCGTTGTTTGCACCCCCAATTTCCACCGGATGCATAAGGGCTGCGGTCCGGATTTGTTGTGGAACGGCTGCGGCCATGACTAACAGCTGAAGTCTCGAGGACCCACGAGATCTCGTAAATTCACGAAGAATAGAACCAAAAAAACCAACAGCAGTTTGTTTCCATCCTGAGCAAAAGAGAGTGCTGTGTTTTCAAGGTGTAGTGCAGGGAAATGCGATCCGCCGTGAGCACGTTCTATTTTATTTTGAAAATGAATATTATTAATATTTTCATCTGCCGTGTGCTGAATTGCTGCGGAGCTCTCCGGCATCCAGAAAAAATAGAAGCTCTGCGTATCTGCTCCAGAGGGCTGTGGATCGCCGGAGCTGGGACGGAGTCGGGACGCAGCCGTTCTGCAGCCGTGGAAACACACACATTGACTTTAATGGAAACCTAATGACTCCGCGCTGTTCCACATCCGGTGGAAATTGGGTGTCACTGTCTACCGAGTGTGGTGTTTCATTTCCCCGTTGTTGAGTCCCCCAGAGACCACAGCGCCTGTACCAGCGGCTACCTTTCCCTGTTGTTCTTTTCCTAACCACAACCCTCCCGTTGTTGTAGTGCGTCCCACGTGTGGTGGTCCGTCCGCTGGCGTGTGGCGTTTCATTTCCCTGTTATTGTGTTCCCCAGAGACCGCGGCTTGTGTCCCGGCGGCAGTTGTTCATTTCGTGGTGACCACCACAAAATAAACTAGAAAATTGTGTTACCGTTAACGAATCAATAAATCAAAATAACGTGACCATTTCACGAACTGCCGTGAGACAGGGTTGAATCAACGGACGGGCAGAGCGCTGTATGTGGGGCCTGGTCCCACCACCATGGCCTTGCTTTGGTATTTTCTGTGACGGTGGTTGTGGATGGGCATCTCTGACCTCGGGAGACCTGCAGGCATCTCTGGTCGGCACTCACTGGACCTTTTCAAGTGTTTGACAGGTGAAATACGACAAGCTAATCTCTCTGCCTCCCTCAGGGACACGGCCAGAGAGAAAAACATTAGTCCTGACCTTGGGGTTTCAGATGCAAATACGTTCTAGAGGAGACAACCAGTCGACCCCCCGGTGACTCCCATAGTTTACAACCGACATGCACATACACACACGTACATGCTATAAGCTCACACTGTGGCAATTTCTCACAAGCAAACAATCACTCATTTCTGTTTAGAAAAAAAAAACACTCATAAAACACACACACACACCTTCTCATTAATCCTGCAAAAGATAAAACAAATGACACATGCTACACGTAGAAATGCCATCTAAGTTTAGTTCATGTGGTATATTTCGAAGTGTAGCCTTGTCTTCACATAAACACCTGAAACATGAGACCAGCCCCATTATACACCGCCAAGAACATGTTGGTTAATAAATACTCACATCTCGCAGTTATTTATAAGGTTTGCTTTATTTTAATGTGATGGAGCATGACTCACAAAGGAGCTTCTCAGTTGCAGGTTTATATTCAGCCACTGTGAGAGAGCTCACACCAGGAGAGTGGATCACACTACATGGCAGTGAAGAAAAGGCTCGGTTACGTTTTGGCCAGTTCGCTTGGAAACCCGTGAAGACGCTGTCTCATATTTCTGTCCCGAATTTCTCATGAAATTATATCTGCTCCCTGTTAAAGTGAGGAAATACCACAAATCATTAATTATTTTCTCACACAAATATACGCACAGCAGGTGGAAGAAGTATTCTTTAAAGCATTATCGTTAACATAGAGGTCCCTATCTTGCACCCGCCGCAGGGCGGCACAAAGCCCAACTAGGGCTGAAACAATTCCTCAAGTAAATAATTTGATTACTAAAAATCCTTGATGCAAAATGATTTGCCTCAAAGCTTTGTTTAATTTGTTTAATGTTACCTCAGGGTGTTTCCGCACGGAGTATTATTACTGCCTCTCTTCACTGAGAAACAGCTGATCAACGTACAAGTGTAACGAATGAGTGAGTGTGTTCAGCCGGGCTACGGCTTCCAAAGCCCGGGAAGGCCAAGGGTTAGGCCTAACCCTAAAGTACGTGGTGGTTACAGTACTTAGTTACTGTACTTACAGTTCAGAAGACTGCAAAAGACAGTGTCTGTTCAGTCCAGTTTCTTCTGGCTCCATTTTCACATTTTACCTTTTTCAATATTCTTGGCTTTGGTCATTCAAGGCCCTCTACTGTACTTTAAAGTTTTAAACTGTTGTACAATGTTCACAGTATACAGTGACTTGGTATCAAGTGAGTTAGATGTTTATTGCGAATACTCAGGGTTGGCTTATTCATAGTGTGAATTCAGGACACATCCTTTATAAAAAATATTTTTATATAAACATTTATTTTTTTCTTCTGAAAATGTGATGACAGTCATATTTTGCACACAGGTAAAGATGCCCAATATCAGTCATTTCTGAAAATAAACCACAAAAGTAAAAAAAAAAAAAATGTTTTGGAAAATAGTTCTTTATTTGATTATCGTAAAAATGTAATAATATCGGTATCAGCCATAACAGCAATATTAATATCAGTTATCGTATCAACCACCATTTTCACATTGGTGCATCACAATACATTTAACAAACATATTTAATTGAATTAATTGTTTATCTGATTTTGAACAATGACCTGTATGAAGACCCTAAGGTAGCTTTAGGAGGCAATATCAGAGATCTAAAAAAGTCATGCCATACCTGCCAAGCTGTCAGGTAAATATATTACATTGCCCGCATCAGTAAATTGGACATTTAACATCAGTGGCTCAAAAAGTGATGTTTTTTGTTTGTGGTTGGCCTAGAAAGACCAGAAGAAGAACTGGGTCCTTAGCGCGAGCTTCTACAGAAACGGCAATGTTATCAATATCCAAGGAAGGAGATGTTACAGTAACATGGTCTGCTTGACCGCCAATAACAAAAAAGACAATCTTTGTATCACGTTGCACTTTTCTCCCTTGGTGCAAAAAGTCAGCACCAATTAGAAATGGTATGCATCATATGCTAAACGTATGCAGATAAACTGTGTTTGACAGTGCGGGGTGTGATTGTGTTACACTGGGTCTGCCGCTCTGACACAGAGGGGCCTTGTATGTGATTTCAAATTGGATCCGTTACAGGGAACAGGTGGTGGACACGTGCTGCAGCGAGCCTCCGATGCTCACATTCCTTATTATGAGTACATCTCTGTCATCAAAGGACTTTTTTCATAAAACAGAGTTTCCTTCTTTTTTGGTTCCAGGAAAAAACCTGCATGGAGAAGGAGCCAAAGGAAGTTCTGCTATCAAATTTCTACTTCTCATCTTCTTTGAAAAATGCAAATCTGTCAAGGCGAATATTGCAAACATGTCTGTTTTGTCTAGATAAAATGGAACTAAGAGTGAAGGAAGTACAAACAGAGAGAATAAAATGAAAAGGAAGAGCATGAGGAAACGGGGAAGCTGTGCAGCGAGAGAGAAAAAGAGCAAAATAATGTCCAGTGAGAGAAAAAAAAAAGTTGAACAAATCCCCACTCCTCTTGTTCTAACGAGAGAGGAAGGACTGTTATCTGAGAGGAGAGAAAGAGAAAAATGATGGTAAAAGGTTAGGACCACACAAAACCTGCACAAAACTCTGAATCTCAAGGGAACCCTAAGCCATACAGAGAGGTAATTCAGACCATCTGCAGGGAGACTCGGCAAAACAGGGGCCCTCCATTTTAGCATGGCTCTATAAAACCGGTTTGGTGGGTGGATTCGGTCCACACGTTGACACTCGATTGTGATATTTACACAACAGCTTCATACAGAATGAACCCTCTTAAACGTTTGAATTCCTAAAGTAGAGAAGATTGCATCAGTGTAAATCAAAAACTGGAACTTCAGGAGGGAAGACCACCTCATCTCCAGAGACTGAGGACATTTTCACACCTACCGTTTGATTGCTTTGGTTCGAATCAGTTGGGTTTGTAAACTTGGAGCGGTTTTGTTTCACACCAAGACAAAAAACAAAGCACACCAAAATGTGTCAATACAAATCACGCAAGAACGTTCACTCCACTTATTGGTCAAATGTGTCTCAGGTGGGAGCAAAAGAGTAAATATGGGAAGAAGGTCCAGTGTGACTTGTGAATATTTATCGCATCTCCTTTTTTTTTTTTTTCATTTAAATAATCAGACATCGTCCCCGAGACTTTGCTCTGCTGTGCCGTTGTCTGTCTCCATCTTTAGGGGAAAATGTGACAACGAGCTTGACTGCTGTCTATTTCTTTGAAAGAAACTCTGCAAGCTGCTACAGTTTGCGTGTTCTGCCACATTGCAGATTGCAAAGCACAACTGACTACCGGATTTGGAATACAAGGGTCGGATGACGTTCTCACCACAAACAAATCGCTCCAGATTTTGATAAAAAAAAAACATACCGAGACCACCTCAACAAGCAATTATCATTATGCTTGTTTGGCATCTGAGTGTGATTGCTGTGTTCTAACCTGCCTAAACAAACCGCACCGAGGGGGAAAACAAATTCTAATTGGACAAGTATTCAGAAACTGGTCCCAGTGGACAGTGGTAAATGATGTCCTGCTTGAGGGCTGCTATGAGCCATGTATTCTGTCATTTAATGTGATGGACTTGTTGAGGAGGGGAACTGGTCTTATAACGTGGTTCAGATTGTCAAACTATTAAGATTAAAGGAATGTTTGTAATGCTGTTTTTGGTAATAAGCCTAATAAATGAGTGCTTTTTTATGTCATGTTGTTGTAGGTGAGTCCTCTCCTCAAACATGGGATGAATCTCATTTGAATTATAGTTATTGTGTCTCCTGGAAGTTTGCAATATCCTATTGATTATTTTGGTGTTGTATGTGAGGTATCTGTACCCCCTTTAGCCATATTCATTATTCAAACTTTATTTGGATCCCCAATAGTTTCCACAAAGTGATCGCTGGTCCACACAAAGGGATCTTCTTAAGATGATAATCTTGTCCCTTTGATACTTTCATTTATTGTGATGCATTTTGATTCTCCTATGATATTTGCATCTTTTCTTTGTCTCTTGGTGTCTATCAGCTCTGTCCTATGAAAACCAAACTTCTCTAAAGATGCTAAGTTTGAATTGTTTTGATCAACAAAAGGGTGAAGTGTTCCTTTTTTGGTTGAGTAATTCCCACACTTCTAGCGCCAAATAAAGAAAACACTTGGATTATATGAGAATAAGGACCAAAACATTGCAACTAAGAAAAGAGAATGACTGACAGAGTGTACAGGATGTCCTGTTTGTAGGCCTACTCATCATTATGTGTGTGCACATGCCCATGACACGCACGCACGCACGCACGTACGTACGCACGCACGCGCACGCACGCACGCACGCACGCGCACGCACGCACGCACGCACACACTACTGTAACTGTACGGGGGGGTATAGAGACACACACAGTCACGCTCACTTGATCAGTGCACCTCATATAGAATGTCCCTTGCCGCAGCCAGAAGTCACATTCAATTTGGTACTGATCTGCTGGTGGATATTCTTGGAAAAGAACATATAGTGAATATGTGCATACCTAGTGAAATGCTAGGAGAAGCCTTAATCTCATTTTCAGGGGGGGATTAGTTTTAAGGTTAGCCATGTTATATTATCAGTCAGCCAGTCTTTCAGAGCATCAGTTCAGAGTAATGACGTCCGTGAGGATGTTGTATCAGGACAGCAGGGGGACAAAACGTACATGTTCTTCTCAAGAGTCAGGAGGAGGTAAAAGCTGCTTCTGTCTCGGTCAAAAAAAAATTAAAATAAAATACACTGTCACAGACAGTGGTTTATTTGTATGTTCAGAAATGTGAGCCGTTTGTGAGTCAGTGCAAGAGATAGTAAAGTACAAAGTCTTCCAAAACTCCTAGATAATTTGAATAAAATATTATAATAGTTTAGTCTGTCATCTTATGGGACTTACACATCGTACAACTTTCAAAAGTTGTCAGATTGTTGTACTGATCACATTACACAATGTTGTGGTTCGCACATTACATAAGACGCAAGACCACGCGTGAGACAGGGGTTCTTTCCTCCTAAAATGGATGTCTGCAAGAAGCTAGCGATCCAAATTGATTCATTTCTAGCAAAAAACCGAGGAGAATATTATGCTTGCAGATGTTTGGTTGCTTGTGTTACGACTCCTCCCCCTGATATTTCCCTTGCCCCGTATCTTGCGCTCTCATTGGCTTTAGGTTGTGGCTGCTGTTATTGACAGTCAAAACAATTTTCACAATACAGGATTTGGACTCACAGACAGGTCCAGATATGCCCTCAATGTAACCTGCTAGCTATATCTAGGGAGTCTGGGACGCATCAGTGCATCTGTCAGATCGCATCATAGAAAATTCATACCAAAGCTGACAGGAGGGAGCACCTCTGATCTGAGCCTTTTGTCAGCGATTTCCAAAAACTGTTGGCAAGTGGAGAATCAGGGCTAAAATCGTAAAGTGTAAACTCGCTATTACACACACAGTTGTGATATGAGAAAGGACATTTAATCCTAATTTAATTAGTCCACGGATCAGCTGCAAATGATGACAGACATCTCAGGTCTCATTTTCTTCTATTTTCAGTGTTGGATGGCTAGAGTTTAGTGTAACCGGTTACCAACTGGCTGTACAACATTGGCTTTCAGATTCTTCTGACACCTATTTCATGCACCTGTGCGACCCATTAGATACTCCAATAACGCTTATATGTTAATTGCAAAATGTGATTGAATTCTGTCACACTTCCAAACTGGATAAAAGGTGTTTCATATAATGACGCAAAAGGATACTAACTGATCTACTGTCTGCCTTTGTTTTATGGCGTAGAGAACAAGAAAAACATTTTACTGCATTAAAAAGTAACCTGTGGAGTTTTTGACCTCTAGTAGCTAGCAGTTTATTCCAGTTTTGTGACACATCCATACATTCACATTCATACCAGTGCACAACAATAACACTAACTGTTTATAGTAGAGATAAAACCTGCTGCAAAAAATGTGGCACAAAAAATTCAAAACTGTCTTCCCAAGAAGAACATCAGCATTAGTCATTTCAGCCAACGCCTCGACAATAACATATGTTTGCGTTCATATGACAAAACCCTAAAGTTAAATTTTTCATTGTAATTGTCATTTTTCATTTTTTTAATTGTAACGATCAGTTACACATGAATATTTATCAAAAGTTAGCTTACTGTATGCTAGCTTACATTATGAATTAGAAGTCAAACCAGACCAAGTAAGGCTGTTGCAGCAAAACCACAAGGGTGTGTGTTTTTTGGTCTTCATAAGGAAAACTGTTTCATTTTGTCCTTTAGAAGTTGTTTATCAGTGTTTTTTGCCCCAACGTCACCCTCCAGGCTGCGCTGCACTAAGATTAGGCACTGGTTATGGTTAGGTTAAGGTTAGGGTTAGGTGCCTTGAAGTCAACAGTCGCAGCGCTGGCTTAATGTCGATTAAGCATGGTTAGGGTTAGGTGCCTGGAAGGAGACGTTGGGTGCTTAACACACCATCAAGCTTAAAAGTAGCACAGTCTCACTTTACCAGTTGTCCAGCTTCAGCTTGAAAAGTACTAGCATGGCGTTAGTAGGTTAGGTTTTGAACTCCTAGTTCTGATTCCTCTCCTTCCCTTCAAGCCACTTCTAACTATCTGTTCCCACACTGATTCAAATAATCTCAACAATCCGCCTCAGAAGTGACTGAACTCTTTGACAACAACAATGAATAAAGACAAAAGGATCGAGACATCCAAGCGCTTTAGCACCTGAACCCTAGTGAGTACAATAAACGTCACAGGGATATTTATAGCGCAGTATATGGAGAATGTCCAATTCCCCTCACCGCAATAAGGCGCATGCATCTGCTAATGGCATCAGGGCCAAAACACTTTTGCTCCATTCGAGAGGTCTAAGGGACGTTTTGGGAAGTGAAAATAGAAAAATGTATCGCGTCAGCTCATCTCTGTGCCACTGTACACTTTCTATTAACTTACACTTTAAGCCCCTTGTAACCCAAACCCCAGCCAACTGCTGGCCACACTGCCCTGTAGGGCCCCGGGACTGAGAGCTAAATATATCCAACACTCACCTTTACAACTGCCAAGAAAGCACACCACACAGCAAGCTGGAACTCCATCACACCATACATGAGCCGTCTAGATAGAGATCTTTGCCCTCAGCAAAACAACTGCACATGATACACAAACACTGACTTCACAGTCAGTAGAGTTCTTTTGACAAGTTCAGAGTGATTTTGGATTTCAAAGTGAGTTCTTTCAAAGTCCCTGACTTTTTGTTTGAAGTGTAAACTAAGGACTGATGACTTCAAAATGACTTTGACTTGCAATGACTTGTCACCTTTCCCAAGCCCATGAATTAAACATAATGTTAGAAAAAAGTATGCAGAGAATAAAGCCTTTATTTTCCTAACGGACATACAGTGTTTAAGCTAAGAGGGAAAAGGAGTGTCTGGACGTGCAGACCAGCAGACAGATAAACAGATGGTACCTTCGATTATCACACTTAAAGAGGGACTCCGCTGTTGTCAACATGAAACTAACAGCAACATGCAATAACTCAATTTAGAATAAATCATTATTTCTGTAAATTTGCCAGATTGATCTTGTGAAATGCCGTATGTATGACATGCCAATTCGTATGCCATTACTGCCGTATTATCAAGAAGCATACTCACTTTTTAGCGTGTTTATCAACAACGTTTGGCCTCCATTGAGTTACCATACCTTGCAATGGCATGTGAATTCACTCCGCAGCGAGCAGTCTTAAACGGCAAAAATTGCCATAGGGAAGTTGGCCAGGGTGGTGAATGGGTAAAACACTGGACTTTCACCCAGGAGACCAGGGATCATGTCCTGCATGTCACGTTCCCTTTGTGTCCCTGTGTTTTTTTGTTTTACTAAAGCCAACCCCTGTTCTTCTTTTCCTAAACCCAACCGCACTTCACGTTTCCTGAACTCAACCATTGCTTTGTTCTCGCAATAACATGGCAAGTGGCAATAACACGGCAAATGGCAATAACACGGAGAGTGGCATGTATGAACTCATGAGAAGAGAGAACTCATGGCACTGCAAACACAATCAACAGAGAGAACATCACAACTTTGAAAAGCCCTGCATTTCTTAGTATTTGTTGACCAGGTGTCCAGTACAAGTAATTATATTCACCCTAACTCTGCACATCAGTAGTCATTCAGGGCCATCACACTATTTCCAAAACTCCTTACTCAAGAAGAAAAGATAATCAACCTTAAGCCTGATTCTGTTCTCCCCAAACTCTTACCAATACACCTGATGCTGTAATATGAGTTTTTGCCGCTTTGCTATGTATTCCTAACCACTTTAATATTCAGAGACTGCAGACAAAATGTCCCAAGGTGTTGACCTGTGTTGACCTGTACAACTACTGGGGAGTTTCTAAGAACTTTCAGACATTATGTTGACCGACTCTCATTTAAAGTTTTTTTTTTTTTTTATGAATTCAATTGCTCTGTTCCTGGCTGGTACTGGCACAAAAGAAAGATTTCCAGAGATCTGACACAAAGCAATGAGTAGAGTTTGTTCTTTTATTCATTTTGCACAGTGATGCAAGGGACCGCTGCAAGTGTCCGCGCTTTTGAGCGAGCTGGTGAAAGGCTTCTTACAAAATGACATCTGGGTATCTGAGAAAGTGTGGATGCAGTGTGAAAGTGTTGTGAACGTGACAGATCTCAGTGTGCTGACAGCATCCATCTGTAGCCTCGCTTAGGGTCTTCTGCCAGGAGGACATCTGCCCTGACAAACTGAATGCTGTTCAGACCTTGTATCCTGTATCCAGATACTGTGTTTCCAGAGTGTGTTAAAATCCAGTTAACACAGATTACAGTTCACACCTGACATCAGAATGCAGGGTACAACATAAGTAATCGCATGATGGCAAGTTGATGGCCAGTCGCCAGTTACTATCTGACCTTAGCTTAGAAAAAGCTGACATCAACAAATGGCCGCCGGCTTCCACCACATAGAATCAGCTCATGCTGTGGACTTTCAGTAGCAGCTGCAGCAACTCGCTAAAATTACTAGCTAGCTTCCCCAGTGCTACATCAAACGCTGTCGGAACTTATAGAATCATTTTCAAAATTAACGCTTGAAGTAGCACTGTAATGGTAAACATGGCTGGGAAATATTCAGGTTACTACAACATGAACACGAAGAGAAAGCACTTGTTACCAGGTGGCTGTTGTTTAAATTAAATACTTTCGAGGGAAAATGCATCCAAGAAGCATTCATGAAGGATTGAAATCCTTCGGTTGATACCACTTCCGGATGGTTCTCCTGTAAAGCACTCCATACACATCTCCTAATTTGCTGTCTTTACCTTCTTTACCAGTTTTTATTGTCATTCTCGGTGTTTATTGCATCCCAGTTCATACCAAATGTTTTGGATGGGGGCGAGGTCAGGGCTCCATGCAGACCAGTCAAGTTTTTTTTGTTTTGTTTTTAATCTTTTTATTTAACCTTTATTTATTCAAGGAAGGTTCACTGAGAGGCAGCCTCTCTTGTTTCACATTCACACAGTTACACATTCATACCTGGAAGCTGCCCGGTACAACCACAATCTGATCTGCCGGCCACTGAGCAGCTACCTTGGAGGTTGGTTGCTCAAGGGCACCTCAGTGGTGGTAATGAGGGAGGGGCAAGCGATTTCTTAGATACACTTTCTTGCGTCTCTAACCTTTAGGCCACCACTGCACCTAAGTTCTGCCACATCAAACTGGGAAAATATATCTTTATGGACCTGACATTGTGTACAGGGGCATTAATATGAAACTCAGAAGAGACAAACACAAGCTGTTGCCACAAAGCTGGGAGCACCCATTTGTGTCAAATACCATTGTGCTGTATGCTGCTGTAGCAGAATGTCACTTAAGTGGAACTAAGTAGTACACTAGACTATGTGTAGAGGGAAAAACTTTCAGTAGCACAGCACAAACACGGACCACACATCTTTTGTAACTATACTTAAGCCTTTTCGGCTTTTGAAATCTTGAGGAGTAAACATCTGCAGAGCACAGGTGTGCTTCTTATCCATACTTTGACTAAACAAAGGCAATAATCTACTTACATCATTGAGGGTCCTTCACAGACAAATGTGCAAATTGATTTTACAGTTAAGTATTTGTGTCATGTGCAATTCTACTGCAATAATATGTACTTGTGTTTCACCCTCATGCACACGTCTGTTGGTACAGACTTTAAAAAAAAGTGTGTGCTTCTGCGGATATAAATCATTTCAGCACAGCTGCAGTCTGCCGCTCTATCTAGCCTCAGATAAGCCTTCTCAAATCTCCCTCCAACCATCATGTGGCCTCGCGGAGCTCACGGCCAGGCCGCCTCTCAAACCTCTCACGCTTGTGTGTGATAGAGTGTGTGAGTGAGTGTGTGACAGCATGTGTTTGCCCCTGTGTTTAAGAGAATGTGCAAGTGGACAAAATGCCTGAGAGCAAATGTGGGTTTGAGAGAACGTGTTATAGTGTGATTGAGTGTGTGATTATGTGTGCAACTAGTAACTACTAATCCCCGCAAGCTGATAAAGAATAATCTGTTCTTTCTTTCTTCGCATCAGAAGCTGATGTTTAGACACTTCATTTGACACTTTAAACGTCTGCTAAGATGTTATAAAGAAATTAAATTAAACGTTTTACCATTGGATCGGCCTAATTCAAAGTTCAACAGAGCAAGAAAAACCAGCAGCCAGACATTCAGACAGGGTGTAAATATGCCAGCAGATTAGTCAGATGACTGTATCTAAACCAGTTTATTTAGAGTTGCAAAAAAGAAGAAATAACAAGCAACTTGAGCAACTTCTGGACAGGAGAAAGTGTGGAAAAGTGAAGTAAAGGAGACCAGAGAAAGAATGTTAATCACAGACAACATTGAAAAGGCCTACCTGAAAAAAAAGGAGCTGATTGGAATGGTGAGAGAAGGTGTGTGTGTGTGTGTGTGTGTGTGTGTGTGTGTGTGTGTGTGTGTGTGTGTGTGTGTGTGTGTGTGTGTGTGTGTGTGTGTGTGTGTGTGTGTGTGTGTGTGTGTGTGTGTGTGTGTGTGTGTGTGCAGAGGGAGTTTGGATTTAAGCTTTCTCTAAATTTCAGGTTGTGGTCGACTAGCGGGGCCAGCTTGTTAGTTTGATAAATTGATCTGACCTGCACGTCACGCGCACTAGCAACAAACTCTGTGTATCCAAGAACAATTAAATCAGTGGAAATTACGTTAGATCAGACAGATACTTCTGTTGTAGATTAGTGTTACCTTTCCAGTGTCGTGGCTCCAAACCTTAACGTTAGTTGGGACAGACGGACCCCTTGTTTCTTTAGGCTAACTATATAGGCTTTAGCCTGGCTGGTAGCAGCTTCCTGCAGGAGGAAATGGCCGGGAGAAGTTGTGATTATGTTGCATTAATCAGGTGATTTAGTTCGTATTTGCAGCGAACATAAAACACTGACTTCTGTAGCTTCACTTACTATCCATCGAAAACTATGCGCATCACTGTGTCAGCGGCAGCTGCTGCCTACGGTTCTTTTCTACACGCGGAGAGCCTCACTTCCCATAACAAACCTCTCGGACTAACGTCAAATACACACGCTGCCCACATGGCTACCTGTCTTAAAGGTGAAGTGTCGGATGGAAATAATCATGTAAAAGGATAACGGTGAAAGTTTACTTTTCTATCAAGCAGCAAAAAAGGATTAGAGTCAACATTGTAACATCCTGCGATGTGACTATCGCGCATGCACACATTGCGATGTCAATGCTAAAACACATTCAGCCCTATTCACTACTGTTGGACTCTTTGGTGCAGTTCAGCACACAGTGCGCTCAAACGCATACAAACCACTTGTTTGCATGTACTTAAAACATACATTTACATATACTCTACCACTTAAAACAATTTTGTTAATATCAAAGCTGCCTGATGATTAACAATATGCATATCATAGTTACAAGATCTTATCTCCTTATTACAAGATTTTAAGGCCAAAATGACACAAAAGAAATCTATTTCTTCTATTAAAACATGATGGAAAAAAACTAAAGGTCATATTGTTTTCCAAACTGCAATTTTCTGGTTTGAAAATGCTGCTTGTGAATTTTTTTTTATGCATATTTTTTTCCTTCTGCACTTTTCCTCCAGCACACACCAAGAAGTGCAAAACTGCATTATGAATCAGTCAACATTGTTGGGTGTGCAGAACACACACACACAGACATACAGACACACAGACACACACACACACACACACACACAATGCTGCCATATGCTTCTAGTTGAGGTGGCCTGGGTGAGAGCGAGTGGTTTTTGGATGAAGGCCTTTTGCACGCGCAATATAGCTCAATGAGGATACATTAGCCATTACCTTCCCAACAGAGTCCCTAATGAGCTGGGGAGAGCTCAGCCTCTTTCTCTCTTTCTTTCTCTCTCTCTCTCACACAGACACACACACACACACACACACATACACACACACTTTTACAAACACATTGTAAATGCTTAGTACTGTAACACATTTAGGAATGCATGTGCCCGCACGCACATGCACACGCACAGCTTTACTCCTGTGGGACTTTGAGGCAAAAAGTGAAAACATGCTAGCGGCAGGAAAACAGATTCCCCCCTCTTTCTTTTGGTAAAATATGTTGATGTAATTCTCTTTAATCTAATAATCTGATCGACAGCAAGGGGTCCAGTATATTCAGGCTCTAATAACAGCAGAAAACTCAGTAAAGAAGAAAAACAAGCCTCATGACACAATGTGGTGGTTTGGAAGACAAAGTTCAGGTCTCTTTAAGTTTGTACCCAAGCATTGCAGAAAGCTGGTCCACTCTCAAAACAGGTTACAGTTTTTTTTCGACTGCTAAACAACAGTGGGCACAACTGAAACCACATGTGCAAAAACTCTAACCTGAGTCACCTGAGCTAATCAGCTGCAAAACTCATTCACAGCAACACAGCTCTCAACACACATCTCAAAAACAGACACAAACACTATGCACAACCCTCGCTGAGATGACACACACTGTCAGTCAGAACACACAGAGTAAAAACACTAGCATCAAACACCAATACAGAAAATACCAAACTTCCTCATCTATACGGGTAGAATAATTTGAGTCACTTCACACTCTCAATAGTTTCTTTAAAGAAAAGATATAGATTTTATAATATACCAATTTCTATGTGAGGTAACAACAAGGAATGAAAATCAGCAGTTTTCTTCAATATAGTATTTTGTCTGTAGTAATTTATGGAATTACTGAAAAAAAAAAAAGGTAAAACAATGGTGTGACTAATACTGCCTCTCTCCAGCATCATACAGCTTTTCTTCATCACATTGGAATTCTGCATCATCTCTATACAAAGGAATGTGGTGTATGCATTGCTTCCAGCTCCATTACTTTCTGAAAAACATAGTTTTACTATATTAAATACTATATTATTTTTTATAACAGTGCATGTAACCTCAGGCATCTTTCCTGGACATGCTGGTAGCTTTACTTGTTTCTCTCAAACAATACAGTGTATAATTGTGTCATTCTTATTTGGTGTTTGGTCTCTATGTAAATACCATATATGCACACTAGCTAGTATAAAACAAGACACCTACTTAGGCTTTCAGCTAAAAACTGTAAATAAAGAATCGTCAAAATTCCGAGGGCAAGATATTCTGATTTTCAGTTCCTAGTAAAAGGTCAAGTTCCAGAAAGTACAGGATCCTACACGTCCCATAATGCAACTTTATCAGAATCTTTCATTAGACCTTCTTTTAGTTTCCATGAATCAGGCTTATTTGAATTTTAAAAGGCTCCTCCCGAGACAAAAAAAAAACATTTTAGTTGTTTTTATATGAGATTTTGTCCCTGCTTTAACTATAAACCTATTACAGTGAATACCCCCCTTTTAAAAATTTTTTTATTTACCTTAGTGTCAATATAATATAATATAATATAATATATATTATATATAATCAAGTTACGCTGAGTAAAAACCTTGAAGACACACAATCAGCAAAAATGAGCATTGTGAAGAAGATATTGAATTTGTCCCACTTCTATTACAAAATGAACTATATTCAACTGTAATAGTCCATCGATATCAATCAACACAGTTTTTGGAAAGCAAACACTGGAGGAAGAATTCAAATAGAGATAAGACGGCTAGATATTAGGGATAACTGAGAAAATAGGTTTTATTGTATTTTGGGTGGACAAACCCTTTGACCTGCCTGCAGGCACATTCCCTACATTAACACGTTACAGACCAAATGTCCTATCACTCGTTCACATTTGACACGCAAATTCGTATGCCATTATTGCCGTGTTATCAAGATGCATTGATATTTATGCATTGCGTTTATGAACGTCAATCGGCTTCCATTGACTAACATTACCTTGCGACTAAGTGCCAATTTACACCGTAGCGAGTAGTATGAAAGGGCAAAAATCGTGTCATGTTTCCTAAACTCAACTGTCTTTCTTTTAAGCCAACCCTGTTCTTCTTTCCCTAAACCCAAGCTCAAAATTGATAGTGATGTCATGTTGGAATATGATATGTTTTCTACATTATTTTCCTGTACCTGCTTTCATCTTAGAAGACTTGAAACATAAAAGGTTTTACTATGATTTTTATTTTCTTCTTCGTTTTCATAATATGACAACACAAAGCACACATAAGCGGCAGGGAATGCCACTGATCAGCACAAAGTCACAAGACTTATCGCCCCCTCATATTTAACCGCTGCAAGGCTATTTTGTTCTTTCCCACAGGTGTTAGGAGTTCATGTCACCGGCCGTGTGACGGTCCCTCAGGATGCCGCAGAGGCTTCAGGGCTGTGAACAACCAGCCCTGTGGCCTTCATCTGGGTTAGGAATAACGGTGTTAACAACTTCTCACACAGCACAACCATACAGCAGCACTGGCTGTACACAAACAAGGGAGACGGTAAAGCTGGAGGTATTAAAAAAAGAAACTTGAAACATACCATAGTGTTTCAAATAAGAACAAAGGCATGTATCATGCCAAAGTTTGTGTCCAGTTGTTTTACATTAAAAAAAAACTAAGTGAAAAAATTGTTTTGTTTTTGTTTGTGTAAAAACAAAAAAAAAAACAATACTAATAGGTGGACTTGGTTGAAGTATGATGGACAGATCAACACTTGCCCAAAGATCAGTTTCTGGTATTGATACAGATCTTTGATTTCCACATCAGATGGCTATTGTTTTGAGTTCTTCCAGAAAGTTACCATAAACAAGACTGTATACGTGCATCGGATTGCTTTAAGTGATGTTAACAACCACAAGCCCTGCAGAGCAGCACTGAAGACACACAAAACAAGACTGCAACACAAGAGATTAGGGCTGCACAATTAATCGAATATTTTTTTTGCAAAGCCAATCTACCGCTCCGTAAACCACTGTCTGATCATGTGCCAGTCAGACTTGTTCCCTGCACCACATAGCTTAGTTTCTAGATGTAGACAGTCACAGAGGATAGAGTAACATTAGGAAAATTCCACGACAGATAGATATCCTAGACTATTTATTTCAGATAATTTTCATTTACATGTGTAGCAGCTATATGTACAACATACAACTTCAGCGTAAGAGGAATGTAGCACAATATGGATGTGAAAGCAGTTATAAATAGCCTATGTAACTATAAAATAAAAAAATTTGTTTTGGTTCAAATCAACAAATAATCGTGATAATTAATCATGATCTCAATATTGATCAAAATAATCGTGATTATTATTTTAGCGATAATCGTGCAGCCCTACAAGAGATGTAAGTGAAATGCAGCGTGTGGAAAATATCTCCCCCGTGGAATCCTGTCAACAAAGGTAACCTGTTAAAGGGTTAGTTCACCCAAATCATAAACTTTCCCATTGCCTTGCTCAGAGCAGAAGGATTTGTGTTAATTAGTGTTAATCAAATTTGGGAAATACCAATACTGAATAGATAGGAAAAAATTCTAGTGGATTTCAATCAACAAAATGCTGCAGCATCAGTTAAGGTAAAAAAAAAAACTAAGGTTAAAAATATTCTGAAACTGGATCAACATCAAAATACAAAATGATGGATCTGGGATACATTTGCCAGATTTTTTTCTTCCATTCAGGTATTTTGTGCTGTAGTTTATAAAGAAAATGGCTATCACAATGTTAAGAAATGTTTTTTTCTTTCCAGAGAAATAACGTAGTATTGCATGTATACACACAGTTTGATCTCCCGCCAAGCTATCCATCTCATTGGCAAATCCCCTTCTCTGTTGGGGGTTATAATGGTGTTTCCAGGCTAGATCAAATAACATGTTCTCAGAAGAGACATAGAAAAGGTAGATAAGGACAAAAAGGAGAGAAAGATGAAAATGGAGAAAAAGCTGAGAATATGATAAAAAAAGAATTAGAGGACTGAAATGAAAAAGAAAAGATCATTGGAGGTTGGAAAAAGGGAAAAAAAGAGAGAGAGACACAAATAATGCAGAAGAGCGACCTGGGAGGACTAAGATGTTGAACAAATCCCAAATTTTTGATTATAGGTTAAACAGCTGGAAGACATGGAGGTGTCTCAGTAGACTGTAAAGGAACTCTGAGGCTGGGCAGGATCAACGCGCACACACACACACACACACACACACACACACACACACACACACACACATCTGGATACATGCACAGCAGTGATCATCATTACAAATTGACATCCAGAGCCAGCAGCACATACAGGAATAAATAACTTAACACAATAAAATGGACAGATGACATAGATACAGAAACAATGTGACATTTTGTGCAAAACACGTATGTAGTGAGATTTCTATACACTGATTTGAGAAGTGGGAGCTTCTCCACCCTTCAGTTGAACTTTTGTTGTAAAAAATACTATACTCTAGCATCCCTGTCGTAAAAATGTAGACATAATGTCAACATATTTGATTCTCCAGTGTACTATTGGACACAGAACGGCCTCTAAAGACGGAAATAAAATTAGTTGGGGTACATATGAGCGCAGACTGACTTTTGCCTTAAACTATGTGCCATGTGTGATGACATTTATAAAAAAATAAAAAAATCTGATACATGGTTTACAATCAAAGATGTGTCATAATATAAGTAGTCGTGGTAAGGTGAGGGGATAAAACCCATTAACTCATGCTCCAGAGGGCAACGACACAAAGTTCCCACCGGACCTCCTACACAGAAAATTGGTGTTCATTAATGATTACATTTACAATTTCATGTGGGTTGTGCTATGCAATTCACTGAACTTTCTGGGAGCTCCTTGCTGAGAAATATTCTATAATGCACAGAATGTAATGTACTTTTAGATTCAATTCTGAGTAAAGGAGAGAAGCACAAAATAAGATGCTAAGAAATAACAATGGGAAGATATTTGTAAGTGTCAGTTTCATTTTAGAGAGAGATTGTGGCTTTTTCCATTTTTTTCAGGACAAAGCACGTCAGCAAGGGGCCTGGTGTTAAGCATGTTATTTACTAAATTATAAAAAAGATTATATGCAAATACATAATTCAGCAAAAAAACAGATATTAATGGTATTCAGTAAGGTTTTATTTTAAGCAAATTGAACAAATCTGCTAATTCCATTGATCTTATACTGTCTTGTCTGAAGAGACATCCACAGTTGTGTTGAAGGGTTGCATGGACAGGTGGTAGCCACTAGGGGGGAGGTGTGAGTCCTTGTCTGTGCTTCAGCAGCCTGCAGGAGAAGCAGAATAGCCTGATGCATTTAACTCAGGATAAGGAAGGAAGTGTGTCCCATAATAAGTTTGGAGCCAGAATAAGAAGCTACAAAATATGTCTTGTTTCAGAGGGGAGGCCACATAGCTCCCAGTGTTCCCAAGCCTGGGTGCACTAGTAAGGGTTTCCACCTCTGCCGGTAATAACAACCTCAGCTAATTAACCACAGGCATTTCATTTGAGCCTGAGGAGACCTGAGTCTCATTTCTAAAAGTCCCTGAAGGGAAATGGGGATGAGGGAAAGGCAGAAGGACCAATAAAAACAGGCAGAATTTAGGTCCGGGGGGCCAGGGCAGAGGTTTAGGCTTGAGCACCTGTCACCCACCCAGCCTCCCAGCCTGGGAGCAATGAATGCTATTGATGAGTTGGGCAAGGTCAGCCCCGCACCACACCGGGGCCTCCACACGGCCTCTTTGGATCTCCGGCGCAAAGCCAGGGGGATTGTTGGACACCTGTCAATCAGACAGGGGAGGGCAACAATCTGGACTTGGCTACTGTGCCTCAGCTGTAAGACGCTTAAGCCGGCCCAAGGAAAGCTCATGACATTCTCACGGAAACCCCTGTAACAAGATAATGATCTTACAATATTACACCGACATTGAGAAACATTTTGCACACTAGCACATTATGAAGGGTGAGATGAGTAACATTCTCCCCGGCACTAAACACACTTTGATTGTTTGTGGGCTGAGCCATCCTACCAACTGTTACGATGTGAAACATTGAGAGTGAGCGCACATATGTCCAACATGGTCAAAAGGTGGTAAAAACCAAGACGTCCTTTACATGAAACATAACATCTTAAACCCAGACTACATTGCTACAAACATTCCCACAGATGCATATTAGGCGTGCACAAGTTGGGGAAAAATATGAATCACTATTTTTTTTGCTTAGAATTGATATCACGATTCTCTGCCACGATTTTTTTGACCATGACAAAACAAAACAAATTGGCAGTTCAGAACCAAGGTTATTATAGTTTTGCATTTTTCATTGGTTTTTTATTTTCATTTTGTTTTGACTTTTTGTTTTCAAATTCAGTTTAGTTTTAGTTTTTAAAGCGGGTTTGCTAGTTTAGTTTTTATTTTTTGAAAATGCTTAGTTTTAGTTTAATTTTTGTTAATTTAGTCTTTTTTGTAATATGGGTTATTGGTCAGAAAAAGTATTGTGTAATAATAACTCAACAAAAACATCACTCATCAGTCAACACAAGACGCCGCAGTAAGTGCAGAATGTGTTTCAGGAGAGAAATCTAAACAGCCAACCGACTAAAGAAGTCAGACATCAACAGGTGTTTTGAACTTTAGTTCGAGTAAAGTGGTGAACTTTTTGAAGTAAATCGACTCACACAGTTGTGTAGACATCCCAGTATTAATCCACATTTTAACCCACGTTCCCTCCCGCTTTTGGTGTCCCTGCGTATTTACTAACCACCTATCGGGTCACCGGTGAAAGCCCGCCTGTAGTGTTCTCTGTCCTGCGGCTGTCTCCGTCATGCTGCTGGTCCTACATATCCATACATCCATGCCCGCAACGTTACCGGGGTTAGCTTCTGTTTCGGGGAAAGGGGGCTTGGCGTGCTCCTTTACCTTGTTAAGGTAAGCTAGGTTAGGCTCCTTGTGTTCGTTTCTCAAACGTAGGCTACTTTCAAATTCGTGGGATGTTTCCCTGTAATAAACTGTCCACATATTTTACCACCTTCCACTGCAAGGCACTTGCTTTTATCTGACACAGTCATAATCAAATGGGACTCTGCCGCTTTCTTCCGACTTTCGGTACCACCATGAGGCCAGGCGAGGGGCACAGACTGTTTGGAATTTTTGGGTTCCCTGTCGGAAACTATACACAAAAACTAAGGGCATTTACTCAATAATTTTAACGAAACAGATTTTTTTGGCACCTATAGCACAATGCGCATCACCACAAGCCTGTAAACATAGAGGCTTCAATAAAGAGAAGGGAGAGCATCACAGAGCTTTAAAACTAAAAAATGTTATACAGTCTACGTTTAAAACTCACAGAAGAAAGTAGTAGCGTTTGTGATGCATTCAGCTCGTAAAATTAAATGAGAATCAAAGTCAAGATCAAATTAATTTAAAAATTAAATCGTGAACAGGGTGACTCGAGATCGTGCAAGCCTCATAAAGTTGCTCCAAAGATAGGCCATGTTCTGACCTCTTAATCGTCAAATTAGTTAGTGACAACTTAATAATGAGATATTCAGGTACTCTCGCTTTGTTGTTCATGTAGCAGTCACACACTTCTGGTATAACCAACTTAGGTTGGGAGAATTTACACCTTCATCATCTCATTGCCTCATGAAATTTGGTGACTTTATTTAGATTTTATAGCTCCACCCATCTTCTACCTAGGCCTGCACAATATTGGAAAAATCTGACATTGCAATTTGTTTTCCCCCCGCGATATATATATTGCGATTTGACAAAAAGAAAAAGTCATTTTTAAAAGATGACATAAATAGCTCTATTTGGAAATAATAAATCATTCTCGACTACTGTGGTGATTTTGTAGGGGATTACATCTACATAGAAGCTAAAAATGAAAAAGGATCTCTTCTAATGTGAACCATTCTTTGTTGAACTTTAATGCTTTACAAAACACCAAAGCAAGTAAGCACTGTGACTAACATTACTCTTCTGAAGTGGTTTTGGAGAGGGAAATTAGGTAAAAATACGTTGGTTGACTAGCATGACACCATTGTATTATATATAATATATTATTATATAATACTACCAATCCAGGCTAACGTGAATGACAGTGACTGCATGTTGCTTCCTCTAAATTTCTGGTTGTGGTGGACTAACAGGGCTAGCTCGTTAGTTTGATAAATTTATCAGAACTGCACGTCACACGCACTAGCAACAAACTCTATGTATCTAAGAACAATTAAATCAGCGGAAATTACGTTAGAAAAGACACAGACTTCTGTAGTAGAAAGATTAGTGTTACGTTTCCAGTGTCGCGGTTCAAACCTTAACGTTAGTTGGGACAGATGGACCCCTTGTTTCTTTAGGCTAACTATATTGGCTTTAGCCTGGCTGATAGCAGCTTTCTGCAGGAGGAAATGGCCGGGAGACGTTGTGATTATGTTGCATTAATCAGGTGATTTAGTTTGTATTTGCAGCGAACATAAAACACTGACTTCTGTAGCTTCACTTACTATCCATTGAAAACTATGCGCATCACTGTGTCAGCGGCAGCTGCTGCCTACAGTTCTTTTCTACACACGGAGAGCCTCACTTCCCATAACAAACCCCTCGGACTAACGTCAAATACACATGCTGCCCACATGGCTACCTGTCTTAAAGGTGAAGTGTCGGATGGAAATAATCATGTAAAAGGAGAACGGTGAAAGTTTACTTTTCTATCAAGCAGCAAAAAAGGATTAGAGTCAACATCGTAATCTCCTGCGATGTGACTATCGCGCATGCGCACATTGCGATGTCAATGCTAAAACACAATATCGTTCAGCCCAACTTCTACCTGAGATGAAGTCTAATCCTTGTGTGTGCAGGATCTTTAATGGCAATGTTTGGTTTTCTTTCTTGGTTCTCTGGCTTGTGAAAGAAAAGGTTGACTTCATGCACACTGTCACTGAGTTTAAAAGGAGACATTATGTTTTGATCATGGACCTTCACAGCCTTACAGATGACCCATAAGACAAATAAACCATGCAGGAAGGTAGTCTCCCTTGGTGATGACTCAATGGTTGCAGTTGTGAAATAAAAGATATCATGTAGTTGATCTGAAACATTTTTGTGTTAAAGAAAATATACTGATGCTTTCATTTAAAATGCTCAAACCTGTATACCAGAGACAACATGTTCAATTATCAATTCATTATTGAGCTATGATAAAAACAATATGCTATTTTGTTTGTGTGCTTGTGTGTGTGTGTGTGTGTTAGTATATGTGTGACACAATAGTGGTTGATGATGTGACCACATTCACATAGGGGAGGTCTCAGAGTTCTTCTCTAGCTGCTGGCTAAGCTCCCTGTAGGAAATGGCATTAGTTCAGGGAAAAGATGGGACGTCCTGTAAAACCCGGGGAGATCCCATCTGAGACGGACCCCTGACCTCTTGTCTGAGAGGACGAGGGAGGCAGTAGGACTATGTTGAGAAGGGGATAAGAGTGCGAAAAGGACACCAAGATGATTGAATTTTGTTTTTAGGTTCAAGGAGGGGGTTTAAGGATTTAGTGAGAAATCAAAAACCCCTCCTCTCCCTTCTCTTCTTCCCTCCGTCGTCCACAGGATCTTGCAGCTGTCCCTTTTCCCTCTAATTTTTCTCTGTCAGATTTCAGCCTATAATTAGCAGAAAGACCTCAGTGACTCTCGGCACACATGTGAGTTTGTGCCTGGGCAGCCCAGAACTAATGGTCTAAATCCACCCCCATACACACACACCCTTCCACCCCGCCAAGCCTCCAGATTGCAAGAGTGACAGGTTCACATGTAGAGACTTCAAGCTGAACTTTGTTCTCACTGGCCGTGCAGCCTTAAAGTGCAACCACGCAGAGGTTTTCTTCAAACTGTGCCAAGGGGCATCTTTAATCCCCGCAAAGTCCTTGCCTTTGCCCAGCATTCCTGTCGTGGCATGAAGCCACCCCCCCTGTCCGCGTTGCCTTTAAAAGACCAGTTTTACAGAACCAGCTAAAAGTCTGAAGTTACAAACGGAAAGCAAAGGTCAAGACGTTACAGGTCAGTGGCTTGTCCATGATAAGCTTTGGTACTCATCATGCTGAAGTGACTGGCCAGTGCAGTCGGTCCCTGTACCTTCCCAGAAATACATCCACGTCACTGTGATACAGCCACCTGTTGCTATTCTGCCCTTCTCGAGCCATGAGAACACATCAAGACAACAAAACAGACACAGGACATCATTGCTGTTACCCAGCTTAAGTGATTGTGAGCTACCTTCAAGTTCTTGTTCATCAGATTCAAACAGTTCTTTTTGAAGACCCACTACCACAATGTTAAAAATTTACAATATTTTGCCACTTTTAATATATTATATTAAAAATAATGTCAATCTGCATCAAGTAACTACTGTAGTAACCACAAACCTAACTGTCGGATTAATGCAGATGAATAAAAAGTACCATATTTGCTTCTGAAATGTCGTGAAGGATGGGGTAAATTGTGCCATTAAGTATAAATACTTAATTTAGGTTAAAGTACACTAAAGTACAGTATTTTAGCTAAAATATTTTTCTGTGAGAGTAATAATATCTGAAATATTGTCATCACAACTAAAAACAGGTGCATTGAGCTAGGATATGTCTCAAATAAAACTAGTAACTGCTCCTCAAAAGTCCTCCCCTGCCAATAAACACATACAATGGGAGTGTAGTATATCTTTAATAGAGGTGGAAGAAGGCCAGAGCAATAGCGCAACAGCTTGAAATCCAAGCATAACTATTTCCAGTGTAATACCAAAGCGTAAGTCAGCATGCAAAATGATACAAATGCCGCCCCACATTTCGGACGTGGCAATATTTCCGAGGAAACGCGATACTCATCCTAGAGTAAACCGTGTCGTTAAAGGTATTATAAAGTCAATTCTTTTCCCCCTTTTTCTCACACTTCATTTGGGCATTACTCTAGTTTACAGAGGCTTTCTGTGGTTATGGTGGATTTGTGTGGTTTATCAAGTTTTCCTGGCTTTTCTCCCTTAAACCCACAACACTAAATCACACATTTGTCTAAACAGATGTGTCTTTCACCCACCATGACGTACAACTTGTACAGAGCACCTTTTTTAGTATTTCTTACACGAACGTTTTGAATGTTTCAGTAATGTGACACTATTCACCAGCACACAACTGTAATCTACCTTCATATTTTAGACCAAAGCTATTATTCATTCACATAAAATCTGAAATTCTGCTGGACTTTGGTTTCAAAAACATAACGTTCTTCCAATTTGCTTTGATTCACTGAGCTCTGACTCACAGCTATGTTTTAATGAGAGCAGAGGCATCTAAAGTTAGCGGAGGTACGCTGTAAACGGATCAACACCGCTGACCCGATGAGGCAAGGAAGTCACAATTTGGGAATAAACAAAAATTCAAATGATGTTAACACAAGTGACACAACACAATAAAAACATTAAGACGCTGCAGCTTGACTGACAAGTTCATGTGGGGAGAGCTTTACCATAGCAACATAACTCTGGTTGCTAGGAATAACATAAGCAGATGGATGGAGTGTCCGATTTTCCGCACTGACTGACAGTAAGAGATGGCATCTGCTTGTGTGTGTGTGTGTGTGTGTGTGTGTGTGTGTGTGTGTGTGTGTGTGTGTGCACTTATATCTGAGTGTCTATCTATTTGAGTGTGTGTATGGGTGGGGACCTTGATTCTCCATGTCCACAATCTTTGGCACAGGGGAAAAATATTAGATTCAGGGGACAAATAATTAACTGACATCAGCTGGTGAGGTCTGGATAAAGGTTGCTACTACATTTATAGCCACTTTTTACCAATAAATCGTTGGCGGTGTAGGCAGAGGCCTCGGGATTGACAGAAAACACTGCCTGGCATTCACTGCAGCCCTGATTAATGTGACAGAGAGGTCGTTCAAGTGTGCGCTGAAATAGAACATCAAACGGTTCGGACTACAGCCAAACAACGTCGTCTCGACAACAGGATATTATGCCTGCTGTGTCCTGCCACACTGGAGTCCCACAACCCCTTGCTTTTTCACTTAACACCATTTTGCTTTGATTATTTGCTTTTTCACTTAACACAAATTTGGATATTTTCGAACAATATTATTTATTATTATTATTATTATTATTATTATTATTATTATTAAATAACTAGATAACTCAAATCCCTGCCTGACCCTGATCAGCTTAAAAACAGTGTGTAAAATAAAATATATTTTTTTATCTTCATGAATTGCATAATATTATTTGGGGAACGTGAGTTTGTCATTGAAAAATATTTGTGTATCCCAGAATTACTGCGGAGAATTTCAGAGTTTTAGTGTGTCCCATTACTGCACAGCATAAATATAATAGTAATTATTATTCCAGAGAGAATCAGAACCTTAAAAACCTAATTTCTTTAATGCCGGTGGCACATTTGAAGATTATCAGTGTTAAAAGCTGAGTTTGTGCTCATCGTGAGCTACTACAGTGGTGTGACCTACTGTAATACATGTGTGAAGACTGTCAGTAAACACCCGATGCATCAGGGTGTTGAGAGACAGTACTGAGGTGGGCAGTCAGTAACAGGGTGCTATGTGGGAAGCTGCTCAGGCACCCATGTAAGCATCACCGACACCAGAATCACTACAAGCTGAGAAACGACAAGCAACACAGTTTCCACATCAGGTGTATTGGCGTTGAACTGTTTAGCATTTCTGCAGGTTGAAGCACTCTGGTGTCATAAAATTAGCACCTTTCTGAAAAGATGGGCAGTGATGTTTGAAGAGGAGCTGGCCAAAACAACGGGGGGGGATATTTTGGCAGGTGCCATGTGGTTAATGGCAAAGCTGACGCTAATTCTGCTTTTATTGACCTGTCAGTTCTGATCAGAGACTTTCTTTCTCTGTAAGCATGACAGGAGTCTTGTCCCTGGAAAGAACAGTTCTGCGGTGGTGACAGTAGCTAACTACACTACCGGTCAAAAGTTTAGGGTCACTTAGAAATTTAATTTGCACTCCATTGTAGACAGAATACCAGCCAAGATCAGTTGCATTGTTTTTTTAACCAGGTCAGCAGTTTTCAGATTACATTATGTGCTTACATAATTGCAAAAGGTTTCTCCAATGTTTTTCTAGTTAGTTTTTTAAAATGATATCAGATTAGTAAACATAATGCGCCTTTAGAACATTGGATGAATGGTTGCTGATAATGGGCATTGTAGATATTGTATTAAAGATCAGTCACCCACTCACATCAGCTGGTATTCTATAATTGGAATCCCTACTGAATTACTGAACTACTGAATTATTCAGGCAGCTTTATATCTTAATCTTAAAATCCACGTTCTTACTCATAATAAATTTGTGTTTACAATTTATAAAATACAATTTCTACACACACACACACACACACACACACACACACACACACACACACGTTCTGTAAACAAGGTCCTGACAACTTTGCACACAAAGTTGAGCTCAATTTTAGCCTCCAAAGTAAACTATCACTCCGGGCCTGCACTTGGCCTTCACAAAGGCCCACTGTAGTTATCACCTAAAGTGTGAACGGACTGCTCTCTCTGCTTTTTTTATAAACAATGTGAACAGCCAAGAAAAACATAATAATTCCATTTATTTACTTTGAAAGAGATGTAATCTCAGGCGCTGGATATCTCTGAGTGTATCTTTGGCCAAAAAAGGGTGAACTTTGGTGCTGCAAATTTTTACACACCTCCTCCCCACAACCTAGACCTCTCGGATTCCTCGGCACTTTTATTTGACTTTCACATTCCTATGCTGTGGCTTGTTGCGATTGAAGAGTTGGGGCAGCGGTGGTAGCCTAAAGGTTAGAGAGGCAGGCTTGTGACCAAATGGCTAACAGTTTAAATCCCCAGAGATGTCGATATGATTACAGGGAGATGGGGAAAATATATGAGCCTGGCTCAGAGGCTACGGGAAAAATGTGGATCTCAGGTGTGACTGTGTATATTTGTGTGAATGTGAAGAAGTACAGATGCTCCGATAGACAACTTCACACTCTGTGTGCTTCAAACACCAGCAGTGAAAAATAAATCTCAACCTAGGGCTAGGCAATATATTGATATTACATAGATATCGTGATATGTGACTAGATATCATCTTTGATTTTGGATATCGTAACATTATGATATGACATAAGTGGTGTCTTTTCCTGGTTTTAAAGGCTGTATTACACTAAAGTGATGCACTTTTCTTAACTTACCAGACTGTTCTAGTTGTTCTATTACTTGCCTTTTCCCCACTTAGACATTATGTCCACATTACTGATGATTATTTAACTAAAGTGTAAGTGTGAAGATATTTTGTTAAAGCACCAATTGTCAACCCTAGAATATCGCCACAATATCGATATTGAGGTATTTGGTCAAGAATATTGTGATATCTGATTTTCTCCCTATCGCCCAGCCCTATCTCAACCTAAATACTCCAAAATACTATATCAACAATATTTTAATAATCCCTAAACTTATATTTACCAAGCCATTTGTGCAGGTCGATATCACTGGAAATCAAAGAGACATTGGAAGATCTAAAGATCAATCATTGCTGTTTAGATTAAATTTTCTACATCATCCATGTGCAGAAGTGACCTCAAAATTGTTCTCGCTCGGAATTTCATAATGTAAAGTGCACAATATAGTATTAGCTGAAGAGCTATATGCAGCATATGAAGAATCTTTAAAAATTCTCTTCCAGGTATTATAACTTTCAAAGCACCATATTTGCATATGTGCCATTGATGATATGAAGAAGATTGCTTCTTTTTCTCATCAGTTGAACATTGATTTAAACCGGCAGCAAAGACAATAACTCAAAATTGAGACCACAGCAATATCAGACATGGTGAAATCCGATAGGTGACCAAATGGATTGGGGAAATGCCTACAATCTGATTAAGTCAGAAGCAGGAAAGAAAGTGCTGATGTAATTTTGTGATTTATTGCAGCACTAATTTGTGATTGAAGCTGAGGGATCAGGTGTATTTTTACTTAAAATATTTGTCTAGTGCAGTTTTAAGGTTAGGGGAAAAGCACAGCACTGAAAGTCAGAACAGGACATATCGTGACGTGGTGTCACAGATTTGTGTATTGCACCGTAAATTACTGTGGCATCAACCACGACTCAATGAATGCAAAAAAACAAAACAAAAACAAACGTTTGAGCATGAAAAAACTAGGGCTGCACGATTTGAGGAAAATATGCGATAACGTTGAATATCGCGATAATGATATTACTTGTGATAAATAAACAGATATTAAAGTGTTCTCGGTTCTGCTGCTTTTAGTATTCTGCTAATACAACAAACTGCTTGCTGAATTTATAACAAATGAAAGGAAATCCTTTCCAACATTATATTATTGAACAAATTGAACATTGAATTGAACAGAAAAGGCACCACTAAAAAAAGATGGACAGTTTTAAAGTGCAGTTTTCTACTGATATTTTCTTTTAACTAACACAAAAAATCTGACTGTCTTTTGCGATCAGTCGCAGATTTTTGCAATGTGTTTATTGAGGCAGTTGATTTAATTTATTGTGCAGCCCTAGAAAATCTACTGTATCTACTTGTTCCTCAATCAGAGGCAAATATCAGACACACAAACCCCTTCCTGCTGATATACATTGTACCATATGTAGGAGCACACACTGGTAGACTCTGGGTTACAATGAGTCGTCCTGGTGAGAGACTGATGCTTGCGGTGAGGAATTTTCATGTGATGTGAAGATATCTGGAACATGGAGCGGCTGCCCACCCGCATGCCGGGGCTCCTTGTCCTGCTTTTAGATTTCCACTGGCCTTTAATGTGAAAAGCCCACCCTGCTGTAATTTGTGCTCCGCTTAAACTGAGACTTGATGACGGGAAAGGTTGCAGTGACCCTGTGAGGCAGCTCCGACAGCGCAGTATAAAATGCAACTGACCGCAAATGTAGTAATATGAACTTTATTGCAACCGCAAGCACTCCCATCCAGGGATACGCCAAAGTCAGGACAGTTAATCTTTCTCCAGATTAAATGTTGCTTCACTGCAAATTGTAATAGAAATATAAAAATACTATAGATGTATTGTTTTATTATTGCCATTACATTAAAAAGGAAGAAAATGGCTGAACTTCAACAGGCTAACCACGTATGAAAACGACAAGGTTGATTTAAAATCAGATTTTTTGATTGTAAGAATTACATTTTGATAGTATTTACAGTGAAATTAAATACCCAGTGAGTTAGAATATCAGGATGACTGGATGGTGTTGCAGAATGTATTCACAATATATTGAATACACAGGGAAAATATGGTCATATAAATAAAATTATTTTTAATTTCTACTGTAAGCTGTATTACTATGCAGGCTTTCTATTTATACATATGGTGTGTATTGTACGTATGCCCTGTACCTTGTGATCTATCTATATCTCCATCTGGCTGAACAGGTGCAACCTTACACGTGGCTGAAGTGTTCGGGAAATGTATCCCCATAAATCAATTTAGATATAATTACAAACAACACTATTCATCAGTCAGCATGGGTTCTTCTGAAATGATTAGCATAGTGAGCTATTTTCACTGATGGAGTGATCAAATCATGAACTACTTTGGTCTTCTCTTTTATCTAGGTTCAACCACTTATCAACACTGAGCCAATGTTTCATTCACATTTAGGATTATTATTAGGTGGGTTACTATGTGTTAATACATATAGCCCATTGTGTACTGCAAAGTACTGACATACTGATACAAGCAGGATTAAAATTTAGATCCAGTAAACACTTTAATTTGCTGCAAGATTCTTTAAAGATAAAACATTCCAACAATTGTCATATCCAATATGTTGAGTAATTTACTTAAAGCAACACCAGGGAACTTTTCCCGCTTCGGTGCCCCTACAGGTTGGAAGTGTAATTGTCCCATTATGTCTTATTGGAACTACAGGTCCGCTACTCGATCTGGCAAACTTGCATTGTGCGTTTATAGCCAATCTGCAAAGGGAAATGCAGAGTTGATAAACCACTGAAATGGTTTTAGAAACATTATTTTAAAAAGGTACAAAAAGTTACATAGTGTTCCTTTAATGTAACTTTCACGTTCATTTAAACCAAAGCTTGGAAATAAATATAAACCAGCTGTTCACAACCACTGTTGCTTAAGAGCTGCAGAGAGCGTGTTAAAAAAGCTATTTGCTAAAATGCAACTAAAGATTTATTTATACGGCAATTTTATAAGCAAAAATTACCAAGGTGCTTTAAAATAAAAGCATTTAGTTCAAAATATCAAACAGTGAGGATAGTACCAAACAAACTAAGAAAATAATTTACAAAATAGAAATAATATTTCTAATTATCTCACCCAGTAAGAGCATGCGCCGCATGCAGGCTGAGGCCTTTGCAGCGGCCGGGTTGAAACCAACTTGCGGCCCTTTGCTGCGTGTCATCCACCATCTCTCTCCCACCTTTCTATCCACGGTCACTATCTAATAAAAATGGAAAAAAGCCCCCAAAAATACTCTTCAAAAAAATATCTTTTAAGACAATTATTACGATACCAGGCAGAAGACATACATTGAACAACTGACTAGTAAAAAGAATTCTCCAAACAATTGCATAAGTGAAGAAATTTACTACTGTATACAATGGGGCAGCACAATATGAGGAAAATATGCAATATTGTGATAACAATATTACCTGCAATAAATAAACAGATTTAAATGTGTACTCAGTCAATTTCCAACATTCTTTTATTGAACAAATTGAACATTGAATTGAAGAGGTTTAAAGTGCAGTTTTCTAGTGATATTTTCTTTCAACTAACACAAACAATCTCTAAGTGATATATTGTTGTATGTGTTTATTGTGCCAGTTGATATCACAATAACGATAATATACAATATACAAGCCGCAAATACAAAAAGTGTTCTTTCAAAAGTTACCTAAAGTAACACTGTAGCTCAATTACAGATAGCATGTTTACGTCAGCAGGAACATTACAGCAACCCCATTAGGATGCTGTCCAAATGAAAAAAGATGGATCCCATTTAGTTTTGTTGACAAACAAAAAATGACTGGGTCCAGCTCCACGGTGCTGATGGATTGAACTTGAGTGACATGTGGAATCAGAAAGTGCTGATTAATTAGAAGCCAGCTAATTGGTAGTCGTCTGAAATAAACATAACGACCTGGTGACACTTAGTATGAGTGGTGTAAACGATCAGCCACATGGCACTCTGACAGAGGGGTTAGGGATGGGGGGGGGGTTTTAGTGGAGAGAGAGAGAGGCAGTATATAATATTACATTATATGCATTGATGACTAGTTTAACAGTACCAACAGATACACAATCCACTATATGGATGAAATCTGTCCTCAAATGTGACAAGGTCTTGTTGTTGTAGTTTGATTTTAGGTTGAGCAGAACATAGAGCATTGGCTGAGCTAGCTAACATGGTATTCATATCATTGAGCTGCTTCCCTGAAAACAGGTTCTTGCACAACCTCAATCAGTTATATAGTAAATCAGTTGGAGGTAAGGATTTATTGTCTCAGTACTTGTGTGAGTGATCAATTCTTGACCATTTCCTACAACACTTAAAAAAGGACCCTTGTTTATGTTTTCTTAAGAATCTTGCAGTCACATGAACATTAAGTGTTTTCAGCCAGGAGCTAAGAATTAGCCTAACATTATTGCAACACCACAAAAATCTCTTTGGTTTGGGTAAACAATGCCTGTAACTTTCACATTGGAAACTGCGTTTGTGTCTCATCTCAGACAACTGTTCCTTTGACCATGTTCTTTCCCTAACCTTAACCAGCTATTTGTTTTAAACCATAACCACAATATGAGTGAAAAGAGTTGATGGTAGTGACGAAAGCACAGAAAATAATCACCTTACTTTGCAGTAACCCTGCAGACCATTTTAGTATCTTTTAGAACATTGCTATGGTCTTTACAACCTGCAAGTTTTGTCAAACTACTGTGCTTATCGTTTCTGCTGTTTTAAACTGAAAAGATAGGATAAAACCACTCTCTTCACTAGCTGCCTAGCACCAAACAGCAGAAAGACAAAGTTAGCAACTAGCTGGTGAACATAGCGGAGCATTTAGCAGATAAATAGCCAACTATTTCTCTTTAGGAGTTCGTGGACACCAAAACAAAGCTAAAAGAAGGGTGGATATTGAACTTAGATTTGTAAGGTGGTTACAAAATGACTGAATGTTTCACTGTTTGTCTGCTGGATGTGTAAAGGCAGGTTTTCTAACACATATTGTCCTGCGGATTGGGGTGGTGGTTCAGACATGGTCCCATGGTTTGATTGGGAAGGCAATTAAAACAGCCTATTTTGTCCTTTAGTTAGGTGGATTTAGGTGGATAGCAGATTTTTTTTGTTTAAAACTTAACTTGAAACTAAATGAATCGGATAGGGCCATAAAAATTGAAGGAAATCTCTTCAAAAAGGTGCATAAGAACATGTTCTGACCCTGTGAGACCTTGTTTGGCCCAATGACGGAAAAGTAATTCTCTCTCTCTTTCCCTGGTACTGTAACTTTATATCTGCAGTTCAGCCATCACTGAGGTGATTAAAGCAGATCTGAGCCAGCCGAGTGAAATGCAGTCTGCAGGAATGTTCCACTTGACCATCCAGAGCATACCAAGTGAGAACGAGAGGTGGTGCTTGGGTAGAGGTTTAAGTTTCACTAGACCTTCTAATGTTGTAGCAGTCAACCAAACATTTAAACTAATAAAAAGTTAGATTGTGCGTCGGCCAAGATAGAACCCTAGCATGCATGAACATAAAATACCTTATAATTAACTTTATTTGTTTTTAATATAAAACTAGTCATGGAAAGAGCTTGTGTGTTGATGCCAGTGGTCTGGATTAAAATCCTTCAACTAGCGCTCAAAGGTTAAAACAAGAAAACAATAGTAAGGACAACTTTAACTCTCACTTTACTTTGGATAACTGAAATTACCAGAAATTAGAGAGCAGTTCATTAAAGCTTCAGTCCAAAAGTTTCCATGTGTCAAACAAACAACAAAAATAATGGAATATCAATCATGTTGTCTTAACACAAGAGAACTGAAATCAGGAAATATCTATACAAGGAATAAGTAAAGTAAAATGTTCAACTTAATTTGATACACCAGACACATCTGGCCTTTGCTTCTATTACATTTATTTTTCCTTAAACATAATTACCGACATGGACCAATAGTTTCATTATCTCATACAAGTGCACTACATTTTGTTGATGCCACATGTGATTGGCTAAGCCTTACACTACCAGTCAAAAGTTTGGGGGTTGCAAATTTCCATATCACTCCATTATAGACAGAATACCAACTGATCTGGGTGGCTGATCTTTAATACAATATCTACATTGCCCATTATCAGCAACCATTCATCCAATGTTTTAAAGGCACATTCTGTTTACTAATCTGATATCCTTTTAAAAAACTAACTAGAAAAACATTGGAGAAACCTTTTGCAATTATGTAAGCACATAATGTAATCTGAAAACTGCTGCCCTGGTTAAAGAAAACGTTGCAACTGATCTCGGCTGATATTCTGTCTACAATGGAGTGCAATGGAAATTTCTAGTGACCCCAAACTTTTCACCGGTAGTGTATATACTTTCCCTTTTGCATGTGAAAATGCCCACTGGGCATAATTAAACCCAGGTCCAATGGTTGATCATCATCTTAAACTTTATTTGTACAGTTCACCCTCCCCCCCTCCCAAATCTAACTCCAACAGGTGCATGTCCTGCAACCATAATTTATCCCCCCAAAAAAAGACAAAATGTTGACAGACGAGTAATTTCTGGTTAGAATTTAGCCTAACTGATCATTGTGTACATATGGTGTAGTCTCAACACTACAATAAGAAACTGTCTCTAAACAGATATGACTTACTGTTTGTCATTATCATGAACAATAACTGAGCACCTGCTTCTGAACATTCACAAAGTACTGACACACACACAAACACACTCACCTTCATCCTGGGGTCATTGTCACATTCTTTAGACAGAGACAGATTGCCTGTCACACAGGTGTTCTTCCCTCACCCTCTAAACACACACACACACACACACACACACACAAAACTGTCCTTTTGCCATCCTTGTACAAATGAGCATTTATCACTGTTGTGCAAGAGATAGATACAGTATCTGGTATAACTTAAGTGCTTTCCAATCTATTTCTTAACCCCTACTCAGCTTGCAAGTGTTAACTTTGCACCAGTAACTTGCATTTTAAGCTCTTTTTGCCAAGTGCATGGCTCTCTGCTGAATGACACTCACAGTGGAGGGCTATGTGACAAATGCCACTTTATGAGGACCGGCGGGTTAAATCAGCCGTCCAACACAGAGAGTATGCCAGGCAGATGCACAGCTGACAACCTCGCAGGTGGATGTGGTGAAGAAGACAGGCTCAGACATATGCGCGGCCAACAGCTGAGGACTTGTGTGGGTTGTGCAGACGCACTAGTGGTTCCATGAAAAGTGGCTTCATGTCCACGACAATGCATGCAACTCTGAGGACTGCGACCACTACAAGTCCTCAGCTGTCCGCGGAAGTACATCAGAGACTCCCAGATGGATGGTCAGGGACACCGTTGCCTGCTTGTCGGTTAACGGTTAATGATGGTTCAATGAGGGCCAGCTATCAGTTAGAAAAAACATTACCATCCCTAATAATAGATAAAAAGGAATTAAACCATCCATAACTTCTTCTCAAACTGCTCATGCAGAATAATCAGCATCTGCAACTTGGGTTTCAGTGTCCGATATGCGGACAGGAGAACTGCCAACCTTGTGATTAATGGACAACCTGCTGAACATTCACCCACAATGCTATGACCCTCCCTAAAGCTTAAGGAAAGTTGATTCTTAAGTGTGTAATGTTCAATTAGTAGAGTTTGGGTGGAATATCACATTAAAATTACCTAAAGACAGGAGGTGATTTATGGAAGGATATAGAACTACTCATTATCATTGCATATATCAAATCTTTCTCAGGATTTAAATAACTTTTACTAAGCGTATTACTACAATGCAGGTCTTTTATTAACTTTAATGCACTTAGCAGGTTAATAATGATAAAAAACATTCCAACAATTCTAAAATTTTCCCTCAGCCAAAGTCCACTCTGCTCTTGCCCCACCCGCATGAACAGTTAATTAGCAAAGAAGAAATCTCCAACCAAGACCTAACCCTCCAGAGGCACCCCTTGTTGTGAAGAATAAAAGGTGTTAAAACAGGGAACTGATTTATTAAGTTCTAATTGTTGGTGTAGATGTCTCTCCGTCAGACAGTAGCTGAGGTTACTGACGGACTCCGTTGAGTGCGAACTTTTGTCAGCTGGCAGATTCATGGCCGACTAAAACCTCCCGCTGAGAAAAGAATATTTTTGAAAAGTCACGTATTTGCCACCACTTGAAAATTGCACCTTGTATCCTAGAGGGGGTACTGCTTGTTTGTTTTGTTTTTTTACCTCCAGCAGACAGATGATTAATGACGGGGGGAGGAGAAACAGAGAGGACAGACAGAGGAAGAACAAGGGGTTATGCACCGAAAATATCCCAACATGGGAGGTCGGCAAGAGAGCAACAGGGGTCGCCGTGTTTGCCTGCAGGCCGCTCACGGACCAGCATACGTAAAAGGCTCGCAGTAGATAGCAGGAGATTGCAGAGGCTCAAAAAAGTGAGACTTGTCTGGCTGAGCTATTTATGGTGCACAAATTCAGCTACGGACACACACTGTGTTATTTGATGATGGATCAGTGGGAGAGAAGCAGCTCAGATGGGGAGGAGGGGAGGACAGGGCATCTTGTTGCAACACAAAGGCCATGTGCCTCTGTCAGTGTCTAATCACAGCTACAGATTGTTTTCTTTGGTCTGAATCACAGATGAAGTCTTACTTTGTGTATTTGGTTCTACATGGAAGCTTGTTATAGTTAATGGTTATCTTGCTAGGTTACAGATTTAAAACAAATCCATCTCTAGACCTGCTGCAACTTTATCTATGTTTGACGGGCTTTCCAATACCATATTAGCACTTAAAATGCCATTGTGTCCGTTTTTACCTTACCAACTATGTGTTGTTGACTCTCCAACCTTATCAACTATTCTTTCCATTCAGTTTACTTTGCTTTGCTGCCATTTTATGTATCAATCTTGCACAATGTCCTTGTTATTCCCAGTGTGAAAAACAACATAGGTTTAGGTCTTATGCACACATATACACACAATCACACAAACATTATCTAACCATTATTGGCTTACCCGTTTTGTGTATTTTTAAAGCTGTGTAATAATCAACTTAAAGTGCCAATAAGCACTACCACTACGGGAGAAAGAAAGCGGCTCACGACAAAGTTGGCAAAATGCTGGTGAAGAAAATGTTAAAACATAGCAAGTAAAAGCCATATGTATTTCTTCACATGATTGGTGGAGACCAAACTGGAGCTAAAAAGGAGAAGAAATGACTCACTTTGGTTGTGAGAAACAACTCGAAATTACTTGTTGAATCTGCTAAATTTTGCAAACAATAACATAATGTATTGTAATGCAAGATGTAAGGGTCACGATTTTGAATTTAAATCAAAATTGATCGAAATGAAGTTACAATCTTGAATTTCAAATTAAAAAATGGAGTTGTCAAGCGGAAAAGTGCTGTAAATCAACCTACTCTAACACAGCTACAGCCAGTCAAAAGTTAGCATGGCAACTGCAGATGCTGGAGACCCATTAACAGAACTTCAATTGAATAACATTTTTATTTATATAGCGCCAACAGTTATCTCATTGTGCTTTTCATAAAAAGAGCAGGTCTAGACCGTACTCTGTGATGTTTATTTACAGAAACCCACCAACAACAGAACTTAATCCCAACTTAATCCTAACTTAATCCCAACAAAACCACACAGTTGAATTTCAGGCTGCAGGCACGTTTTGAAGCCTAAACAGAGCAGCTTATATTAGATATATCAGAGAGAGCAACAAGTTATCAGACTGCCGAGCCCTCTCTGCTCTCTGTCTGCTAAGACCGCTGTGCTGGCTCGATGGTGTTTTAAGTCCCTATCCAAACCTTCAAGGCAGAGCTGCGACCGTCATCTTCAAGGCACCAAACCATAACCATTGCCTAATCCTAGTGCCTTCCAGGCAGCGCTGCCTGAAAGACGACGTTGAGGGCTTAAAACACCAAACCCCGCTGTGCTCCAAAGTGTCTGCCCTCAGCATTGTTAGAAAACATATTTTTTCTTTTTACTTTAATGACAAATTGTCAAGTTTCCAATTGACTGAATAAGTAAGTAAGTTATTGTTACATTATGTTGTTAATAAACATTTGAAATCTGACAATGTAGTGTGGTACATTGCGAACAAAGGTCAGATTTTAAATTGCATAAAAGTGTAGTCTAAAAATGGGTTAGCAACCTGAAAAGTAAAAAAAAAAGTAAAAATTGAGAATCAAATTGAAACGTGACCTTTGAATCAAAAATGTAATCGAATCGAGGATTGGAGAATCGTGACACCCCTAGCAACATGACATCATGACTTCGCGTAAACATACACAACGCCTTTCTTAAACCAAGTGGCGTGTTATCTGTACGCATTTTGAACACACACGCACACACACACACACACACACACACACACACACACACACACACACACACACATCAGTAGCAGAACAGCTTGCCTGCGTTTGGAATAGCACCAGTGACCCCTGGGGCAAAACTCTGCAGGTTGTGGACCCCCCCTGAGCCCTGCCCTCTGTGATTTATATATCTGTTCTGAATTTACAGCTTGTGAAATACTCTCCGTTAACAGCACGACGATAGAGAATGGAGAACCAGGGTGGTGAGAACTGGAGGAACAATGGGCCTGCCCACTGGGACACAGACGAGTGCACTTGTGTATGCATATTTATTTATACTGTACATGCACAAAGAAGGTATATTTGAGGTTGTACATGTCGGGCAATATATCAGCATATCAGATTTTTAAATAACCAAATATTCATATCGGTATCTGCCTGAAAAAGCCTTTATCAGTCGGGCTCTAGTGTGGATACATGTGAGTGACATATGTCTGCGTGTGTGTATGAATGTGTGTGTGTGTGTGTGTGAGAGAGTCTGTGTGTGTGTGTGTGTGTGTGTGTGTGTGTCGCCAGTCAGCAGAGCACCTGGCACAGAGGGGAGCTTATAAATTCCCACGATAAGGAGAGGGGAAGTGTCACATAGCTGGGTGTCATTTCTTTAAGATGTGAGGAAATGCAGCCCAGCTTGATCTCCTTTTGAAATATAGAAACCCTGGAAATAGTTATACGTTCCCATGCTGCATATACTTTTATTGATGTAGCAGAAAAGTTGGAAATGGTAGCAAAGGCACATCCTATTCAATCTTTACTTCCTTCTCTTTATTACCAATATGTTTACAATATGGTTACTTAAAAAGTTGTTAGTCAAAAGGTATTAAGAATAACTTGATTATGAAACCAATGACTTTTGGCCTATGGGCTTCATCCGAGTCATCCCATAAGTCAATTAAAGTTTTCCATCTTCTTCTTTTTTTAGGGGTGGGGGCAACTTGGGGACATTGTACATTGGAGACTATCACCTCATTAAAGTGTTGCAGCAATGTGTTGGCAAACAATTGCCAAATCACACACTAAGCAGACAGAGCAACGTTAGCATTTATTCGGGATCCAAGCCTGAGGTGCCTGGGAACCGTGTTTTCAAGGCAAGGCGGTTCCCAGTAATAGCGGAGCTGAGAACCCTATTTTTTTTGTAAGGATTATTATTTTTTGGTGCTTGGTAGGGGTGTAAATCCCACGTTTTATCACAAAACATATTTATTCTTTGGACAACGATACAATATTTGCTGACATCCCAAAGTCTGCCACAATACGATTTTGATTTGATTCAATTCAGGGGCCTGCAACTGATACAAGAGGATACTATAAGCCCATTTAACAAAGTTACATTCATATCAACTCACAAAAAGCAACTCATATATGATTTGGCAATTTCATTACTAAATTCTTTAAGACTTTGCAATTAAAAACAAACTACTTTTTGATTAAAAACAATATATACATAAAATGATCATTTTAAATTAAAGGCACATCTTCAAAGATGTATGTATTGAATTTTTTCACTGTGCATTAATGATATTGATTGTTGAAAACTGAATGGATGCATTGACCCAGATTGATGTATCAACCTGATGGTTTGACATGTTAGGTGGATAGAAACTGTATAGTCTCGGATCCCAGCCTTGACTTTTTTCACAGTTATTTCTCAGATGTTGCTTCCTAAAATAACCCCCCACCCTCCCCCTAGTGAGCTGCCTGGGTGCCTCCTGTAAAACTGCCTCTCTACATAACTGCACTGCCACACAGCCCTCCTGGTATTGATGACACTCTCCTATTAAAAGAGATGTTCCACACATAATCTCCTCATTAATTAGTTGTCAGGCGAGCTATTTTGTCATTTAATTCCCTGGTCAACTGAGACATTGCTCTGAGTGTAATCTTAAATCAGTCTGTTCATCAGAGGAGGTTTTTAAGTAGGGCTGTGCAATTTATCGATATTATATCGATATTGATATATGCGGCTAGATGTGTCTTAAATTTGATCGTGATATGACACGTTTTGATGACAAGTGATGTCTTTTCCTGGTTTTAAAGGCTGCATTCCAGTGAAGTGATGTATTTTTCTAAATTTACCAGACTGTTCTAGCTGTTCTATAATTTGCCGTAATCCACTTTATTATATCCAGATTACTGATTATTTTTAAACAATCTCATCGTGTAAATATTTTGTGAAAGCACGAATTGTCAACCATACAATATTGCAGCAATATCGCTATTGAGGTATTTGGTAAAAATATTGTGATATTCGTTTTTCTCCATATAGTTCAACTCCATTTCTAAGTAAATCTCTGTTAATTAGGCGATCTGGAGTGGTGGGTGGGGGTTGGGTGGTTAAAAGAAATTAAGGATCAATAAAAAGGAAACCTTACTCATCCCACTACAAGTCATCACAGTATGGCATAACGGACTGACCGTGCACAGTAATGGGGTGCACATTTGCATGAACACGGAGCGCAGTATCCCAGGGATATTGCCCATTATGGATGATGCTGCACTTTAATATTTATACAGTCTCTAATGCTCTAATGTTGCATAGTGAAGACTTACGTGTGGAGGTTGGGGTGGTGAATGGATATGTAGCATGTCTACCTTTCATGCAGGAGACCAGTTTCCATCCAGTGACAGATCTCTAATTAATATTTGTCTTTCATGTTAAACATAACCCATACTCTTTTCCTAACTCTTACCATTTGCTTTAGTTTCCATTATCTAACCTCAAACTTAAGCACTCATAAACATCAAAAGAAAGGATTTGAAGTAAATATGTGAAACTGGGGGCACCTGAATAGCTCATTTGGTAGAGCGTGGGCTCCATGTACAGAGGCTCAGTTCTTGCCGCCGCAGCTGCAGGTTTAATTTCGCCCAACAAAATAATCTTTAAAAAGTGAAACTGCAGTCATCTTTTTTTTTAAATGAAAAATGAAAAATGATTAAAAAAAACACGGATAACAAACAATGCATAGGCCACTGGCCAATTTCCAACACTGATGTTGTGACGTGGTGCACGTTGGCGTGGGTCGGAAATCAATCCTTTGTGGTGAAAGTAAGATGTAAACAAACAACCAGTTTTGCCGAATGTCATCGTCTCCCTGCTGAGCGTTTGTCGGTGGGGGTTAAAGGAGTATGAGGGAAAACAGGAGTGGAAATGTCATAAATCAGAAGGATTTTAGAATCTGATGACAAACCTAATTCCTGTCTGAAAAGAGCCGAGCCATCCCCCCCTGACTGTCATCGAAGCTGGCCTATAAACATCGCAGCTGTCAACCAAGCTTGCCCGGACTGCGAAGGACATGCCATCGTGCCTCTCACATGCTCTTTCCATGGGCCAATTCTGGACTGGAGTGGCCGGCGAATTCCACTTTGCATTTTGTCACATTCGGACCCAGTGGGGGCTAGACCAGGACCCCAACTGTAAACCACCACCACCGTGTCTACCCACTATCCCCTCTCATGTCTGACCATCTGTTGAAGGGCATTTACTCCTGCAAAAGAACTTCATCCGTCTATCACTCCAAAAACAGGTTGTGAAGCCCTACAAAGGGAAATGTGGATAAGGGGGAGAGCAGGGTAAGAAGCAGAGGGTGGTGAGTGGGTGAGAGAGGGGAGTTGGGGGTTGGCACACCGTGCTAAATGTTGTCACTGCGAAAGGTGAGTAGAGGAGCTTTAGAGGCCATTTTCCACTCAACAAATAGTCCCCAGTCTCTCCACCCCCACACACACACACACACACACACACACACACACACACACACATAACTAGATAGCTCTCAGTGTGCCTGCTCTTTAACCTATACAACTAAAGCTGGCAACTCACTCACTAGAGATTTAAAAAAAATATATAGAAATATAGAATTACACTGGGACATCAACATCTAGGCATCTGACATGCACGCTTCACTGTTCCAAAACTGTTGCATTAACTTTGACCTAAAGCCAGATGGTCCCTTTCCTGCCTTCTACCACAGGGACATGTCGAGTGTAATGGCACCTGCGAAGTCTTTGCTGAGTCCAGCTGACCAATAAAAAAAAGTTACCTTAATTCTTTACTTCTGATTTCTAGCCACAAAATGCTATTGGTTTTAGCTAAGACCTGATGTAATATTCTGAGCACAGACACCACAAAGCTCATACTTCAATGGGTACATTTAGAATGTATTGAGTATATAAAATCATTTCAGAATTAACACCTAATTCAGAATTTCTATTCATCATATTGCCAGCTGTTGGCTGTTTTTGGTACCTCGCATTCGTATAAACCAGTTTGCAGCTGTTTACAGGGAACAAGTGCTCTGATAAAGCAGAGAGCAAAGACTGAAACCAGACCAGCTCTCCAGAGATAGGTGCGTTGTCTCTCTCTCTCTCTCTCTCTCTCTCTCTCTCTCTCTCTCTCTCTATCTATACAATGCCTTGCCAAAGTATTCGGCTCCCTTGAACTTTGACCTTTTTCCACATTTCAGGCTTCAAACATAAAGATATAAAACTGTAATTGTTTTGTGAAGAATCAACAACAAGTGGGACACAATCATGAAGTGGACCAAAATTTATTGGATATTTCAAACTTTTTTAACAAATAAAAAACTGAAAAATTGGGCGTGCAAAATGATTCAGACCCCTTAAGTTAATACTTTGTAGCGCCACCTTTTGCTGCGATTACAGCAGTAAGTCGCTTGGGGTATTTCTCTATCAGTTTTGCATATCAAGAGACTGAAATGTTTGCCCAGTCCTCCTTGCAAAACAGCTCAAGCTCAGTGAGGTTGGATGGAGAGCGTTTGTGAACAGCAGTTTTCAGTTCTTTCCACAGATTCTCGATTGGATTCAGGTCTGGACTTTGACTTGGCCATTCCAACATCTGGATATGTTTATTTGTGAACCATTCCATTGTAGATTTTGCTTTATGTTTTGGATCATTGTCTTGTTGGAAGACAAATCTCCGTCCCAGTCTCAGGTCTTTTGAAGACTGCATCAGGTTTTATTCCAGAATGGTCCTGTATTTGGCTCTATCCATCTTCCCATCAATTTTAACCATCTTCCCTGTCCCTGCTGAAGAAAAGCAGGCCCAAACCATGATGCTGCCACCACCATGTTTGACAGTGGGGATGGTGTGTTCAGGGTGAGGAGCTGTGTTGCTTTTACGCCAAACATAACGTTTTGCATTGTTGCCAAAAAGTTTGATTTTGGTTTCATCTGACCAGAGCACCTTCTTCCATATTTTTGCTGTGTCTCCCAGGTGGCTTGTGGCAAACTTTAAACAAGACTTTTTATGGATATCTTTAAGAAATGTCTCCCACGTCAGCTGTAGATCTCTGCAGTTCATCCAGAGTGATCATGGGCCTCTTGGCTGCATCTCTGATCGGTCTTCTCCTTGTATGAGTTGAAAGTTAATAATTTTGCACGCCCAAGTTTTCAGTTTTTTATTTGCTGAAAAAGTTTAAAATATCCATATATATATATATATATATATATATATATATATATATATATATATATATATCCACTTCATAATTGTGTCCCACTTGTTGTTGAAATGTGGCAAAAGGTCAAAAAGTTCAAGGGGGCCAAGACACTATATATATATATATATATATATATATATATATATATATATATATATATATATATATATATATAAATCAAAAAGTAGCATCACTTTACGTTACTAGGGCTGGGTATCGTTCTAAATTTTCGGTACTGGTACCGATCCCAATACTGCGACTGGTTCCTGAATGATACTTTTTGGTATTGAATGACAAGGCATTTTTCGATACTAAGGAGGCATTTCCGGTTGGTGCATGAAAAGTATTGAATTCGGAATCCAGCCCTATACTTTACATCATTTGAAAACTACCTACGGACCAAAACTACCAACAAGTACTCCAAATTAAAGCCATGCCCTCTAGAACAAAGCATATTCTGATAAGGTTAAGGTTTAGACACGTCTTGGTTAGGTTTAGGACTAAAATGTCTTTGCAAAGGTTAGGAAAGCTTCGTCGTCATGTATACAATAATAAACAATTGGTTAAGGTTGGGGGATGATCGCAGTCATGACTTCAGACTTGAGGTTGGAGAATTGTAAACAAACAGCTGTCTACCGTGGTATAAGTTCTATTTTGTGAAAACAAAAGACCTTTAAGGAATGAATGATTCAAACAGCTTCTTTTATGTCTGTGGTAGGTGGACATGGTACGAACACAATAATGCACTCCAAGTTGTCCTGATTTACAGTTATTTGTTTTTATAACGAGAGACCACTTAGTGCATTATTGCTATGAATTGCTCTGCTATGAACACTTTCTCAGTCGTGCATTGGTTTTTGTTTTGATAGTTAGCCTTTAATGTAACAGTATAACAGAGTGTTTTCCTAGCACAAGTGGTTTAAATTCCTGAGTAACCGTTGCCCTGGGTTTCCCCCCTCGGTTGGCTAAGACATAAACGGCTGCAACACATCATAAATAAGAAGAATGTCACAGCGCCTACTTTCTGTGTAATTAAATCATCATGTTGTACTGTATATAACGCTGGAGAAACGCCGGCGTGCGTGTTCACAATATGTAAGATGACACACTAACACACTGTCTTTGTCTGTCTACTATACGTTGCACACACACACGCTTCAAAGCGTTGAATGAGCATACATAAACCAGTTTCCTTATCTCTTAATAAGGACTGTTGAAGGTTCATGATCAGCTGTTTTTTGTTTGTTTTTTTATGGGGGTTTTTTGGGCGGGGGGAATACATTTATCAAGAGTGACAAAGTTGAATATAATAGTTAAATAAAAAACATTTCTCTCTTAGCGTAGCTAACAAAACCATGTTTGCTGTTTTGCTAACAAATCAATGCCGTTGAGCACGCAAGCAGTTACTTTAACTTAAGTGAGAATGCAGCTGGTCCGTTGGTAGCTAACAGCAAAGTTACGTAGTTCACTGACCTTTTTGCCATTTTAGTTGACCTATATGTAAAAGATAAATGTCTCATCTACTGCACAGCTCATAATAAAGTTTCTGCCCATAGGTGGCAATTGTAAACAGTTTTCAGGTAAGATGACGGACAGTTATCCTATTAGTTATGACGTCGTATCATATCTAGTGTTCTATATCTATAACTCTCTCTCGGCAGAGACACACATGCATCTGCAGCGTGCAGTTCACTGTGGTGCTGTCGCGCTGACCACTCTCTTGCGAAGGCTTGTGTGCCAAAACGCATCGGCGTTGTTTTTAAAGGTCTAAGATGACAAGCTATAGCAGTTAGCGGACTTTTTGATTTTTACAGTGAGAGTGCCTTGGATTTTTCCTGAGTTTTGCTATATATGATTGTCCCATCCCAAGAGCACCTCAAACAAACAATTTGAGTCCTGGAGGCGTTCCTCTACAGACATTTTTTTGAAAACCTAACTTGACTTTTAATGATATGAACAAAGACAAATGTTCTCCCTTTGTCCTATAATGGTCTTAAATTGCAGAGCAGAGAAGAGCATTTGTCTTCACAACAATCATCTGTATAGTGCACTTTAAAACGTAATCAGTGTGAAACAATACAATAAGCTTTATTTCTCTCTGTCCAAATTCAAAGTGACATATTCAAGTACAAAACAACTGGTCTCAACTACTGCCAGAAAACGCTTGGTTATGTTGTAACCTTGGTTCTATGAGTGAAGAGACTCTCTCTCCACCAGCGTAACGGTTTGTTTTCCAGGAGAGAAGCCAGTCATTTGAATTTGTGGCAAAACCTTTTAGTGCTCGTTTTTCATTTTGTGTTTTAAGATTGAATAAAGGAGTATTTTTCCGGACTTCCATCTTTATTGAAGTTTTTTTAAAATTGTGATAAAATCTTGTCTCGATCTTCTGAACCCAATCTTGTGTCTCGTCTCGTGAGCTGGGTGTCTTGTCACACACCCCTACTCAACAGTCAGGAGGATGTTTATTTCTTTAAAGACTTAGTAACTATATTTCCATCCACACGTTTTTATCCAAATTAAGTGATATCAAATGAAAAATGCCTTATGTAAGTAATAAAATTTGATGGAATTGCATGAATATTGACTCAAAGGAAATACAATGAATATATAATGAATTGCAATTAAGTTTTAGGTCCTTTTATGGTTGCAACCCGCCACAAAACAAGAAAGAAGTTTTAGTTAATTTCAGCCCAGTATTTCTGCTCTGTTTGCACACATGGCGCGTGTCAACAAAGACAGATGTAAGTGGACAAACAAGGAGACAAGAGACTTTCTGAACTTAATTTATCATCAGGAACTTGCGAAGGAAATGGGCTACAAAGGTTACGACAAGCCGTGGGACATCCTCCGGAGTAAACGGAAGGCACTCAAACAGTGATACATGTCTCAAAAAAGGATTGTCTTGCAGCGGTCCCGGAGGGAAAATAAAAGGCAAGTTTCATCTGCATCATCATCGGAAACACCTTAAAATGTATTCGATATGCCAATTTGATCGCAAAACAGCATGTGACGTTAAGTTTTTATTCTTTAAAGCCATTGGATGGAAACACACTTTCACCAACTTTATATATATTTATGAGTTTTTTTTAACCCAACTTCAGATAATTCGATTGACAAGTGGATGGAAATTTAGCTAGTGAATACAAAATGCTATCCAGTGACAGCAGCTTAACACAAACCCAACACTTTCTAATGATTGTTTAAAATAATTTAAAGTGTCAAAGTGTGGCAGGGGTTGATGTTTCTAAGCCATCTGTTCTTTGACCTTAAAGCAACCCAACAAAAATTTCATTTTGACAAAGTAGGAACTCATCTGTCAACACTCTTCGCCTATCCGTAGCCCAAGCAGTGATTATATCAATCACCGCTGCTGCAACTAATTGAGATAACAGCAGCGCGGGTGCGAAAGAATGAAGTACCGAGCTGTTAGAGAGCAGCAGAGCTAAGGGCATGTCCTTCTCTCTGGCTCGCTCCACCACAGGCTCCATTGTCATTTTTCAGGGAAGGTGATCACAGTAATAGTCTTGTAATTGGATTTAAGTGGATTAAGTGGCAGGCAGGGAAGAGCAGCACTGGCCAGAGATGTGTGGTCCAACCACAACCTGTTGCCCCGGCCGTGACTGAGCATGAGGTCTCAATGTGGACAACAGACATTGAGATATATATATATATACACACACACACACACACACACACACACACACAGCTCCAGTCCTCGCTTGTGATTGGCTGAGTCACGTTTGTAGACTTTGTAAAATACCCAATAAGCACACACCTGTGACCACAAATCTGTTAATTTACTCATACCATTACTGAGGTGTCACATAGCAACCGTTTTGTTTAGCTACTGTTGAGGAACTACATTGTAAACCAGAAGTATAAGCAAAAACAAAGTAAGTAAATAATTTGATGCCATACAGTGATTTTAATGTAGCTACACAGCTTTTTTGACTGCTAAATCACCAGAAACAGGCTCAATCTTGTCAGATGTAATGATGTTTGCAAGTTATTAGAATAAAAAAACCTACTAGAGCAGCTACAATGTTGAATGAATTTAAATATTGCCTGAAATATATACTTGCTGTATAGCAGTACAGCATATAATTTCAGTGAAAACTGTTGACAGTGAGCTGAGTAATCAGGATGTTTGTTAAACTTTATTAACAACAAATTATGGATTGAGAGCCACAATACAAATTCCATTAGCCATCATTAACCAAACCTAAGTATGTAATGCCAAAAATAAAACTCTATATAAGATTTAAAAAAAATACTAAAACTATCTGCATGGATAAATGACGCTAATGCTAAGTAGCAAAATATGTAATCTTAATTAAATATAATAATAATAATACCAGCTGCAGTCTCTACAATGCAAACACAAGTATCTATGTTTGACCTACTTGCAGAATTTCTGTAATAGAAAAAAGGGGGGGATAGAAGTGTTAGAGCTGCAGGACATTTATTCTGAGACTTCATAATGATGTACAGTTTTTTTTTATCTGGCTCACGCAATTATGCTTGATTTAAAAGTCATTGCAATAAACTACACACCCAACTATGTTGTTATGCAATATGCAGTCCAAACGCTACAGAACCATTCTCAATTAAAGTCTTCTTTCCACTAGGTCTTTACCCGTAGTAGTAAATTTAACTTGGCATGCCTTTATGGAGCAGGTGTGAGGGATTAGGCTGGGGGGAGTTTACATTCATAAACTGTACATGAGACATCTGAACTCACATACAGATTGATTCACACACACACTGATGTGTGTGAACAGCAGAAAAGGCAATACATAAATTACATCACACTCTGTGAATGCAGACATTAAAAGACGTTCACAGAGAAACTGACAACGGGGTGCTACATTAGCAACACCTGCTATTATTACGGAGAGGACAAGTGCTCCTGGTGAAGACTTTCTGCCTGTTGTTCGTTGACCATAAAACGATAGCTGCAGATGTATGCTAGGTATCCGCCCGTCTGAGCATCCACATTTAGAACACCTGAAAATCTGGGATCAGAACTCTGTCTTTATAATGCCAGTATTTTTGTTGCGGCCTTAGTATTGGTTGTCTAAATAAAGAATACGGCCGCACAATATATCAGTTTTTTTAATCGTCATCACAATATCAACTGTTGCAATATACTGTACATATCACAAAAGGCTTTTTTGTGTTAGGTTGAAAGAAAATATCAGTAGAAAACTTCACTTTAAAGATTTAACTGTCCTATTTTTTAGTAGCACCTTTAATATTTAATTTGTTGAAACTGATTTCCTTTGTTTCACACACACACACACACACACACACACACACACACACACACACACACACACACACACACACACACACACACACACAAAAAGGGTTTTGCAGAGTTCAAGCATTTGGTCAGTGTGTGTTTTTGACACTCATGTTTCAGTAGTTCACTGGCAATATGCAGTCACTCCAAATTCCACCAGGGGAAAGAAAGAGGACCCCAGCTTCCTGTTTTCCCCTTTCAGCGCACGTCACAATGCAATCCCAGCCGAGCAGCACAACGGGCGCGGGTGTGATTCAGCTTTCAACAGGCCTGTTACCAGGGATTACCCAAGCGTTGTTTAATAGTGTTATCCGGAACACAATAGAATGTTGTTTTATCAGAGTAATAAGTCACACACTTTGCTCACTGTCGGTTTCAGAAATGTCACCGTGAAATTTCTGCGAATCTGTCGCTGGCGTCTGCCCAGCCACTGCAGGTGAGGTCCATGAGAGAGCGCAGCTGCCATTCTCAAACTTGCATTCAGACACGCACTAGCAGGCATATATGGCCCCATAGATAGATTAATGGTGGAGGGGGGGGGCTGTCCTGAAATTAGGCCAGCTTTAACACAGCAGACACGCTCTCAAGCCCACAGTCATAGTAACATTTTATGTGACAAGCATTATAAAGGTGATTTATAGAACGCATGTGTGTTAGGCTGAATATTTTCCAGAATATTTAGCCAGGGCTAAGTCTGCATTTTCTCTCTGGTTGTTCGCATTGTCCCTACTTTGACCATTAGACAAACTTCCTTAAAATAATAAGCGTAACGAATGGAAAACTCTGAATGCCCTCTCAGAAGGCCTGACAAGGACAAAGCAGGGACACTGTTGCAAGCACACACACCTATAAGCATAGTTGTTTTTAATTGGATGGCTTTTCATGTATGGCACTGACCTCTGGCTTGTTCTACTTTGTACTCTTTTATCTAGGGCATACCACAGTGCCAATGCTGCTTGCAAATGGTTCATAGCTTAGATGATAAATGCCTACAAAAGCAGCAAGCGGAGCTTAGTGGGGACAGTTGTCAATAACACAACGGCTTACTCAATCCACTTTCAAATACTAATGGTTGTTAAAACTTTATTGTGACAGCATATGGATAAACTACCGTTTCCTTAATTACTAAAAGTCTATTAACAACAGTTTTTCTTAATACACGTTGTCTGAACCATGATTTTTGGGGGTACAGGCTGCAGAGAGGCTGCACAAAAAAAGAACATCTTAATTATAAATCTGTTTAAAATCAGAAAGTTATGGTAAAGAAAGAATCATTAAGAGACACCATTAAGAGAGCATCATTTTTCACTTCTAGACATCTGTCTTATTGCAAAGGGGTACAAAATAATGTCGCTTCTGCCAAATTGTGTTAGTTAACAGGGTATTTTCCTACTCAGTAGGACTACTTTCTACAAAAGAGTTACTAAACACAGAGCTTTGAAAACTAAAAATGTTAAACCTTTGATGGACTGGGTGTAGGATGAAATGGTGAAGAAAACAATAGGCTAAGCATTTACATTCAGATAGCTTTGACTAATACTTACATCCCTAGTTCTGACAAAACAAGGTGATTATATCGTATAGAGGATGTCACATTGAAAAAGTGGGAAATCCAGAACTCTCGTATTTTATTGCCAGCAGTTGACAGAGTCAGATAAATGTCAGAGGGGAGAAAACAAGCCGCCGTTCTTAATTTTCATTCCTGCTCAAGGTCTGTGCACACCTGTTTCACAGTATCTGGATCCACAACTTTGTCCCTCACACCCTCCTCCATTATCCCACCACAGCACCACAGCCACACTCCAGCATCTGTGTGCTGTTCCACCCCACCCAACACTCTCCAGTCTCTGCCATCACACACCCCTTTTCCTAATGTTAGTTCCTAATACGAGGCTTCTTGATACTCTCATGCAGGCGGCTTCGGAGTCAGTAAGCAAATCTACTTTTAAGAAATGGATCAAATCTCCAAACTCCCCAACTGCTGCTAGTAAAAAAAAGTAAGAAAAGCCATTCACTGACTGTGAATATGTGAAAGCATCATTAAAATATCAAAGAATCTATTAATAGACTTTAAAAAAAAGATTGTTCAGAAGATTAAAGATATACCTCTCTTCACAAAGACATGACAGTGCTATAAAAATGGAAACCAACATCACCATATTAATGAATACTCATTTAGACCTATTAGTAATGTTGACATGCTAATTAAGACTTAAATAGACTGTAGTACCTTCGTTATAAGGCTTAAATACGTTATGTGGCTCCAGAAAGATTTCTTTTAATTTTATGGGCCAAAAATGAAAAAAATGTTGCCAACCCTTGGTCTATACACCACTATAATTTACACAACAATTCCCCCAATGAAAGCATAAAGGAGCATGAAATAGAAATACTCAAGTAAGAAACAAGTATGTCAAAATTGTACTTAAATACAGTATTTAGAGTAAATGTACTTAGTCCACCACTGTACAACACTATGCACCCATGCACGGTTACCTGCGGTAAATCCCTTGGTTATACAGCCAGAACCTCCGCCCCAGTCTCAAGTCTTTTGCAGACTAACAGGTTTTCTTATAAGATTGCCCTGTATTTGGCTCCATCCATCTTCCCATCAACTCTGACCAGCTTCCCTGTCCCTGCTGAAGCATCCCCACAGCATGATGCTGCCACCATCACGGTTCACAGTGAGGATGGTGTCTTCAGGGTGATGTGCAGTGTTAGTTTTCTGCACATGCATAGCGTTTAACATTTAGGCCAAAAACTTCAATTTGACTGCTGAAGGCAATTGGTTGCACTGGATTTTTTTTAGGGGTATCAGAGTAAAGGGGGCTGAATACTTTTGCACACCACTCTTTTCAGTTTTTTTATTTGTAGAAAAATTGGAAAACCATGCATCATTTTCCTTCCACTTCACAATAATGCACCGCTTTGTGTTGGTCTATAACATACAATACCAATGAAATACATTTACATTTGTGGTTGTAATGTAACAAAATGTGGAAAGGTTCAAGGTGTATGACTACTTTTGCAAGCCTCTGTACGTTGGAGCCAGCACATAACAACTTTTACTCGACAACCACCACTTTCAAATGAATGGCATCACTGACAAATGCACCTGAATGCACCAAAGATAACTGTTACAGCACTAACCGTCCACTTGTCTTATCAATAGCAACTCAAAAAGAAAATACATATTGGATATAAGCTGGCACACATTAACCATGACACAATATACAAACTGTCCAGCAAACAATAATATCAAGGTCACTTGATAACTAACAGAACATTTAAAGAAATATGTACTCACCGGTGATGGTCACACAAGAGAAACGTTCAACCACGGCCTCAACGACGCAGTTAGATCTAATGAAGCCGATATATAGCCAGCAGAGCCAAATAGCTGCTTCTCCTCAGGTGTCTTTAGCCGACGTCAAGCACGAAAAGCTCTGTTATGCAGCCGATTATCAAGCAATATAAAAGAGATACACAACAGCTTGAATAAATCCGGTCAAACATCACGATATGGCCTCATAACAGTGATCCCATCTTGGGTTTTTTTCAATATGGCGCACGTCACGTAACGTTACAGTTACTCCATAATGTTGTAACATATTACTGCAGCAGAGTCAGCTTCCACCCTCTCGTTTTAAGAAATAAATCGATCCATAACATACCACCCACGGTTATTTATAGGCCTAAATACTTTCATGACAAAACAGCGCAAAAACTATGTCCAAGCTAGTAGTTAACCTTCTTCTTGTTCTTCTTGTTCTTGTTCTTGTTCTTGTTCTTGTTCTTGTTCTTGTTCTTGTTCTTCTTCTTCTTCTTCTTCTTCTTCTTCTTCTTCTTCTTCTTCTGCTTCTTCTAGTAACTGTTGACATTAACTTTATTGTATAATTTCACATATACAACTTGTAACAAAAACATTATAAAACAGTTTGGCATCATTCTCATTAAAGATAACAAGACTGTCCTGCCTTCACTCTTAATAGTGTGATACAATCTTATATTATATTAACTGGACATGAGATGAAACTGCGTTTCTGATTTGAGCTTTGAACAGCTAATCAAAATACGGGTTGGAATTTGATTGAAATTACTACAATTATTTATATTTCTAATATGAATTTCACTTTAATACAAATGTTTGATTAAAAGACATGTATTTAACATTTTCAGTGGGTGCTTGGGCCCCTTGCTGGTGCGTCTGTGACGGCTGTTTTGACGTCATAGCAGTAAAAACACAGGGTCATTTATAACAGCAATGACCGCTCTGTTCCATACAAGTGTCCCAGCAAAGCCAGTGAGCCAACATGCACAAAGGGCCCTGAAACCTGCACCCCAAAATGGAATGCAGCCATAATTTGATTATTAATTTGGTCATTAATTACACCTTACACCTTAATTACACCTTTTCCTTCTATTACAAGTCTTCTGAATAAAATAGAAGTGTGTCTGTCAGCGACGTGTGAACTGAAACATCTAGCCACGCTAGGCCTTTTCTTTAGCAGTTTACGATTATTTTCATTATTCTGTAATCTGTTCATTTTTGGTTTCTATTTTTCTGTAAATAAACAGCTTACTGTTAGTGATTGCAGGGCAACAAAGGTCTAGACATCTAAGCTTAGTTTAGGCTCACAGTTTTTGAGCAGTCAGGGTCACATTCAGTATAGTATCGCATTGCCAGACCTACCTCCACAGCGCTGCAAAGGAGGGTCTTGTGAGTTCACACAGCATTCAGGGATGGAAAAAAAAGCATGTTCTGTTTTATTGGCATCGCTTTAAATCAATCACAATCATCTTGGGTGGCGCTAAGCACTGTACGGAGCAACAGCGCCTCTGCAAAATAGCCTCAGGAAGGAACTTGTTTTGGTGGAACTTGTACATTCAAAAGTTGTTTTAGTCGTGCAGAAAACTCAGATTTGACAGATAGTCTAGCTAGCTGTCTGGATTTACCCTGCAGAGATCGTTAACCATAGGCCTCATACATTGACCAGAGTTTAAAATGCCAACATAAATGAGTAAAATCTGTCTGCAACAGAGCAATCCCGGAAGTGGAACGTTGTGGCTATAGACTGCATGCAATGCAATGAAAAGACAGTATTTCTTTGTGTAGTTAGGACCTGCTTCATATTGTTATTTAAAACATTCAAACAACATGTAACCTAGAAAACTAAACAAATAAAATAATAATTAGTCCACTTTTAACTTGCAAATCCCCAATTAAAGCTTCCTGTGGTGCCAATCACAGATTCCCATATCCCAGTGTGGTTTTCAAATTGCTTTGTGTTTTCCATTTGGGAAAAAAAATCTGTTGTCAATAATGCAAAACAAAGAAAAGCAGCCAGTACTCAGTTAAAAGCCAGTAAAAAGGAATATTTGGTATTTTTGCTTGAATAAATAAATGACTTGATGCTTAATTGACTGATCAACTTTGCTGTCAATTAATTTTCTGCCAGTCGACTTATAGCTTAATCAACTATGTTTCAGCACAACTCCACTTAGCTTAGCTCACCTTTCCTACTGCACACCCTTTTCACACTCCACCACTCCAATTCTCACACTCCAAAATCAACCCTCTACGGCTGTTTCAATATCCGGGTCACCTGCCCGGTCAGTCGCACTATGCGCTGGATCTCTAAGGACCTGACTGCACACCTCCACACAGCACCGGACCTCTCTTATTTAGACACAGGGGCTTCCCACTGGGGCGTCTTTGTACTCAGCAGGCACGGCACAATGGGACAGCCTGGGCCTGGGGTTTTATCAGAACCACCTGCCTATGCGGGGCGACCATATCTCAAACATCTCTCTTCCCTCCTGAGGAAGAAGAAAAATTATTGTGACTGTTTCCTTTTGACCTGCATGCCATTGCTGAAGCGTTTTTTTTTTTCTGAGGGTGTGAGAATATGTGTGTATTTTTTTGTGTAATATTTTTTTTATATTTCTCCTCTCCATGTATATGTTCAACTGAGCATACATGTTTTAACATGATGGCAACTGCTGGCATTTTAGCCAGTCTGCTGTTGTGTATCTGTTTTGGTTTGATGTTGGGTGGAATATGGAATATGGTTAATTTAAAGTTTGAGTTAAGTATTAAGATTATTAAGGACGATACAGATTGAGGTTTGTCAGGTTTGGGGTAGAATTATGGTTAAGTGTACGGTTATAACTTAAAAATGTCTCTTTATTGTCTTCTGCCAAACACACTGGAGGCTCCATCATTACAAACACATGTTATGAAGACCAGATACTAACGTATCTAAATTGAGACACTGTATCCTTTTCAAGATATCAGGAATATTTACATTTCAGGTGATTTACCAGCAACAAGAAACTACAAGAAACACATTTCTCACACACAAATTTCCCCTAATATCAGCATTGTACAGCTTCATCGAAGTTTGAAAAAGCCAATATCAGACATAAAATATGAGTGATATTTGTGTGCTTAATTTAACTTGATTTAACTTTCATTTTGTTTTACTTTATATTGTTGTTTCTTAAAGATGAGAAATGTAGCAGGAAAACAGGGTCATAAGTACAACATTCCTTATAGGGATAAAATATTATGCTGTTATGTAATGTTGTGCTAATTTGTCTGAAAATTCAGTCAGTAAAACATATGATGTAATGACTGTAATCATTCAATATACTAAAGCGATCAATGTTGACACACATTGTTATTATTTCCACAAAGAAAATGACATATATTTTTTTCATTTCTATTTTTGTCTATACTTTTCTCTCTTTCATGAGATTTCCATCTTACAAGAAGGTCTGGATCTTTTTCCAGGTCTCCTTTTATGATCTTCCACTCGTCTGTCCAATTTCCAATTTGTTCTAAATTTACTTTTGGATTTTCTTTTTTGGTATCAAATGTTTAGTCTTCAATGAAAATATCTAACTAGGAATATTGCTTGATTTCCATTGCTCCCATGTGAATTAACTCTGTGTTAGGGAGGATTTTGTGGTTGTTTGGTGTTTGTTGGGTAACAACATGAACAGCAGCTGACAGTTTAAGTCCAAAATGGAAAAAGTCAACATCAGCAGTGAAAAGATGTAATGAGAAGAAAGTGTTATTCTCATTCTACAGCATAACTTGTCTGTTATCTTGACCTTACACACTTTTGTTGCTCACGTAGAAATTATTATTATTATTTTGATATTTTACAACATTAATCAAACTGTCTTTTTGTGATCATTTAACAAAAACATGATTCTTAGATTGTAATGTTGTCAATAACCAGCATCACAGAAGGCAATCACTGCCACACACTCCCACTTGAAATGCAAACTGTTTATCTAAAGACAACAAGCCAATGGTTTGTGTCATGTTTGGGTTTCCTCTTCTCTAACCAGCTTTTATTTTAATAATATCACTTAAGTCATGTGTGTCACATGCAACACATGATGAGACTGAAATAGGGTCATTAACTTTGTTACATGTTACATTCTTACTTTTTGAGTCATCAGGCTTCAGAAAGTACACAACATGCCTTCAGAGGTCTGCACTTCTGTGACTGTAAAAACACTGGCCACATCACCAGAGTACATTTCTTTTTTTTAAGCTTGACATGCATATCATGGCTTTATCAATCCTAAAACAGTTTCAAGATGTTTCTTATTGAAAGCCCTTTGTGAACGAGCAGTGATTTAGTGCTTCAATACGCATGTCAGGCTCACTGTAACACCTCAGAAAAGAGGGTCTATGTCTACTGTCAGCAATAATTTACTGTGAAGATGGGTCAAGTCAAGAAAATCTCAAGCACAAGAGAGGAATAAACACAAGAGGGCAATAGTTTACCAGACATTTCTGATTGGAGTGTCTGATATGAACCCACACTCAGTGTCGTATCAAAACCAGACCCTTAGAAGAAATTGAAAGTTTTCCCCGTTTTGCACATGGTCACTGACCCCCCTCAGCTGAACTTGCATCCAGTAGAGTTCCCCGGAGAGTAATTCTGAGTCTGTTAAAATGTCTGAAATGTGTTCGAAGGGAAAGATCAATGGCTGAGACAGGGGGAGGGGAGGATTATGGGATACCCTCCAGTCAGCATGCTGTCACTCAAAATGGGCTCAAAGCGGCAGATTAGGCACCAGATCTTTCTCATCTCTGTCGGAGGATCTCGTTAAAATACCCAATCCTGTATCTCCAATTGTTCCAGTTTCATGTTTTACGGCAAGCCTGGCCTCACTCACCCATTAATCAATCAATGTGATTGTTTGCATATTTTGTTTCTAATGAAAGACGGCATGATGAAAGGCAGAGAGTGGCTGTTACTCAAGCTCGGCCATTCTTTTCCACTTAAGGACCTGATTGATAGTTTACTGTATGAATACAGATCTGCTGTGCATTATGTCATACTGCTGCTTGGTGGACCCATGTGCACTGCCCCTCTTTACAAATACATCTCCTAATTGAACAGACCCTGAGGTAAATCTGCGGTGAAGACGGGTGGGGGGGGGCGGGGGGCATGCTGCTGGAACAAGAAAAGGGGTGTATATCAGACAAATAACGTGAGTAATTATTGAAAATAATGTCCAGATAGATGGAGTGCAGCCAAATTATGAAATCATGCGCTTCTCTCCGGTACATCATGCTCATTATTTGAAGTCATGCATGGAAAAACAGGTGGTTCCAATAGTGGGTCGCTGTCTCCACGGTCCTGCACCCCCTTTATTTTCTGATGATGGTTCAGATATGATATTTCATGGCTGGAGCCGTATGCATGATAGGAAGTGATTGGGGAGAGCCGTTCAGAAGACATCCGTGTAATGGATGCTGATTGGCCTTGGCTAAATCCCTGGAGTCTGAGCCTGTGCAACAAGAGGGGAACCACAAAGCTGGAGTAGGAGTGCATTTTTTTTTCTTCTCTTGGAGGTTCAAATGATTACAAGGGGATTTCTCTGTCTCTTTAAACAGGTGCCATATTTATGTGCATCGAGCACAACAGCAGCGCAGCTGAGTGCAGTTGGCACAAGAGCTTTATTTGTCATTCTCATAGTAAGCAGAAACAGCAGGGAGAGACTTTGTCTTTTTTGGGTCTTTTTCTTCCGGTTTGGTGTATGATCGATGTATCGCTTCGTTTGAAGCCAGTGCCTGTGATGTGGGATGTGGTGCAGAGCAGATGTGTACATTTTATAAGCGGACAACACTCTCGTGTGTGATTAATAATCATGTCACTCGTTGTGATTGTAGCCTAGAGGCTGTGAATGGTGAGTCGGCCTTCCCAGCTACAATCTTAAACTGTTTTTAAAATAACAATTCATCAGTTATTTCTAATAGTTATTATCACATAGACCATGTGTAAAATAGCATTATTTTGGTAATCTTACAGTAAATACTGTAATTTGTTTTGCTTATGCTCCAAATTATGTTTTATGAGCAAGTTGTGTTCCTGGGTTTTGGTAATACACAGTATGTTTTGTCTTGAATATCAAAAAGAAAATCAAAACCATGTACATGGATTAAAACGTTTATTGAGCTTTTTACGTGCTTGGCACCTGTATTTACATTTTTTTTAAATGCCTCAAAAAAAGAATCTTTGCCATTTCCCTTTTTTCACACATTTTTATAACAGATTGGCCTGTAAAATTGTTATACTGCTCAGCACTTAAATACACATCTCTACAACACACCAAAACATACTTTAATTACTCTGTTTTGCTATTGCTTCTTTTCACACAACAACTTTTAAGCTTATGGTATTGATTGCATTCGCCTTCTTATATATATGCTAAAAAAAACATAATCCACTCAAAAATAGTGAAGCCATTCCAGTCTATGAGGATCATGGTTTGACGGTGAAGTTGTGTGGTGGAGTCCTGAATGTTCATTCCTGTTGGGTGTTTTCAGTTCCTCAGTTAACCTGACCTGTAGTTCTCTGATGTGTTGTATTCACCCTACAGCGTCCAGATCCTTCATCGTGTATGTACCGTATGTACAGCATGTACTGTACGTGGAGCAGCGAGTAATTCTGTGATCTTGTCCAGTTGTCCCTTTCATTTCAGCCTAAACTTCAGGCCACTGATCCCTTGACATTTCGGCACAAGTGAAGTCAAAAGGGATCACAGTGAAGATTATTTTGCTTACATGATGTCATGACTGCATGGGATTTAAGTCCCTCCCCCAAAAAAATCAAGAACGAGTCGCTTGAAAAGAGTATTGCTAGTATTGCACCGTAACAGATTCACAACTGGTAATCCCTTCTGAACCAGAGCATGCGGGCTCCTAGCTCTTGTTCTTATTACAATCTGTTGAGTTTGTTGTTTCTTTCCTGTCAGAAACAGTAAGAGAGACAGGTTTCTGTCCCAATTATTCACTTCATTAATACAAAGATAATTAAATAATAGTTTTGACTCCCTCTATAATGCTTTGTATGTGGTAGATTGTCTTTAAAAACAAATAATGTCCTTTTCTGAAAGGTTTGTTATGTACTTCAGTAGATAAAAAAAACAACAACACCGGTTCAACATCAACACCAAACCGGGTTGGGAGATTAGAGATTTGCTTTTCATCTGAAAGACTTTACAGACATTTAGGACCGTGAGGATCAATCCCAGTTTCTACACCATGTGCATGGACATCTGAGAGGAGGAGCTATATTGACGTCCGTCGCAGGAGCTGCTGCCTTGCTGGCCACCGGTGGTGTTGCCGATCATGTGCATAGTGTCCATGCTTCCGTTGGACAGGTACTGGCGTTCAGCGAAGGCCCCGGCTGGAGACGAGGAGCACAGCAAACCTCCCTGGGGCTTTTCGGGGCTGGCGGCCAAGCGAGGAGAGGTGGGGAAGTTGTATCCGTACAGGTTGTAAGGGTTGTGCAGGGAGAAAGCGTTGTAGGACCCCTGCTGCACGTGGTGGTGGCTCCCGCCGAACATGTGGGCGGAGGAAGGGGAGGATCCGGATGAAGAGGATGAGGCTGAGCCTGAGCTTCCTCCTGCCTGCATCACGTACTGAAGCTGCGAGGCCGGGAAAGACCCGAGCTGACCGCCGTAGGCATCCATCTTGCCTCCAGAGCCGCCGCCACTCCCGCCGCCGGTCAGTGAGGCATGAGCACTTCCCTGCATGCCAGCAGCAATCAAGGAGGAAGTCCTCTGTGGCAGGAAGGACTCAGAGGGCTGAGCAGAGGCCACAGCACCCCCTGCAGCCTGGAGGCGTCCGTAGGAACTGTCGGCCAGGCCGCCATAGCCCTGCAGGGCCGCCATGTTGCTGCGAGCGCAGGCTGGGTACTCAGACAGGCCCAGGTTGCAGAGCTGACTTTCCCTGCAGCCCACATTAAAGGTGTTGGGGGCGAGGTGGAAGGTTGGAGGTGAGCAGGAGGGTGACAGGAGGTGAGCCGCACCAGATGGGGAGGGGGTTCCTGTGCTGGAGGTGGTCGGAGAGGTGCCAGTGCTTCCCCCTGGAAAACACATAGAGATAGTGAAGTACAGGAGCTATTTGACAGAAGAGCCCTTAAATACCTTAAAATAAATAACCTAAAATAAAAACAAAAGTTCCAAGACCAGATCCAGTTGAGTTGAATCAGTGCAAAAATCCACCTAATACTCTTTCATTAGGATCAGGAGGGGAGAATTATCCAAAAGTGACACAAACAAACCAAGAAAAATCCCCATGGAGTCCAAAACAACTACCTCGCTACCATGATGTGGGGCATTGTTCATCTTAGGATTGACTACATAATAATTAGTTTAGCATAACATAACATAATCTAATTTCTTGAATAATTAATAGTTATATAGCATTCATCAATTATCATCATTCATTAATACTATGTCTTTCTTCAATGCCAAAATAGTGATGACAAAGCAGGGATGCTTTGTTTGGATGATAATTCAAGTGTTCGTGATGGATGGTTGTATGTCTCAATCTATACTCAATAAGTTATAGTGTGACTATACAGTAATTGATATGAGCTCCTTTGTATCTATTGTTTTATGTAACTTAAAATACCTAAGAAAAGTGGTTTGGCTGTTGGCTGTTATTGGGAGAGCCACCCCAAAAAAAGAAAATTGGATATGATGGGAAAGTGACATGAATCCCTGCCTGTCTACCTCTGACCTCCCTGATGAGAGAAACAAGAAACAAACAGAATTTCCCTGTGGAGAGGTATTACAGCCATCATTGCCAGACCTCCACCCTCACTACCCTGCGGCAATGCAGGAGAAACGTTGGAATGTATAAATAAGCATGTAAGACAAATCCAAATGTCTTTTTGTGTTCACAGAATAAAACTTAGGAATCTTCATTGTCAGGATGTATCGTTGAAGTTTGAACCTGTGTTGTAGCCAATGGGAGAATTTCCACCGAGTCAGACTACTAACGTAAGCAGTAAGTTACATTATGAATTGTCACAAATCTAATATGCAACTGCATTGATCCACATGTACATTTTCAAACTCCTACTCTAAGGGCCTTAATCTTTGAAACTGCTGGATATGAGATCATAGGCCGAATAAAAAATATATTGTTGGTATGATAAATATGGCTTTAGTTTTGGCCATGTCTGGTTAACAGAACCGTTCTCAATAAAAACGCAGCAGACTCTTAGAGTTTAGACATGTACTGTACTGATTCAGAGGAAGGGGAGCTGGCAGAAATTGCATTCACTAAGTCTAGCCTTTGAGAGTGAAATGATAGCTGTGGGATATCAATCGCATATTTCTCTATTAATGAGAATTTGGCCAGGGTTCATCTTGCTGTTGGAGAAATTTGGTTTGAACCCGGAATGAGGAGGAGGCATAACTAAATAATCCAGTACTTGCTTGGCTGGGGTTCTGATTTTGCACCATATGCCTTCGATAATATTGCTGCAGAGAGGATAAAGGGGGAGAGAAATAAAGAAAAAAGGGGGGCAAGGTATATGAGGAAAAAGAGAGAGAACGACGATAGTTTGGTGATGTCATGTTTTCCTCTGGTTAAAAGGGCTTGAGGTGCTCCAGTGCTGAAGGGGAATAGTTGATTACTTGAAGGGAAAAAGGGTGTCTGGTGCCATAAGGGTAAATACTCTCTTTTTCACACACACACGCACGCATGCAAGCACACACACCAGTGTCCTTTCAGGGTAAAACAGGGTTCACTGCAAGGACTTTGATTAAATCCTAATCACTTTGGAGGAGTTTAATGATAACAAACACATGTCAGACAAAATATGAAGCGTCACGTCATGCTGACCTCCAGAGGTGACCAAGATAGGGTCGGTGAGGAAACAATGTTGCTTTTAAAAGTTGATATGAACCATGACTAAGACCTTGTGCCGGCCCTGGAGCCAATACAAAGGGAGGTGGCCCGACTGACGCTGACTCGTGTCGCAGAGCCGTCCAAAAGCCACAGAGTTTGTTTAACGATTTTATTTTCAAGGGCTGCGCGTGATGTGAAAAGTTCAGCAGACGCCTGCCGACCTGCCAGGGGAGCAGTGTATGGCCAAGCTCAAATGAAGGACAACCATAGCTGATGTAGTGTGTGGTGATATAGGCAGGGAAAATATGCAGAGGGAGAGTTCAGGTTGGGACAGCACAAGCACCAAGGGCATGCTAATGCACTGTGCACTACTCTCAGTAACTCTTCAGTAATTCATTACTTTACCCTGTTACTAACCTTAAGAATCACTATATGCTGCCTAATCAAAAGCATATTGTACCATTTTATGTTAATTTGTAATAATTGTTATTGGGATAATAAATCACATGAATGATGAAAAATGTGAGTATCTATAAACAATGAGTATTATGACATGCCACGGGGGTTCTCAAAGTAGTTGCCAAGGATTCAGATCACATTCAAAATAAAGAATAATTTGATTTCTCAGTTATCCAGAACACTGGAAAAGATCACAATCAGCACCTATTGTTATCATGGCTTTTAGTTTACATTTATTTCTACATGTCAAGAGGAGGCAGTGCTTCAACTTAAATGGGAGTTTTTTAGGGGGTAAAATGCTGATTTAATGGGGTCAGTGGGCTAATTCAAATCAAAATTATGTTATGGCATACTTTGCCATGCTTATAAAACACTCTAAGTAACACTCTAAGAAATGGTGTTAGCAGTGCTTCTTGCATATCTGGGATCATTTGGGCGTTGTCAGGTGGAGATCAAATCATCAGCTTTATATGTCAGTCCTTCAACAATAATACCAAGTAGAAAGCCATCAAAGTGGAGACACAGACACTAGTTTCCACTTTATATGGAAGAACTCTGACTCTGACTTTTTGAGCTTTTGTCTTTTACTTTTCTGCACTAAATCTCCTACTACTGCACAAAACACCAAGGAAATTGAATTAGAAGTAAATGAGTAAATACATTTTGAAGTTTGATGTGTTGTTTTCTCCTGTACATAGAGAGAGAGTGTGTGTATTTTACACACCTTGCTGTTTCTGCATGTTGGTGAAGTCTTCAAACGTGAGGGTCCTCACAGGAGGTCTCCAGAAAGCATAGGTCTCCATGATCGCCTCCAGGCCAGTCCTGACAAAGACACATACAGAAAGAAATATTTCAGAATAGAATAAGAAAGGGAAAATGGGACAATAATGACATCTGCATGTGTGTGTTGACCAGATGACATAAACACAGAGAGACTGAGAGAGAGAGAGAGAGAGAGAGAGAGAGAGAGAGAGAGAGAGAGTTTGGTGGAGAGTGAGATGGAGAGAGGAAGATTTTATTGCGGTTTGTTTTTTATACCGCCACATGGTCAGGCTCTTGCTTATATCAATGATCTGCTAATGGCCCACGTGCCTGATCACTGCTTGAGCTCTTCTTGCAGCTGGGGTACTGCTAGCTGTTCCAAAATCTCGCCTTGAGTGGACCGGGACCCACAGCCGCTCGGCTCTCTGCCCAAAGAGCTTTAACAGGCATTGTTTGTTTGGATTATCTTTTTTATTTTGCACAATCTGGTTATGTATTTAATTATTTCTTTACTTATTTTTCTTTAACATTCTGTTTTCCTCGTTTAATTACTAGACTAATAACTAGAACCATTAAATCGGAGCAGGTTTTTAATGTGCACATTAATCTGGGTGACGTTTCATCTTTAATCTGTACACGGTTCTCCTTCCTGCTTGATTTACTTCACTGCACAACGCTCTGCCCTGTCCCAGGTAAACCAGCACCCGTCACTGCTCACCGTGTTATTTTAGGGCCACTAACTCCCAGGCCGTGGAAGCTCGTTAGTGCCCCATGCCAATAGGCCGGGCTGTCGCCATCACTGCACTCATTCATACAGTCACACTGCTGCGGGACCAAAGCCCAACAAACGAGATGTATCCCTCTGCTATAGGCCGTAAAACCAGGTCTCCACACACAACTGACGATACCACCATAACTTATAGCTGGGGTAAGGTCTTCATTAAGATGCTATAAAGAAAGTCAGAAAAAGTTAAATAAGTTGCTGCTTCATTTGAGGATTACCAGTGCAGGTCTGCCCTTTATATTAATTTTGAATTTCCCCTCAATGTGGATTTAGTTGATAATGTTCCAGAGAAAAAAAACACAGGCTGCATTCACACTGCAGTCATTCTACTGCTAAAATCCCCCAAAAAGTATGTCAGCTTTTTTGATGACTGTTAATGTTGCTCATATCCGATACTAATTTAAACTTGGTAATATTTAGGAGACTGGCCTGGCAGAGCAAAAAAAAAACAAAAGATGTCACACCTGTTTTAATGTTTGCAGCTTCTTGTTTCCAACACTTTTAGTTGCAGCTGCCTCCAACTTTTTTTGCATTTTGACTGAATTGACTTCCAGAAAGTCATCCTATTTTATTAAAGCATGATACATTTTAAATGTTCTCAGCCAAGATAAATAATTAAATTTTTGGTGTTCCAAAGGAATTGAACATGCAAATAGATATATATTTTTTTAATTAGTTAAAGACACAGATTGTACTGCCTCATCTACATATACAGTTTGGCTTCTAATAGTGGCGGTGCAACTGGGATCAAAAAGGTCAAAAATAAGAACTACAGTCAAAACAACGTGAGTTCAAAGTAACAGATTGAGAATTGGAATCTCAATCTGTTACTTACTCAAGTTTTTTTGACTGTAGTTCCTATTTTTGACCTTTTTGATCCCAGTTGCACCGCCATTCTTAGTAGCCAAAAGGCATTTTAAATTTGGACCAAGACACAAAGAATTTCCAAACATGCCAGATGTGTTGGCACCAGGCAATTGTGTATAAAAGTATTTATATACACGGTGAAAACAGTATTCAATACCCCAAACGTGTAGTTTTGTAAAATAAAGCATTATGGGAGCATTCAAATTAATTAAGCTGCAAATGCAGATCAGAAATGGAGCTCAGTGAGAGTTCTCTTTCCTACACTATTCATTTTTCCTTGGCTCTTGTCTGCTCACATTTCTTCTTGTTTCACACAATTATTCTATCAGTTTATAATTGGTTGACTTGGTTGATATTTGCTGGTGTACACGTGACATAAAAAAAGACTACTTGGATCCTAAGGGACATGGCAGCCACACATGGTAAACAACAGAAAAAAAACTAAGCATGAGAGTTGCAGAAAAGGGACAATAAAACACCCTTGGGAGGTAACTAAGCTGTAAATTACATGTTTTTCTATATGGCTTGCTCATATTTGAACCACGTGCAAGCAAAAGTGAGCATTCCTAAAAGACCACCCCTCTGGACACTGAAGAGTCTCATTTTTTCACAATGTTCACTCAGATTGAAGTACTGTGTGTGCCAGTTAGAGGCCACAGGATCAATTTGTTACAAAAGGAAGTGAAGTGACTCGCCCCCTTCCTCAATAAAATGAAAAAGCAATGTCGGTGTGAATGCACACAAATCAGATTAGCGTTTATTGAGCCCACAAGCTGCACCTGGATGCCAACATCCAACCACCACCCCCACTGAGACTCCATCTAAATCAATAATGATGTTAGTCAGAGGGCTTATGTGTTTCGTTGCTTTTTTTTATTATTAAATTCTAATTCTTTAAATGTCTCTTTTGATGTTTGATTTGCTCATACTTTTCTTAGCAGTTTATTCTTTGAGTGGTTTTCACCTACTTTGACACACACACACACACATACATACATATATATATATATATATATACATATATATATACATATATACATATATATATATACATATATATATATACATATATATATACATATATATATATATATATATATATATATATATATATATATATACACACACACACACACACACACACAGTATATAGTAGACTGTATATATACATATTTTCTTTTTTGAATGAAATGTGACAGATATATAAAACTTTATTATTATTATGGCTCATCCCAATATTTCAAGAAAGCTAAAATTAGATCTGAGCCACATGAAAGGGGAAAAAAGTAAACTTCTAGCTGTAATGTGCAAACAGTGTGCTGATTCGAAAATACAGTTACATTTTATGTTGTTAGTGACGTACAGTATATGACCAATTAAACCATAATTAGCAAAAGCAATAGTATGACGGTCAAGGGTCAGAGCTACTGCTCACTAACATATTCATGTTCAAAGGCTTTAGACACGAAGAGTGACTGAGAAAGACTTTTTAAGGTGACAGAAGCTCTCACTTTTAAAGAAACCAAATCATAAAAGAGATTTGAAGAGAGGAAATCACAAGCAGTATGTGAGGATAAATAAATTTTCTCTCCCTCCCAAAAAATTTCTCATTCCCCGTTATCTTTTCATCTGTAGCTTTTCTGCGATGAAATTCTAATGCCAGTTCATAAATCAAGCAGTCTATTGTTTGAAAACCAAAAAAAGATGTCTCAAATATCTGTGTGCCAATAATGCAGACCAGATGGAGGGGGCTGCTTTCATGTGCGGAGGGTCTGGTGGTTCCCCTCTCCTTCCTCCTCTCCTCCACAAATGTTATATATGATAATTCAGAGACTGAGAGAAAGAGAGAATGAGAGACAAATTAAGGGAGAGGAGAAAGAGACGGAGAAAGGGAGGAAAGGCGGAAGGAGAGGAAGAGAGTGAGGTGGAAACTCAGGTATGGAAGAAACAGCGAGGTCTTAACTAACCCAATCAAACATATTTAATAATTAAGCTATTATAATTAAGCAAGCACAAGCTTGCTCAAAAAGCTGTGATGATCACAAACATTTTTCATAATTGCCACAATGTTATCAGCCAATAGGAGTGCTCTCTTTGGATGACATCAGCACACCGGTAGTGATAACACAGCTGATGCAACAGCTGACAGAGCGAAGAAAGAGTCTGATAAGTCAGGTGTGTGTGTGCGTGTGTGTGTGTGTGTGTGTGTGTGTGTGTGTGTGTGTGTGTGTGTGTGTGTGTGTGTGTGTGTGTGTGTGTGTGCTGCTTCCTGTCTTTGTGATGATTGAGTAACAGGAAGAAGAGGGCTAAGATATAAAATGGATCTTACAGAAACCTGTGTAATTTGGTTAAGACGTCTAGACGTCTAGGGCTAAATTTAGTTGAAAATGCATATTTTAGACAGTTACACTATTGTTTCAACAAGATTTTTATGGGTTTATTTCAGTCTGCAGCAGCTCCAGAATATGTGTTGAAATATTTATTTTTATAGTTTTATGTAACTAGACGTAAAAAAAAAAAATGTTTTTACCTTGAAGGGAGGGATAATGGATCCATGAACAGCTCACTGTACATGTTGCAGACACATAAAATATAATGATTATATTCTTTAACCAGGAAGGGATGTGTGTGTCAACAGTACAAATTCAACAGAGCCTTCTCGTCAGGTGACAAAGTTGGCTAATAATTTACAGTTAAAATTAAAGGCGGATGCATACTTGTATGTTAGCAGTGTAGCAATGGTACGTAGCTACATCATATGTCAGAGCTGACCGGCACATTGACAAAAATGTAAATACAAACTGGAGACCACATTGAGATAATAACTGATAGGTCAGTGTGGGCTGCTTGTATTTGTCTTTGATGCTGCTAAAGATGACAATGTACAATGCATCTGTTATGTGATGTGGAGGTAAAACAACAATCAAAGGGTGAAATGTGACAGTGATCTGACAAATTCATTCCTACTTCCGGTTTCTACATTTTCATGCATCAACAGTGTTATTTGCATTTTGAGCCTTTGTGCACATTTCATGAGTTGAACAAGACAAAGATAGAAGTAAGGTGTACCAACGACTCTGTCTGTCTGTGTTGCAGCTCTGAAGAGTTCCTCTCTTGGCAACAGACAAAACAGCTGTTTTTATATGGAGCAGCATATGGTACTAAGTGCTATCTTCAGACCATTATTTCCATATTAAAGTCACACATATAAAATATCATAGACTTTTTGTGGGATAGTTTGAAACTGGCTGCTCAGTTGGTGAATGGATGCTGTGAAAGCATACCTGTTTCTCCCAGAGTCCCTGAAGCCTTTGGCAAACGGGTTGCGGTCGATCTTTAGTCTGGTGATCTGCAGACAACAAGAACATGGAGAGGAGATGTTTGTGATTATTGCAGCTTAAAATGAATTTGTGTTTGACACCTTTTCCATTCAAGTCAAATATGCCAACATTTCTGTGCTATTTCACAATAATAAATAGAATATTAATAAATAGAAAAAAGCAAAAATGGTTGCATTTTGGTCATTTTGATAAAAGCTCCACCTGAGGGGACAAGTTCTAGGGAGACCATGCCCTCCTCTATGTATTTTAAAAGTTGAGATAATGTAGAAATCTTTGTTTGGACTGACACTCTTTATTTATTTTACTTTGGCTTTTAAAATGTTCTTCTGATATTTGATCATATTTACACAGAAAGTTGTGGTGAAACATTCTCCAAATCAACCATTTTTGCAGGCAAAGTTGCAGGGATTTAAAAAAAAGAAAGCAAGATGATGCAAATTTTGATTCAATTCCTGAGATTGCAAAATAACAAAAAATAAAATAAAATGTAAAATAAAACAAGAGCTACTTACCTGTTGGTTCTGGTAGGCAGTGACGGTGGTGAATACGGTCTCAGGGAAGCTGAAGGTCTTGACTCCCTCCCCGCTGGGCACTGGCTTGTTTTGAGACAGTTCGCTGCTGAAATCCTTCCTGATGACATGAACGCGAGGCTGATACTTGTGCATGGAGTGGAGGATGATCTGAAAATGTGAAAGGAAAGAAGGTAAAGCACAACTAACATTGTAATACAAATATTTCTGGCACAAATGATGACGGGCCTCTTCCAAATAGAGAACATTTTGCATTTGACATTTGTCATTCCTGTCTTTAATCCTTTTCAAGATGTAGCCTCAAGACATCACATTCTCCATTTTAATAAATCTGTTTTTGCTTGTAACACATACAAAATAACCAGAGACAACATATGATGTGTAGTTTTTAATTTTTCTTTAAAGTATCAAAGTTAAGTGTAAAAAAGAACTTTTCAACATGTTTCGGGATTCGGTGTGTAGTTGTGAGGGATTAGGGGCTAGGGAGGAAATTAGCGGTAGTGGAATATCACAAATGTGCAAGTGTGACGTGTGCCTCTAAACTTTCCAAAACACAAAACTTTAAGTCTCGGCCTCGCCAATGTTCTTCTCTGCAAACACAATAGATGCAAGTCCTTTATAACATCAATTAGCACGACTGCTCCTCTATCAAGGCTACGTGACATTAAGAGGAAACCGAGTTCACACTGCGATGACGCTCGCCGGAGGGCTGAGGATTATTTCACAGCGGAGCAGAGGCGTCAGACGGCGTCAGACGGCGTCGGCCCCAGCCTCGCCTTGGGGCCTCGGTCTGCTCTTGATTAATCTGAGAGTGAGAAAATCTACACAGAGCCAAACACCCTCGACCCCCCACCCCCTCACCCACCCAACTCTGCTACAACAGAGGGGGTCATTTCAAACCAGGGCTGTGAGGGGGAATGGTTCTGCATATCAGAGACGCTACATTTAATGTTCCAGACCTCAAATAGGTTGCTGCATAGATGCTAATGCTAATAATCTACAATCCTCATTTTTGTCTTTTTCTTTGTATGTGAGCTAAAAATTGTGTTTTTCAAAGGAAATGAATGTCTTCAGGCTACAGTTTTACAAGAAAGAGAAGAAATACTTTCAAATGGTGTGGGTTGTTTTCCTGCAGCTGTTCTTTCAATTGGTAAAACTGTATTTTTTTAAATGGAAATTACAGAATTAAAGTAGCCCATTAGAAGTAAATGTCTTTATGTCCTTTGCACCATGATGATTTTATTATTATGTGCAAATAATGGGAAGCACAATGTTTAGAGGATACAGATTTGTATTGCTGTAGCCATAAGTGCTCAAGCAACATCCAGTTATTTTTTCTATTTATTTTAATCTTTTGCTGCTAAGAGGAAAAGTCCAACACCTCACTTCCTGTGTATCAGTTGACCTTTTCCACAAAAGAGCTAAAAGGCAAAAGGCACTTAAAATGAAAATATAAAAGCTTTCATGAAGTGGATAATCACGGTCGTATTTTAGCAATAGAGATTTCAAAATACACACACACACACACACACACACACACACTCAGAAACACAGTTGCTTTTTGGCCCAGAGCAGCCATGCTTCTCGTCGTCAGTCCGCCTGAGGTCATGTAAAGTCAAAGCGGAACTCAGAACAAACGACTCAGAGTGCAGCCAGAGGACATCAGCTGACCGTTGTTCACGCTCAAATACAATTAGGCTAAATAAGTGATTTTTTCATTTTCATGGTAGCTAATGATGTCTTTTTAACCCCTTTGAAATTCCTCCGAACATTCACACCCAAGAGACACCAACACATCCCGCATGAAACAGATCAAATCAAATCACATTTTGTTTATGAAGCACATTTTACATGACAGTGTGGCTGAAATGGATTTTCAAACACAGTTAAAAACACTTTAAGGACCATGACAATTCAACAATCAAAGCAACATCATTATTTCATCTGTGAAATCGTGTTACAGCCAAGAACAAGGAGGACTCTCACCAGTGGTACTGACTGCATGTGAGCAGGGCTAAAACATGTCACATATAATACTGCTGTCATGTGAAAAAATTGCATCTCTGAAAGGTCAGATTGAAGAAAAACAGAAAAAAATGTTCAAAGCAGACTTTGTAGAAAATTGATCTCACAAAACAGCATTGAGACATTACAATGCAATGGATCATTAACAACAAAGCAACTATGTTTTGGCCAGTCCAGCCTGCTTCAGCGTTTTATTAGGTTTTCCCATAGACCAGTGGGGACAGACAGGAAATAGGCGACAGACAAGAGTGACGGCTTGAGGCGGATCTGGACCCACGAGGAAGAAGCCCAAGGCTAACGAGTCCAGCCAGCCACCGAGGCGTCCCAAAAACTTGTGCTGTTGGTTTTACAGTACTGTTTGATGCCCTCAGTGTACAAATGACATAAAGCTGCTTGAATGTTTTTCAGTTGATGTATGAAAGAGAACACAAAGTCACAGATGTTGCCTAAAGCGACTGCATTTTGACTTTTCCCTTTAAATTCAGTGCCACATTGGTAAAATACTCTATATATGAGAAATATCATGAACTTTACGTACGTATTATTCAAATGCAGAACTATTACCACAATGGAATATTTTACTTTTTTATATAGATGTTGGCTGCTATTATCTGGCTAACCAATATGTGTCTTCCATTCAGCTGTGTTGTGTTTTTATCAATGTTGATTTTAAATTGTCCCGTGTGGAAATAAAGTGCTTTTTTAAACATGAAATACAATTCCACCGTTAATCCACAAAGTGTCATATCTTTTAAACTTGATTTGTATGTCAAATTTGAATCTGCAAAGGAACTACTTTAATTTCTTCTGGATTGTTATGGAGTAGAAGTTTAAAGTAAATTGAAATAATTAAAGGCCCTAAACCACTTGTGGTCCTACATAAACATACAATTATCCGGCAAATTTAGAACAGTTTTATTGGTCCATGCACTTGAGAGATTTCTGTTTTGTGTGTGTCGCCATCATGCACCAATCAAGATTGATTTACTCCCTAAAGATATTTTTCTAACTTTACATTTGAATGTTGCTTATTTAGTCATGACTATTTAATGTTATAGAAAAAAATATTTCTGCCTGTGCTTCTTTTTGGGGCTTCGTTGAGCGCAAGTACCACTTTCTCTGCTTTTTTTGTACACCAAATGAGAAAGCAAAGACACAATAGCTTGCTTACTGACAAACTATTGAAATAACAAAGGATTTTATGTTGTAAAATGCAGTCAATGGTTAAACCTGCAAACCTCATCTCACAATCACAAACTAGTGGAGGCCCCATTTATCAGATGTGCCGTCTCAGACATAATAAATATTGTTTTTTCTCCTAGACTCTGCTTCTGTTCTGCGCCGTGACGTCTGATGATTCACGACATGTATGGTGTCTGTTTCCGATGAAGCAGACATTTCACGACACCACAAGTCAGGAGGATGAGTGAGAAGTGGTGAGGTTTCCCACACAGGGAGCCCCGAAGTTAATTTCCTTTGGCCTCTAAAACCCCCTCCAGGGAAACAAAAGCCCTTAAATGGAGCAGCAGGAAAGGAAAGACAACCTCCCCTCACCCTGCATGTGAATCCTCGCCCACTAACAATCCATATGGTATTACATTTGTCACCACTGAGCTGATGGGATCATCTGCAGAGCTGTGACAGAGCAGCCCCCCACGCAGCTCTCTACGTTAAACTGGCCGCCGCCATTTTGTCAATGCACTGGAAACATCACTAGACAGCTTTTCTAATCATCTGGCATCTCAGCACTAATGCCAGCTCTGGGAGGAAAATTGATTTGCAACAGTTCCTCGTGCTCTTTTCAGCAGTATCTGCAGATATTAAATCCTCTAAAATAGCTTGACATTCATGACAGGTGGCATTGTGCCATCTTCCACTGTGTCAACATTCAAGAAAGAGCTGAGACACTCTTGCATTTGCTATTAAATCAATTTGCTGTAATTTCCACAAAAGACTGAATTAGACCGAAATCTCTGAGTAACTTGATGTAAAATGATACAAAGGGAGCTTTGAGTTATGAAGTTCAAGTTCACTCAAAGTTGCCATTTTTCAGACTTGTATGGTCTTTAAATAGTATATACTTTACAGAAGTTTAGTGTTATTCTTTAAAACAGCCATTTGAGGAGAAATATTTAGTGACGCTGAAGTGCAGCACATTGTGTTCTCATTATCAACACAAAACTACATCATAGCTTAAATGAAGTCTAATTAGAGTTGGTGATAAAAAAAAAATAATTAATGAGACATTGAGCTAAAATGTGTTTAGCTCTTGTCTTTAAGCTACGTTAATCAATTTCTGGCCACTAGGCGGCAAACTAACATCAAACCAAGCAGACAGCCAGCATTTCATTGGGCTTTTAAGGTTGTTATTACTAACGTGTGTGCAAACAGTTACATCCTTCCGACATTAGGTAACGCAACTTTAGTGTCCATTTGGAGTTGTGTTTCTTCCCCCCAAATTAATTCAAGCTCAATATGCATTATTCTTTTTTGGTCCGATTTCCACCAACTTGTGAGAATAGTAACTCAGCCTTTAGCTTAGCTACCCACACATGATAGGCGGAAAAACATTTTGCACCGGCTGTTTTGTAATTTCCTATGTGGAGAGCGTTGATGCCCAACTACTGCGCTACCCCTCGGATTTGTTGCTTGCGGTCAAAGTTAAAAATATTTAAACTTTGACCTTTTGAAAGCACAACCAATGAGATAACAGCAAGTTAGGAAATAGCTTCCTTGCCATCCTTGATGATGAATACCTGCGCTGTGCCTTGCTCTCTGGCATTGCTCTCTGTGCATTGCTCTACCTAGAGCAAATCACCTATCATGTGTAGGCGGCTTCAGACACTAGTCACGCAATGACTTTACAGAGGGTTTATCAGAGCGTTTGTGCTGGTGACAGTTTACAGTATGGGTTGCAGTGCTGCTGCACAAATTACTGTTATTTTACAGTTTTGTCATTTTTATCAAATTTATTTTAACATTTAGCTAAGTATTTTCTCAGCTTTAATTGTAGGTTTAAACATAAGGAGCCAATCAAAGTTAATAATCAAAAGCTAAAACAGTTTTCTTCAACCTAATATTTCCTCTTTCCCATTTCTAACTATAGAGAAAAGCTCAAATAAGGGACTCACTTTAGCTTGCTGCCAACTTGCTGATTATACATAAGGACGACAGTAAATCAAACAAATTGTGGTCTAACTTGTTGCATTACAGTTAAATATTTCACCTATGAAACCCACATTACACATTTAGTGCAGCCAAGAACCAATAAGAGACTTACTTTAGCTCACCACCTCTGTTACTGACTGGCTTCAGGCAAGGCAGTAAATCAGGCAGATTGTGGTCAGACTTTAACTTTAGCTCAGTAGTGTGGCTGCTGGAGCGTACTACAAATCAAATTCAATCATTAAGTGCCGTATATGAAACCGTTTCATTACAAAATGCTCTACAGAGCCATGGAGGAAATTAATATTATATAATAAAACAAGGGCACAGGTTCAAATCCCAGACCTCTAATGTCTCTCCACGCTAATCCACAAACCTAATAATATTCAGTCAGGGTGGACTGTCTTCAAAAAGAAAGTGTGGGAGGGCAGAATGTGGCAGAGCAGAGTGTCATGTATTGCAGAAAATCAGTCTCATGGCTCCGTGACTCATGAAAGCATGAAGTCCGTGAAGTACCGTGTCAACTTTCCTTTCAAGCAAACGCATCAAAAACATTTCAATCCAAAAAACTGCCTTGCAGCAACAGTGCATTCATTTCTGTAAGCACCGTGGAGGGACATTAAGTATAAAGGACAAAAATAGAGCTAATATATTGCAGCTTGAACATTTTAACCCAAAGCATTTCAACTGCAATAGCATCTTTGTTACAGCATTCAATGCATAGTCACTCATTTCTTTTAACATACTGTCCGGATTTGTCTGAGTGTGCAAACATTTTTGAAAATGTGTTCAATTTAAATGATTTGTGAGCTGCTTAAAACCCCACAATCATTTAAACATGAAATATTGAACTACATTAACCTCTTTAAAAATATCCTTTTGTCTCACTGTATGTTTTCTTTGGATCGTGTGGGCAATATCAGAATTAAGAGTGCATGCAGAGGAAGGTAAGTATAAAATATGATGATCCAAAGATTTTGACTTATTTATTTGTTGCTGTTAATATGTGGATCCACAATGTTAAAACATGCCTTACACAATTATTTAAGCTGCAATACAAAAAGTGTAACTAAATACTTTGGTTGAGTCAGTCAACTCCTGTGTCCTTTGAAGCAATGGGTAATTTATCACTTTTGTTCTCCTGTCATTGAAAGTCTCATATTTCTTATTAATTTGGAGGTCTTTTTGGGATGCTCTAAATGTCTAAATGCGGTCTTGAGACATAAAGACTAGTCTCGTATTGACAGACCTTCCTCCACAGTGCTGCGGAGGAGGGTCTGCCGAGTCCCTACAGCATTCTGGGATGGGAGAAAAACGTGCACCGGTTTATTGGCATTTCTTTGAAACAAAAATAATCTTCTTGGGCGGTGCGAAGCGCCGAACGGAGCCCCTGGGCTGCTTCAAAATAGTCTCGGGAAGGAACATGTGTTTGGATGGAACATGTGTACGTTCAAAGGCTGTTTTAGTCGTGCAACAGAAAACTCAGATTGAACAGATAGTCTAGCTAGCTGTCTGGATTTACCCTGCAGAGATCTGAGGAGCAGTTAACCATAGTCCTCAGAAATCAACCAGAGTTTAAAATGCCAACACAAAGGAAGCGGAAGGTGACGGACATTCAGCCGAAATGAAAGACATTCGGCATAACTTCCAACGGCACTTGAACAATCCCGGAAGTGGAACGTCGTGGACATAGACTATATCAAGACACAAAGATGCCGTTACAAAATGTTTACAGCATTTAGTAAAAGCATTCAGCAGCGAAGTGGGACAAATAAAAAGAAGAGGTCCCTTACGTGTCCCTGGTCGTCCAGCTCATTGTTGGTGAGTTTGAGCTTGTCGAAACTGACCACCTGCCTCATCCAGGTGTCTCCTGAGGCCAGAGAGTCTGGGTGGATGTAGGCCCGTGGAGGCACAGGGGAGTCAGCGTTTCCTGCCACCATCCACTTGGAGCTGTGGTACACATACCTGGAAGACAAGATGGGGAAACAGGCTTCAGCACCAACACTCCAGCTGCAACAAGAATCCAGCAACTGAAGAGAAATAACTCAATTTATTTGATTCTCAACAGAAAAAAGTAGATGTTCAGTATCTGGGACCATGCACGACAAAACGTTTAAACCTATGAGTATATTAAAATATAAACATGAATGTATGAATGAATTGTGCTTTATGTTGTGACATCTCTTCTTTTCAGATACAGATAAGACGCTAAAGGAGACTTTTAGCATCAATAACAACAACAAAGCCACCTGACCAAGCAAATGGGAGTGAGAATGTGTTGAAATAAGGTATTTCACAAATTGCGGGACGGTGAGACTGTGAGAGCTGTGTGGAGGCAATCCCAGCCTACTGTTTGTTTCAGTATTTCAAGTACAGCGCCTCTAATGTTAGGGTAAAAAAGTTTTACTTTTCTTTTGCAGGAAGATCGATGCAACTGTCTTTGACATTCCCAATATGTTGGAGTGTGCTTTCTTGAATTGTAAAACTCATTTGAATCTCTGAGGTTGCTTCAGGGTTGAACACGGGTTAGTATGAAAGCTGTTCCGCTAAAAAACTAACTCAAAACACTCAGCCGCATTGCCACAACAACCAGCTTTAAGAACTCATCTCGTGTATCTTCACTGTGCTTGAAATTTCAACATAACTATTATGCAGTCACACACACAGCTGCATAGTTTCAATTAAGCAAAGCCATAATATTTGATGATATTGTGTGTGAGTATGGGGCGTCCCGCCCATTAAACAGCAGGGAGAGAGAAGAAAGGAATTGAGAGACAGGGAGAGAGAGAGGGAGAGAGAGAGAGAGAGAGTGCGATTGACTTTTACTGTCAAGTCCGCAAACCACCAGTCAACACTGAAAGCACTGTTTAAAAACTAGAACAAAGGAAAAGACAATAGGAAAAGGAAAAGAAAGGATGGAAGGAGTGACTAAAAATGCAAAAAAGGATAAAACAAAGAAGAAAAGAAAGAAATGCATGGAGAGGAGAAGTGCAGCAACACAAAGGAAGTCAGACAGAGTCATCAAGAGGCATAAAGAAAGAAAAAAATAAGTGAGATAAAGTCAATGGAAATATTCTTAAAAGAAAGGTAGGGTGGGAGAGAGAGATACACAGAACAGGAGAGCGAGGTTGAGAGTAAGTGGAGGAGAGTGAGTGTGAAGCACAGCTGTTTGCCTTTAGTTCTGGCCCCGCGCTGCGTTGAAAGTGTTTTATCTGCAGCGTGTCTGCCAATGTCATCACTCACTGCTGAAACATGGACAAAACTCTTATTTGGTCCTTTTGTCATGGCCTCGAAGGGCTGCACCACCCTGTCACACACACACACACACACACACACACACACACACACACACACACACACACACACACACACACACACACACACACACACACACACACACACACACACACACACACACACACACACACAACGTGCATTCAAACACAAACAAAACACATAGCTCACACATACACAGGCTATTTAAAAAGCCTCTGGGGCGTTTCCAGGGATATTGTCAAAAGCACCCTCTTACCGCCAAATTGGAGGTATATTTAGTTATACTGTATGTGACTGAGCAGCTTCATATGTTTCTACCTTACATTTATTATCAAATATCCCTGATTAGACTGATTAAACTTTATTAGAAATTGTCCATTAGGTGTTCAAGTCAGCCGAACCCGAAAACCCATCAAATAATCAAGTCTCATGATCACACGTTCTACTTATTTGTCTAGTCAATAATGATAATAATAATAATAATAATAATAATAACAACAGTCTATTGGTTTTATAGAGCCCTTTTCAAAGTCCTCAAAGACGCTTTACACAGGCTACAACTACAAATGAGCAGTAAAGATATAAATAAAGCCAATAAGCGTAAGAGGGCCATTTATTGAATGCTGGCAGTATGGGGGTATTTTTGATGTGGTTAGGGAGTGGGTTCCACTGAGAGGGGGCGGCGACTAAGAAAACGCCCCCGTCAGTTACACGGCGCTTGGTCCTGAAGATTTGAATCAGCCACCCGAAGGTGATTTAAATTGCCATGGGTCGGTACAAACCTTAGATTTAGTCTGACAGAACACAAAAAGACATGATACTCTAGACACATGAGATACACATGCTCCATTAGTAAACACTCAGCTGTTTATAATTATGATTTTGGCATCTATAAAAAGGCAACACATTGCATTGTGGGATTTAATGTTTTCATCCATCCACCTTCACCTAATTTTACTATTGAGAGCTTTATTCATATATAGTACATAGTGTACTCTCTGTGTGCTTTGTTGCCACAGAAACAATAAACAACTCTCATGGAGAAGTATTATACTCCTAAAGAGGTTTTGAATGTTGGACTAGTTAAAACCCAATCAAATTTAATCTGTTTTTTTTTAAAGTGGTTTGGACTTTGTACACCAGAAACAAACTGTAGGCTGCATCTGCAAAGGGTCTTTGTTAATAACCTAATGTCAAAGGCTCTCTACAACCACACAACCACAGTATATTTCCCGTTCCCTGTCCCGTTTGTTATAAGTAGTCAACACAGGAAACCAGTTTTCACCAGACTTCCATGATTGAGCAAGAAGTCTTCAGATGTCTTATTGTTTTGTTATTTGTGCAAATAAAGAATAAAACTAAACAACTCAACAGCCCTTATTGGAATATATATCTGCTGTCTCAACTAAGCCCCATTTGACATGGTTTTTCTGCGTTTTCCACAAGTCATGGTGTGGCTGTTACTGAGACATGTCTTTCTGTAGCTCTGTTTGCTCTTCGTTTGTCCAGTAAGACATATAAGCTGCTGTTGGTCATGCTGAGATTATTTCAAAGCGACCTGGAAATGAGAAACACACACTTCCTGTGTGTGAGGAAAGAGCGTCCACGCAGTGAGTGTTAAGTTATAGGAACAGGTTAGCTCAGCTAACATATCTTGATATCAAAGTCTACTCTCAAGGGGGTTTGAAATCTGTGCTTAGGATAAGTAAAAACTCCGCCCATAAAGTCCTGTTACTAACGTGGTATATAACTTAAAACATAAAGATGTAAAATAGGCATTTATTAACATCAAAATGTCTTATCTTTCTATTAAATGGTGACATACAAGGCAATGAACCACAAAAACCAAAAAGAACACTTAAACTACCTGCTTGTTTTACTACATCTAATACCAAGCACACACCTCTACATCTGACTTTTGACCTTAACACACACACACACACACACACACACACACACACACACACACACACACACACACACACATACACAAGGCAAGGGTGCCAGGCGTTTCTGTAATTTCCTGTTTGGAGTACTGTTTAGGGTTTTGCTCAGCGTAGCAGGGAAAGTGTTAAAGAAGGAGGAAACTTTAGCCCCAAACAGGACTGGAAATTTGATTAGTCCCCCTGCTTTCATCTTTCATAAATCTGCCATCTGGTATCGGCACGATCAATAAAGACTGGACTTTATGTGACACTCTTACTGGACAGATGGGGGAAGGTGGGGGGTCCTTTCCCTTCTCAGCCAACACCAAACTACACAGCTGACAAAAGCAAACTGCAATGCACACACTCTGAGTCTCTCCTTCTTTCTCAAACATACACACTATTACACCGACCGGGACAAACACACAGAAACACACCAATCAAAAAGTAAAAACAGGTTGTCAATATGTGTGTGAGTGTGTGTTTGTGTATTCTCAGCTCATCACAGGTATACTGTCACATGGACAGCCATGCACATAAAAAAAAACATACACACATACACAAACACACACACACACGCGTCAAACCCAGGCTGTATATTGGGTTACTGTACTGACAGAGTAAATATTGCTATTGAATTACCATTCAGGGTTGACTGGTGTGTAAGTTCTGAGTTTGTAAATGAAGACTAACATCTTTATGTGAGCATGTTTGTGTGTGTGTGTGTGTGTGTGTGTGTGTGTGTGTGTGTGTGTGTGTGTGTGTGTGTGTGTGTGTGTGTGTGTGTTGAAGCAGCACTGAAACATGCTCTGACACACAGTTGAAAGAATGAGGTATGTTTGAGGAGCCAGATTCAGCAGCTTGAGAGCTCGGAGTGACCCGAACGACTGTCCACATAAAAGCGTTGTAATATATGGAGATTTAATGAGCTTGGTACCAATGAGACGTTCCTAAAGAGAGGCAGGGAGCCCGAGTCAAGCAACTAGATTCCAATAAAGACCATATTTCCAGACCCTCAAACTCCCCAGGCCTGTGAGACACACCAGTGACAGCTCCCAGCTCAGTTTGCAAAGGACTGTGGTAAATTCCCCAGCCAGGAAGAAAATCCTATTTAATTTTACAAGATCCTTTGGCCTCTAAAAGTCCTACATGATGTCTTGGTTCGCTGGTGGGAGAGTGGGAGAGGCGGCAGGGCAGAACGCCTGCTACGCTCTGGTGGAAAACTTTTCATTAATAAACAACGATACATAAAATGTAGGCTCAAACCCAAATGCACACATTGCAGAAGTTACTTTATTTATGTTCATTGTTTGTTTTTATGCAGACAGACCAGTTTTCTTTTGTCAGAAATAAATCTGACTTGACATGAGGGAGAATAGGACTCTGTTTCCTTCTGAGATGACAGGGTTTTGTTTTGCAAAGACAGAGGGGTGTATCTGTGGCATGCTCAGCCATTAATCAAATATTCACTGTTGCATAGCAATGCATGAAAACAAAACTAACTCCGTGTAAACATGTTTTATGTCATTGGACTTTCTGCTTTAAAATATGCTCACCAGCTGCAAAGAAAGGCCTTTAAAACACTGCTGGTATATTTGATACACTACTGAGAACACACACTATTCAACTGAACCTGATAAACAACTGTATTTAAAGGTCCCATGACATGGGCTTTCATTTTCTCAAAGGCAGAGCAGGATATCCAGGGCTTACACCTACCGCCATTTCTAGCCACTGGTGGACCATAGGCAGGCTGGAACAACACATATTAATGTTAAAAACTTCATAAAGTGAAAATTTTCTTGCCATGGGATCTTTAAAGACATGTCTCTAATCTTAGGTCTCATAAAGTGAATTATTGTCAAGATTAAACTTGTTTGCATTTACACGGAGTAAAGTGTAAAGATGGACTGTTGCAGGCTTGCAATACACATACTACGCGAACGAGTGATGGCGCCCTCCTGACAGCAAGAAAAAGGACTCCTTTGTTTGTTGTATTTGACTGGACAACATAAAAAGTCTCAAGAAGAAAATGGTGTTTGTGACTGCTTAAGGACCAAGAATGGAAAGTACAGCACATTTTAGTCAAGTTGTCAACCTTTTTTGGGTGCATGCGGACTGTGCTCACTACAAGCGCACTGACTGTGCATGTACAAGATGTACTCTTCAGGATAAGTATTTATCTTCACTCGAGTGTCTGCGTGTAAAAGTCACCAGACGACACCATGTTCTGAACATAGCCATACTGACAAATAGAGAGAGAGTTGTGCAGAGCTGATAGTCTTAATTAGCTTTGTAGCAATTAATTTGGCAATGGCTTGAATGTAACGGACGTTCATTAACATCAAAAAGTTACGCACTAAAGCTTAAATAATATAGTACAATGTCAGCCTTATCCTTTCAGGTTAATACTTCCCAGCTTTTCTAAATGAGGTTCATCTGTCTGCTTCACTGTTCCATGGTGGTCTAAATGCTGTTTCGCAACCATTCAATTCAAATATCAGCACAAAAAACTCCTGGCAGCTTTAATACAAAAACAGCAGCATCAGCTTTTAGAAGCTCTTTACTGCTCAAATTCTATTTTAAATGCAATGAGGCAGCCCTGGGTTATTTGCCACATTATCACTTCATCACACAGGAACAGCCTGTATCTGCATCAGCATTTATAAAATCGAAAGGCAACCGCTGGACACGCAGGTAAACTTTTAACCTATTTCTCTCATAACAATCTTCATCATCTCACTTCCTCATTTCTGTCAATAGTCAAAAATAAATACCTTTAAAAAATTATATTGAACCATAAAAGTAACCATATACAACGTCCACAGTCAACCGTAACAGCAGCAGGTATACATGCACCATCGCAAATCCTTTTTCCATCTCAACATCTTTTTTTCCCATTTCCGTCATTAGACCTGAATGTTGAGAGTTATCCTATTTGCAGCCTCTGGCTCTGCTGCTCTGCCAGTGGGATGATGAATACATTTCAATCTCCTCTCTCTGGCTCTGAATTCTGGGACTTGTACTGTGCGCCAGGATATCAGTCTTATTACATATCCAGAGAGATCCATCATATACAAGCCCTCCTCCAGCACATGCACACTTCAATCACTCTTGCTTCATTTCACTCATGCAAATGATGGGGAGTAACTACTTTCTCTGTGTTGCCAAGAAGTAGAAGAAGAAGAAGAAGAAGAAGAAGAAGAAGAAGAAGAAGAAGAAGAAGAAGAAGAAGAAGAAGAAGAAGAAGAAGAAGACAGAAACAACTCTCGTAGCAGTTATTAGAAATCTGAAAAATGAAGCTGTTTTGTTCAGTCCAAATCCTGTTACGTTTGACTCTAATGCTCTAACATGAGAAATGGCATGAACAATGAGAAAATCCAACAAGGTCAAAATGTTTATGCTCGGACTGACTTTTGAGAATCCTCCAGGAAAAAAAGCTCCAGCTGTAGCAGCGGCAGAAGTGGGGGCTCGCTCATGCATTTGCAGATACGATTGTGCGTGTGCATATTATGTACAGCTGTGCATTTATTAAACTTTCTGGGGAATCAGGTGGCCGAGAGCTTTTCAAAGCAGCGTCTTTGAAAAGTGTCTTCTTTTGTGTCTACTAAGAAAAAAATGCCATTACTCAGCGTTTTGTCAACAGTTTAATTCCTGTCACGGCTAAGAAGCATCTGAAACAACATTTAGACCATCACGGAACATTAAAGTCCCCAATGAAACCCAAAAGAATCAACTGATTTTGGTTTAGCAGGTGTTTGGTGGAGAAACTCTAGGATACATTTATGCATTTGGAAGGGCAGTAAAATGGCGAGGAACATAAATACAATGTAACAATGTACAAAGCAAAGACAGTAATGTCTCTCTGTTCTGGACGACAACAACCAGCTGATGTCTGGTATGTCAGCACAGGCATTCACTTCCATTTGTGTTTTTGTGTAAAAGGAAGGTTTTTGTGAAAGTCCCGCACACTGTCCATTACACCTTGCAAATCATTTATTTCACAATGTTGCGGTCACACAGACTCATACACACTCAGGTGAATTTAATAAAGTATTTGCAAGGCATAATGGACAGTGTGCGGGACTTCTTTAACAAATATTGCTGGTAACCCTTGCTTTTTCCGACAATACCAGCCCCTGAAAAGAGATGTGCAAAAGTGCTTTTGAATCGAATTGTGTAAGGAAGGTACCTGTATCTCTTGTTGTCCACCGGCACGATGTCCATGGCGATGTAATACTGCTGATGAGGATCCAGACCGGCTATCTTCACTCGCATGGCTGGAAACATCCTCCTGAAGGAGAAAAAGCAACATGCAGTGATCAATGTGATGGAGTGATTCTCATGTTTCTGTCTCATTCTTTCTGTTGTGTTCAGAATGAAAAGAAATGAACATTTACAAGAAAGTCACTCTGAAACAAACCAATGTGCCAAAAAATAACTGAAACCCGACCAGTGATATCAGCAGCTGTTTGTTAGCAGCCCAAAGAAACTAACACAGTTAGTTACAGTAGTGGTGTTAAATTATTCATTTAGGAGAATTAAAAAAAACATGAACATACAAAATCAAGTCATGTTAAAAGTCTGATTTCATGTCTGTTTTCTGCAGCTGTGGTTGAGGAGGAACCTGAGGTTGACATCTTCCTACTCAGCTGTGTCTTCTTGTTTACAATAAGAGTTTTGATAAAAACAAACAAATGCTGAGACATACTGAGAGGTTCAGGGGCAAAAATAATTACTGATCTGAGAGTGAGAGAAAAAGGTATATTCAGTACTTATTTTAGGTCAAAACAAGTACACAGTACATATGTATTCCATTAAAACATCTCAATTAATTCAACATTGCAAGTGTACCAATTATAAATACCTTCATACTGTGGGCCTTTTGATAACAGGTCACCCTATTAAAAAGGCACTAATCTCCCCCCCCCCCAAAAAAAAACAACACACAAGTGTTACAACTTGATAATAGCAGCAGCACCATCAATATAAAAAAATGCTGCTACACAATGCAGATCCATCACTCTGAGCGCTCCTGATCATTACTACGATTTATTAATTATCATAAATGTTATGTCAATGCAATAAAGATTTAATGTGAGCATGCAAGTTACACAATACACTGTTACATAATCATGCTGGATTAACTGGTCAATAACACAATTGCTGATGATGAATACACTGGATTATAGGATATACTCTATACAGTATATCAAGTCAATGGAATGCTCCGTGATTATGTGCACAGTAATGTTTGTGCAGCACTGAGTAAACCTATCAAAAACATGCAGACAGGCAGTTGATAAAGCAGTTATCTATGTAAATGAAAAAAATATAATATTTACAACATTGTGGGAATTCTTATTTTTAGGTGCATTTCAATGATTCCATGATTTGTTTTGCAGGTGGTTTTCGTGTTGACTGGTCCTGATTGGCTGCTTTGACTGAAGATGTACTGCAAATCCATCCAATCAGTTTGTAGCTTCTAAAACAGAAAGTCTCCCCTGCAGCTTGTTGGTCAATCAAAGTTCAGTATTTATTTAGCTTAATAAAATAAAATGTATTTCAAAAGTATCCAGAACATCTATACCCTTCATCTGATCTCTTTTATTTTGCATGGATATATAAAAATATATAATCACATGTTTATTTGAGTAAAAAAAATCTTTACAGCCTTGCAGTTCCTGATTGTCCATGATTTTCATTATTTTAGTGAAGAGAAATATAACAATATTATTAATAATACACTTTGGCAGTGCCCAGGAGGTGAACTGCCACCTCTCCAGCTACCAGTCCACCACCATACTTTGGTCTGTATGGGGACTTGAACCAGCAACCCTCCAGTTCCTAGCCCAAGTCCCTGTGGACTGAGCTACTACCTCCTGATGATGACATATTGTCATGGTGACCTCTGACCTTTGCATTGCAGGAATGTAGGGCATATTCTGAGGTTGTAATCTTTATTTAATTAAAATATAATTTTAAAACAGACAAACTGAAATGTTATTTATATATAAATAGATGTATTTTTTTGTATCCTTCAAATATTTTTTTGCAACCAGCTCCTCCCATTAGCTTCAGTTTGAGACTCATGCAAAACCCCCAGTGGAAATTATAGTCTGAATAAAGAAAAGGTGCACCTATATTAACAATCTGTATGTGGAGAGGGAGACATTTCAACTTAATACCTCGTTTTGCACTTCAAACACTGCATTTTTCCGAATTCATTTAAAGGTCGTAAATCCGGGCCTGCCTTGCCTATTAGAAAAGAGGGCTGTTCTCTCGCTTCCCTTCTCTTCTGGATTTATGAGTTTATTATGAGAAGGCCGTGAATTACACACGGCGAGGGTCGTGTCCGCCTTTTCTCTGCTTCGGCGCGAAATGATTGCTGCTCTGTTTATGAGCTGGTTACCAATTTTAACCCAATTCATAAAAACAGCTGAGTGTAGTCTGTAGTCTGTCACGAGCAGAGAGAAGAGAGCAACATCCATTTCAATCTGAAGTCAGAACTGATAATAAAAATAAAACTCTGGTTTCAAAATAACAGGTGGACTAAAATATATAGATCAACCCCAGCCAGAAACTCTCATGTAAAACAGAAAATATATACCCTCTATTAAGGTGTTCTGTGATTTTTAATTTAGCCTCATCCGTTTGGCCGAGTTGTTTCGATCTTGGATAAATAATTAGGCCTACGTCGATAACTGAAATAAACAAAAATACATTTTATAAAGTGCCTAAAAGGCCTTCTCCACGTCATTCCAACACGGATGAGATCATCTTTTGTCATCAAAAGTCCTAACACTGCTATAATCAAAAGAAACTTTTGATCGGATAAACATTTGTGTTAAAAATGTAAAGCATTATCTCACCTCAACGAGTTTATTCTCTAAGAACCAAAAACGTAAAAGTCTCAACACGGTAAAGAATGAAAACCTTGTTAAAGGAGGATATTTGCCGTAAAGTTGAAGCAACATCAAACCTGATGTCAACCATGCCGATTGATGTGAACAGAGGGGGAAATGTTAGTGGAAATGTGCTGCGCTCCGGGCACGTGGGAGCGGAGCAGACTGCGGGTAAAGGTCCTTCCTGCAGGATCCGCAGGTCAACTTCTGCGCTTGCTCTGGGTTTGCACTGCTGGCCCGAGAGCGCGAGAAAAACACGAACCATGTTGCAGAGAGATTAATTAGAACCAGCTCTCCTTATTCTCCGACATCAGGAATAACCTGCTGCGTCACGAAGGCCTGAACACAACAGAGCGGCCTGCATGTGCAACACATTAACACCCCCCAAACAGAGCTCAGGGGGAGAGAGAGAGAGAGAGAGAGAGAGAGAGAGAGAGAGAGAGAGAGAGAGAGTGTGTGTGTGATGCTTGTGTGTGTGTGCGTGCGCTTCTTTAAAAATGACGTATTTTGTGGGTCGATTTTAGGTTTACGCAAGTGATTTTTTATTTTATTTTTTATTTTCAACGGCGACCTGGCCAAGAAAAGCTTAAGCGTGCAAGACAACATACAGTTTCACATTCAATACAAGACATTACAAGAATACATAACACAATAGGCTACATAAAGTACACATTAGGTCGGCATTATAAAACTGGCGCCAAATTAGGCTTAAGTATGTCGATGGATTTAAATTGTATGGTAATAAACTATACCTGAATAGACAGTCTGAGACTACACTGCTGAGATGTAATAAAAGTGAAAATACAGTAAATGGAAATGATTGTCTAGTTAGTGATTTAGATCCGTGATCCGTGATAACGCAATATATTGTTGTCATAATCTTAGTCATAATCTCATAAAACACTCTTTTAAAAAAAAATCCTTATTACAATCATAAGGATTTCTGTTTTCGGTTTGTCTCTACCAAAGAAATCACACAAGAACAAATAAATGTTGAGCGTAAAAGTTCGCAAATCGCCTTTTACGCAGACTTGGCGCACAGTCTGTCTGCGCCATAAATCTAACTCAGAGACTCACGTACCCCTTTTGGGCTACTTCCAGTAGCTGTGTGTGTGTGTGTGTGTGTGTGTGTGTGTGTGTGTGTGTGTGTGTGTGTGTGTGTCAGGCCTACCTGCCCGCCTTGGTGATGATCATCTCCGTGCCGATGTCATGGAAGCGTTTCCACAGGTCTGCGCACTGCAGCTCCACCTGGATCTCCTCCATGGATGCCGGGGGCGACGGTTCGCAGGGCACGGGGGCCAGTTCGGCAGGTGAGCCGAAGGAGCACGACGTCCTTTCGGCTAGACCCTCTCCGTCCGAGCCGGGACTCGCCTCCGAGTCTGAGGGGAAAATGAGGAAGATGATGAGAAGGCAGCTCTGAATATTGGAATTAATATACTTTGACTTTACGCAGGAAACTTGGCCCTGTGTGACAGTAAAGCGGTACTCTCCGCTGACTCCAAATCACCTGCCGTCTGCAGCTTGGAGAGAAGCTGCCGAGTTTGGCTCGCCGGCTCAACTCGTCATGGAGTTCTGGGCTGATGTCAAACGCAGAATAAATGTTGTGTGAAGCCTTTGAAATGCAATGTAGAAAATATAAAATTTGAAATTAGGCCACACCATGAAGAATTCCGACGGGATGCGTACAGCAAATGAAGTTTCCCTTCAAGTGCTCCCTCTGGACCAAATTTAACAGACCGACCATTCAGAGTCATCAACACCGTCACAATGTTAGAGCAGATAAAAACGTTCCCTCCATCCTGAAACCAATCCAGACCTACAGGAACGCTTTCCATCCGTCTGAGCCTCTAACTCCCAGACACCAACCCTTGTGACCTCAGCCTCCATTACATTCGCCTTGTTCACTTTATTTTAAACAAACAGCCCAAGTGCAGGGTGGACAAAATAAAAGGAACATCTGAAAATTTGAAAAGTGAAGGTTTTGCTTTATCACACATAGCCTACATTTTCACTGTATTAATCTATTTCAAAAACCCTTAACGGAACTACTTCTTTAAAGTGAAACATGAAAAATCACACCAGATTCTACAGCCAAACGCTTTTAATAGCAATGTTAAATACTTTAAATAGCATCAAAATCCAGTGAAAGAAAAATGCAGAATTCCTAAACCAAGAAGTATTCTACTTGACTCAGACTCTTAAATGTCACTTAACACATGTGTGATGTTATTTAAAAAATAAAATGGAAACCTTTTGGGGTTAAATATCAAAATGCATCAAAGATTTTCCAGTCAAGGATGTCAAGTCTCGACACTTCCAAACGACCCTTTACCCACACAAAACTCTCAGAAGATCATCACATAATGTCTCTTATTTCACTTTTCACAGAAAAAAGTTTATAGTATAATATCCTACACCCCATCCAACACCACCAACCCAAAAAAATAAAAATAAAAATCTAATAATGTATTATTTATTGGGAGCCCTGACATGAGGAGGTTGACTTGGCAGACTAAGGGCACACAAATGTGGTTATGCAAATGCGGAGCGGCTAAGAGACTGGACAGCGTCCCAGACAAAACCGCCACAGTACAGGCTGAGCCAACGCTGCTGGAAGCAAGAGCATGGAGAGGAGTGATGGAGATAGGAAGAGCGGAGTGAGGAGGGGAGGAGGAGGAGAGATTGGGGTGGAGGGCTGTAATGTCCACAGAGACACAGAGAGAGACTTTCCATCGTCTTTTTTAGGAATCCTTCCAGTGTCACTGCAGCCAGTGAGGACTGTCACACATGATTACTTTCCCACACACACACACACACACACACACACACACACACAAAATCAGTCAGTCAGCTGCCCCCTCGTAATTACACGTGCTACACATGCTGCTAGTGTTACAGAAAGAAGACAGGATGGACGGCTCAAATCCTATGTGTATCCTATATGATTAACTCTTTACATCTTGCCAACCAGCATTTAATCTGAGAGGAGACCAGGGAGATCTTATTGTTCTGGGGATTCATTTATATACACACAGTACATACTGTCTGTGTGCAGTGTATATATTAAACAGAGTTGGACTAAAAGTGCTGTTTGATGTCTCTGTTTTCTGTCATTTGTCTTTTATATGCATTATATTACAGAACATTTGATGTTTTTATAAATTACGTTTTATAGATTTTCCATGAGCTATATTACTGTCAGTCTGAAAGACAGCACCCGCTGCACTGACAAAGCAACACGGTTCAGAGGAGCTCAGCTTCAATACACAAACTGACTCCCAACAAAGTCTTTGTGCTGTAAACTGGATTTAGACAGTTGTATCACTTTGTCAATATCAGGCTTAGCTCAGATGTCAGCCGCTTAAGATCATCCAGTAGATATATAATTATTCTTTTTTTTATCTAAAGAGGCATTTTTATTTCTCTTTGATGTTCAATAATTGTAAATAACGTATCATTTAAAGGCCTAAAATGAGTGTCCTTTACCCGAATAAGGTAATAAATTAAATTGAATGGCATTAGTCTGGAGATTTGGCCTGTAATCTAAATGCAGTTGCTGACATGAACAAGATTTGACACTACATAAAAAAGTGTGAAATCTCTGGCATCAAAACTATTTGCAACAAACACAACCTGAAAAGCCACATTGAGCAACCCCATATCTACTACAGGCATCTAAAACCAAATGTTTAGAGGGAGCAGACTCATTCCAAAGGGAAAAGCGGCCCAATTAAATAAGAACATTTGGCAGGAGCACCTCAGAGATGTGGAGGAGGGAATTTGCCGGCTAAGCAGGAGCCTGTTGAATCCGCCCGGACGCCCTGTCATCAGGCTAAAGGACCTTTCCTCTGCCACTCACCAGCCTGTGTTTTTGTATATGTTCATGTGTACATTCAAACATCAGACCTGAAGAAAACACAGGGCGATACTTGTAGTCCAGTATCACTCAGCATCACGTATGTGAAGGGGTTCTTTCAGTTTCTAAGTTGCAGCTTCAGTTTAGCTGTTGTTGTTTTGTGTTTAAAAGTTGAATGAATAAAAACTGACATTTACTCAACAAAAATTTGCCCACTCAGCAGAACACTGGCCCTGACATCTGCTGTGGTTAGGGGCACACACACACACACACACACACACACACACACACACACACACACACACACACAACACACACACACACACACACACACACACACACACACACTCTGGGCCTGTATCTTGCGGTTAAGGGCTCCCAATCAGCTCATGCAAGGTCTCATTAAATTAAAATGATGCTAACATCCATAGTCGGCCACAAATTGGCCTGAATTTAATCAAGCCAGTGCTGTTTATCCAACTGTCCTCAGTGTCACAGTTCACATGCAGTCACACCCACATCAGCTTCAGCCAGCTGGAGTTTGCTAAAAGTAGGACCTTAATGCATGTATTCATTCAATATTAAAGGGAGAAGAAATGCCTTTAATAAAGTTATAAATAGGCTTTTAATGTGAGAGGAGACTGAAATGTTTGTTTATGTGGTGGTACTCCTCTAACAGAGAGCTTGTATGAAGTAACTCTGTATTTTATTAAGTTATAGCTATTTTTAATTAAAGAAGTATTTATTTTCACACTAGATGCCTTTTGTGAGTTTTTAAAGTGGGAGCTGCAGATAAATATGGAATATGGATATCATAAGTCTGACATGTTGTAACTGTTTTTCTTGCAGAAATTTTACAACAAATTAAAAATATCTAACTTTTTTTATATATCAGATATATCAGGCTGAAATTTGAAAAACGTGCATAAAATGTATCTCAAATCATCTGCAATGTTTCCATTTGATGCTGTGGTGCAGCAATTTAAAAGGTGCCCGTCTTGGATATAAGTATTTGAATATGCGTAATCACCACATACATTCAATAGAGCGTTACACGCAGACACAGAATGTGCTGTATGTAATACTGTATATGTTATTCAATGTGGACATATTTTTGTTTTCATACTTAGATATAGATATATATTCATAAGGAGACATTCAAAAGTTTAATAGAGAGTGAAGTTGTACTCTATATGTCTGCTGCATTGACAGTCAGCATTCATAGTAAAATGGTTATTTATGAAGAAAGCTGATTATTTCATTGTTTTGACTCTGAAGTGGACAGCAGCGATCTGCCAAGCATGAAATCACGGAATAACCTACTCCACACAAAGAGAACACCTGTTTCCTCACTGATGGAGACTCAGCATTAAAAACGACATGGACTTTTATCAGCTGGCATGCTTAAAGTTGACATAGAACTCTTTAGAGAATCATTGAAAGGAAGGGGAAGCGTTTAGATTATTTTAGTATTATGTTGTGATGCAGTTGTCATTGTTGATAGATGTTAATTATCAGATGCCTAGTGGCTTCAAGTGTTCGGAGCGAGTCAGTTATGTGCGTAATCTGTGCGTAAAAGCGCAAAATGTGACCTTTTAAATCAAACTGTTTGGCTCAGGCCTTTTAAATAAGATTTAATATTAAGGTACACTAGTTGTAGTTAATTAATGTATTTAAAGGATAAATGTTATGGAGATGTGGTTGTAGTAGTTTTGTGAGGTCTAACAAATCTACTTTATTTCTGTGCAGCTCTTACATGCAGCCCGTTAAACGCGAGTCTGGTTCTGAGCCTGTGCGTTTCTCAGTCCTGCCCTTGTCTTTGAGGCTAATAAACGTGTTATACGACCAGAGGGCTTCCAGCCTCGCCTGGAGTTGAGTAAAAATAAAATCACTCCGTTAAGGATTCCTCTAAACCACATAATCTGACCACAGAGACTCGCTGTTATCGGTCACCGCCGCCCGACGCGCCAAAGGGAAAGCTTTAGGACCCGAGCAGGACCTGCTGAACCTGCCAGGAACCTGCCTTCTAATGAGTGGGACCTGGGGAGGGGGGGCAAGGAACCGGGAACTGGGTAATTAATTGAGCCACAAATCCTAAAACTCTCCAAGACAAACCATGGGAGAAGATGAACAGAAATACTTTTCTAAAGCAAAGAATATTAGCACAATAACTGCATGGTTGTTTAATGATGTCAGAGGTTTAATGTTTGAGGATTATCGTCATTTTAAAGAAAAAGCACAAGCTGTTTTCCATTAGCAACGCTGTAATCAACGTTTAGTCTCACCTCCCTCATTAACACTGCAGACAGTTCAACACTTAATTGTCAACAACTACAACAGTTTTCCCACGAAAGACACAATATCCCTCCTCCTTTGTGATTTACTTCGGTTTTCACATTTTCAATTTTTGGATTTCAATCACTGGCAGTGTCAGAGAACAGAGGAGCCGTGCGTAAAGGCGCTGCGTCCCGCGGTCAGACTGCAGCAGGCAGCGGGACTCTGCGTCGGCCTGAGACTGTTTGAACAGAAGGCAGAGGTAAGCTTCAGTTCTGCTTGTCTCTACATTCCTACAAAAATGTATTCAGCTGTGATGTAAATATGAGAGAATATGATTTGCATATGTAAAGTTAAATTAAATATTCAATAAAGAAGGGGCTACATTGGGACCCATGGCATTTTTTCACCATATCTACGATTTTGCAAGAAGACGACCAAACCTCAACAATGTTGAAACTAATTGAGCTTCAATTTTCAAACTAAATTATCTTTTCTAGCTGTGGCTCTGTTCCTGCCAGTTTTAAAATAAAGTGTCGCCGTCTTAGCATCGAAGTTTGAAGTCACTTCAGATCCGATCCTGAAAGCGCAGTGTGTTCGGTTCATCTTTAAATACTGAAATCTAAGTAGTTTAAAATGAAACCGCCAGACTTACATTACGCCTGTGATTAATTTACTCACAAAATGGAGTAATAATGTAGTTTAAATGCAACATAATAAATTAATGTTTAAGTTGATGTATATAAGATATAATATTTAAGACTTACTCCAACATATATTAACTGCTTACATCAAAATTTTAGCTGTTGCAAGAAATGCCTCATCCCTTGTTATTAATATATTAAATAGAAAATTGCTGAAACAACGAAATAATAGCACTTTATCTTGTTTTTTTAAATATATTTTACTACACTTAAATGAAAAATCTCTTGTAAATTTTACTTTATTATTTTCTATTTAGCCTATGTCATTTATTTATCTTTTACACATGCCGTGCATTTACACTTATCCACTAATTTCTTTACGTGTGAATGGTTGATTTCTAACAAAAAACATCTTTAAACTGAGACATTTTACACGAATGATCAAGTCTTTAATGTTACACTCACAGTCCGCTCTCCAACGCTCTCCAACCTCATACCTGGGACATGTTGGATGTTGTGTGGCGCAACAAGGGCGCTTTTATTGCAACGTGAACTGCAATTATGCACAGGAATGTTATTTCCTAGCAGAGGACATTATAATTCAAAATGTGTGAAATGTGTTTGTCTTAAAATGAAACGCATTAGATTTATTTACCACTGCGCCTTCTTGCAACAAGCCGAGGCCTCCCAGAAGGCCTGCAGCCAAACTGAAGACAAACAGCGTCCAAACATCAACACAACTTTGAAAAGGTTTTGTCTCGTATTTTTCAGGTCACTTATATCTTATATATCTATCTTATATCTTATATCTATCTCCACCAGTCCGGAGTCAAAACCTGGACAAACCAACCCAGCCATGACAAAAAGACACATCTAATCACTTAGAGCCTAATGTTGAGTAAAATCTAAAATCTATTATGTTGTTTTTATAGTTTCATTTGTTACTGATGCAAATTAAGGCATTTTGACCCATTTTCTCTGTCAAATTCCTGACAGTAGACCAGCATGATTGACTTGCTCTACAGGCCTGGACGCATCAGGTTTATAAGCTGCATCTACAACAGAAAAAAAACGTTCTTCTTTTTGTAGCAGCCGCAGCAGAGCGGAACCACTGAGAAGAAACCCTCACTTGGTTTAAAGAAGAAGAAAAGAGAACTTCTCTTGCTTCTAGCTACATGCCCTGTCGGGGGTTGGGTCATTGAAAGTGGAGCCATGTTTTGACTCGGGACTCGTCGGTTTGCATTGTGCTGCAGTGATTTAGCCTAACGGGGATCCGGAGAGTATAAGCGGTGTGGTGCATGTCTGCGCACTGACCCGGGTCCATATCCAGACAGTGCGCCGGGTCCTCTCCGTCCGTGGCGAGGCTCTCCATGGACAACTCCAGCTCCTTCTCTTCCCAGCCCCGGAGCTTCCTCTTCTTGTTGGAGCCGATCAGGGCTTCCACGGAAAAAGCGTGGGCTCTAGAGCTCAGAGCGGCGGCAGATCGCCTCCTCTCACTCATTTCTCTCAAATCCACCCAAAGGTGGGGGGGAGGAGGTGGACGCGGCGAAAAACCCACTCTGACCGTCCAACGCAGTGAAGCAAAACAGTAAAAAAAAAAAAATATGCACACGTCAGTGTTTAAATCGGGGCGCAAACTCACCAAGTGTCCAAAGTAATCCCAACTGTGACTAGAAACACCGTGTCAAACTTTTGAAGACAGACTGTGCCATCCTGGCTGCGCGTGAGATCAAGTCCGAGAGGATTGATAGTTTTGATGCGGTCTGCCGCTTTGCGCGTCTATACGTCCTTCCACTCCGCGTCTTTCCTTTTCTCTTTCTGTCCCCCTAACTTCTCGCTGATTGATACTCACTTCTGGAGGAGTTTTTTTCTCAGGCGCAGAGGGGCGGCCCTCCGGCTCTCTGTCAAACCCGCGCATCCAATGAGAAGTGAGGAAAGACAACGAGACAAAGTGTTTTGTCCAATGGCAGCAGAGGGAGACGCGCGTCCTGGAAGAGGAACCGTCATCCGGACTGCAGCAGTCTATTGAACTGACTTCACAATGCAGCATATGGAGAAAAAAAACATTAGCTTATTAGACATTATCTCGTTGTATCCATGTCTGCTTTACACGCAGATTGTCCTTCAAGCAGAATAATAAAACAATACAATATATCAGTTTGTGTTAAATTATGCTTGTATTGGCCTCAAAAACCAGTGGGATGTCTCCACTCTTTGACACTCAGATCCTTCAGCTTCACTTCTCCTCTGAAGGTCGATCCTCCAGGTCTGTCGACCGAGACCGGTGCGCGGCCCTCGCCTCCTGGTGAACATCCAGTACTCATTTTAATATCTGACTCCCATTTTCATTTTTATATGTCTGAGCCGCTGATTCCATCATTACCAGGGATTGGAGGAAAAGTGCCATGACAGCTTCGTTGTGCTGGCCGACAGCTGCAGAGGCAGAGCAGAGCTGCGGCAGGACAGGTGGGCTGATCTCAGGACACAGAGAAACGATCAGCATGTGAAATGGTTTGGCTCTGCGCGGCTTATTTCAGGTCGGTTTCAGGGAAGAAAAGATATATTACAGACAATAAACTGGTGTGTTAACACCGTTTAGAGGGAGATAACCAAGAAGCTAATATACAAGTTTAAGATTTAAAACTTCCATCAGAGGCCTGCCATCTGTTTTATTTGTTAATCTATTCATTCATTCATTGTACTAATACAGGCCAATAAAAATGATTACAGCTAAACTTCTGCTTCCCTGTTTTCTGATGAAAGCAATCGTCAAAAAACGATGCAGACGTACCTTAAAATAACAAATCAATTTGGACCCAATACAGACAATAATTGGAGTAATAAATAACCTATTAAACTATTAAAAACAGAAGACACATTATTGCGTTTAATAATGTGTGGGGAAAGTAAAAATTATGACTGTTAAGATTTTGGTCTTATGCAAAGAAAAATTATTTCTAATAGCACTGAAAATAAATATAAAGACTGGCATAAAAAGACTACTACCGCATATTAAAATAAAAACCTACTAATGATAATAATCAATAAACAAATACTAATTGAAGTCAATTGTTTTCATAAAGCTCAATATAAAAAATGACAAATGTGCCCCAATGGGCTTTTGGAATAACAATAAAATAATTATAACAAAAACAAAAACAACAAAAACAAAAACAAAAACAATAATAATAATAATAATAATAATAATTATCATCATCATAATAATAGGCCTACTAATATGAATAGGTTACTATACATAATAATACTAATATACAGGCAGGTGATAATGTTGCAGCTTATGGGCAGACCCTTAAAATATACTCTGTTCCAAAGATCATGCATCGCTTCTTTTTTTTAAACCGGGGCTCTGCTGAGACTTTGTCCGGAGCTGCACGCTCCGTCTGCAGGCCCGATGCTCAGGAAGAGGCACCTAGACCGAAGCAGCTGATCTTCCGGGGGAAGAAATCTTTTACGCATTTGCAGTCAGCGGTGAAACGAAAAGATCCGGGGAGAAAGGACTAGATGATCGCTGCTGGTTTGATCCGTCAGAGGAAAGACGGCAGGCCGGAAGTCTACCTGCGGCTCCTGAAGATCAAGCCCTCCAAAGGTCACCGCAGTGCACGTGGAGTGTTTTATACAGACGAGTCAATGGTTGTGACTCAGCAAGATCTGCAGAAACTGGGATTCACAGTTAAGAACTAAATAACAAATCAAGACACCGCAAACAATAACAATTTATGTAAAACTCCATCAACAAATACATCTGCTTATACATTTAATATTTTACTGTCGGGTTAGTCTAGAAAAACAAATTAAACCACATAAAAATACATTGTAATACTTAAATTAAAGTCGAACTAGAGTTACTTCGGAAATATTAAAGGCAACAATAAGCTCCTATAGGTTGACATTATTGGCATTATTCTGCATAGATCGACGCAGTGGATATTATATATTATATATGTGCATTTCTGACGCTTTAATGGCAATTCAAGTTTGAACTGAGCTTGATAGTAAAATTATTGAGTAGGCTACCCAATTAGATAAGAAAATATTGAGTTTGAAATTATATGAATATCTTTTTGATTGTAATTTACACAATTGTACGGATAATTGTTTTTGTATGAGATGGGTGATATTGTGAGACTAAATGTTAATGCGTAAAGTAAACAAGAAGCCTAAATATTCTACGTGCGTTCGCGCGTGTATGTGTGTGTGCGTGTGTGCGTGTGTGCGTGTGTGTGCGTGTGTGTGCGTGTGTGTGTGTGTGTGTGTGTGTGTGTGTGTGCATAGGTTAGGGTTTAAATCATTGTGGGAGGAAACTCCTAAAACTCAAGCAGTTAAAAATAAAACCAACGGTTTGCTGTTTGGATCCCAGTTATTGCCCCAACGGCATCTCATTCACCCACAACGAAAGCATGCTTTAAAATCAGATAAATATCTCCAAAGGTTTATATGGAAAAATTTTATGAGGGTCAATGCAACCATAATATTTTCTCTCAAACACTTTGTAAAACACTCTATTCTTGCCAGGTTGTGTTTGGTTGAAACGGAAGGCTTCTTGGACTTTTACGGAAAAAAAACATAAACTCCTTTTGTTTTCTGACTTCACCCAGACAGACGCGTGGAAGGTGGGCGGAAACGTGCCATTAATATTCAATTAGGAAAAGAAAGCGTTTAACCCCGGCTGACCCCGGGGATAAAGCGCGCAGTAAAGCATCCAAAGTGACAGCAGCTCTCGGGCTGTTAAGGCACCTTCCACCCCGGGCCAAGGACTGCAAGTCCCCGTGCAGGTCTCTCTCTCTCTCTCTCTCTCTCTCTCTCTCTCTCTCTCTCTCTCTCTATCTATATATATATATATATATATATATATATATATATATATATATATATACATTTCGCGGAGAGCCACTGCTGGAGGCACTGAAACGTTGAAGATGTGAGCATTAAGGGTGGTCAGTGTCGGGCCTGAAGATCCTGACATTCGCCTGACGATTAGTTTTAGGCATGAAATATAAAATCAGCAGCATTCTGTTGCTCTTTAAATTGTGCATTTACGAGAAGTTGGGTTTTGGTAATGACGGCCATAAGCAAGAGACCAGAGTTCACCCTTAAAAGCCTCACACTAGACACTTTCCTTAAGTGAAATAACTAATCCGATCGTTTTCTTAAAAAGAATTTTTGCTCTTTTCTTTTGTTTTGTGAGGTTATATATTTGAGCCTAAATCTTAAACGGATGTGATGAAGACGTAACTATAGAATGAAAAATATTATGCAGCTGCAACCGATATGGGTAAATTCTTCGACAGAGAAATAGGCCTACTGAATAAATAATATTACATGACACACACACACACACACACACACACACACATATATATATATATATATATATATATATATATATATATATATATATATATATATATATATATATAGATCCCTTGATGTGCGTGTTTTTTCTTTTCTTAAAAAGTAAGCTTATAAACGTGATTTAGACACTAAACAGCTATACGCCACTTAGCTCTAGAGCCTTTAAGTTAATACAGGCTAATACATGTATTTACATATGAATAAAAGGTGATAAATAAAATGCAATGACAAAGAGACAAATTCATCACAGCTGAAGTCCTTTAGGAATATTGCAGATTATCATATAGCCACACACAGTGAGATAACACCCTGGCTCATACGTCATTAAATGAGATAGAATTCCACCTTACACACATTTTTATGATATATGCTACTGTATAATATGTATAGACTGCACTTTTTCATTCAGTAAATGATTTTTAAAAAATTATATGCGGGATTCCATCCTAAATTAAGTTAGGCTACTTGCGTCTAACAGCGCAATAAAACCATATCACGCTATTTGTATTAATTAGTAGTAATAATGTGCCTTGAGACAAAGCAACACGTTGTTGAGTTATAATGTCTGGAGGTTAAGTGGCTTTAGGTTTATTAGTTTCCTACACAGCTCACAGCATGAACACAAGTTCAGCATGAGTCAAAAGTCTCGTTCTTATATATATTTGTTCTATACTGTAGTTTTTTTTCCATTTACCACTATTGCTCTAATAAGTTACATGCATTACGACTCCATTAAAGTTTTAACTTTTGCGCATAAAACGGTTCAGTTACGGTGTCGCTTTCATATTAAAACTACTTATTACACCGCAGTGATATCACTGCAGTCTCCCTTTAAACAGACACATGTATTTGTCATAATGCTGCGGGCCTAACAGGTCGCTGTGATTTACGGCCTGGTACTGTGTGTATATGTAGTCTATATATTTTTTATTTATACTCTGTCAGCTGCGCATGCCAACACGAAAAAAAGGACCAAAGGGAAATAAACCGAACGAGGATACTGCTCTGTTCCCAGGTAAACACCGGGATGGAAAAACAAGCACGGTCCAGGTCCTGTGTGTGTGTGTGTGTGTGTGTGTGTGTGTGTGTGTGTGTGTGTGTGTGTCTATTAAAGGACTACACAAGTGCATTTTCAATTAGAGAAAGTGTGATGGCTGAGAGCAGAACCGTCCACGTAGAAACAACAATGGGAGGAGCTGTGGGAGAGTATGAGTGTACAATGAAGGCGGAAGAATGGAAGGAAGAATGAAGGGATGTCAAGGAGAAAGAGGGTGAGAAATGATTGAGAAACTGTGTTGATTCAATACGGTTATGTATCCGTGTGTGAACACTCACACACAGAATATAGCCTACGTGTGTCACAAGACGTCAACAAAATAAATGTTGCGCTGCAAATATACAAAAAAACGATGTGTTCTGATTATATATTCTCAATACAAGAAACAATAATGCTCTTATAATGCATTTTGCATTAAGAGATGCCTACACACACGCGCGCGCACGCGCGCACACCCACCCACACTCACACACACACACACCTGTGATGACGCCTCCTGAAGTTTCCCTGCAGCAGCTGATCAGCAGCAGACGGGATAATGATTCAGTCACTGAAGTAAAAATAATACTAATCCATACTTCTACTGCACTACAATGATTTTACAGTTTAAATTACTACTGCAATTTCGATTATTGATATGAATTGCATAGTATAATCTACAAATTAATGTTGACATATTGTCGATTGAGCTACCCAGCATTAAATGAAGGGATTAAAATGACCTCCACCAGCTGCAACATTAAAGTGATGAATATGCGTTAATAATTATAATCCAGTGACATACATTATTCCCAAATGGTCCATTCTGCATAAAGAGTACTTTTACTTTAAGTATATTTTGATGCTGATGCTTTTGTTCTAAGATCTTGAATGCAGGACTTTTACAAGCAAGAGTATTGCTACACTGTAGTATTGCTACTTTTATAAGGAAAGGAGTACTTCTTCCACCACTGGACTTGAGTGTGGACTGGAGTTCATTACCATTCATAATTTTCAATGTCAAATGTTGCACCACAAAACCTTTTCAATGCTCACATACTGTCTGCACTGCAGGACTGAGACCAAATGTTTTCAGTTATAGGGTTGCATATTAGAAAAAAAAAAACTTTAATAAGGAATATTTCTGTTATTAGATGATGAAAAAGATGTAAAAGGTATCAACATTTCAAAAAGAGTCAGACCCAAAAAGCATTTTGCTTCCTCCTACTCCCTTTGGGACAAGTATTTATTAAATTAGCTAATTAAAGATTTTTATTTTTTCATGGTGAAATACTTTTGTCTCGTATTTTAATGATTTTTGTTTATTCTCTTGTATGTTGCTCAAAATAAACTATTCATTATAAAATGTTATACACTGTTTATCTGTAGTAGTTGGATTGCATTTTGTTGAGTTTGTACTTTTATTTGTATTTTCACAATTGTCTCCATTCTTCCATTTCTTTGGGCTTTGTAAAGCACTTGTCTTTTCGTCTTTGTCGGTCCAGATTTCAAAAATCCAATCTGATTCCTGTCTAAATTTACCAACTTGTGATTGAGCTGCCAGTGTGAATGACACCCTGGACATGTGCTACAACATCCAATCTTAACATCTAAATCCAACTTACATTTGATCACTCAAACCAATTAAGCATAACTGAATAAGTTAATGTGTCCTCAGTTTGACTGAGAACTGTTAACACTAATGACAAAAAATGTTGAACAATACTAATAAGATTACTAAGATTATTTGGTGAAACACAACCAAAACTCAAAAGATAAGTAGATAAATAAACCGCAATGTCTTCAGAAGAGTGTTTACTACATAAAGTATAAGCAGAAAAGTGATTCTATTCTCTTCTGGTCTGTCTGCTTCAGCCCAACAGCACCACCGCATCAAGACACACAGCCTCCTCATTCATTTTAATGAGACAAATGTAAAGAGATAAATAACAAAAACGTCGTTGGTCAATCAGTTTAGTCTGTTCTCTGTTCTGTTCTCTGGCAGTTGAGTGTTTTTACACTGACTCACATCACGTGTTACAACGTTAAATATCTCAGAGATGTAAACAGTAATTGGAATAAATTCTATCTTAGCAGCAGTCAACTGAGCACGGCCTGCAGTATGCTGTTAATGTAGCTGCCAGCCGCCTCTCAGAAGAATCCCACTCGCTGTCGGACCTCTGTGAGGACCGGTGCTGCCAGTTCCCGAGCCCTCAGGGTCCCCCGGGCCAGCACTCCCTCCAGGTGATCACGGTCCGACTTCAGCCTCTCGATCTCCTCCCGGATGGGCGTCAACCTCTGGATCACAGCCTCGGTGACAAGCTTCTTATAGGCACCGGTGTCCAGCCCTCCGGCTTGGGTCACCGCCTCCTCCACACTGATCCTCGCCATGGCGGCGTGGATCGTAACCAGGTTGGACACACCCGGCCGAGTCTCCGGGTCAAAGCTGACCTCCGAGGTGAAATCGGTGACAGCACGTCGAACCTTGAGAGCGATGTCATCTGGGGAGTCTGTGATGGTAATCGTTGCCATTGTTTGGGGATCAGATTTGGACATTTTGGAGGAAGGGTCACGGAGGGATTTGACCTTTCGCGTCGAGCCTGGAGGGAGGAAATCAGATTGAGAAATGAATAGGTAGGATGAAAAAAATAAAATAAAAAATATATATTTACTTCATAATAAAACATCCAGCAGGATGCCCAGGAATCTGTTACATTTATAAAACTGGGTGAGGGACAAAGGTGTATTTTTGATTTCAGAAGTATAAAGGCAGTCCAAGACACACTGATGTTGAAATGCTCATATTATACTTTTTGGCTTTTTCCCCTTTCCTTTATTGTGTTATATATCTTTTTTGTGCATGCAATAGGTTTACAAAGTGAAAAAGCCCATACACCATCTCCAACAGAAAACACTTTCGCAAACTACTCCAAACAGCTCTATTGTAGTCCAGCCCTAACTTCGGTGACAAATGTGCGTCACTTTGTAACACACGTTATAATGCTCGCCTAGCTGCTAGCGTGGCACGTCCTCTGGGCAAAAAACAACCACAAAGCATTCACCGCTGAATGCTCTATGATAATAACTGGAGGAAACCTAAATGAGCTGGGAGCATTTGGAGCTAGACTCTGAGCTTCTCCTTCTTGTCAACTGAACCTCAAGAGGACGCTTAAAAGAGACTTTAGAGAGTAGATCAAACTGAAAATGTTAAAAGAAATGAGAATAATTCAAAAATGAATCACATTTTTTGTCAATATATCCATAAATGTTCTGTGTATGAACTTCTATATTTATTAGTAAATATAGAATTGTTCCAGTAGTAGCCTCTGTAAAGACGTTTCCATGGAAAATAGTTACATTTAGAGTGTTTTTACTGCTGGATTTCAGCTGATAAAACTTATATTCTTTTATTTCGTTTTTTTAAATTCAGATGTGAACGACCGGCTGGTTTAACAGGTTATGACAGAGACAATGTACAGTATATACTGTAGGGTTTGAATGTAGTTTAAGTCCCCGCAAATGAAATGAGTGTGTGTGTGTGTGACGCAGACGTATCTAGGTGTGAAGTGATGAGCAGACTGGGAGCTGGGATTTCCTTTGCTTTCTTATTTATAAACCCCCATCTTTCCATCATCTTTTTCTATCCCATACTTGAAGTCCACATTCCACCGAGCCACATCCTGTTTATCCCCCGTGAGACGCCATTATCTCAGTCACATTAAAACATCTCTGGTTTTGTTTCAAAGGGAAAGTGGTGACTGGCAACTCTGCTTAGCCAGAGACAAGAAATAAAAAGAGAGAGAGCGAGACAGTGAGACATACACAGACAGAAAGACAGAGAGAGAGAGACACACACACACACACACACACACACACACGTCATCTCAGGGACATCCCCTCAAATCTATTAGCACTCTATTATTCTGATACAAGAGGAAGTAAAATATTTCTTTAATCAAAGCTGCACTGCACACATGACTGACTCCATCTTGTGCTTTTATGATACTGATCATCACGGAGGATGACACAGGGATGTTAGCCATGTGTGTAAAACTGGAGACCACAGGGTAATCATTTCACAATAAAACTGTAATAATGTCATATTGTATCTTACATCTTTGCTGAATGGCCTAATATTCCCCTGAATTTCCCTTAAGTGTAAGTTGTGTCGATCATCAATATTCTTTAACTTTTATTTAACCGGGAAAAATACCTCTTTTCCAAGGGAGACCTGGCCAAAATGGCAGAATACAAAGTAAAAAAAGGCAAGGACTGAAAGAGTCAATCAAAAATGGAATCATTTACTGTAGAAATTACAATCATCTTGAATTTGGCAATATGAGTTCCCTCCTTTTTATTTCCTTCTATAGACTATTCCCAGTGGCTGAAGCAGAAAACATGAAGGTTTCTTATTTATCTCTATCCAAGCAAGTTGAGGGTAGCGGACACTAACAGGCTCAACAAACTGAACAGCAAGGCCAGTGATGTTGTGGGGGTGGAGCTGGACTCTGTCGGTGGTGTCAGAGAGGAGGATGCTGTCCAAACTACATGTCATCTTGGACAATGTCTCCCACCTACTCCATGGCATGCTGCACAAACACAGGAGCACTTTCAGTGCAAGACCTACTCCCCCAAAGTGCACCACAAAGCGCCATAGGAAGTCATTTCTGTCTGTGGCCATCACACTTTATAACTCCTCCCTCTAAGTGACTGACACACAGACACTTAGTGAGTTTTAAACACTATAATAACTATGGACTATATCTGTTTTGTGCAATAACAGTGCTTAAAATGTGTGCAATACTCTGTTGCTACTATTTATTCATTATTACTGTTCACCATTACAATTCCTTAATTATGTAAATACTGTATCATTAATTTCCTTTAACTATCTAAATTACGTAAAGATCCACACTCCTTATGTTTCTTTTATTTATATTTCTTCTCGGATATGTATATACTGTAACACAGAATTTCGCTTTGAGGATCAATGAAGTGTTTCTGATTCTGAATTAGCGGCAGACAGCAAATCTTATCATGTGAGGCAATTATTGTTAAATTAACTTTGTAAAATAAGTTTGCAAAGGGGCGCGTCTGAGTCTCAAGTGTTAAGACGCCAACAATGAATTGCCACGTCCCCAGCCAGGGACCTTTGTTGCATGCAATTCATCTCCTGTGTTTCCTGTCATCTCTCTACTACTATTAAAAAAAAGAAACACGTTTGCAAAGAGAAAATAGAAGTATAACTAAACTGCTTTGAAAATACACCTCTGAAAAAACAGAACTGACTGATATCTCATTCAAATAGCTGCTAATACTTCATAGCATCTTAAGTGCAGTGTGTGACCATGATGATTTACTGTAAGGCTGTTTAAGAGGTTTTTCACTCTTGCAAAAAAAAGGAAAACAGCATGAAACAGCAGAACAAATTTAGCAAATTAAAATAGAAAAACTACTGCACCAATTATTGGCTACCAGAGATCTATTTAAGTGTCAGTAGCTGCAAATGTGTGTGTACGAGTGAGTCCTCACTGAGCAGGGCGCTGGGTTCCGGGAACAGGTCTCCGTAACGGTTGTTGAAGATGCGAGCGAGATCCTGAGCCAGCTCCAAATGCTGGACCTGATCCTCTCCGACGGGGACGTGAGTGGACCTGAGAGATGAACCCAGAACACAACGTCAGCTTCCTCGACAACTGACAGCACAGGAGTTAAAATACACAGAGAGACGTGAGCTCAAATTAGAGCCACTTGGAGCCTTGGCTGGAGCTTTCTTCAGTCAGTTTTGCATCTTTGCAACTGTCACCCGGGAGGAAGCAATCAATTTCTTCTTTAATAAAATCCAGAGAACATTAGAGATGAGTTTTCACTGCTTCTTTTTACACAGGAAATTAGGTTTGGCTGTCTGATGTTTCAAATACCAAACCGCTGAAGAGTGAATGTCTAAATTCTTTAAACATATGTAGCTAAAATTGAGATTTTCACTGAAGACACACCAAGCTACAACAATTCAACTACAAACTGATCACTTACTCCACTCGCATAAATATCTAGGGATGCACCAGCAACACACTATGTTGTATCAGACAATTTCTCTTCACTCAAAAGTCTTAAATGGAAAATGGCCGAACAATCAGTTTGGTTGACTGCAGTTTAAATATATTAAGTCTTAAAGAGCTGCCTACAAACACAAAAACATACATGGAGGATTTTTTGTGTGCACGTTTTTCAGTAGAGGTGAATGCAATTTTGTTTTGTGGCTCGCAGTTTTTTACTGGAATTATTTAATTTGGAATTCACTTTCAATTTGTGTGCATCCTTTTGTGTGCATTCTGTCCCAGAAATGCTTGTTACTAACCTAGTTCTGGGGAGTTTACCACGCTACTCCCTGTAATGCCCTGCAGTGCCCTGCTATGACATGAAGTACTACAACTACCATTTGTAGTCACTGTCCCATTATCTTTATTGTGACTATTATTGCCCACTGTGCATCACACCCCCAACCGGCATTGTCAGACACCGCCTACCAAGAGCCTGGGTAGAGAGTTTTTCCTTGCCACTGTCGCACTAAATGCTTGCTCTTGGGGGAATTCCTGGAATTGTTGGGGTTTTGTAAATTATAGCGTGTGGTCTAGACATATTCTATCTGTAAAAGTGTCTCGAGATAACGTTTGTTATAATTTGATACTATTAATAAAATTGAATTGAAATAAATAGCTCCTATGAGAACAGCTGTGGGTTATCGAAATTCTGGAAGATTTTTTTAAATTGCTTTTCAATCTTGTGAATGTCTTGTTTTAGGATGGAGGCAGAAATCTTAAAACATGGACAAATCTGCATTGTCAGATGTATCTTCAATAGGAAAAAAAGACTATATTGCAGGTAGGGGTGCATGATATATCGACTCAATATCGTTATTGTGATTACACACTATGATATCAACAGTGTTGAGATAAGTATGCAATATTTTTATATTTATAATATTGTTTCTAATATGTCCTGTTATGCAGACATGCTCTTTATTGTTTTTACACTGTACAACCAGTAAAACATGTTCTGTTGACATGGTTGTTAATTATTTATTCATGTAATACCAGTCCAATATGACTGTCAGTTGAAATAAACCTTGTGTTGTAAGAAAAATTGTTTTGTTTGTTATGAATCTATTTTGATGAGTTTTCCCATAACTTTTGTAATTTTAAATACATTTAAAAATATCAAAATTAATACTGATATTGCAATATTCATAATCGATATCTCAATATCACATTTTGTCAATACCGTGCAACCCTTACTGCAGGGAACACTTGTCTGGTGACCCAGTCAATCAGTAAGTAGATACTAAACAAAAGTCACAACATTTGTCACAAGGTATTTCCTTCATGACATGGTACATCTGCTGTTACTTTCTTAAAGTTATTGTTCATATTTTTCATGTAAATTTGTTTTCAAGTACAGTTAGGCTATCCACTTCTGTTACAAACTCTATGTAATACCCAGCCAACACTTGATATGTTTAGCAAACATTACCAACACCAGCAGTAATGAACATGAATATTAATCAGAGCAACTCTAAAACCAGAAAGAAGAAACTGCAGTAATACAATATTGTTTCCCTTTTTTTCCAACCCAGATTTTGTTTGACTATAGTTTATATCTAAATTTATAATCATGTGAGGCACAACCTCAACAGCTTTAGCTTACAGAAACTGACGGCCCTGCTCGGCTTTCTACATGAGCCAATTGTTTGGGCATTCCAATACAATACGAAGATCAATCGGCTTTTGAACAGGATGGTCAGACATGTCTGTGTGTTCAAACAATAAAAATATCTGGAAACCAAGCTTTTAGTGCGTTCCATTTGTACTCAGAATTCGGATTTTCCAAGGTCAAAATTGGCAACGCAACCCCTGACTTTGGGTTTCTGAGCTCGGAACTCGGGCGACCACCGAGTTACCACAAGCTAAAAATCCAACGTGGTTGCTCAGTTCAACAGTTGTGAAAGCTGTAGTAAGAATGTTTATTAGCACTTCTGTGTTATTTGCATCTCACTACATCAGTCGTACATGCATATGTCCATATTCTATCTGTGGACAATGTTGTTACGCTGTTTGTATGCACAGAAACAGTGTAATGTGTTGTTATAAACTGGCATTCCTAACAATAGCTAACCTGGCTAGAGCTAATGAAAACAATGAAAATCTGACTTGTAAATGGAATGTGTTCAACTCGGGTGTGACGTCATTCCCAGCTTCGGCTTCCGAGTTCCTGAGCAGTGACGGACTGGTAATCAGGGTATTTGGGCAGATGCCAGAGGGGCTGCGGGCCCTCGTGGTCCAATTGGGTTGGCTAGCCAGCCGGCCAATCAATGAGACACATAATTGTCGCAGCCATGCAGTCCCTTAATTGTAAACGGCGGCCCATATGATTTCTCTCAGCCCCCCTTTTACGGGTCAATAATTTTCTTTGGCCAAACTTCTCCAAATCCTTCACACCTATTTGTGGCGTAATTTGATCAGTATTTATACCACATATAAGTCTCTCCATATCAAAGTTATGGTTACCCTCAGTCTATAGTCACACACTTTTACATCAGTCTGCATTGTTTTGCAGCGAAACTACTTATTCTGATCAGATATTCAAAAATGTGCATGGTCTGAAATGAAACAAATGTACTTGCATTTATTAGATTTTTTGTTTGTTAAAAGTTAAAATGAAGCAATGCCTTCTGGGAATTTCAAGAAGGATTAGACCACGTCAGTGTGATTGTTGGAAGTTGAAGATTGGAAGTTGGAAGCTACACTGTTGACAAAAAAAGAAAGAAATCGAGGCATCAAGTGACACAAAACAGATTAGCACATTGTTATGAATTATTATGCCTTGTCCCAAAATAAACATGCCTCTCACTCTCTCACACACACACACACACACACACACACACACACACACACACACACACACACACACACACACACACACACACACACACACACACACACACACACACACACACACGGAGAGCTCACTTGTAGAGGAGAATATCGGCCGCCTGGAGGACAGGATACGTGAAGAGACCAACACTGCCTTCATTCTTTAATTTGCTCTTCATCTGAGTAAAAGATAGAGGATGGAAAAATCAAAAGCAAGTTGAGATAAAAGACACAAAATTAAAAAAAGAAAAAGACAAACTACATACAAGCAGAAATAAAAGCAAACAGGTAGAAAGACTGACTTTTTCCTTCCTCCAGGATGAGCTATTTTCACTTTTACGACTCATCGATTCTCAGACAAACAGAGTACGGATGAGTTCACGTGATAGTTTCCACCATGTTTGAGGTCAACTCATCTGTTGGGTAAACAAAAAGTCTTTTCTATGTAGCAACAGAGACCAAGAACAGGGAGCAGCTGGCTCTCTCGCTCGGTCTCAGCATGTATTAAAACTGCATGTGGCCGAGGGAAAATAAATGTAACTAGAAGCGCACTTGTAGAGCGCAGACCTTCAATCTTGCAATGCTAATGAGAGTGAAAAATGATTTGTGTGTACGCCCTGTGATTCGGATTCACTCCAGTAACGTAATGGGTTCTTCCCCGGCCCTGATACACCCTTCAAACCAGAAAATCAGACCTGTAGTTTTTTTCCGTAATCTTGCTAAAACAATAAAATAAAACACACCTTACCAAAAATAAAGCCTCCTTGGCAGAGGGTATTATAAGAGTTTTGAAAATAGAGGAAAAATTAAATAAAACAGACTATAGAGATGTTCAACTAATGCAAGACATTCAGAGGGAGTGGAAAAGGGAATGATATTAATTTGTGACTATTAAACTGAGAAGATGTGGCAATAATTAAATCAGCATGATTCTGAAACGTTGAGTGAGTGGACATCCAGCCGTTGAAAGAAGATATAACATCAATAATATCACAACATACTATGAAAAGGAGCCATCTTCTGCAGATTGCAGATTGTTTGAGAAAAGATTTGAGAAAGCTAGGCGGGATATTAAAGCTGGTGTATGTTTAAGTGTTTAGCTATGAAATAAATACTTTTTATCTCCAGTTGATGATACTTTGACTCAAAAATCCAGCTGACCGCAACATGTAACAGAATATTAGTGGACTCACTTTGATCTCACTTCAGTCAATATAATTTTATAATTTTGCCTTTATTTGTATCTTTATGATACTCCATATGGGATTGGAATATTAGAATACATTTTGTTATATAAAGGTTTTTATCTGTCTTTTAAACTTCCCTAATGATCTATAACTTTCGCTGACAATGTATAATCGACCAGCACAAACTAGAACTCTATAATCAAAGCAGGGACATAATTAAACTACTCTGATTTTTGCTAAGGCTTGAGAATGACACTTTTAGCCTTTTAAACACTTAAATGGTTAATCAAGGCTTGTTGGAAGAAGACAAGATCATTTGATACCTAAAAACAGAGTCATTTTAATAACTGCATTTGAATCAAACTAACTAAGTCAGTGGGAACTTGTCACGTTGCACCACAAGAGGCACGATTATACACACATGGTGATGATTATATTTTACCATAAAATAAACTCTGAAGTCTCACACATTATTATAAATAAGAAATATTTTTCAATTATATTATAATACCCTTAACTTCACTATTTACCAACTGCAGAGTTACTTATGAAACGTACCTAGCTGCCTCTAGAAATACTCACAGCTCATTTGTATGTGCACGTGTGAGTGTCTGCTGCAGGAAATCTTAAGAGTCTAACCTTCCACTGCGGCAGGTGTCGGAGGCGGGGCATGCTGGTCAGACAGCCGAGGATCCAGGAGAGCTCAGCGTGCTCGGACACCTGCAGGGTCCAGAGAGGGGTGAGGTGGGGACACATCAAAATGTCACCATCAGGGATAAACTATCACTTATAGTTGGCTTCTTATAGTTGGTTTAAAAACACACACAGATACACGTCATTTGTCCTCGATAACAATAACTTCATTTAAGGTCTGGTCTTGTTCTAGTTCATTTTGGGATCTTTTATGTTCTACTTTTACTCTTTTAATTTGTTACGACTACTTGAGCTAAGAGTAATTAACTGACAAATTGGCGACAAATTATTTGACTCGCCAATTAGGAACCCAAAGTCAGGCAAACCGATCTTTTAAAATCTGGATCCAGGAAGTGATGTCTGTATTACAACTTGAGAATATGTTTAGTTTGTTCAATGCCGTTTACTTTTGTCTTTCGTTATCTTTGTTGTAGTCTCTTTATTTCTTGCTCTTTTTTTATTTTCTGTATATTATAGCTGTTGGTCTGTGGGGCTGGATTAGGGAAAGAATGTGTTCAAAAATCAATATAGAAATTAATAATGGACAAATAATATACAGTGGCTTGCATAAGATTACACACCCATACTAAAGTTGATTAAAAAGAGTAATAAATTGGAAATTTAGCTTAATGCCTTAATTCAAAACATTTAGGAAACCCAACCTTTTAAGAACACCAATTTTCTTTGTGAATGACTACTGTATTGTAAATAAGAAAATGTTTTTCCTTAAAATACAGGGTTCATAAGTATACACACCCCTATGTTAAATTCCCATAGAGGCAGGCATATTTTTTATTTTTAAAGGCCATTTATTTCATGGATCCAGGATACTCTGCATCCTGATAAAGTTCCCTTGGCCTTTGGAATTAAAATAGCCCGACATCCTCACATACCCTTCACCATACCTAATGATAGGCATGGGGAACTTTCCATAAGATTATCTCTCAATGCAAATCAAACCATCTATTAAGCTAACTGAAATAACACCATGCCAATCTCTATGTACGGTGAAGGGTATGTGATGATGGGGGGTTATTGTAATTCCAAAGACCAAGGGAACTTTGTCAGGATGCAGAGTATCTTGGATCCACGAAATAACTGGCCTTTAAAAATAAAAATGTGCCAGACTCTAAACTTATGCAAGCCACTGTATGTGTATTCTATGTGTGTCTGTGTATTGTACATTAGTTATAAAAAAAAAAATACATACAAAACTTGTAACCACAGAGAAGCATTCAAGAGTTAAAAAGGAGATAAGTTTAACAGCGAGATTAAACAAACACAGATGACTGGATGAAAGGTCTGCAATGGGACAGGAGGAGGGTGGCTCCATAACGCCTCCAAGTGGCAGAGAAGAGTACTGCTTCTCCCCATCTGTCCTCCAGTCTCACTGACAGGTGCGCCTGATCACACCTGTGTTTACTGTCAGGAAAGTTAAAACTAAAAATGACAAATGAATATGCATTTCCCGATATCAACAGAGCGGACTCATCCATTGTCTGTGCTGATATTTTGATTTGGTTGCCATTTGCTTTGGATGTTTAATTAATTATGTACGTCTATGACTATGAATTAAAAACAGAAAAAATAAAAAACTCAAACAACTCTTTTACACATAAGTATGAATTTGTATGGGTATCCATGACTTTGACATGAAACAATCCTGGATTTTGAATCAGCTGTGGTAACATTATGGGTTAGTAGGGTAAGTCACTCATGTCTATTATTTGGGGGAAGTCAGATATCAGCTAATAAACATCGGTACACTAAAGATGGCTCCATCCCTAAAGCTCAGATATCATCATCATCTGCTACTGTAGTTCCACAGATATGTGAATTTGTGTTTTGTTTGAGTAATGGTGAAAGATTTGTACATTTAATGAGTTAATTGAAAAAGCAGTTTTGGGGGCACCTGCACAGCTCACCTGTTTGAGCGTGCGCCCCATGTACGAAGGCTCAGTCCTTACTGCAGCGGCCGCAGGGTTTGGTTATGACCTTCCTTTGTTACATGTCATTTTCTCTCTCTCCCATTTCACATCTCCAGGTATCCTGTCTAATAAAGGCCTAAAATGCCCAAAAAATATTTCTTGAAAAAATAAATAAACAGTTTTACATGTGGTCCAAAAATGAATAACAACATGTTGGGAAGAAATCAATGGGTAAATGCTAATGTGGTGTAGCTTGGCCATTTGGCAGTGGTAAATTAACTGTAACATATCCACTTTCATGGAGGCTGCACTGAATGTGAACAAAAATGTGCGTGAGAGAGAGTGTGTGTGTGTGTGAGAGTGAGACTGAGAGAGAGTGTGTGTGTGTGTGTGTGTGTGTGTGTGTGTGTGTGTGGGGGTGGGGCAGGGGAAATATCCTGCAAATTAAAGTTTATGGACGCCAGCGATATTGCCTTTCCCTCTCTCTTGTTGCTTGAAAAGCATTCTGGTCAGCGTGACGTTAACAGCAGACAGCAGGGACATAAACCAGGATTTCGGACAAACATGTAAGGGGCCGGTATTTATTACACACTGCAGACAGACAAGAGATGGGACAGATGTCGATGTCAGCACAGAAAAGGATGGATATGGTTTGAAGTGCAATAAAACCCATGATATTTTAAAGCTTGGGAAGAACAAGGTCTCCATTTATGCTGCACTGCAAGAATGCACTGCAACAAGAGATATGCTAATGCTAGGGATCATATGGGCATTACCCTGATCGCAATTTATCGTGCAGCCATGGCAACAACTCCTGTGAAGATGAGATTTTAGAGAGCAGTAAATCCATTTCTATTCTCGATTCTTCAATAAAAGTCGGAGGATTCTGCTGATTCATTCACTTCATTTTTGATACCACTGACTGTGACTCGTCACCAGCTCGGTTTGCTGCTTTTTTTTTTTTCTTTCTTCTTCTTCAATGAAGTGGAGTATTTTCTTTGGGCAGTTGTATTTTTACATGTGGAGCCGGCGTGTTCAACAGGAGGGACACCTTGCTGCCAAGTTATGTGGCATGAAGCTAAACGAGAATAAAAATAGGGCTGTGTGTGTGTAGTGGAAGGGTGGGGGGATGCCAAAGAAACACAAATGGACTGAACACCTTTCTTTCTCTCACACACACACACACACACACACACACACACACACACACACACACACACACACACACACACACACACACACACACACACACACACACACACACACACACACACACACACACACACACACACACACACACACACACACACACACACACACTTCCTTCAAGTGGCCAAAGCCAGACTTAATGCTGCTTTATAGTTGTGTGTGTTTTTACAGCCCCTGTGAATTTCACAGAACGTAAAGTGTAGATAAGAATTAGGAGCGATCAAATAAACAGTTGGCATGTCGGCAAGTAAACATTACAGCAGAGTCGACAGCAGGTAAATAAACAGTCAAAGATGGCCGACTCATTATAGGAAAAACCGAAAAAGTGACTAGAAGCTTCCTTTAAAAAGCACACACACAAAAATAGACACAAGCAAACGCTGTCACACAAGTCCACTGCAGCATTGATCATGTTTTGTCCAATGACCGGAGTAAAAGTGTGAAATAAATGTGCAGACATGAGCTAAATATGTGTGCAAGAGCATGTCAGACAAGAGCGCTTCATGTGTGATCGCATTTAAATAGCTTTTCTTCTCCTGAGAAAGACAAAGGCGCTTACATTCATAACACACTAATGACACACTTTAAGGACATTGCAAAGGTAAGATTATTGAAAACTTCCCACTAGGGAAGATAAATTGGAGAGCCGACATAACAATATTTTGGAGGAGAAACTCTGAACTTTTCAGCCAGACATTTTAAAAAAGCAGTTATCAGACGTAACATCAACATGGCGTCTACACTGCATTACACTCTTAATGTTTACAATCTAGTAAATCTAGCTATATCATAGCACATATACAGTAAATGTAAAAGATTTACATTTGAAATGTACAGTAAATTAAAACATAAATGTAAAAGTACTTTGCTATATTAGGCTAATAATCTACTTGATTGGTTCCAGTGTAGCAACAGCTTCATGGGAAACAATCTCATGTCAGGCAAAGAAATCCTGTAATGGACCCACTGGAAAATGTGAATTCCAGCTTGAAATGAAACGCAGCAGACATCCATCCATCCGTCCTCTCCTGCCTACCTGAGACTGCTGGAAGAGAATTGCCCTCTCTGGGTCGATGCCACAGGCCAGTAGGCTGGCTGCCATGTCCAGGATGTTGCTCCTGAGTTGTGCCGGGTCCTGAGGCTGTGTGATGGAGTGTAGGTCCACTATGCTGTAGAGCACTGAAGGATAGTGGTTCTGCAGGGCCACCCAGTTCTCTAAGGCACCCAGATAGTTGCCTAGGTGGGGCACCCCGGTTGGCTGGATCCCCGAGAATACGCGCCCACATCCCGGAGGCTCCTGGAGAAGAATGGGGAACATGCTCAGGGTTACTTGCACTTTGTAAATTAAAGATGTTCTGTCGAGATATTTTCCATACGATTTCCTTAAAGTGCTCATATTATGCTCATTTTCAAGTTCATAATTGTATTTAAAGGTTGCACCAGAATAGGTTGACATGGTTTAATTTTCAAAAAGCATATTTTTGTACTGCACATTGTTGCAGCTCCTCTTTTCATCCTGTGTGTTGAGCAATCTGTTTTAGCTAGAGAATGAGGCATCTCGCTTCTGTTCCATCTTTGGAAGTTGCACATGCTCAGTAGCTAGGTAAGGACAACTAGCTAATCAGAATCGGAGTATGAGGGCGTGCCATGCTAGCAGCTAGGCGAGCATTATAACATGTGTTACCAGAGTGACATACGTTTGCTACGGAACTACAAGCTGGACTACAAAAGAGATGTATGGAGCAGTATAGGAACAGTGTTTTCTGTTGAGGATGGTATGTCCCTTTGGGGTGGACTTTGGTCTTTTTTACTATTAGACCTATCACTATATACCTATTAAAAAAAAAGATATATGACACAATAAAGGAAAGGGGAAAAACCAAATAGCATAATATGAGCACTTTAAAACAATCTTATTCAAGATGTTCATAGCCTGTATCTTAGAAGTACTTATGGTATCTGTGTCAAAATGATTTGTTGATTTAAACTGATCACAAGAGAAAAGACTGAAGAGAAACTAGTGTTTGGAGAAAGGGTGAAGGTGAAAAAGTGAGAATGCCTGCAGAGACAGTGTTAAACTATTGGCAGGTTGGGGGCCAGCAGCGCTCATGCTTGTATTACTGAGTTGCTAACTCCATTGCTAGCACCTCTGTTCTCTCCCAAGCACATCCAGCACAAAGAATGCATCACCTCACTGGCCAACAATAATATTAACATCCGTCCAGCCAACTTCAAGGCCTCTGTTACCACAATGAAAGACACTGAAAGAGGAGGGGGAGGCAGAACCACAGAAATACCATTCAACATGCAGCCCACCATATCACCAACATTTTGTCTTTATTTTTCTGGAGCTAGAAAAGCAGCAGGCTCTTCACCCCCCTATGAAAGAAAGAGGGCGATCACTTGTGTTTGTATCCTTGGGCAAACATGGTGTTTCTCTTTTGGCAGAGTCAGGTTGGGCCAGACCACCTCATTTCTTCTGGCATCAGACCACTCCACTGAATCTTGGCTTTCAATTGGCCCTGCTGGAAGAGAGTCTTAACCACTGCTTGTGGCACCGAGCACCACATTATACAATTACAGGGCGAGCAGAGAGGCACCTGTCATGAGACATGAAACCGCAATGGCATCCATAATCTAGGGGATTCTTCACCAAAGCCATTACACAGTAGATTAAGGCTTTGACGGAGCAGAAACTCACAAAGACCCAGACTGGGACTTGGTGTTTTTGTTGGGGAGCTAGTAGGACAAAGTGTTTGGTGCCTGGGTGACGCACATTTGCCTGCCCACCAAGGGGGCCGGGGTTCAGTTCCCAGCAGAGGTGCAGTGCTGTGGCTTTGGCCGGGTGTGATAAGGTGATGTCTTTGTTGGGGTGGGGAAGTGGAATATGTGGTAGAGATAACATGAACCCTCACGTGAAAAAGGGTTAGAATTACACAAGGTTTAAAGAAAAAGAATCCAGGTTAAAGGAGGGTCCAACAATGCCCCTGTATATTAAGAACGAAGTGGCTGTGTTGTTGTAGGTGTAATACTACTTGTAAAGGTAAAGTAGTATTACACTATTAATTTTAACAAGAATCTACAGCCATGCTAGCTGCTTTGTGAGACTGTTCTTAGGCACAGCTGTGCTTTGAGCTAAATGCTAACATTGATTGAGGGGGACATGAATGTTTGTACGAAATTCCAAGGCAATCCATCCTAAAGTTGTTGGGATTACAACTCAAGGTTTATTTTTTTAACTAACGTTTAATCAAAGAAAATGATTTTTAGCTTGACGCAAGATGTGTTGATGGATTGTAAACAGCAACAGCTGGATAGAGGAGCCCGTCCTGAAACACACAAAACCCATGGGATCCCTGTGTTATCACCTCAAATCTGACTGGCAATCATATGTTTCCCGGCTGCACCCTTCAAGGTTATCATAACTAATCATTAAAACCTGAAGCTTTCAGAGGATATCCTCTTCAGTCGCCGCTGCTTATCTTGACAGCTAGCTAAGCTACATCACATTCAATCTGATTGAGGGACAGGCTCAACACAGCCTTTGAGATCCGATAACAGCTGCTCTCTCACCAGCATGGCACAGAGCTTCTCCATCTTTCAGGCCTGAGGGATCAAATAACAACTGTTCTGAGGACAACGTGGTCCAAAAAGTCTCTATGTACTGGCCTGAGGGAGCTGGTTGCAGCCCGGCAAGAGAGAGGCAGGAAGGAACTGGGTGCTTATGTCATTACCGACGGGGTAATTGCACTGGAGTGCCATTGATGCTGAGAGCCTCTTAAGAGGTGTCAGGATTGATTTGGGTGCGGATGGGGCCCAGAGTCTGGCTCATGTGTGTTCTCACCTCGAGCTGACACGCCAAACGCATGTTCCCCCTCTACTATGGCCCCCAAGGGAGGCCATTAGCCATGCAGACATGGTAATGGTGTCATATGAGCCAATCAAGCGTGCAATGAGAGTCAACGCAGTGGCTAACTAGCCACTGGGCAATCGCACCATCACGCATAACGCTACTTCGACAGACACCTCCGTGTTACTGTTGGTCAGAGAAAAGTGTCTTTAAACATGTGCCTGTATAATCGTTGGAAGCTAAAGTAGGTTACATAAGGAAGTAAAGCAACTACTGCATGATGACAGAAAATGTTGTAGAGCTATTAATATTTGTCATGAATACTCCACTGCAAAGCCAGGAGTAGTAAATATTATCATCTTGCATACTTTGGCTATTGGCCTTATTGAACCTGTGCAAGTGAATTCATTTCAACATGCACATACTTGAGTGTTTTACTTCATACGTTGGAGGTTTGGCTTCAAGCAGAACAATTTGTAACCAGATTTAAACATCTTGATGAGGTTGTGAAACCATCACAAAATAAGGTTTAAATTTGGCATGCAAAAAAGAACATGTGAAATAAATGGTTTATTGTTCTCTTTTGTTTCTTTCTGTCTGTTCTGAACAAAATGTTAGACTAACTGCATTGTGTTTAAAATGCTGTATGAACAAAGTTGAGTTGAGGGCAGAGAACTGTTGACATTGTTCTCTGTGGGTTGAAGTATTCCAAGCATGTTGCTCTTTTGGCCACATCTCTCTCAGTGATGTCAGAGCATGTGTTTTGCCTTTGACAGCTGATGATGAACACCTGTAGAGGTGCAACACACTTGAACTCATCAGTCCAGTACAGAAGCAGTGTCCCATCCCGTTATTCCACCTTAAAAAGGTCCCATGGCATGAAAATTTCACTTTTTAAAATTAATATGCGTTCCCCCAGCTTACCTATGGTCCCATAGTGGCGATAGGTATAAACCGAGCCCTGGGTATCCTACTTTGCCTTTGAGAAAATGAAAGCTCAGATGGGCCGATCTGGAATCTTGCCCCTTATGAGGTCATAAGGGGCAAGGTTTCCTCACTTGTCTCTGCTTTGCCCTCCCAGAGAATTTAGCCCATACATATGTGAGAGAGAGAGAGAGAGAGAGAGAGAGAGAGAGAGAGAGAGAGAGAGAGAGAGAGAGAGAAAGAAAGAAAGAAATAAAGAAAGAAAGAAAGAAAGACATCATGGCTTTCAAACAAGCAAAGTGGCAGTTGGTCAAGGCCACACCCCCAGCCTCCACCTTGCCCCCCCTTTCTTAAAATAAAAACCATCCAAAAAGCACCATGTCATTGGACCTTTAATACAAAAAGAATAAGAGTCTAGAGCCATGCTAGCACTTCTGTGAGGCTGTACTTAGGCCCAATGGGGATGTGGGCTACATCCTAACATGTGGATGCAAATTAAAATGTTAATCAGATGATGGCTCTTGATGAATAGTTTACCAACGTTACAGTTCATCCTGAGGGTGGCAAGAATGACTGTACCAAATTTCATGGCAATCTAATCCAGTATTAACCAAGGAATTTCAATTCACATCACAAAAAAAGTTGATCCGCAAATGTTAACCTCCCAGTGTTACCAGAGGAAACATCAGGAGTTGAACAAAGTCATGAGGATTCATCATATGTGAAACATGGACATCTGTACAAACTGTCATGGTAGTCCATCTAATAGTAGTTAGTAAATTTCAGTCTGGAACAAACTGGTGGACCACTCAGCTGACAGAATAGCATTGCCATCCCTAGAGCCAGGCGGATAGCGAGGCCAGAAAAAGTGAAATGAACTGAAAGTTAAGCAACAGCAGGTAGGACTCGATCTGCAGTTGCAAAAAAAATACTATCCCCTTTGTTGGACAAGATTTCAGTTAAATAAGTGAAGCCCTGGTAAGCAGCTACATCTGCTTTCCTCTAATGTCTTCTTCACTTTTCTCTCACTATCTCTTTTAAAGATACATAGTTGTGGGAAATGCTGGTTGTTCCTTCATCATATTTAACTCTGACCGGCACAACGCTGTTTTACATCGTCGCAAAGGTGACGAAAGCTTTCTTCATCCACGTCTGCCATATGCTAAATGCATTACACACCATGTGTGTGTAACATTAACACCAACAGCTAGAAGGTTACATACACTAAAAGACCATGTTTTCACACTTGCAGCAACTTTCCGGGAATATGTGTTCATTTGTCTGTGCGTGTACGTGTGTGGTAATCTCCATAGGGACAGAGGTCGTTTGCAAACATAGACGTATGTCTGCACGTGTCTTTTGCCTACATCAACATCCGTTAAGCTGTGAAGGTGTCTGTCCATGTGAATTTGACAGCTCACATCAAAGATAAACACTGGTGGAAAGAAAAAAAGCCCATCAAACGAGCAGTAACATGACCAGATCCTTTGCACAAGCTACATTGTTAAACGGCAAAAAATATTCAACGAGTTCACTTAGTTTATTTAACAAATCTTCTTTGGAGTTAATGCTGACTTTCCAACAAATCCAGAGGAAATCTAGTTCCAGGATTACATGAAAACAACATTTCCCTTTTCTTTTCAATGTCTTCCAGAGACCTGGAACCACTTCATTGTGGGAACTGAATGAAAAATGTTGGATTCATCATTTTAGTGATGCAAGATCCTTACAAAAGCATGTATAACAATGACAAAAATGACTGGGACCACATGCATAAAAACGTAGAGTTTGGTCTTGAATCATATAAATTATTTTTGCCAGATTTATAAAGTTGTGGGCGTTTCAACTCCCAAAGTTAAACTGGGCAGTGATTTTACTAATCTTGTAGGCTGAATTAACTCACACTGTGTTTTGGTCAGACAGCCTAAAAAACTAACATTGCATATTAGAGTCATCATATTTTTCTATTTCCAACTGACAATATCACACTTGGTTTGCCCAGGACAACTGTGTGTACACTAGGGGTTGCACAGCTATATTGCTCCACAATGATGATTCTATCTGGCCCCTAAACTGTAACTCACGTCCTGTCTGAATATCATGCACAAATGCTGTTTTTCTTTGTTTTACTATCATTGTACAACATAGTATTATATTGTAGTGCCATATTCTAACTGCTGCACTATTTTGTCTTAGAATCTAATTTAATTTTATGTGATTTTATTTTTTATACATAATTGTATGCGCATTGTTGGAAGGAGCCTGTGAACTAAGAATTTAATTGCCAACGACTGGTTCACTGTAATGGTTGTGAATGTGACAATAGAGAACTTGAACTTATCATTCACGATTACTATTGTTGAGCACTTGTAGCTTCCAGCATGTCCAGGCCTACAGTCTTGCTACATTCAATGTTATTAATCACAGCCTCAGATTTGGTGGAGCTAGAACTTTCAAAACAGTGGACTTCACTTCTCTGATCTGTTCTGGGCTGCTTTTCAGGGCTCATACATCATATCAGAGCCTGGGAGTCCTGGAGTGGCCCACTGACATCTCTCTCACCAAGGGGCTGATGAGCACGGCCAACAGCCACCACCATTTTACCTCGCCAATTTCAACACATCTCAAAAACCACCTCTGGGGGCATTGCTGCTTGCCCCGCTGTGAGTTACCATCAGTTCTTTGTGGGCCGGGGAAGCGCTCCAGATCCAACCGTGGCTGCACCAAGATGGGCCAAAAGATTTTCACGGCTCTCCTGCTGGGCGTCCGACACACAGGAGCCAGTGTTCATCTGTCCTGGGCGCCCCAAGCACTCCATTAACACTGGCACCATGCTGAAATGCACCTTGACACACCTCCGTCGACTCCACTGTATCTTTCTTCATCTCTGTCTTTCTGTCACTTCGGGACCTGTTAACGCTGGTGACCAACAGAGCTGCACTTCAGTGAGGTATCAAATAGGAAATGGGGTTTAGTGTATTACCCCCCCTTTATCCCTTTAAGCATATGTGTGTGTGTGTGTGTGTGTGTGTGTGTGTGTGTGTGTGTGTGTGTGTGTAGCCAAAGGGGGTACACACCACAGCTTGAAACAAAGTGCATATGACCACAGAGAAAAAATGCACACACACTGTGTATAAACCAAAGACGTAACAAAATGAAGAAAACATGGAGTGGTGGATGAAGCAGCAGAAAGAAAAAAGAAGTGATGAGGAGGCAATGTGAAAAATACATAAGAATAAAAGTGTGACTATAGTCCAGTCAAGAGTTTTTTTTCCTTTTTTTCCCCCTCCTATTGAGTGTGTTGGAGGGGAAGCAGAAGGGAAGGCCCATAAGGAGCGTTTGATTAAATCTGCGGTTGACGTGTGGGACAGGTGAGATTGATGAGGTTCCTCTGAGTTTCACACTGTGCGGAGAGCGGGGGTACAGGAACAGAACGCTGCAGTGTGGCGGGCCAGGGCTCGGGGCCCGCTCGCGCCGTGGGGTCGCTCGGCTGATTAATGGGACTGGAGGCCCTTCAAAAACAGCACTTCCCGCAGACAGGGCCCGACGGTGCTCCAAAAATAACCAGCCAGGGGAGGCAGCCCCAGCATCCAGCCCTAACAGGCTGCAGCTTCTGAAAGAACCAGACTTCAATTCGGCCGGGGGGGGGGAATAACCAACAGGCGCAGTGCCTACTCAAGACAGGAAGCTTTAATGACTCTTCTAGTTTATGGGAAGTGACAAACAGTGACAATTGACATTCTATTAACAATGATGATATTAAACTCAAAGAACTACAAACTTTACACAATGGGACACTAAAAGCCCATAATAAAACATCTTACTAAAACTGATTCACTTCAAGGACTTAACAGTCTGTTTTTTTGTCATCCGTTTTGACAATCACAAGGTGAACACTTAAATCAAAGTGTAGACTAACTAAACTACGAGAAATGTGATGTATTTGACTGGACCAGATGATGCTGCATTTAGTTGTGGCAAAATTTGAGCGAGATCACATTTTTTGCAGATTTTTTTTGTGTTTTGTTTGTCCAATCCTTGTATGCTGGGTACGCTGGGACACCTGCTTTGCCAACAAAGTCTGCAAAAAAATTACATATCAGGCCTGATAAACAGCTGTATTATTTACAGCTGTTATAATAAAACAAGTATCACTGACTGAAACTGTACTGTATGTTCAACCAAAGTAGTTTGCCTGAAATATGCCCATGATCACATGTTAAGCAGCTGGAAAAGCCAACCTTAATTTATGTGACTCTTTTTCACCATTAGATAAACACATTCACTTCAGAGCTACTTGTTTCCTTCCAAATCGTTTCATTAAACCACTTCCTCCTTCTTCTGTGTTGACAATGGACATGTTTAATTTTATTTCGCTTGCAGAAAACAAAAGACTGACAGGAGAGGCCCCCAAAAAAACACATAAAAGTCAAAACGCAGCAAAAAATAAATGGCACACACTTCATAAATGTATCAATATGTAATTATGGTAACACTCTTGGCAAACATCCACCGGCAGCTCCTCTCTAAAGAGTCCAGTCATTTCCTCCTGCAAAGGCAGCGTCAGTTGACTTGAGAGCAGCTCAAAGGCACAACACCAGATACGTGGTACGTTTTAATTAAAGGTGTCAGACGTTCAGCCAAAAGGCACTCGATCAGGCAGGGAGTATAACACAGGAAGACTAGTAAGATTCCCCAGTCACCACTGTTGGCGAACAGCTACAGACTGGTTCTGTAATTCAACTTGGCTAGATATGAATTTTAAAAAAAGGAATATGTTGACATATGGGATAGTTTTAAGAAATGGGTAATGTGCAGAGCGTCTGAGTGAGCACCCTGACTGGAGAATGACTATGACAGACCAAATTACACAGAGGGGACTGCTGAGAGTTAGTGGGCTTTTCTGACAGTTGAAAATAAATAGGGCAGTTAATGAACATCCTCAAAGGGGAGGCCATGTTTCCTCACTCTCGCCGGCCTCTCCCATGTGGTGCAGGAGCAGCTCTAATGGTTTTAGCTGACACCCAAGTGAATTTGGAGCCGAGGAGAACAGAGAAGCAAATTAGAAGTCACTTCCTCTTTCCTAAAGCCCGGGGCTGACATGACTGATATCAGTCAATAACTGGACCACAGGCCAGGGCCGGCTGGATGGGGAGCCCTACACTTCCAGCTGACGCGAGGCTGGAGGTTGGTGTCAGGCGAGAGGGTTGTAGAGAGTACACACCTTTCAATTCTAAGCAAACAACACAACAGCTAAACTTAGGTTGAATTAATTTATGCAGCGCCACAAACTCTAAAAGATGAGTTGTTAATTAATCAAATGTTTTGTCATGAAGCCAAATACTTGTTTTTCAATGATTTATTTTTCGTTTCTCTGCAAGATTTATCAGTTTAGACTTTTTGAGGAAAGATTTCAGTAGAGCAACAAAATAGAAATAAATCTCTCGCTCTAGCAGAGAAACAGAAAATCTATTAATTTGTCCTTACTTTGTCCAACTTCCGGTAATTTAAGACAACAAACCACTTCCCTAATTAGAGTTAACTGAATTTAAAAAAAAAAAAACATGCCAAGACTTGGAGACATTGCTTTTGGCTCAGGTAGCTTGCTATGGGTATTATTTTAGGCACTTCATAAACTTAAATGAATAAACCAGCAAATTAGCATTGCTCTGCCCTGCCTTGGTCTGAAAAAGAAAATATACATTTTAATCTGCTGTGAAAACAAGGTTGTGTCCCCCAGAACACACTGAAAATACTGTTAAATTAGAACAGGTTATCTCACTGATATTTGCTATAATGAGCAGACAAATTTTAACTACAAGTGACGAGATTTAAAAAAGCAAGCACACACACAGCTGTCTCGCAAACATTTCTCTCAAAATTCAAAGCATCTGACAAAGGCTGCACTTCATCTTTGTGTCAGTCCATTGAGGTTTAGTGACTTTTTAAAACACATTTTCCAGTGCAGAAAAACCTCCAAAAAAGCGTCTTGTTTGACGCACATCACACCTCAGGGCATTGTGAGCGGGCTGGTGTTTTGCACTCAGCGGTCCACATTTGGAGAAAATTAAAACAAATGAAAACCAACACTTCATTTCTGATGTTATTGCTCGTAATGAAGCACTGCTGTGATGCGTTTCGAGTCCCCACTACTTCCACCCCCCTTCCTCCCCTCTCGTCGCACACCTCTCCGGCCTCACCGGAGACTTTGCCTTAACAAAATACAGACGGCACGGCGGTGAACGTGCATACTGTATTACAGCTCATACATCAACCAGTAACAGGGCTTTTGGTAGATGGTTGAGCTTTTTAACTGCACCGTAACGCAAGAACGGCTCAATAATTAGCATCACTGTTGTACTGAAACACACTGGTTATTATTACACATACCAGGGGACTCGTTGTTTGCCTTAACACCCCATTTGCTTCTTGTAGGCAGCCGTGCAATGATAGGAAACTCTAAGCTGAGTTATAGGCCTGTTTAAAAAGTAAAAAAGGTACACTCAAGAGTGCTACTGAGGATATGATGTCACATGTCTAGGAAAGGAAACTGCGCCGTATAAACTCAGGATAGACAAGGAAAAAAGTTCTAGTCACATATGAAAGCTGCTACAGTCAAGAATGAACCATTAATGATGTGATGTGTCACTCAAAGCTGAGAAGGAAAGGCCCAAAATAGACTAACACAAAAAAAAGCGTGATTTAAATTTATGCTGGAACCATAAAGCCATAAAAAAATCCTTGATGACAAATAACACAATTATGTTGTTTTGTAAAACCTCACTAAATCAATGCATCACATATCACATTTCATTCATAACATAATTTTGACCACATTTTGCTTCAACTTGTTTAGTTCAATCACTTCATCTTACAATTTTGTCCATTTCCCAGAATGCCCTTCCCCCAGGGATTGGGGCGTAACCATGTTTGCTTTCATCTGTACTCAAGGAAAGAAAGAAAAAAAAAAACATTCACTCTTTGATTCTGAGCAACTGACACTGAAGCTGACAGTAACTGTTTAAAGTCTCTGACAACACTTTGTGCTTTCCAACTTAATGCAGCTGCTTTAAATACCAAAATGTTCTGCTACAGTTCAGCCAGTGTTCTCTACATATGTAACAGCCACAGTTTGAAGAGATTGTTACACTTAAACAGTTAAAACCCTACATTTTTAGGCTTAAACTGTGCTGCATTATAGCTCCCTGTCCTGCAGTAATGAAAAAGATTTAATTTTGCACTCAGCTGCTGCTGCTGTTGTTGTTTGACTCTACAGAATAAAAGCACAACAGGTGAATAGTGTTCACATCCAACCTCAACTGGGTACAGGTGCAGGACAAAAACTAGCCAGAAAAGGAAAAGTAGAAGATGTCAGCACACTGACACCTCCATGTTTCTAACCACTGATTTCCACCAACTGCGGAACGGCTGCGTCCCAGCTCCGTCCTAGCCCCGGTGATCCGCGGCTCTCCGGAGCAGATACGCAGAGTTTCTAGTTTTGCCGGATGCTGGAGGGCTCCGCAGCAATTCAACCCAGGGCAGATTGTGCGGGACAGGAAGTCGAGCACAGAAACAAAATAAAACATCTGGTTAATTTTCAAAATAAAATACACCATTCTCACAGCGGATCATATTTCCCTGCACCACACTTTGAAAATGTCATAATGGGCAGAGACAGGCCTGAAGTCAACAAGTCAAAAGGTTTTGTGGTTCTGTTTATAGAAGCGACATCCTGTTATATCGCGCGATCATACGTGAATTTGCGAGATCTTGTGGGTCCTTGTGACTTGAACTGTCAGTCATGGCCACAGCCGTTTCGCAACTAATCCGGACCTGGTGGGGACTGAAGGATGATGGAGCACAACACGTAGCGGAGCCAATCCACAGCTGTTCTGCAGTTGGTGGAAATCCAGGGTACGTCTTTAATAGTGCAACATTTTAACCTGCAAAGGCTTCCTCTCGGACTCCACAGAATAGCCATAACCATAACACACTTATCAGGTTTTCTGGGTACAAAACTGACCAGAAATTATTAAACTCATTAGCAGAAGTTAACCAATCACGGATCACTCAATGCACCACTAATGATGATATAATAACATGATATTCCTGCATTCAGGATTGTGCAAACACAATAAACATAAGTGCAAATGAACAGTCATTATTTTGAATGTTTTGATACTGGTGTTAATTGGAAAATCGCAATATGGGCTATAGTGCAATATCCAAATCCCAGAGTGGTATTTGTTAAAGGCAAAATGTGTGTCAAACCAGTCTGATGGAAGTATTGTGGTGCTGCAGACACACCCCGGCCTACAAATCCTATCCTACAGACTACAGAAAACATATTTCTTTGGTACAAATCCTCCAAAAAATCACACTATAATCGTTTTATTTTTTTGTAAGATTCAATTTCAGTCAATGAAAATGTCAATGTGATACAAACATGATCGTACTGATTCAAATAACGTGTTCTCCACTCGGTTTAAACAAGCAAACAACAATAGAAGGAGTTTAAATTAAAATCATGTACAACAGTTCTTAATATGAATCCTTGACATATAAAGACTGGGTTCAACATGTTTTAGTGAGTGAACACTCAAACCCGGTGACGTTTCAGTTACAAGCTGCAGCTGAGACACAGCATGTCTCTGTTAACAACATGTTCACGTACCTTGTTTCCCGTATAAGCTTCAGAGCAGAGTAATCTTTTAGGAGAATCAAACTTGTGAATGAACCTGAAGAGATGTTTGAAGTTAGTCCACACGGGAAGCGCCATCTTGGATTGTGACCTTATACGGTGGCTTTGAAAGGACAAAAGGGAGAGATGCGTTTCAGCCGTTTACAGCAGTGCTGTCTAACGATTACATATATTCAATAGCGATTAATCGCAATTAATCGCACATTTATATCTATTCTAAATGTCCCTTGATTTGTTTTGGTCCCATTATTTTTTTTCTCATTTTAATGCTCTTATAATCCTGGAAAAGTTGCTTTGTGCAAATGTTTTTTTTTTTTATTGAAAACAACATTGGCAGACTACTGAATTGTTCAATTTCACACGTAACATTCTCACTTGGAGCAAAAAAATTATGTTTATTCTGTTTTGAGTGTGTGGTTAACAGTTTTGACAGCAGTGTGTTAACATCTGAAGAAGGTGTAGAAAATCCACAGTGTTGTGTAGGTCATGGTTAAAGTCATGGGATGAGTTTGAACGTTTTGAAAACTATGTTCTAGCAATGAAAAACAAACTAGAGTTTGGTCCACAGTTACTGCTGCAGTGCAGACTGTACTTAGAGTTTTGCATATGTGACTCCAGTTGTGCCCACTGTGGTTTAGGAATCGAAAAAACAACTGTAAAGTGCTACTTACATAAAAACAAATTACATGCCATGTATGATTCTTGCAGACAGTTAAATTCATGTATATGTTTTTTTTTTTTTTTTGAAGTCTTCTTCCATCTGAAACCTATGCAGGAACTTCTACCCTCCTTGCTAATCTGTACACCATGCTGTATGGCCAAATCCAGTGCAGCCTTTTCAACAGTAAGATGTATGATTACACACTCACCCACCACCACATGTACAGTAGGCTAAAGAAATTGTCAGACATGTGCGGTTTCCTCATTGTCTGAGGTCTCTATGTTAATTGGGTGGTGTTGTGTCTAGGCCTGACAGCTTCCTCAACAACTGAACTTTCCCAGGGAGGCAGCTGGAGAACTTTTCCATACCATACCTCATTACAAAGTGGCGATATACATACTATAAGTGATTATGCTACACGCTGGGTAGGGTTACAATATGTTTGCAGGGCACGCTGGCCGCTTTCTGAGAACTCTTACTTCTCAAACATCTGCTCCTGATTTTTTTTCCCTCCACCTTTTGCATCTGGTTGCATTTGCAGCACAAAATACAGACTATCATTCCATATTCATTATTATTTCCTGAGGCGCTGCTGGACGAGCTCTTTGGTGTTTCACATGGTAGGGACCTGAGCCGGTATGTTCTCTCACGCCTGGGTGATGGGAGATCTGGTCGGTGGAGCAGAGACCAACTGGCAGGAGATAGGTTTGTGCGTGTGTGTGTGTGTGTGTGTGTGTGTGTGTGTGTGTGTGTGTGTGTGTTTCCTGGCAACCCAGTAGAGTGTGTGTCTGTTTCCTGGCAACCCAGTAGAGGTTGGTCCTCCTGCACTTCTTTTTTCTCCTGCCTGCTCCTCTTTTCTTCTTAGTCTAGGAGAAATGCCTTTCCTTAAATCAAGAAGAGCATATTTATTTTGTGTGTGTGTGTGTGTGTTTCATGCTAAAAAATGTGGGTAATATGTTGCACTGGAGTGATATCAGCAACATACATACACAAACAAACAATATATACTTTATATTTATATACAACATCATTGTACACCTCTGGGCAACTAGGGGTTAAGTGTCTTGTGCAGGGACACATTGGTTGATGTATTATCAGTGGGAATTGAACACAGGTCTCTCACCTCAAAGGCATGTGTGATATCCACTGCGCCATCACCACCACAGTTTAAAGTCATCTAAATGTAACCTTTTTTAAACTATGTTGAAGAAACATTTTAACAGTATACTTAGCCTACATCAATTGAAATGGATGTCATATCAGTAAAAAAAATGCACTAATGTACTAATATTTACACAATTTAGGAGCCAAAAAGAGCCTAAAAACTAACTTAAACTACATTTTCTGCAATAGTGTGTGTGAACCATGGCTGTTAACAGAAATCTAAAACCAGACAAAGAATGTACCATTGAAGTTGCCCTGTAGAGTTTTCTTGTAAACAGAGGTTATGTTTTCATTCAGCACATTGTGTTGTGAATCCTAGAGCCAAACATGTTGAATGCATTTCTTTCTTTATAAAACACTTGCAAAGCCAATTTCTACTTTTTTTACTTGATAGCAGTCTTTTTCTTTCCTGACATTGATGGTAAATTACTGTGTCTTATAGTGCCTTACCCCCCACCCCTGTTGGTCAGTGGAATAGTCTGAAAACATTGGCAGGACTGAGCATCGCTACACGTGAACATCAAAACAGGGACCCACACTAGTAGTGGTAGTAGGTCAAAAACTCCACAGGGAGAAAATATAAATAAAGGAGAAAAAGTTACAATTTAGATTTCTGCATCTTTTAACCCTCCTGTTGTCCTCGGGTCAAATTTGACCTATTTTCAAAAAGTTAATAATATATAATAATATATTAAAAAAAAAAGGCACATGGGTGGTTCTCAATAAAGCTCTTTACAAGTAAAATAAATGATCAGTTCCCTACTTTCATTTAATTTGGAAGTTTCATTTAATTTTATAGCATTTGAAAAAAAAGATGAAAAAAGAAGGTTGAAAAAAGCTTAAAAAATGTTGGAAAAAGTCCACAAAAATGTCAAAAGGCGCAGAAAAAAAATTATAAAAACGTCGGAAAAAGCGACAAAAACGTCAAAATGTTAACTCAAAAAAACAAAAATTTGCATGGTCAACAGGAAGACCACACAAGGGTTAAATTACTGTAAAATGGTGTTTGTACAGTAGAACAAGGAAAGAACCCAAGTAAGAATAAGCACAGTTTTAGTGTGTTTTTTTTTTTTATCTCACAGATTAAAGGCATCTTTTTCTTTAATAATTCCACTGGGAACACCAACGTCAGAGTGTTTCAAAATCACACACGCATGTTTTTGAATGAATAAAGAAATGTAAATAAATAATGGTTAGGAATTGTAATTGAGAGAGCTCAAAGAGATATAAGAACTAGACATACAGTGAATCAATGTTGTGAAATGTGGTGACGTTTCTTCATTCTTTGTTTAACTTGGAATGAAAGTGTTAAAAAGTGTCCATCATTCAGTTTGAAGCAAAAGAAGAAGAAGAAGCAGAAACTCTAGTGGTGACCAAGAGGCTGTCCAGGTGATGAGTGAAAACTTTGTGCTTTCATCACAAATCTGCTCTCCTTTCACCATCAGAGTAATTCATTTCTCATCCTCATCAGGCTCTCTGCGCCTCCTGCTACTCCTCCTCCTCCTCCACCACAACTCCACATCTTAAATACTTTTATCTCCTCCTTGATAATTGTATACAATGTCTTCAACCTCTACTTCTACTCCACTACATTTCAGAAGGAAAGTATTTTATTTTTAACGCCACTATATTTTTTTAGTGTTAGTTACTTTGCAGATTTACATTTTGTATTAATCTAATACAAAATATAATCAACAAATACATAATAATATATAATATATTAATATTATAGATTAAGTTAATTTTATTGATGCAATGGGGGAATTCACATTATACAGCAGATAAATCAGTGCAATCATCTCCATCTTTACCAGCTGCAACATTAAAGTGATGTACACATTAATGCATATATATATTATAATGCAATAATACATTACTCTGAAATCATCCATCATGCATAATGAGTAGTTTTACTTTTGGTTCTTTAAGTATATTTTAAAGCTGATACTTTTGTACCTTTACATAAGTGAAAAACTTGAATGGATACAGTGTATATTACATAATATGTAAATATACACACACAACATTACGTTTAACTTCTAAACACATGTATGTATACTTTCTATCTATCACACACACACACACACACACACACACACACACACACACACACACACGCACGCTTACTCTCTGCAGCAGCCCTCCTGAGTTTAGGAGAGATGCTGGTAGGAAAGTCCAGCTGGTGGTGACCGACACTCCACCTGTCATAATACAGCCAGGCAAGGCATGATGGGATGGTGGGGGGCTGCTGAGTGAGGGGCCAAAGATTTGTGTGCTTTCTGGACTCTGGATCCTGATGCTGAAAGACAGGATCTCCCCTCTGACACTGCAGGCATTCGGAGTCCACAGGATGTCCACCACCCAAGTGGATGGATGGATGGATGGATGGACAGCTAACAGAATGACAGACACCTTGACAAACAGAAGATGTGTTGGCTGAGTAAGAAGATGGATGGATGGATGGATGGATGGATGGATGGATGGATGGATGGATGGATGGATGGATGGATGGATGGATGGATGGATGGATGGATGGATGGATGGATGGATGGATGGATGGATGGATGGATGGATGGAGCTAACAGAATGACAGATGGATGGATGAAGATGTGATGGATGGAAGGATGGATGGATGGATGGATGGATGGATGGATGGATGGATGGATGGATGGATGGATGGATGGATGGATGGATGGATGGATGGATGGATGGATGGATGGATGGATGGATGGATGGATGGATGGATGGATGGATGGATGGATGGATGGAATTTAGCGAGAGGGATAATAAATAATAAAGTGAGATACTGTGCAGACCAGAGAATGTCTCAGAGATTGAATTGTCGGGCTGACCGCACACAGCCTGCAGCGTTTCTCCATCACCGGCCCGCTGTTCTCAGCGTGAAGCCACAGCAAGCATAATAAACATTAAGTAAAGTATTTTGTGTAAAGAAATGTTTGCTTCCCCAGAGAAGAATCTGGATTTCATTACTAATCTATCTGACTGTGCAATGTTTGTCATCTCAATGCATCTGTGTCTGCATACATGTGCATGTGTGTCAGTGTATATAGACATGTACAGTACCTGCCCACCTACAGCATGTGTGTAGGATTGGGCAATATACCAATATATACCATGGGATAGTTAGCATTTAAAGCATCAGCTTGTTTGATCTAAAATGGTTTCTCAATTGACTTTCTAGTTATCCCCATATATGTTGGGGTTGTTGCTAAAACAATAAGTTGTACAGTCAATCATTAAAAACAAAACATTATCAATATTTTCTGGCTTCTTAAATTTAGATTTGCTGCTTTTGTTTTTTGTTATATTACAGTTTTTGGACTATTACTTGGACAAATCAAACTATAATAAAGAATGTAGGGCACTTTTTTGTGTGACATTTTACAGTCACAATGACTCCTCAACAAAATAATGCAAAAATAAAAAATTATCATCAAAGTCATAATTCATTATCTATTGACCATCTCTATCTGTACTTGCACTGTACTGAGGATATACTGTGTGTGCTCATGCCTAGGTGTGATGACTGGTGCTTTTTGCACCCTGAACGAAAAGACTGACATGATTCAGTGCTTGTGAATTACAAACTCAGTTAGTCAATATTACATTTTCTGTAAATGCATTCATAAATTCCACATAGGGGTGTCTAGACTTAGAGTGTTTACATTGATTTCGTTTTTCCACCAGGTGGCCCCTTATGGTCTCTTTAGGTTCATCAGGCAGGAGACCTTGTACACTGTGATCAGACCTGATCATCAGAAATCTTCTTTTCGTCATTATTTCTCACTGACAAGCCCAAACAAAAAGCTTTTACTAGTTTCTAAAGTTCTAGGGTTAGTAAGGGTGTATGTGTGTCGGAGCAGTTGATGTGATGTCACTGACATGTCAGAGTTTACCTGACAGCAGCATGCAACAACGATGACAAAACATCAACAAACACAGAGGCACATCTGTTTTCCCCTCTCCTGTTTTCCCGTAATGTAGAAGCATGGGGATGTGCTGCACATCAATTCCTTCATTTTTTGCTTTTCATTTGGTCTTTTCTATCATATACTATTTCCCATGATGATGATCAGATTTTTTACCTTGTTTTAATGATAAAACATGACCAAAAAAGTATATATCCAAACAATTTTATTTCCAAAGTTTGACAAAAGCGCACCACACACTACAAGCACAGCTCAGGGGGGAATTTAGATACAACATCCGTAGGATAAAGGTCAGCCTAACAGTGGACACATTACAAAAGTTGCAATTATTGTCTATAGAAGTAATATATTCATAAGATGAAGAATATATAATGAGACAAACCGTTTTGATAACATGCAAGGAAACTGAAATTAAATAAGCTGCAGAGGTGCAACAGGACAGTTGAAACATAAGTAACTGAACTAGAATACTATATACATTATGAACATCCACTACATATACTATTGAAACATGAAAATAACTCAAATTAAATTTACCAAATATATGAACAGTTTAGTGCAATAGGTATTTATTTGTCTTGATCTCTCTCCAGTTTTTATTGGAGACGTCTCTGTGTCCTGGTCAGGTTCAACTGTGTGTGTGTGTGTGTGTGTGTGTGTGTGTGGGGGTGTGGGGTCCCTCAGGGAGGCAGTCTGTTTCAGCACCTTGTCTCATTGCCTGTTATAGCGTTGACAGGACAGAAGTAGGGGAGCAGACAGGGTGAAACACAGAATTACAACAGATCAAAAGGACATTTCCTTAGCTTCAGTATGAATAGTGACAATATTATTAGTCATATAGTTATTGTTTTATTTAATTGAGTTTTAAATAAATGCCCTGTACATACTGTTTGAAAATTCTTTTTTTGACTACAGTATGTAAGTTGACAGCAGACATAGTGCTTGTAATTTGTAATATACACAGCAATGATCAATATATTCCATTAAGGTTTCCAGGAAGCTATGCCACTAAGACAAAGATGGAGGAATGGAGACATTATTACTGTAATTGTGCTAGTACGACCTGTATTTAAACCTGAACTTGTGTGTTTCCATGTGTGTAACCTGCATGTTCTTTCTTTCTTTCTGTTACAAAAAACATAAACCTTTGCTTACAGTCGGTTAGATTTTATTTGAGAAGGTTTATTCTGCTGTCAAGTTAGAGGAAGCTAAATTAAATGGTGGTGCACTAACATTTGAAGTGTTACTCTAAATATACAGAACACAATGTCAACTGTTGTCATTGGAAACAATCTCTTCCAAATAGTCCGTATTAAAGTATGCAGATTATTTTTAATGAAAATGTTGTTGTGTTTGAACAGCTAAAACTAAATTCTATTCACTCCATATAATTTGGAGCCCAAAATCTCTTGACAGCAGATATCTCATAACTTGTGAGTTAATTTTGATTTTGATTTTTACAGTGTAGTGTATCGTGGTTTCTGTGGCCCTATGAGGAATTACGTAATTAAGTCATTAAGTAATAAAGTAATGACAATAAATATGCTGGCGCGTCCATGTGATACAAGTCTTCTGTGATCGCAAACGCACCCCCACCCCTCCTCCACGCAGTTGCTAGTAGCCAAGGAGGTCACGGAGGATTAAAAAAAACACAATGGACTCTTCAGGATGGATAATTATCTTCACTCGAGCTTCTGTGCGGGAAAGTCACCAAACGACACAATCTTCTGATCATAGTCCTACTGAGAAATACAGAGAGAGTTGTGTGGAGCTGATAGTCTAAATAAGCTTTGTATAAACTCATCTGGCATTGACTTGAATGTAACGGACGTTTATTAATATGAAAAAGTTACGCAATAAGCTTTAAATGTTTCTCATAATTACAGCCACATGTACCATACGTCTGATGCTTCCTGTCATAAGAGAGATGTCCCTCCTCCCAGAGTGATCATAGCTGAGTAACACTAAATAAAAGTCACAACAAAAGCATTTGCTCAGTGTGAATGCTGCAGTGAATATTTTTGGAGGAAGAGGTGTATACTGTACATGCATAGTTTATGTCATTAGAGTGAACTTCAAAGTCATTATTAGCCATTCAGCATGATGAAAAAAAAAGTGTAACTGAGAGCTTTGTGTGTAGTTTTCTGGGAACCAGACGTGCTGTGTGTTCTGGGGGTTTCAGCCACTCAGCCTCTGACTGAGCTGAGGTCTGAGGAAAGTGTCAAAACTGATGAAGACTGCAGTACGGGAGCGAGTGTGTGTATCTACATGTGTGTGAATGCTTGCATGTCTGCAGTTTGTGTGTTTATTACCCATTTCCAGAATAACAAAGGGATGGGTTGATGCCAGTTGCAGCGTGTAATCAGAGCCAGACTCTACAATCCATCAGCGCCGGGGTCAATCAGACAATGACTGACATCAGTAGATGGAGATTTTCTGCTGATTCTACCGCAGCAGAGACCCGATCATTAGTCAGCCTGACAACCCACATTTATTCCCTGCAACATGAAAAATAATGACTGTCTCTTAGGGTATAACTACTCTCTCTCTCCCCCCTCCACCTCCCACTGTCCTCCCCCCAACAGCCCACCAAAGAAACTAGAAGTCACGCAGACAAACTCAATTTTTTATGACAGTTTTTCCTTGTTTTCCTTGCAGTGTAATTCCACTAGACTGAACCATTCCCTAAAGTAAGATGCCTCTGGATTTGGCCATCTTATTCTTTCACTCTATTAACTCTCTCTGCAGTCATGCAGAGGAAATCAGTTTCAATTCATCTGTTTCACTTGTTTTATGCAATCTCAGTGTGTTTCTCTGGTTTCATTTAGGAATTTGATTATTGCAAAGACATTCAAATTTATTTTATTCAATTATATGTGTGTGTGTGTGTGTGTGTGTGTGTGCTCTAATATAAACCATTAATGCTAACATGACTATCTCACTACCTAGAGTAGTAATCAGCAAATCTTGTATAATTAAAACATGCTGTTTGAAAATACTTACAAATCATAAATGTAACCCTGTAATTAGACCTATAATTTTCTGTAGTAAGAATCTGAATTAATGCTGATGCAATTACAGTCTCATCTTAGATATGCTTGTTATAATACTGTACTATAATACTAGATCTAATAGAAGAACAATGCAGATCCTTTGCCACATTACCATCAACTGGTTTGCAGTGAAAGGTAAATCGCTATACAAAACATGGTCACATTATGCTGGCATCGCTCCCTCAGCTTCAGATATGATAACACAGAGTATTGAAAACCTGAACCAATAAATGATTTACTCATTAAAGACCGTCAGTGTGTGTGTGTGTGTGTGTGTGTGTGTGTGTGTGTGTGTTTGTTTATATCGCCCGCTTCCCCTTGAACTTGATGACTAATTACGCGTTAGGACACAGAATAATCTGTCTGCCCAAATATCAGCAATTCAATGTTTGTCCGTGTGTGTGAGTGTGTGTGTGTGTGTGTGTGTTGTGTGTGTGAGTGCGTGTGTGTGTGTGTGTGTGTCTCAACAGCCACTAAAAACAGCCGCAACATTATAACACCTAATTTGCTCTCATTTAAAGGCAGGAAGGAGTGAAGGAGAGGTCAGTGGTATTTGCTTAGAGTGAAACAGGAAGCTGCTTTAGATGAACACATCTGAGAGTAAATTACACCTGGGCAGCAAAAACTGGCTCCAATATTATGCATTTTATATCTTTGACATTGGATGTTTTAATCCAGAGCAGCTTGCAGGGAGGTAACAGGCAAAATCTGTGATGGTGATAGTTATGAGACAGGCTTCCTGCTCGATTTTCCCACAGCAATCACACAAGTTTCATCTGGTTTATTAACCACAACGCTAACACCCACATCCACAGCCCAGAGAGCTGAAAGGGTATCCCCTTTTTGAGTGGAGAAAAAAGGCTTCATGTCATGATTTTTTAATATTTAACTGGGAGTCAAACCCCAAACCTCCCAGTATCAGAGGGGCAGTAACCAACAAGACATCAGTTATTACCATATAACAGTTATTTTTGTTTTTGTTTTAGTTTTAGTTCAAGCCCTGTTCCAGAGTTAGCTGTATACAGTTAGTTTACATTTGTGGTCCCTGGGCTAGGGCGATAAAAGACAATATGAACAATACAGTCAAAACAGACAAAACCTTAACAACAAACAACATGAAACAAGAATTACATAATGTATAAACCAGTATATAAAATATAAAATATACATTCCATGTTATAAAATGGTTACAGCCAAGTCTTGGACGGACTTTTTAAAACTGCTGAGACTTGCACAATCTCTAACGTGAAGTGGAATTAAGTTCCACTTTTTTACTGCTGTAAATGAAAAAGCTGATTGAGCAAATGTACTCAGTCACGCAGCTCGCACCATGTGCGCTTCATGCTTCCATATGCTTCTGTAAAATATATGTACATGATTTTGTGTAGAGGCGACCAGAAGGGATTGTTGGGTGGTGTATAATCAGGATTTAAAGGATGTGGGTTATATTATTTTGGAGCATAAGTCTGGAAAAGCACCGCTACAATGTCAGGCAATCATGACTATTTTGAAATAAAATGGATTAAATTATTGAGACATGTAAATTGGCCTAATGGAGGTAATAGAAGAAATAAGAGTAGATGGGTGCATGTGTACATGTATGTATATCCAACAGTCTGTATGTCTGTATATGTACATGTGTGCAAAATGTATGCATGTAATAAGCATATCTTTATTTCTATGTTTCAATGTGAAAATCTAATTGGGCTTCTCTGTATTATCATTGTTCCATTTTTTACATCTATTTTCTATGTAAGTCTGCAAATTACACTGTTACACCCACAATTAACATATGATGAATTTAAGCAAATGCAACTAGCAATGATGTGATTCATGAAGTAAACTGATACAAAAAAATAAGAGGATCTCAAGTAGGCAAAAATTAAATGCATCCATGAAGCATTCAAGATGGATTGTTGGATTGTTTTTTTTGATTGGTGTTAAGCTACTGTAGTGTAAACAAAACATGCTCTGCACATGTTTACGCTAAAACACACTACCTGTTGACCTGTTGAGCCACTGGAAGGCTTTTAATGTGAGACATCTGTGCAGAAAGTGTGCGTTTCATTGCTGCTGTCTTAACACTGGACATGTAAACTGCAAAGTAGAATCAACTGCAATTAATTAGGGAGTGAGAACAGTATTTCTCTCGAAAAACAGATCATGAATTAATGCTGTGGAAATGAGACAAAATGGAGGCAGTAAACAAAAAGAAAATTAAAACAGGAGCAGATTGAAAAGAACAACCTGTCAACAACCTGTCTCCAATATTACGTGGTTTTAAATACATATTCTCTCTGCAGTTAAGGTAAATAAAAGATTGTTTACAGTCATTTTAAAATAAGCCACGTTATTATAAAACTTTCAGAAACATTTCCATGTATGCTGCCTTGTGTGTTCTTTTAAAGTGATTGTTTTTCTGTATGGTTGGTGGGTAACTTCAGTAAACCATTTTCCATTTAACCCAAAACCTCAACCATGTATACCCTTTTCCCATATGTGTGTGTGTGTGTGTGTGTGTGTGTGTGTGTGTGTGTGCATATGTGAGGTAGTGACATGCACAGTGATAGCACACAAGCTATAGAAGTGTGTGTTTAAATGCATGTGTATGGGTTTGCTCACATGTGTAATAGATGTGTAATATCTGCTCCAAGGCCTCATCACTGCTGTCAGCACGTCAGAGCTTCAGCTTGTGTGACGGAGGATTGTTTTACTGAAGTCATGCAGCTGGAACTGCCCGCCGTCTCCCCACCAGAACCAGTGGCTCATTTTAATTTTCATTTCAGCCGATCCACCCTTGCATTCACTGTTGAAAACGGACAAACTGCAGATAGACTGCAGTTAAACCAACTGTTTGTTTGTGAGCGTGTTTGTGAATGTCTTCTGGAGTCTTGTTTTGTGCAACCCGGTCTCACGCCAGTTCGTGAAATTGCCACGTCCCTGAGCAGATTTTCAGCTTCTCAATACTACTCGCTACAGTAATCATGCTGTTATCACAAAATAAGCTTGCCATTGAAATACATTACCTTGAAATTCGTAATCAACACACGAAAATAACGACATTAACGTGACCTGTACACAAATTAGTAGATTAAATAATGAGACAATTTCATGCACTGCCATGAGATTGGGCTGTGTTTGTGTGCATGTAAGAGTAGGAATGTATGTAAGAATCTGACTATCTATTGGATTCCTGTCGGACAGGAGAAGATTTTCAGAAAACCTAAGCTATATCCTTTACGTTCCACTTCCAGGATTGCTCTGTTGCCGCTGGAAAAGTCACTGGATTTGACTCATTCAGGCCAGACATCCGTTGCCTTGGGCTTGTTTGCATGTTTAACTCCAGCCAATTTATGAAGACTATGGTTAACCTTTCTCAGATCTCTGCAGGGTAAATCCAGACCGCTAGCTAGACTATCTGTCCAATCTGAGTTTTCTGTTCTATGACTAAAACAACTTTGGAACAAACCAAAACAAGTTCTCCCTAGCCTATTTTGCAGCGGCTCCGCAGCTTTTCAGCGGTGCTTAGTACCGCCCAAGACGATTGTGATTGGTTTAAAGAAATGCCAATAAACCAGAGTATGTTTTCCTCCCATCCCCGAATATGTGGAGTAGCAAGACTCTCCTCCAGCGCGCTTCGGAGGAGGGTCTGGCAAAGCAAGACTAGGGAGCACCTAACCAGTAAATACAGAGGGTTTTTTTATACCACAATGCGTATCAAACATTAAATCAACTTAAAGGGCAACCATACATTATACATATTAAAGTCAGTTCATTCATAAAGGGGAGTATACACAGCCCGGGAAAACAGTAAATGTGTGTCTTTCAAAAGTAGTTGTGTGTTGTGTGTGCACACTATATGTGTGCCTGTGCCTGCCTGTGTCTTGATGTGTGCATGTGCTCCCCAGCTGCAGCCAAGGCCGAGAGGATAACACCCAGATGGATTTTGGGTTAAGTTCTGCTGCAGAATCAAACACACTAACAAGCATAAGGAGCCACAGTCAGGATCAGGTTCACCAAGCAGCCACGCACAGGAGAAGGCAGAGCAGGGCTACTCCTGTTTACACACTGCAAACAACATCAAAGCCTGTGACGGTACTTGCAAAGTGCTGGTTTTGCAATAATTTTGCACACAGCTTTTGAGCCCATTTAAATGGAGAGTGAAATGTGTTCAAATCTGCATATTCAAAGTAAAAAAACTCCAAACTCCTTAACAAGACACTGGTAGGGTGTATGGCGGAGAACGGAACAAAACCAGAACTGGACGCAGCAAGAGAAGAGGAGAATGGAGAATGTGGCTCTTCATGCTTGTTAGTATGTTTGATTCTGCAGCTAACTGATCAACAGATAACTGACAGGTTGGTTCTTCATTCAGATGTCAACATAGTGTTGTATATTCAATACACTGAAATAGTTGTCTTAAGCATCTATTTCTACTAGCGCGGAGATGTGTACAATGACTGTGGCTCAAAAGGGCCAACAAACTATCAAAGATGTAAAATTAAGAAGTTATTTTTAAGTCCAACAGTGTGGCACTTCCCATTGTGGTTCCATCTGGAAACAACATCCGAAGACACAAAAAGAGTAATGCTTCCCGCTGCCATGAAAGGAGACTGAAAAACTTCAAGCAGACATGTTTATGAGATACATGATTAAGAAGAGATGGTGTGACCCAAAGATGTTCCTCCTATGTAATATTATAAATCATAATCTCTGAACTTCCTCTCATTTATGTCCCTTATCTTCCTCAAGCTGCATTTCCACTACTTCGTGCGAACTCCGACTTGGTGTCGCACACATTTTGATTTTCCCAGAGTGATTGTTCAATGGCAACTATTTTAGGATGTAGCCAAAAGCCAAACATTAAATGACAAATGTCTGCAGAGTGAGAATAACTGTGTGTATAACAACGCACAGAGCAACACTTCAACACAATATTGCATAAAGTACATTTTCACCAAGAACTGAGCAGAGATTTTCTGTTCAATTCTTCTTCCTCGGCCTCACCCACACCTGATGTCCTTCTTAATATTGTGCTAAAGTTACCATCAACCTACAGTTGTTCTCATTCTTTATCATCGTGGGGGTCAAATTAGGAGCTCCTCCACTCAGACAAAGACAATCAGAGCAAAAACACACCATCAGCATATATTTAGTGGCAAAACTACAGCACACACAATGGACGAATCTGGGTCTGTCAAGACCTGCTTTTGAGTTGATCTTGGTTCTCTTTTCTCTGATGGTCACTTTTAACTTGTGGATTTTAAATTGAAGATTCTCCACCTCTTGATTGCAAAATTATCTTTCCTACTATGCCATGTAAACTAATAGATTTGCAAAGTATTTGTTTCCATTTTATTTAATGTTTCAATTTAGTCATTTTACTCTTATGTTTATTTTAGTGTTTATTGATGGTGTTTTATAGTATTTTCTAAATGGCTTCATATTTGTTATCAGATTTGTAACAAATCATTCTTAAGCAAAATGATGAAAACATCCTTTTTTCAATTTAACTGACATAAAACAATTTTTTTAATTAGTTACAATATTACCTTTACGAATTAACTGTTTTATTAACATATATTTGATGTATATATAATAATAGGCTAATATATGTATGTAGGCCTAAATATATTAATACAATATAGTTTTAAATTCAGGGGTATCTTATTATTGATACTTAGATACTTAAAATGTGATTGATAACACTATTGCTTTACAGAATCAGTCATGGTCATTTGACAGGTTTATGAATATTTGTGAAACTATGTACATATAATAAGAAGGTGCTGTAGGCGGGTGGTCGATCCCTTATATCTGTCCAACCTTCCAAAACGCTTGTCGCACCTAATCACACATCCTCCAAATTACAGCGCTTTCTTCTAATGAGCTTCTCTGCAGCCTGTCTCAAGCCTCTACATTCCTCTGCTGGGTTTATTCAGCTGCCTTCACTGGCCTAACCAACAAGGGATTCGCACCCGCAACTGTCCGGGGGCAGACTGACAAGCCTCTGCTTACTGTCCGAACTCAGCGGCCTTCAATCCACCCACATTAATTTTAATTACATTTCCAGCTTCCTCCTCCGCTTCTTCTTCTTCAGTTTACATCTGTTCAAAACAGTTCACTGTCACTTCATATATTTGTCTGAATCATGCAACAATCTGTCATTAAACAGGATGATTTATCCCTGTCAGGGAGTTACGGGATGAATAATGTGCAGTTACTGCTCATTGTTTTGTTTTAATTGAGTTTTTTGGAAGAGGGACGGTGGGCAGCCACTTCTCGGCAATGTTTTATTAGTTTTTATCACCCCAAAGACAGGAACGTGTTGAGTGAGAGAAATATGGCAGCACAGGTTGAGCCAGGAATCAAACACACACAGTCAGGGAGTATATTTTTCCAGGCGGGAGCTGGGGTAGAGCGACACTTGTGCGGTCGATTTTTGGACTAACTGGAGACCAGGGAGTTCAACACCGGCTCATCAGTGTATTCTTTGTCAAAGGTTGCACAATTCCAGCTGAAAGGCCACCAGTGATGCACATTTGGTCTTGCACTGGACTGTAAAAGTGTACATCTGAAAACTGCCAACACATGTTCTTCTGTAAATCTGTCAACAGTCAACACAGTGAGACTGTTCTGAGCCCACAGGAGCTCTACTGTACATTTGCAAAACAAAGACAAATTACCTTTAATTTTCACTCTATTTCCTTTTTAGGGATTTCCATATCAATTTATGCTGATTATGCTTGTGTCCCATTATTGGCTTTTATTAAATACTGAATGTTGTATAGTCATTACCTCATGATACATACATCTCTACAACAGCTTATTTTGTTTGCACTTCATTAAATCAAGTTGCTTTCCTGTGTGTGTGTGTGTGTGTGTGTGTGTGTGTGTGTGTGTGTGTGTGTGTGTGTGTGTGCGTGTGCGTGTGCGTGTGCAATTTCCGCACTGGGGATCGTTACACAGTACAAATAATAAATTATTCCCTGCACTTATCCATTATGGCATTGGCAATTTTAGACCCTTTTTATTTCATCTCAGCCCCCCTAAAAATTATAATAATAAAAAACTTAAAAAACAAAAAATACATGTTCAAAGGGCTTAAAACTGGTTTAATATTCTGTGTCGCTGTGGCCAATGCCATGCACCTGTAACCCAGTCAACGAAAGGGTTAACAGAAATGTTGTGCCAGACTCCCGCCTTTGGTTGAGTCTTGCTCTATCTAATCTGTCATAGGGAGAGCAGGAGACGGTTGTGAAGTGTAATGTCGGTAGTCCCCAGAGAAGAAGTTGGTAATTTCATGGCACAAATTAGAACCCACATTTATCAGTAGTTAGCTCAGAGATGATCAGATAATGAAATTACTGATTTAGCCATGAGGGTGTTTTGCATGCACTACATGCATGTCAAATTCCAATGGGGGCTGAGCCCCCTTAAAGGTCTGATCCTAGAATTGCCCTTCCATCACTTTATGTCTTTTACCACTAAATATTTTATTTCACATTTTCATTTAATTATTTATGTTGTTAAAACTGCAAAAGTTGATTTCTTTCGCTACTTGGAAGCAGTCGAAACAAGCTTTTCTTTTATGTTGTATGGTGAACTTGTAAGCAAACAGTTGACTATTTACACATCCAGCAAACACGGGGAAACATTAGTATTTATTTGGAGTCATGTTTCTGACCACCTGGCAAATGAAAGCCCAGTATTTGCTCTGTTTTAGCTGTGTTTCTGTCTGTCACTAACTCCTGAGGGGAATATCTGGCTCTGTTAAACTCTCCACAATGTTTACCAGATAGCTCCTATATGTTTTTATGGTGTTTTGGTGCTAAGCATGTAGCATACAGGTGAGATTTTAGAGTGAAAACAGCTGTGACTGAAAATGACAACAGTGGTTGCAGGCCAAAGAATGTAATCAATGAGCTGAAAGATGCTATAAATGTCTTTAGAGCTGAGGGGAACTGCACAGTCACATTCTTTTAATATGCAGTCTATTATTTATATTATCTATTTAATTATCTAGTATAATAATTCAAATATTGATACGGTAATAGCAGTTCTAAGTGAATGTTGTTTGTTGATGATGATTTGCTGATTTTTTTGTATGTTTGTTTTGCTGTTAAAATTGACATCTTCAGGGGATATTAAAAGGTTTTTTCGTCCAAGAACTGCAGGTGAAAATTTGCATTATAAACCTCTGGCTCATTGACAAATAAATTAAATTATAATCATAATTACATGGGCTATGATATTTTTAAGAGCAGCAGTCTAAATTCCACAGGATTGTACAGATCCTCTGATAAGAAGAAACATTTGAGATTTTTTAAGATTTTTTTTAAGATAATCAGACTTATGGAGTATGGCTACAAAAAATGGCAATCATCACCAAAGTTTAAAAGCATTGGGATCTTGGCCTTTGTAAACCAGTATCAGTCAAACGCACACACACACACACACACACACACACACACACACACACACACAGAACTATTAGGTCTTAACATCCTCCGACCTCTCTGTTTTTTTCTTCTCTCCTCCATCATGTCAGAAAACAACGCCAGCCTCCTCCGTCTCCCTTGCCGATAGAAGTGGAAAGACGCACACGGCAAAGCCTGAAGGGTTTGAATCCCAGCCAGGAAGAAGAAAAAAAAGAGTTGGCAGAAGATTGGCAGCGACTACTACCTACCAGTTCAGACGGAAGGGGAAAATACGACAGCCTTGAACCATTCTCATGAGGCCGAACAACCTTCATGCTGTTATTTAAGGTTTCAGAGATGCTGCATGCGCCCAGACTCCACAGCTGAATGACCTTTGATAAACAAGCAAGAGATACTTCTGGCAGCTGAAATCCTCACAGGAATCCCCTCCCTGCTACCAGCAATGAAAACGTATCTGTCTGTCATATGTCCTTTGACCTCTTACTCTCAATGTGAGATCCTTCTGTCACTGCAGCATATGTCAGCAGTATGTCCCTGATCTCTTGAAAAACTGTAACTGTGATTAAAAAGGTTAAAGCTTTAACGCGTAACATTTTAGATATTATTGAACATCCGTTTTATTGAAGCCATTGCCAAATGAGCTAATTAAGACTATCAGCTCTGCACAACTCTCTCTGTATTTCTCATTATGGCGTCTGGTGACTTTCCCTCGCAGACGCTCGGTTACCTCTTATGAAAAGTCCATGTTTTTTTGTTTATCCACTGAGTCCGCCTTGGCTACTAGCAACTGCGGGGAGGAGGGGGTGGGATAGGAGGGGGTTAGGGTGTGGCGCGTGTGTGATCACGGAAGGCTGCATCATGTGGATGCGCCAACAATGTTGTTGTCATTACTTAGAATTCCTCATGGGGGAAACTAAGCACTATAGCTTTAACAGGCAGGCAAAGTGTGATGTTAACCCACAAACACCAACTGGTGTACAGCCGGCAGAATTGTTTCTCATGTGGAGGTCTCCGCCTGCCGGAGAGATTTTGCAGCATACATCCTCATCCACCCATCTGCTCATCTCTGAGCAGAAAAGACAAGGAGAAACAATTAAGGGCTATGGACGAAGCTAACTATCCGTAACCACATTGAGAGCAGAGGGGTAATGAGTCCCAAGGATTGTACCGCAGTTCACGGGTGAATGAAGGGGAGCGATCTACACTAATGGAAACGATGCACGCTGATCAGTGCTAATGCACGCCCAGCTTGGGGATTGAATATCATAAGGAAACCCATAAGGGGGGAGTTTGGAGACGGAAGGTTGAATCCTTGAAAAGGTGCATTGGAATAACACCACATCTGTGCATCAGTAGCATACTGTTCCACAAAGAAGATCCATCTTCTTTGGATTCTGCGCTAATCAAGGCCCGGGTAAGAAAGAACAGAAAAGATTCGGGTCATTGAACCAACAATTGTACAACCGAGCAGCGTTGCCTTGGGAACCTGAACACAGCCGATGTAAATAATGTGATCTATTGGTGCCATCTGGAAAAGATTGAGCTGAAGGGTGCCTCATTCTTTGCCTCTTCTCTTTGCTGTATGTGAGGGGATCCATTACCATGTTTATTTGTGCAGCTAAACCTTGGTCGGCGAATAGGATTATATAGTGGGGAACTTAGAGTATATCCTACACAAGCAGTGCTATTAAAGCTGGATTTCTGATATATCCTTAACAATAATGGATTTACAAGGCAGAAGTTTTTCCTCTCTCCTTCTCAAAACCTCTTCATTTTCGAGAAATTGAAACCAGACCCACAGAAAGGAGCGCAGCTCTTCTGCTATGTGTGCAATGAGAGAGAGAGAGAGAAAGCAGGCCAGATCAGTATTTATCATAGCTTTAAAACACTTAGACAATGGACTGAGAGAGGTAGAGGGGGAATCTGCACTTTTCACTGTTTGATAGCTCTTAAACATCCTACAGGTTGCTGAGAGAAATCCAGTGAGAAAACAGATAATTATGTGTTTTTTGAATTGTCAACAAATCCCGTGTTAGTCCGTCTCTCAATACTTTCCAACTTCCGAATCCTGTCTGGGGCTCTCTCAACCAAAAGCCCACTAAACCTGGTCACAAACATTTAGTTTGATTCCAGTTTAGGACCTTTGTCCAATGCATTAACCTGTTGGTGGCCACAGAGCAGCTCACTAAACTGTATGTCAGTTAGTTTTGTGATAATTTGATCAGCGGCCGAGCCTCTGTCTCTACTTGTCCTCCGCTGACTGACCACAACAAAATGCTTCATTCTGTTGGCTTACCACTTTTTCTCTTATGCTAGCTGTTGGATTGTCAGCTATTTTTATAGCATCTCTCTCTTTGCCATCTTTAAACAAATGTTTGCAATGGAAATTAAGATGCCATTTTCTAAGCACTTGTGTAGGCAGGCAAGGCAAGGCAGCTTTATTTGTATAGCACATTTCAGCAACAGGGCAATTCAAAGTGCTTTATACAAAAACAGAAAAAAAATGTTAAAAAATAATACATGAATATATATATATATATATATATATATATATATATATATATATATATATATATATCAAAATTTGGTGATTTATAGGACCTTTATCTGAAACATGCACTTCTACCGCAAGGAACGTTTGGCCTGGAAAATGTTTGCATGTTGTAGTGGAGAAGTCCTGTAACACACTGCCATCCATTACCTCCCTATTGTTGTAATGGTTGTACTAATTAAAAAAAATAAAGGAGCAAAGAAGAAAAACTGTTTTTTCACAATTTGATCACCTGATTTTAATTTCGGTTTAGCTTTTGTTTTAAAAGCATTGGTTTCATTTAGAGTAACTAGAAATTGGATTTTGTTGAAAAAAAATATTGGATTAACAAGAGACCAAAATAAGTTTCCATTTGGCCGAGGAAGAAATTGTTTCTTAATCTGTCTTGATCGTACATGATTACGTTTTAATTATTATTTTTGAGCTTCTTTTATCATTTCATTTCACTCCTTTTTCGCATCTTGCTTCCATTTTGTTTGCTGTCGTTCTAACCAGCATGTCTATTGCCAACATGACACCGCTGTGACTCAAACAGTGATAATAAAATCAAAAGGCAATTACTGTAATCAGCTCCCAATTTAACAACAAATCAAACACCATCAGTTAGAAAACCGACCTCAAAAAGAGTCTCATCGAGTTGTCTTGGCTAAAACAGCTGAAAGTATAATGGAACTTGATGGCTTGTGTTGATTTCTAATTAAAACTGCAGACCTCAAAGCCGTCATCCAGACAGGTGTGTGTCAACACCAGGAAGGACCGGTCATCAAGAAATGGAGTAGATAGAGGTGACCTGTCAGCATCTCTCACACACACACCCACACACACACACACACACACACACGACATAAGAGAGAAATACAGCCCTGTGTGAAGTTTCTGTTGATGTGAAGAAAGCAAGACAGAGAAAGAAGGAAAGTGACTGTTGACAGAAAAAGAAAATATTCACATTACAATGAGGGAAAGTGTAACATTGTTGAAAACTATAATACAACTGTGTTTTTTTCCATCTGATGAAAACTTTTCCACTCTAGAAATTATGTTTCTGCTTTCTTTGAAATAACAAGCTGAAACTGTTTTTGCATGGTTTTAATATAGTGAGATATCGATTGATGTATTGGATGTATATTACGGCCAAGCGTTAGTATTATGACTGTGTGATAATAATGGAATTTAACGGTTACAAACTTTAGGTTTGCTGGTTTAAAGTAAAATTATTTAAACTGAAATTAGTATTTAGTTTAAATGTGGAAATAGATAAAGGGAAAAAAATGCTTTAATGTTCAACAACTAACCTCATCAAATCTTTGTCAAGAACAGGTGTAAGTAGTACCATGCACTCTATTTAGGTGTACCTTGTAAAGCCAGTTCTAAAGGTTGTACATTACACAACTAACATTGACCAAAATCTGACAAAAAAAAAAGTAGTTTGATTTAGTAGCAGTAATAATGCAACGAGAGGTGAGTTGGCTGTGAAGAAGTAACAATAAGCAGCAGAAAAACCTTTATGGAACTTATTTGGGAACTTTAAGGAGGCTCACTATAATCGAGATACATTGGCCGGGCTGATATCATCTGATTTTGATTTATCCCAGATATATTGGTATCAATACAAAAGGCAAAGATATGCTTGAGATAATTTAGAAACTGTGTACTTGTGTTGTGGTTATGTAAAAAAGTACCCAATACAGTATATCATTATCTGATATGTATTTCATTATCAGTGTCCAAAATGTAGTATGAGTAGTAGTGTAATATTAAAGACATTTAAATTTAGAATTAAATATAGTTTACTAAAGGGATTCAAACTTGAAAAAGGAAACAATGTACAACAATGTACATTTAAGAAATGCATTTTAGCTAAATCAGTAGAAATGGTCCAAGAGAGCTGGGAGACAAGATGGAGAAATAATTTAAAGAATGTGATTAGGATTACACCAAAAGAGGAAAAGAAGAAACTAAAGAAAACACAAATACAGAAAGGGAGGGAGAAAACAAAATCCTTATTCCAGAAGTTAGTGCAGAGGTACCCAAAAGTCTCTCTCACCCACCCACCCCCCCCCCACACACACACACACACACACACACACACACACACACACACACACACACACACACACACACACACACACACACACACACACACACAGAATGGAGACAAAAAGAGTGAGAAATGAGTATGACAGATGAGGCAAAGACTGATTTTTCTCTCTAATTGGGCTTCCACTGTCTAGCCAAGAGGAAGTGGGACTGCCATGTCTCCTTTCACCCACAATCCTTCACCTCGGCTGGCAGCGGAGGACCCGGGGCTGGGCCTCCTCCCCCCTGGTGCTGAGGTGAGTGAGGTGCCAGTTTCAATCCCAACCATTTCTCCTCATATCACTGGGAATTCTCACAGTGGTTATCCTTCCTTAGTTGTGTAACTGAATTAGGAGTGACCTCCCTCCAGGTCTGCATTATACACCGACTTGTTAATTTGAGCTGACAGAGAGATGATGCTAAGAGAAAGTGTTGCTTACCATGCAGTACGTGCATAAAAACCAAAGGCCTGTTGCACAAAAGTAGAATGAAGATATCCAGGATAAGTGAAAAAGCACAGCTTGATTTAGTGTGATTTAGTGTGAGTAATTGGTTGTACGTTTGCCAAGCCAGGATGAGAAGGTGAAGCTATGTCAAGCCAGGTGTAGATAGCTGGGAAAAGTGCCAATTCACGGCTTTCTTTAATAGACCACGGTATTGATCACAGATTTACTGATGCAGAAATGTAGAAGACGCATGTGGCACATGTTTCACCCAATGAGCAGGAGCTTCTAATGGAAAATAATGAGGAGGTGATCATAGACTATGCAAAAAGGGAAATACGGATATTATCAAACGGAGAGAAAAAGCCTAACAGACTATAGCAGACTGACTGATGTGTAAGGATGTACAAATATCTACTTCACGTTTTTTTGATAGATAAGTAACAGCACCAAAATAAAAAGATTAAGAAGCATTGTGGTGTTTCCGGTGTGATTAATGTAAACTACACTATATGTATATAGGCCACGTTATTGGTCCGGTGATGTGAGACTATTTGAGAAGGTTATGAAACCAAAGTAAGCTATAATAAAAAAAAAAATTAGTCCTAAATATTAAAATGAGTAACACAAACTATGATTTTTTTAGAGGAGGACAATTAAACAACAAGAAAATGAAATCATGAACAGTCTGCCATTAATGTTATCTGGGAATATAGCTGCATTGTTCCACTTAATCTCCGGAGCGTCCTTCATAAATCTGAAGCAGCACAAAACACGGACACCGCGCTGCTCATCTCAATCTTTACAGAGAGAGTGGACACACTGACGCGACGGACAGGTCTGCCAGCAGGCAGCGGCCGCGGGTAGCGTCAGCACGCCAGGCAGCCTCGAAACACTATCGTCCCACCAGGAAAAGTCCAGACTCTCCTTGCTGACAGCTAATTTAACACTTGAGACTCCAGGATTAATCTTAGCCTGGCTGTTAGCCTGCTCTGGACCAGGCTAGCTGCAAAGAATAAATCTCCATGGTTACTTGGCTGGGTTTAATTTAACCTGGTTTTGAAAAACCAAGTCAAAGCTAATCCAGGATAACTTGAATATCCCGGCTTAATCACTTATCCTGGTTTCGTGTAACAGGCCCCAGGATTGCACAGCTTTACCAATGGTAAACAAATACATAACATGATGTTTTGACCCAATTAGTTACTTTCCTGACTGCATGAATTATGGCTGTATTCTGTATACTCTCATCATAATTAAAACATTGAGCCTATAGAATCATAAAACTGGGTTGGAAATGTGTCTTTAATGTGGTTTAAAGTAGAAAACACAGTTGGTATATATAGAGTAAATCATGTGATGCTCAAGACATCAAATGTACAAGAATTTGCAAAAGTAATGCCGATGGCATTTTGAATTGAATGTTTTTGAAGGCCACAGGGACTTTATATTACTGTATTACAGTAACGACGTGTTTGAGTGGAAGGGGGTGTGAGTGGGCCTGCGTGATGAAAATGATTTTCAGTCAAAATGACTTTTTGAGAGGGGGGGTCATGTATAAAAAAATGTTCACTTGCTAGGTAGTAAGAGGGGGGTTTGGACCTCTTTCTCGTCCCTCCGTTGTGCTAGTTATTCAAATAATATCATTTTCTGACAACCTGTTGGCCAGCAGAGAAGGCCTTGCTGGTCCTGATGGCCCACCTCTGTTAAGAGTGTGATTCTGTAAAGTGTCCTGAGATAACGTCCTATTATGATTTGACACTATAAATACAATTGATTTAATATTATTCCCACACACAAAATCACATACAGTATATTACCACCACCCAGAACATCCACGACACATGTGGAGCAGACTTCTAAGGCAGATTGATATTGCACATGATAGTCAACCTGTTGTACAGATGTATGGATGCTGGTGTCTCTGCGCAGCTGAAATACAGGATAACTGAGAAAAAGAGGGAGCGAGTGTTTCAGAAAAACAGTATCTAAAGTCAAAATGTGATTTTTTTTTTTGGCAGTGCTGCAGCGTGTGACACTTCTGTGAACTTTGCTATAAAGCCTCAAACTGAGATAGAAAAAAAAACGGATAAAGAGAAGATGTGAAAAGATCTGGGATAACAGATGGCTTGCTCATAAACGCTACAATATAAGCCTGTAAAGCAGCATTATCCCATAAAAGCTGCATTCATTCGTGCAACTATTTAGTATTGTTTTGTAGCCCATAGTACAGTACCACCTGGTTCTCTTTTGTTTTCAACATATCAGGCAGAACTGTATTCATGCAGGATTAAAAACAGGGTAATATATAGCCTGTCTCTGTCCCAAAATAAAAAGTATGCCTACATCTCTGAAGTTATCATGTTTATCCTGTTATTTAAATCTGTACACAAACAGAAACATGAAAATCATAATTAGTGGTTTCATGGGGAGTTACATGCACCATTTTTTGACAAACAACAGCTGGCTTCTCAAAGTCTTGTTGTCACAGTGAGGTTGCCATGGTTGGTACAATGGTGCTCACAGCAACCTAAACCAAATTTGCGCTCACCAACTGTATCTGGCAACCCACACTTTAGCCATAGCTGCTGCACAGAAGTGATGAGGAAAAAGGGAAAAAATTGTTTGTCAAGAAATAATGACACACAGCTAACTTTAACCTCAATCTACATGTTAAATAAATAAGATTTTAAGTTTGTAGCTTCTTTACATTCAACAGAGTCAGACTAGTTGTTTTTCCCTTGTCTTTAAAACCAAGATTTACTTAACCACATCCTGAGTCTATACTTAAAGCGCAGACATTAAACTAAAATCATCTCACTCCTAAACAGAAAAAGCAAATAAGATTAATTCCCAAAATAAACTTGTGTGCAAATGACAAGACAGTCATTTTAAGCTAAATGCCATTTAGTAAACACACTGACTTCTTTTCAAAATTAAATCCATTATAGTTTGATAAAATAATGTTAACTCAAGACCCACTTACTTCCTTAATAGTTTTTTCGAGGCTTTCAAATGGGCCTAACCCATTTACAAAAGGATCTCATGTCAATGGATGCAGTTTTCTGAAACACAGAATCCATGTGTATAGAACTTATTCACTGCGGACATTTTGGCATGCCGCAGCAGGACAAGCACAGGTGTAATTAATAAAATCAATAACGAATGTAACATTTTGTTGATTTCTACAGCCCTGGTATTTTCTCATGCTTGCTCAGTGGCATAGCTTACTGGAGCACTGGAACTGAGCAAGCATTAACGAAATTTCTTTCACCTGTGCTTTTCTGTGAAAAAGGTCTATTGAGTTCTGATGATGGCTGCCACTGATTGTATCACAATGAGTCATCTGCTGTCCACATTCTTGTAATGACAGAGTTTCAAAATTTTTCCACTTGGGAGTAGCACCACAGTTTGGTGGTAGTGGTTTTCTTGCTCCATTCTGCTGGAACAGTAAAATGTGGAACTTGTATAATGGCTACATCTGTAGTTAAAACAGCACAAAAGCCCCCCCCCCATCCCTCCAAGCCGCCAAGGTTGGACAAATTCCCAGCAAGGAGGAACCCCGTAGAGTCAACTCTGCAGCTCAGACAACAACTGTCACACAGGCAGCGCTCTGCCTTTTTTCGGGCTTTCTATGTGGCATGCATACGTGAGATGGATTTCAGGGTTTACAACAATAACAACAACACATAGTTGAAGCCCTTTCAAAGCTTTGACTCCACTAAAACCCTGTCCAACGGAACGTGACAGTAATGAGAAATACATATGATAGAAAATTAAGATCACACTTAAAGGACATGAGGGTGGTGTGTGCTTTCTGCACTCTTGTTTGATCAGAGATTATAATTCTGATTTTCCAATGATATTTTTTACAAGAATGTTCAATGGGATTTTTAGCCTTTTGACATTTTAATAGAGCAAAGCTTCTTAGATCCTTCTCTCGCTTCTTACACACACATATGGAAATACATGGAGCTTTGGTGGTTTCCCATTTTGTTTGATGGGAAACAAAGATAGAGATGAAGAAGGGAAGAGTCAAGAGGTCGAGGACATGAGTACATCTCATCTTGGAGAAAGCTCAAAGTCGCTTTCCTTCCTCCCATAAATACCAGCTCAATGAATAATATTCCCCCTGCCCCCCACACCACGGGCATCAGATCAAAATCACAGATCTGCTCAACACATGAGAGGCAAGATCATCACTTCAAGGAAAACTCAGTGGCCCGTACGAAATGTATCATACAACAGTAGTTACAAAGCCTAGTGTTTTAATGTAACAAGGTTGCCTAATGGTTAAGATTTATCTCTAAATGTCCATCATAACCTGCTGCTTGAGGCTGTCTAGGCAAAAGTTAAAAACCCTAAGAAACTTTCTTTCAGAGTTCAGTTCACAGGACAAATCTTGCACTGGCATTCAAGTATTTCAACTTAAACCTGCAATCACTGTTTTTTTTTACTACTGCTATTGGGATACTGATATAATATTCCCCCTATAAAGTTATTATTTGCCAAAGATCCAGCAGACGCAGGACAAAATTAACATTTTAAGTCATGTTTCTATATAATACTCTTCCCTCTCGGTTTAGCTTGTTTTGAGGTCAACCAAGTCCTGTAGGAAATGTCTGGCTCTTCAATTCAATTCAATTCAATTCAATTCAATTCAATTCAATTCAATTCAATTCAATTTTATTTATAGTATCAGTTCATAACCAGAGTTATCTCAAGACACTTTACAGATAGAGTAGGTGTAGACCACCTTCTATAATTTACAAGGACCCAACAATTCTAGTAATTTCCACAAGAGCAAGCATTTCACCTGCTAGCTAGTTGCTGACTGTGTCTGATGTTTAGTGCTGCACAAAAAAAAGCTGAAAACAGGTGGTTGCTGAAGCTAAAGACAAAGTGGATGAGTCTGAATCAAAACAATGGCATTGTGGGGTGTAGAACAATGACGTGAAAGATTTTAAAACCTTGCAAGAAAAATTGCAGAGTTGATAGCAGTTCTTTTGGTTCATCGCTAAGAGTGAACCCTTCCACATCATACAGCCACTTGATCCAATTGATTAATGCAGCTTTAAAAAGCTTCTGATCACAAAAATAATACATGCATCAGTAATTATAATTTAGTTACTGTTGTTATGTTGTTGATTTTTTCTTATTTCATGCATGTTATCTGAAGGGGATCATGTCATAAGCCATAATCAGTCATAATGACTGATAATATCTGGACAAACCCATCCCATCACCTGTTTTATGTGAATAAAATAAATCTAAAGTGTATAGTTTCTGTCACCCCCATGAGGAATTCTAAGTAATGACAACAAAACGTCTGGCGCATCCACATGATACAAGCCTTCCGTATTCAAGCACTATTCCCACCCCTCCTCCATGCAGTTCCTAGTATGCAAGGAGGACACGGAGGATTAAAAAAACATGATGGACTCTCCAGAAGAGGTAATTATCTTCACCCGATTTACTGCGCACGAAAGTCACCGGACACCACAATCTTTTGAACACAGGCATACTGGGAAATACAGAGAGAGTTGTGTGGAGCTGATAGTCTTAATTAGCTTTGTATCAACTTATTTGGCAATGGCTTAAATGTAATGGACATTCATTAATATCAAAAAGTTACGCACTAAAGCTTTAAACCTCAAACATTTCAATGAAATAATTTTGAAATAAATGTGTCACACTGTGGCTATTTGAGCAGTCATTCTCACACTCTCAGTAGCTGTTGCCGTGTTGCTGTCAGGCCTGGACTGCTGGAACAGGTTAGGGGTTAAGTGTTGCTCTCAGAGGCATATTGGAGCCTTATTAGTGCAGGACATTCGGCTTTGATTTCTGTGTTTGTGGCAACAACAAAAAAAGGCTTAATGAAAAGTATGGGTCAAGTAAGGATGATTGGCTTGTTGACAAGTGCATTGATTAGACCTTTTACTGTGGTAAAGTAATGATGATTTGTGATTTTCTTTTTAAACAAAGGCAGTAAAAACAGCAGTTTGTGGATAAGGAGTGTTGACTGTTGAATTTTCAAAAAAATGTTGACTTGGGGAAAGAAATGTCAAAATTAAAAATCCCGCATTTAAAGATGGACTGTGTGGTGTGGGAGAAAGAATGCAAAGTGCCCAAACTGTTCTCTATGATTATAGGCCATAGTGTTTAGACTGGCGATCAGTCAATATCCACGACGTTCCACATCCAGGATTGGTCCGGTGCTGCCAGAAATTCCGCCGGATCACGCTATTTTTCGCTTTTTTCCGTACTTTCTTTGTGTTGTAATTTTAAACTCCAATGGTTTTATGAGGACTATGGTTAACTGCTCCTCAGATCTCTACAGGGTTAATTGAGACGTCTGTCCAATCTGAATTTTCTGTTGCACGACTAAAACAACCTTTAAATGTACACGTACCAACAAAAAGTTCCTTCTCAAGGTATTTTTGCAGTGGCACCATGGCTCTGTCGGACGCTTATTGCTGCCTATGACAATTGTGATTGGTTTTTTTTTTTGTTCATCCCGGAAACCTGTGTGGACTAGCCAGACCCTCCTCCGCAGCGCTGTGGACGAAGGTCTGCCAATGTGAGACTAGACTGGAGATAATCTATTATCTTTCACTGTCATTCCTTTATCCTTTTCATTTTTGAAACCTTGATTCAACAGGATGGTCTCTTGAAAATAAAATTTCAGGTGAGTCCTGGACAAAATTTAGCTGAGTGGTATGTTTTGTTACCTCAATACCTTTCACATTCAAATGTTTATTTTCACAGTGCAGTCTTCCCCTCAGCCGCTCCATTACATCCACCTTACTCTTGCGCATCTCTGGTAATTGCTGGCTGGGCAATGGAGGATGAGGAACTTTGCGATTTTCCCCAATGTGGGCAGGGAGAAAGGGATTCCTAAAGGGATCTTTACCAGGAAGCCACAGGGCTTAAACAGCCTGTCAGAGGATTACTGCAAGATCTCCTTAGAGCTGGGCTGACAGAGAAATATGGCTTCCAACACATCCACGCTTCTTTTATCAGCCATGGCAAGTAAGACAGGCATGTGGGGATTTTTTTCTCATTTCTTTTTTTCTTTATGGAAGAAGGGGAAGGAAAGGAGGTGAGTAGAGGCGTAGGGCAGTGTTCTTTCTTTTCCATCAGAGATGCGAAGCTGAGGACTTCTGCCAGCGAGCAGAGCTTTGAAAGTGAAACGTAAGAATGGCAGATCAGAGAGGCCAAAGAAAAATGATATTCTCCTCGTTACAACTCCCCCGGCCAAGGCCTTTGTTGTGGGGGCTTCTGCTTTTAACTGGAAACAGGTCCAGGCGCCTCCTGTGTTTCTGCAGTGTCCCACACACTCTCACATACACGTGTACATATGCTTCGGTGTACAGCACGTTCGGTCACGCACAAACATTAAAACTCTCCATCATTTCTCCATCCCCTAAAGCCTGGTGACAGCTTGTTAAAGCTGATGCCATGTGCAGAGCCTCGCTCTCTGCAGGATCTTTGTCCTCACCTGTCAGTGAAGACACCAGGTGGCCAGGTGAGGGCGTCCTACCGTAGATGGCAGGTGGAATCCAAAGGCCACGTTGCAGGTATGATAGCAGAATTCAGTGCAGAAGGAGAGGAGCCTATAACATCCCTCCTGTGCATATAAATCTGTTAACACCATCCTGTTCTCACTTTCTATCTCCTACTAAAGGGTATTTCACAACCTGAGATCTGAGTCCATGTGAAATAGTCACTGAAATGTATCTTTTTGAGATTTGTTGCCAGATATTGTGAAGAGAAGCATGATAGAAATTGCAAAAGTGGGAGATTAAAAATAAAAATAAATAAAGACCCACCAGTATATATCTATTTTGCCCTTTATCTGGAATGATAATAAATAAAAGATTCCGGGTTTGGATGTTTTCCTCACTTTGGAAAACATCCATCATTCAATTCCACTTTATTTGAGCACAGTTTTACCTGTTGTATCAGATCAGCTCACTTCACAAAATAAGACTTATATAAAGCTGTTCTGCATCAGAAATAGAATTTCTTGGGCACCCAGATAGGTCAGTTGGTAGAGCGGGTGACCATGTATAGAGGTTTACTCCATAATGCAGCAGGCCTGGGTTCAACTCCAACCTGTGGCCCTTTGCTGCGTGTCATTCCCCTTCTCTCTCCCCTTTCATGTCTGTCCTGTCAAAACTAAAGACTGAATAATAATCTTTAAAAAATAAATAGATTTTCTTTTTCTTCAATAAAGTGAGATTGCAGGTCTCTGTATTGGATGAAATTACTTCTTAAAATGGATACTTTTTTGCAACGCTTAAATGAAACACCCCAGAACCAAGAACAGCACAACATCTCACTTCATCTATCGAGGGTCTCCCACACACACACACACACACACACACACACACACACACACACACACACACACACATGATATGGCTTTGTTGAATCAAACAGAAGATGTGTAAAACTAATGTGGCGCCACTTTTCATTTGGCTAATATGCTCCCTGGTTCCATATTTTGGGGCGAGGGGCAGACCAACGGGCTTCAGAGACAGTGCCAAAGTGGCCATTGCTTTAGCATGTGAGTACTCATATTTTTTGGAATGAAAAGAGGAGATGATTGACAACGTTAAGTGATGACGGAGGGGAGATTCACAGACTTTATTTTTATTGCATGCTTACACACAGAAACAAACGCGTTCACATGCATACTGTTCCTGAGCCAACTGGTCCTGAGAAAAGCACACAATTTGTCTAGGCTTTATCAGAGTAGAAAATAAAAGCTTAGCATATTGTCTGTAATACATAACAAAGCCTTAGCCCCCTCTGCCAAACCATTCAATCAAGGCCCGGATTTGATCAAAACAACTGGTCTTTTTCATGTTAAACCCAGTTATTTGCCCCACTAAAACATATTTAAACTTTTACCTCTTTAATGGTAATTTAAACGTCTGTTATTGTCTCTCACTGGTTTCAAATTGGCAGTCACAGAGTTGGTTAGTAAAGCCTCTCCCTTCCATCTAGTTCTACATCTGCTGCATATCATTAAATGGAAAAATCCAGGAAAAAAATACAACATTTACTTCTCGCTTGGCTCTTTGAGCTAAATATACTTTTCCAGTTGTGTTTGGATTGATTGGGCTCTGAGAAATGGTGATGGTCTTTCTTAATGTGCAGCTGTCACAAATCAGTTGTCTGATTTTCATCAGTTGAGTCCATACTGTGACAGATTAGTGTTGCACAGCAGAAAGCTTAGACCAATGCAGAGACTTCCAGAGACACAAACAGACTTTTTTCCTATCTATCCTGTTCTTCTTGACATGGTGTCCATATTACAATCTCACTTTCTGCAGAGAAACAGCGTAACGTCGTGGCTTTCACTATTTTTCACTCATTCTTCCAAAGTCCCAAATGAGTCTCCTAAATGAGGCATGTTACTCCTCCATCACTTTGGTAATGGGGAGGATACGTTTTCTATTTTTCCCCTGAATTAACTCGGCGTAGTACGTTTCCAAAGTAGCCTAACATTGAGTGCAATTCCAAGGAACAAATTATGCTATGTGTATTTACAGCTGCAATATTTATTTGGTTTCTGCTTTTACATCAAAAGATAATTAGTTACAGCATTAAGGTTTTTAATAGATGTCATTAGCATTCTGCTGTAACTAATATAATTCTCCCAAAAGCCAGGGTAGTTAGGAAGGAAAGTGTGTTACAAATAATATAAACACAATTGAAACTTGAATACAAAAAATCTGCAACTGATACCACGTCCAAACAATATCTCAACTTCTCAAAGATTCAGCAATTTAAATAACAAAAGTACCAGATTTTGGTTTATAAAAAGTGGTTTCCACCCAGGGCAACAACCAGAGTCAAGGCAAACAATGACTTGACTTTAAGCATTAGCAAAATATTGGATATTCAGTTTTGGTATTGGTACTTTCAGAAACTGTTGAGACCAACTCAATTTGTACATTTTTGTACATTGTAGGTAATTGGGAAGGTTTACATCTGTTCGTAAGGATGTCAACAAGCTATTTTTCAGAGAATGTATTGCACTTATTTCATTATTTTTCACCAATATTTATTTGTGATCTAACACTGTGTAACATAATTCCCTTGAGTACCCTTGGGTCTTGGATTTAAAGCACAGAACCAAACCCAGTGCTGTAATACTTCTGAAACAAACCAGACCACGAAAGATAGACAGTTCCCTGACCTTTGTTTTAGATTACAAAATACAAATGAAATGAAGGTTTCGCCCATTAAATCCCGGGCGACACATTCCCGAGGTAAACAGTAAAAAATTAAAAATAAATCTTAGTGTTTTTCTTAGTGTAAGAGCTGAATCTCTGGCAGCTTGGCCACAACAACCCACTTATCCAGCATGTGCAAGCGTAGGTATTGTTTGCATGTGTATACATGTTGCCATGGGTGTATGCATGTATGTGTCCACCCACAAATTAGCATACCTGGCTGCCTCTATTCAACACCATCCAGTTTTCAGTTGAGAGAAAACGTAAAGATCAGACCCTCCACTCAACTAGCAGATGTAGACAAGGACAACCAATTTAAATATTGGCAATGCAGCATCTTGCTATATCCCACAGTCATACAATATGCAGTAGTTATGGCCCCTATCTCTCCTCAAGAGGGAAACAAAAAAGCACTAGGAACCAGCTTGACTTTGGTTTGATTCTAATTGGTCAGGTTATTACTTTGTGATTTGCATAATTTTTACAAAGGGAAAGGCTTGGAGAGAGTTGATTAGAGAAAATGTCACAGTGGATTCACATTTCAGCAGCAACTAATTGGATATGAAGCTTGAGGACATAGCAAAAAAAGAGCCTTGAGGACATAGAAAAAGTCTTCAGATGATGAGGAAAAAAGAAGAAGAGAGAACTTGGAAGAGAGAAAAGAGGGCAAGTGTTGTTATGCCATTCTTATTTCATGGAGACACTCAATCAAGGCTTGCTGGATTGCCAATGCTCAGAAAGAATCATTCCAAAGTATTATTACACATCATGACGAAGAAGAGCTGTACTCCATGAGTTTTATGTGTCTTTTTATTTAGTCTTTGTGTTCAAAAGTCAGGTTCAAGTATTCACCCCAGTAAAAGGGTTCACACAGCCAGGCATGAGGACACAAAGTTTCTAGCGGGTTATTAGACAAGTCAAGCTTTTGCTCCCCCCCAACTTCAATGGGTTTCTTTTTTAATATGGAACATTATTTCCTCAAGGGGAAAATAAGTGATTATTCTGCAGTGTTTTGCTAAAAGACAGAGAGAAGCAGAATGACAAGAGCAGACACACCAACAGTCTCTAAAGCTGCTGGCAGGCACTTTCCTCATCTGTGCCCACACTGCAAACACCAAGTTATCAGTCACATTACTTTCAACAGTGATTTAATGTGTAATCTGTCTCTCCACACTGCTAAAAGAATGTAGGAAATTGTCTGGTTTGCCCTGAATAGGCAAGAAAGTTGCAATTTTAAAAGTATGGTTGTTGCTGCATCTCAGATATTTAAATCTATGCTCACATGAAATCCATCATTTTACTGGCTGCTCTGATTCATTTTATAACAAACATTTATGCCAGCCTTAATTGTTAGGTTTCCATTCTCTGAAGAACAAATTGCAGTAGATTAAACTCAGCTACATCCCAGCTTACAACTATTAATCAATAATTTATTTGTATTTGTGTATATATTGTTTTTGTTTTATCCTCTAACATAAAATTCAAACTTCTGCAGGTAGGATCAGTACCAGTACTCAAATAAATAATTTATATAACTTAAATCTGAACTGGAGATTTCTTTCATATAATCACCCAAAATGCAAAAACAAGAATCTCTTGTTAATGTTAGAAATATAATTTGACAGCTTAATCCACTTGTCTACTAAGTATTCTTAAATACTTACTAAAATTGCCTCGTCATTAAAGGTCCCATAGTGTAAAAAGTGATATTTCCATGTATGTCTTGATTATAAACAAGTCAAAGTGCTACAGAAATACTGTGAAGGTATTTAAATACTCAATCCACAGAGAAATGCACACAGTGATGTCACAACTATACTACATGTATGTATGTAGGTAAAAAAGAATGCTACAGTGCCGTTAAAACAGAGTGTGCTTTAACAGAGAGTTTCAGAAAATGTGAAAACTTCAAAGCATGTAAACATTCTAGTATAAATCCAAATATTCTAGTGCAAACCCAAAATACAAATTTGAATCTGAAAATGAGCATAATATGGGACCTTAAAAACTGTGACTAACATGTATCAACCAGATCTGGTCCTCATCAGGACTTTCAGTACTTTCAAATCAGATGTCTGGCAGATCCACATTTACATTTTTGGATGCTGATATTGTACTACTTACAAATATCTATGTGTGTGCTGGATTTGTTCCCTTAAATGACCTAAAATTGCAATTTCAACTAAACAGACTGGTGGAGACAGAGGTGAAGAAGTAGTGTTTCTCTTCTTCGTCCTTAGTTGCTGTCAGTCGAACAAGACACTGAAGAAGCTGCTCAACACAGCCAGCTGTGGTGGACAGCTACAGTATGAAGTATCACACACACAAACACACACCATTTCTGCACGTTCTAATTCAGATTAGTAATTCATAACAAACAAGATATCATTAAGTGTTGAATAAGAGATGACAGTAAATTAAAACAACACAATTACCTGCCAACTGCCTTGACTTTCAGCCTCCTGTCGCCACAGATTTACAAAGTAGATGTCAAAATTTCGCTCCTCTTAAAACTAAAATTACAGAACTAAACTCTCTGATGACATGCAGGGTATTGGAAAAGTCCCAGTATTGCATTCTGGGATTTTAAAAACATTTGGTTGATAATTGGTCTGGTGCTGCACTTTATGAGTGGATTAGGTCCTTGCTAGTGAAACAGTGAAAATTAATGAAACATGTATGGGAATGCATCTAAAAACAGTAAAATGATAATACAAATCAAGCATAATTTAAATACGTAATGACATTGAAATTCAAATAAAGCATAAAAGTTAAACAGTACACAGAAAGGTCAGTTAGCTAAGCTTTAGGTGTCTTAACTTTAAAATACATTATTGCTTATCTACTGTGCATCCAAATTCAAAGTCAAATATCAATTTATCAATAAATATATAAGTCCTCATGACAAATATTAAATATAGCCTCATGTAATTTAGCAAAATGAGCCTTGTGCCAAAATACTCACATTTAAAAGAATGAAGTACCCACACTCTGCTAATTCTCCCATTGGTTTATTGTGCTGCAACATTTCAACCCTGCTGGGTATTCCTCAGGCCTGAGCCTTTTGAGTTGTACCCAGCTCCTGTTTGCCCTGCACCTCACCGGTGGGGATGCGCACACTACCACTGCTGCTCTACAAAAAACTCATAAAACACATTGTACACAAGCAAAGTGCCATTTTCATCAGTCTGTTATAAGCAACTACAATAACTTAAGTCAGGCTTTAGTTCTGCTAATGGTTAAAGAGGAACAACTTAGAAAACCTGTTGTCGATAGATGGAAATGTAATAAAAGTAGATTTAAATCATTTAAATAAAACGACTCCCTTACTCATACTTTTCAATGAGCCATTTTACTTCCTGTCTAATGTCATGTCAAACTAACCCTTTCCTGGAAAACATTGACTTGTACTCTGACTTGTGCATTTGAAGACATCAGTTCCCTTTTACATAACTACACAGGAATGGGCTCCATACGATCTCTGGGCACATGAATAAAGAGAACACTCCCCAAAGAAGCCAAACGTAGACAGTCTACCGAAAGGAGAAGTGAAGAGGAGGAAATGGCGTTTATGTGCAGCATGGAGACCAAAGTGAAAGTTAATGTCTTAATGCACTCGCAGAAGAATTCAAAGTCATCCCAGTAGCTTTAAGCACCTCAGGGAGGAATGAAACGTTCACACAAACACAAATACTTTCACACAAGCCCACCACCCCTTTGTTAGATGTGAGCAAATCATCCGCTGCTGTATGGATTGAATCATAAGAGTCTGAAATGGCGTGACTGCAGACGGAGTTATGCCTCCCAGACATCAAATGCTCTGGACATCCATCACTCAGCCACTACATGACATTTACAGCCACGGATGTGTTCGCTCCTTTGCCTTTGCTTTTCTTTGTTTTGGCACCCTGGACAATGCTGCAGCTACTTACTCCCAGATATATAAAAAAGAAAGCTTTCTACGTGAGTATCTCCATAAAAAAGAAAAACTCAAAATTCTGTTGATTTATTATTCTAGCTATACAAAAGTCTACTCCAACCATTAAAAAAAGAAGAGCTTAAACTTCTTAGTCAAAATATACTATGAAATACTGTTAATATTTTAGGTACATGTACTTTTTTAGTATAATTATCCCATATAAAGAAAATCAAGAAAGTCTGCTGTCCATCCACCTTGTGTTCAGGTGAAAAGAGTGCTCGATGAGAGAAGCAGTTAATTTCCCACAACTATAAATACAGAGACCTTTATTTAAAAATACAATTACAAGTATTCTAATTTTACGCTAGAGAAGAAGAAAAAACTAAAAAATCAGCCAAAAGGTATGATGATATTTCACATTGATTTTAACACAAATTAACTTGTTTTAAGAACGTTTTACAAGCAATCTTTTTTAATCGTCAAGGTGTTCACAAAATAAGAAAAACTGCATTAACTTGTGAAAATTGTTAATTTCTTGATTAGATTTAAAATGTCAGGCCTTTTAAAATGATCCTTTTCAAGAAACAATACCACACAGACATAAGTAAGCCCAAATAAATATAATGTATTTCCAGCATTCATGTGACTCAGTTATATTCAGTTATATTAAAATGTCAGCCTCACCAACTCATGTAACTCCAACAAATGAAAATAATTCAGAATACATTGCAGTCCCACACACACCAACAATTAATTTTGACAATCATTTTCAAAGACAAAAAAAGACAATGACGCCATCTAGTTCCAATGACCTGATACCCTCAATTTAGAAAATCAAAGAATCAAAAAATACATTGATCAAATTTCCCCTTCTCTTGCCTGTGTTTGAAAAGTCAAAGATGATGGGCAGCAATTGGGTTCAAGCCTTCCTGCTGGAGAAATTTGCTGCATGAATTTGCGGCCCATGTCCGCGGACTCTGCTGTATTTAGTCTGATAATAAACCTAGGAGAGACAGAGGTGGAGGAGCTGAGAGCCTCGCCAGGGCATGATAACACCTTGACAATTCAACACACATGTGCCGCAGCGTGCTGGGCCGCAGCCTGGGGGCAGAGCCTCAACCAGCATGTGGAAGAGGTTTTCCACTCAGCTGAACGTTCAGTACCTCCAGTACGGCGGCCCCGGAGCCAGATCTAACTCTACGGTATTAGGCATCGAGACCAGCTGTGGATTAACACAATTTGCACCTTTTCTCGGTGCAGGTAACACCCGCACATCCCCATGGAGGTCCAAGTCGTCAGATTTGGCCTTTGGCTCCACCTTCACAGCCTTTTGTGTTAAAGCCAAAATAAAAAACACAAATTCAGATAAACACAGAAAGACGGACGTCTCTCAAGGAGCCAGGTTTTGTAAACCGAAGATATTACATTTACAAAGAGTGAATTCAATTCAAAAGCCGTAATGACATAATGCGAGAGAATCTAATTTAACATCACTTTACCGCACTGCTGTTTTAAAATGCTTGAACAACTTCTAGGGGCGTTTTGTTTCGTCCACGGTGAGCTGAGACACTGTGGCATTCATACCATTTTTTCTTACATCCTGCCATCGATCCATCACTTACGGGTGGGGACCCTAACATAACAAGCTCATGATATCAAAGGTTGGGACATCTGTGTTTTATATGTAAAGACCCTGAAAACACCTGTCGAAGTCCACACTTCACTTGACAAGTTTGACATCTCCAGAAAGAGCCCTGGCACCTCACAGAATATGTTTGTTGTCTCTTACTGTATGTTTGATCAAAATTGGATTACATCTGTTAGGCTACTCCAAGACTCCTTAATCTATCTGTGAGGGACATAGGCCTAACTAAAACGTAAACTGTAGTCATTCACACTTGACAAGCTCTAAGGAAACAGATCTAATGAGTTATAATCGAAATAAAAACTGCTGTTTATTTAGCTGTGTTCATTTGCTTGTGCAATGAAGATAACTGTAACTAGGAAGAGTTAAGTTAACTTTTGTACAATAATTTCTCAAAGCCACACTAGAGATGGTAATAAATAACTGATTAACTTATCTGACATTAAGAATTTGTATCAGGGGAGAAGCCCAAATTTGAGTTTCTCAAAATAAGTAACAAATAAGTTACGCTAACTGACTTTTTCGCTAGTTGGCAAACAATGTAATGTTTTGTTTTGTTTAGGAAGAGCTGCAGGATGACTACAGTCACTGGCTTTTAGCTAGCAAGCAAACAATTAAATGTTTTGTTAAGGAATAGCTCAGGCTAACTAACTGGTTTTCATCAAGCTAGCAAGCAATGAAATGTTTTGTTAAGGAATAGCTCAGGCTAACTAACTGGTTTTTATCAAGCTAGCAAACAATGAAATGTTTTGTTAAGGAATAGCTCAGGCTAACTAACTGGTTTTTATCAAGCTAGCAAGCAATGAAATGTTTTGTTAAGGAATAGCTCAGGCTAACTAACTGTTTTTTATCAAGCTAGCAAGCAATGAAATGTTTTGTTAAGGAATAGCTCAGGCTAACTAACTGGTTTTTAGCAAGCTAGCAAACAATTAAATACAGTATTTTGTTAAGGGGGTTAAATATTTTGTTTATTTTGTTAAAAAAAGATATTTAGTAATTTTCAAAAACACAAGGACAAGAAGTTTGCAGGAAAAGAAGGAGACAAGAAAGGGGGAAAGGGAGGGAGGGAGAGAAAAGAAGAGTGACGGAAAGGAAGGAGAAAAGAATTTAAAGAGGAAAGAGAAAAGGAACAAAATCAAAGGAAGGGATTGGAGGAAAGGAAAGAAGGATGGATGAGGAGACCCAGTGAGGGAGAAAATAAAAAGAGAGAGGAAAGATGAAGCAAGGGAGGGAATGAAGGAGGATCAAAAAATTAGAAAAGGAAGGAAAGATGATGGAAGGGAGAAGACATAACGGAAAGTGTTTGTTCCTAAATACAGTTGACCTGGTCTAGCTTTTGGTGTTTTTTGGCACACAGAGAGGCCGGGGCTCAGAGTGCTGACGAGAGGCTTAGCTGGGTTTGAGCCACCGTGGGCGGAGCATCACACTGTGAGAGGGGAGATGGGTGGGATGGGGGAGGTCGGATGGGCGGCTTGACTGCCCTCTGACATGACCCTGTCATATGAGAGGTTGAACCAACACACAGGCCTGCCTAAGGTGAAGGTAAGTCACTTATTTTATCCACTTCAGTAACTATTAATTCACACTGTGTGCACTTGGGATTCTACTTTTTCAATTGTTTATCTTAATGTTGACACCAAGTGTGTTTCCACCAGATAAATTAATAATAGCAACAAAGCGTCAGGAAAGGTTTATCTGGTGGTGATGAGCAGCACACCTTACCAATGTGACAAAAACAAAATAATCTCTAACAGAAGTTGGTTCAATCTTCAACTTGTTTAGCATTGCACACTAAATATGATACACCAGGTATTCTAGAAATTCACCTGGACAATGTGCTCTCAGCAGCCATTCAGTCTGTCTGAATGACCTGACAACTTTCCCAGCCTACACAGGACAGAGGCTCACATTACACACAGCCACACAGAAAACCTACAGTCAATATTAAAAATGATGTTCCGCTGAGAAAAATTATAAATCATAGCAGTACTACGTAAATATCATAAACATGTAGTGCATTAGAGTGAGAGAAAAAAATTGTTTGCAACAAAATGTTTAAGTAAATATATTATTTAAAATAACTGTTTTTATCATTATAACTATTTTTAAAGACTCACAAAGGCCTTATTTTAGGATTTTTCTTTTAAAACTCTAAGCTCAGTAAAACTAAGGTTTTAAATGTTCCTTCAAACACATTCTAGTTTAACCTTAAAAAGCCCACATGAATCAGGAAGCTGGTATGTATGTATGGTATAGTGTTGTACAGTGTGTACGTAGTGTAACATTATGTTTACTACTGTAACAGGTGTGACATCAGAGGTCATAATTTTTCTTTAGAAACACTGAGCATGTATTGTGCAGTACTAACATTAATTGAAAGTCTGTTTGTTAACCTGCTTTATAAATGTTGAATGGTGCTTTAAGAATGAAGTTTCATTCAGTATTGCACTGCCCTCAAGTGTTCACTGTTGAAAGCTTATACAGTGTTCATAACCAGAAAAATATTACAATATAAAAGTATCTGTATGTACTGTGGTACTACGTCTAGTAAAGAAACAAACACAAATGCCTAGGTATAAGTACATTAATTAAACACACTATGACTGTCTTTCTCCACTGTTTTACTCCTAGTAGTAGTAGTTGTAACTGTAAAACTACAAATAGTTTCAGTAAAAGTAATAGTAAACGTAATAAATTTAAACGATAGTGTATTTATAGAGCACTTGTCATAATCAGCATTTACAATGATTTAGAAAGGTCAGGCAATAAAATAAAAACTAACTAATTAAATAGTAAGAACAAAAGACAAAATAAAATACAAAATACACATATAGTTAAACCTAGTATCTTCATATTTTATTATATGAACATCTTTTCATAAATCCATGCGTTTCCTTTGTCCTTTGTGTTGGTCTGTGGGTTTAACAAATATTTAAACAGTGACGAGGCAAATTCATCTGACTTTGATAACAATAGCCCAATACAATATATTTTTTTTTCATTTAGCGACAGTATATAAGTACAGATCCACTCTGCATGTAACATATAACAGAGACATTAGGTGCACAAACAACTTCACACACATGCCAGGGGTTTTCTTAACAGCATTCTTCTGTTTGTATAAAATCTAAATATTAAAGATCTATTCCAACACATCTTCTGCACTGTGGAACAATTTATAGTAGTACTAATAATAGTAATAAAAATTATAACAGCAGGTTGGTTTGAATATTGATAAACTGAGGGTAGTATTGAGAGTAGCAGTAGTGGTAGTTCTTGTTGCATTAGGCACGGTAATAACAGTAGTTTCTAGCAGGACCGAAAGGTACGCCCAAGGGCGACCAGTTTGTGTTTGCCCTGATGTAAGTCAGGAAAGATTGCTCTGTGTAAAGATTAGGTTTAAAAATGTTTTGTATAAATGTTTCTGCTTGTTTATTGCTCTTTTGTCCTTATATTGTATTTGACTTTTGATGTGGGATCTCCTCTGTCATGTGACTTTACTTGTTTGGACTAATCATGGGACTTCTTACCTATGCATATTAACCATGTTGTCACTTGCCAAAAGTTAGAAAAGACAGTCCAAAGGCAACCATTTTGTACTTGCCCTGATGAAGGCCTTAATGGCTAGGTATGTTTAATTGATTTAGCTAAGAAGACATTAAAGGCTTTTTAAACTATACCCTTTAGAGTGCCTCAGTTTCCTTCAACTCTTTTAATATTTAAGGTTGTTTATCTGTTCATCATCAGTATGTACAGCAGCAGTCTTGCAGTTGTATTGGTATCACCATTTGTGACATAGGATTTGTGGTAGTAGCAGTAGTAGTAGCAGTAACAGTGCTTTCTGTTTTGGTTGTGGACTTTTACAGGTTATGAGTATGTCAGGAGAGAAGTTCTGCTGAGAAAGAATGAACATTTGTAATCGGTGAGTAAACTTTACAGAGGTTAACAAACACCTCCTTGATTTCCTGTTTACCCATTGGACTGTCCGTATATGCTCAGATGGGGGGAAAAAAAACAAAAAACAGATGAAAACGATTGACAATTGGGTTTTTTCCACTTACCTACAAAAATCATTCAACATATTCAATCATTAAATTACAAAGAGATATATTATCAACCTTTTCATTCTTCAATTTTTTCATTTTATATACCTTAATACAAATTATACAGATTTACTGACTTAACTATGTAGTTTGTAGTAGTAGTACATATATTAGTATGTAGTTTTTTCCATTGATCAATTAATTTACAAAAAGGTCTATTAACTCATTTATTATTAATTATTTATCAATCAGTTGAAGATTTTAGTGATAGTGATAGTGATAGATATTTTAGAGTATCTTAGTAAACGTTAGGATCAAAGCAAAATGTGTCTACTAACTATTTTACTATGTTATTCCCTTTAAGACCACATAAAATCATGAAACACAGCTAACACACCATACATGTGGACTGTCACTGGAAGAGGTGCACCTGTACTGTCTTTTAATTTAATAATGTTTGTTGTTTTTCAAGTCACTCATGCATTCAACTGAAGGTGTTCCTCAGGAAATCCTCTATACAGTTTACACTCAAACCCTCCAGCTGTTTATATTTATGTTATATTATTAGGGTAGGCAACAAAGTAAAGATCAGAATTGTCATGGCTCAAAGAATAGTAGGATCCAAATGCAGAAAAAGCCAAGCAGAAGTGATCAGCTTGAGGATTGAATCACCAACAAAACATATACAAACAAAAGGAGTCCTGGACAAAGCATGCAAAACTATACCGCGTAGTAAGTAAAAACAGGAATTACAGGAACCAGGAACACACACAATACTCGGGTAGAGTCACACACAGTCACTCCAAAACAGAATATAGAAATAATGGCCTGACACTAGACAAAGAAAAATCACACGGACTAAATACAACAGGTGAACAACATCAGACAATCACAAAGGCAGGAAAACCAAAAGACAGGAAGTAAAACAAGACAAGACAGAAAAACAGACTACCAAAATAAAACAGGAAACAGAACATAAACACAATCATAATGTGCTTCTTGAGTTTACTTAAGACGAGGACATGTGCAGCTAATTTTATTTATTAAATCCTTTTTTCATTATAGGAACATGTCCATCAAAGCATAAGTATAACCCCCAAAATATTAAAATTACAATGATAATATCAAGCAGAAGAACATAAGTAATATATCATACTGCTAAATTACTTAAATGAAGTTGACTAATCAATTAATCAAGCCAGCACTACTTTGGCAATCCAACATCCTTTTTGACCGGCTAAGAGAATATTTTCATCAATTTGTGTGTTTTAACAACAATCAAACTTAAAATTACTAAAAATTCAACTTACAGGAAGCACACATCATGGTTAGGGTGGAAAAGAATGAATAAAAGGAGTAAGGCTGGACATACAGCCTCTAATGAGGGTGATTGATTAAACTCAGGTGTGGTCGTGTGCCCTCTGCTTAGGGACTTTTAACAACTCCAAACATGTATTTGATAGATAGAATACTTAATAATCTGCATATAGACCTGAGTACTTCTTTTAGGTCTAGGTAGTCTTGGCTAAATGTTCTCCAGCTGTTGTGTGTGAGCACATCTGCAGAAGGAAAAGTGTGGTGGTTGTTGATGATGATTATATTTTTATTTATTCCTCAATGAAATTATTCAGATTGAACTCATTGTTTTATAACATTATTCTATAAAAGGGATTATTTTACAATAGTTACCAATGTGAAGATTACATGTACAGTATGCATGTGTTAGCATGTAGGCCTGCATACACAGCATGTATATGTGTATGCCCATATGTACTACTGTTTGGTCCATCTGGACCACAGAGCACTGTGTCAGACACCTCTTGTCCTCACTATAGTTGGAGTCACCATCAGCACATTTCCAGCTTGTGTAGCACAATAAGAGCAAGGGTCACTCTCTGGTCACGTACACTGTCAGTGGCTTTCACAGTGATTCTATGAAAGTTTGATTCTTTCTGACACAAAAGGCAACACTGTGGACACAAGGATTCTTCTCCGTTTTAAACCAAAAAGTAAAACTAAAAAGTAAAAGAGTGGTTTTACTTGCTCAGATGTCAAAGTGTGGAAGCTTGACTGGTGAGTTGTTGACGACGTGATTGCGCTGCATCTGCTGAAACAAGGGCAGATTCCATTTGCGGGGGTGATGTCGCAACTGTCATGTGAGGGTGGGGGATTTTGTTTATGAAAGATCCATTTTTGTGGTAAGTCTTGAAGCTGAAAGTTTTTGAATTTAGAGAAGTATGTTTTTTTTTTCATTTTTAAGTTGAAGTGTCTATTTGCTTGTTGGAGCCTGCAGCTATTTGTCTCAACTGCAAGGAGCAAATCAAGTTTCCAGATGGCACATGGTTTAATATATGAGAAGTGACCAGCAGTGCAGCATTAACTAAAATGGACTTATCTTGCATGTGTTTTATGATTATTCAATAAGAAGTAACAATTTATATTGATGGTGGATTATCTCCTTCCTTTCCTACATGTTTTATTGTGCATGCCGATATCACTAAGCATCATATTGAACACAGATTATCTCTGTTTACACATAGAGAGGGAGGTCACTGTGCAGAGATGGCTATGGTATGCCTGACCGATTTTGAGGAGTATGCTAAGGAGCATCTCTCAAAGGCCTCCTGGGATTATTATGCAGCTGGAGCAGACGAATGCTGCACCAGGGACGACAATCTACTGGCTTACAAAAGGTACAGTGGGAAAAATAAAGTTTACTCAGATGTTCAAGCTCACCACAGATACACAATTTAACTCAACACACATTCATGTGTGTTTATGGGCTGAATAACATAACGATTCACCAGTGGGGGTTGAGATCATTTATTTAAAGATATTTTTGATACTGAAACTGAAGATCATAAGGACACAGCCTGTAAAGGAGCCATAAATGAAAGCTTCTGTGGACTTTAGACTGCTGTTAACGATTTCTGTATATAAGCAACATTATGTGAATGGGATGCCTAATAATCACTAACAGGCAGTTTAAACTGTTACTGAGTACCGTTGTGTTGTTAATAAATAACTGTTTTGAAAGTTGCATTAACAAATGGTGATGACGGGTTTTTTTTATCTTGTTGCTAAGGATTTGTTTGCTGGGTCCTTTTGGGTCAGGTTAGACATTATATAAATTATATATGTTTATATTGTGAAAAATACTTATATCACTATAGAGGGTCTGATGCATATTGCCCATTATTTGCCCCTTTTTTAGGAATTTGAGTAAATTGGACAGATTCAGCTGAATGAATATCCTCACCTATTGTACCTGAACCCCCCCCCCCATTACATTTGGTGTTATTGTTACATGCTCATCTGTGCTTCACACTCAGGATCCGTCTGAGGCCTCGTATCCTGCGGGATGTGTCGGTTAGCGACACACGGACCACAGTGCAGGGGACAGAAATCAGCTTTCCAGTTGGTATCGCACCTACTGCCTTTCACTGCCTGGCCTGGCACGAAGGAGAGGTGGCCACCGCTCGGGGTGAGGACCGTGTCATAATGTCATAAAGTCTCATAAAGCCTTTAAAACCCTTTCTCAACTGGGGCGACCTGGAAGAAATCATGTTGTTTCTGAAAAGTTTGTATTATAGAGACACAAGTTTTTATCTAATAGCACTGTTAGTATACATTTCCACTGGTGGATGGGGGCATAAGATTGCAATAATCTTGTGTTGTCAGGAATATAGGCTAGTGTATTATCATTATTTTCTCTTTGATCTGTACAAACAATAATGCAGCCACTTTTCTTTCATTTCTGAGGGTCTGAGGTGCATTGGTATCCAAAAAATGTCACAGCTTACTGTGACACTGAACTCCTCAAATCTAAATGTAAATCCCATCTTCACTGACGACAGTAATAACTTCTCGACTTCGTTCTCACAGCTACTGAGGCTCTCAACACTTGCTACATCACCAGTACTTATTCCACCTGCTCAGTGGAGGAAATTGTGGCAGCAGCACCAAATGGTTACCGCTGGTTCCAGCTGTACGTGTACCGAGACAGGAAGCTGTCCGAACAGATTGTGCACCGCGTAGAGGCGCTGGGCTACAAGGCCCTGGTCCTCACGGTCGACGTCCCCTACACCGGGAAGCGCCGCAACGACATCCGCAACCAGTTCAAGCTGCCGCCACACCTTAAGGTCAAGAACTTTGATGGAGTGTTCCAGGTAATTTTCACAACATATTCAAGATACCTTTTAAAAATCTAAAAACATAGTAGAAAAAGACATTTAAAAGACAAAAGAGTATTATTACAGTGTGGTATTAGCACTTGTACTTAAGTAAATGATCAAAATACTTCTTCCACCAAGGAATTGTTACACATTTCCCACCATTTAATTACATTTCTAGATTGTTAACTTCAGATACAATTATTGCTTATCGAAGTACTTTGTCACAAAAATAACTGCTGATTGCACACACTACAACTACTATGTGTCTTGAGAAAGGTCCGTGTGACCGATGACAACAACCAAATAAATCAATGCAGCGGTGGCAAGGGCCTGCAGGAATTGTTTTTTGCTTTTTTCTTTGGAAATAAAAGTCGTATATACAAAACATCCAACCTCCATGTGCCAGCAGGGTCGTAGTTGCCCCATAACAATAATTTAGGCATTATCAGTAAAAAATACAAGCAGTAGTAGTCTAGAGTACATTTGCATATGAAGTTATGCTTTGTACCACATGCTCTAAAAGCAGGAGACTACAGCCCCAGAGGAGTATGGGATCCCAGCCAACACCTTGGACCCCTCCATCAGCTGGAAGGACGTATACTGGCTGCAGTCCATCACCCGCCTGCCTGTTATCATCAAGGGAATTCTAACCAAGGAGGACGCCGAGCTGGCTGTGGAGCATGGTGTCCAGGGCATCATTGTGTCAAACCACGGGGGGAGACAGCTGGACGGAGGCCCAGCTTCGGTACTTACAGTTATCAGTACTTCTTAAAGGAACATGCCACTGTTTGTTGAAATAAGGCTTATCAAGGTCTCCCCTAGCTGTAGATGGGTGGGCCAACACATTTTTTTGTGTCAGTGCACGCATTGTTTCAGTTCAGTGCTGCCGCTAGTTAGCTTAGCGTAGTGTATGGAATCCTGTGTTGCTGGTTAGCAGATTCTAGTCAGAGTATGAGTCTGATACTGCTCTATTGGGCTGTGATTATGTGGCATGTTTCAACCAAACAAGGAATGAAAATGCCTCTGCACTCAATCGGTGAGACCTACAACCAATTTGAGTGACGGAGGGTGTTACGTATGTTGAACTTTTGCCCAATCCTGTAGGTAGGACTGCAAAAACATCGACAATTCTGATTAACAAATGCCTTGATCGCATTCTCTGTTCCTGTTTTGAAATGATTGCACTGTCGATATCTTCTATAACAGACGTGATGGCGGAATCTACACATCTCAATTCTCCAGCAGCAGATTGATTATCCGTCCATCATCGTATAAAGCCTGCCCTGACAATTTGAATGGTCACAATTTGAATAGCTCTGGTTCGAGCGCATTTGTTCCACAAGGGATCAAGTCCAAGCCGAACTTCCCAACCTCAAATGCTGTGGGCGGGGCTAAGTTTGGCTGGCATTCAGGCTAGTAGTACCACTTAGTTTTATGTTAAACCGCTCAGTGAACTAGCTATATATCTCATCTCCCACAATTTACATCACTTTGCTAAATGCTTGGCTTGCATACTAGCTAGCTTAGCTATGTTCCACAACACATTATTGTAACGTTATCTTACCTGACGTGTTTAATCCTGTGAAGTTTTATTAGTTTAGATGCAAAATCCTGAGCAAGATGAGTTGCTCCTGTGAGTACCGTAACATCCCGGTATGAAACACACAGACTTTCTAATTACGTATTTTCACGGTCATATACAATACTTTTACAGTTTTATGACAAATTAAAACTTTCTTGGCTTACAAAATAAATATACTATATGTATTTATATATATATAGTATATAATATATACATTTTATATATGGGAACTATTAAGTCAACCCACATCCAGTTCGAATCTAACCTGTGGCCCTTTGCTGTGTGTCATCCCCCATCTCTCTCCCACGTTCCATGTCCATCCACAGTCACTATCTAATAAATGGAAAAAATTGCCCCAAAAATAATCTTTAATATAAAAGATAACGTTGTTTGTTAACATTATCCTCCTAAAAAATAAAAATAAATTGAAATGTAGCCTGTGTTACATAACATACAGGGTCCAACCTAAAGTGTGAAGTGTAGTACGAAAAGCCAGTCGGACACATATCTACACTTAAAGTGTAATCTTCACCCTTGCTGCTAACAGATTGACGCACTGTCGGAGATCGTGGACACAGTTCAGGGCAGGATCGAGATCTATGTGGACGGAGGCATCAGGACAGGAAGTGATGTATTGAAAGCGCTAGCCTTGGGAGCCAAGTGTGTTTTCATTGGCCGTCCAGCAGTGTGGGGCCTTGCATACAAGGTACAAACATCAGGTGTGTGTGTGTGTGTGTGTGTGTGAGTGTGTGTGTGTGTGTGTGTGTGTGTGTGTGTGTGGGCATGTGTGTGTGCGTTCTTGGTGTTTCTTTTCATTGAAATATTATTACTGACTATTACTGACTACAGGCTGCACATACAAAGCCACTGGCCTTGACAGTTAAGGTTCATTGTTGACATCATTGGAGCTATAGGGCCTTGGTTTAAGGTTTACAGATAAATCTATTTTAAACTGTTAAGTTATAATTTGCAACTTGGGAACTGCTATGCTTTCAGAACTCAATAAAATCCGTAAAACATTTTGATGCACTGTAACTTTTGCTAACAGACTTACTGTGTGGGATGTGATGCTAAGTCTTTGGCTGCAAAAAAAAATTAATTGAAATGAAAGTTTCTCTGAAAAGAACAATAGCATCTTTAAAACAAAAGATGACTGATTTTGATTTTGATTATAGGATCACAGATGATATTGTGTCTTTTATAGTAATTATGGGTTCTGTGTGATCTTTCAGGGTGAGGAAGGATTGAGGGAAGTGCTGCAAATCTTAAATGATGAATTCCGTCTGTCCATGGCTTTATCAGGTGAGAGACGTGAGGTCAAGTCACTAAAACTAAAAGAAGTGTTGTTATACGTTGTGCCAAAATGAACAATAAGCAATATCCTGTCTGAACTAAAACAACTGACGTTTTTATATGTATCCGATTCAGGTTGCAGGAACGTGGCAGAAATCAACCGGAACCTCATTCAGTGCTCTAAACTCTAACTGACCAGCAGAGTGCAGCCCAGACAACCACAACGACACCCAGTGGACAGGATTCTACAGGACTGAACCAAACAAACAGTGATGAACAAGAGTCTGAGGCACAAAGAAACTGAAATATGTCCACCTAAATTGAAATTTCCCCTTGTGGGATTAATAAAGTATACATTATTGTTATTACCTCAAAACTTGTGACTTTATCATGTTAGAAAACATGCAAAACCGTTTCATGCAAGAGTGTAAGAGTGAGAAAGTTGAGGGTTGGCGGCATATTCAGCAAGTGAATAATGAAAGTGTTTTCTTCTTTATTTTAGCTTTTGGATTTGAAAGGGGTGAAGGCATTTTTCATGAAATCAACAAACTTCTTTTGGTTTTGTTATAATAAATGCAACTGATAATGACACACACTACGGTTTGAGATGCTGACGGGGGTAGTGGTTGAATAAACATCTACTGAGGTGATGAAGATCTGTTGGCCTTTTTTTTGGATCTATTATACATGTGAGCATGCGATAACAGACGTAGCCGTTTAGCAGAAATCTGACTGAAAAAAAAAAGCGCCATTCTGTGTTTTAAAGGGACAGTTCAGCCTAAAATCAAAAATATACATTTTTCATCTTACCTGTAGTGTTATTTATCAAGTTTCCCAGTGTTGGTGATGCCGGCTGCAGAGATGTCTAGCACACAGAACAGAAAGCATACCCATGGATAAAGCTCAGGATGCAAGATGTTTTCAGCTTTCATCCAGCAAAATACATCAACATACCAAGAATATCAGATGATTCATTCCTCCATTTGGGTTATCATGCTTATCTGCATAGGCCATTGAAGGCCTGCTAGTTTGCCTATATGCTCAACTCGAAACATTAAAAAAAAAACAGCTTGTGAAACAGTATCATAAGTGTGTCACAGTGGGGTTGGGAGATGCAAGAAGGCGCAGAGAGCAAGAAAGAGAAGTAGCACAGGAAGTGGCTGAGGTCTTGTTTAAGGCAAAGATACGTTGATCCTCACCCAGACGCTTCGCTTCTCCAAACCAGCTGGTGCAGTGCAGCAGACATTTACTTCTGTATTCCTCTCGGAGATCTGGTTGGTTAGACAAACAGGCTGGAGGGCAGCCTAGGGTCCAGTCTGCTGAGGAGAATTTCTTCTAGGTAGGTCACCCACACATGTACATGTTTTAGATCCAGCTTCATGCAAAGCTCCATCAGAGAACATTAAAGTCCCACAAATTCATTTGTGTGTATACACTTTACACAGCTGTACAGGAAGGTGCATTTAGGGTGCAGTGATGCATTTAGTTTCACTCATTTTGGGTTTGTTTTGAATATAGGGATGAGTGTGGTCACTGTGTGTCACTTTGTTTAATGTAAGAGGTTATCTAAAGTTGGTAAAAGCCAAATTTGGATTAGCTTTACTTAGATGCCATTATATATTTTTTGTATTTTGTATCCAATGCTTTTAGGTCAAAACATAATGCAAAGATGCAACATTAAGTGGTTTTACAGTCAATTTAATTGCATGAAAGTTGCACCAATACGGCAGGAGGGTGGAAGGTGAAGATGACAGGAGTCAGATTTTAGTTAGTTACACAAAAAACAGTAAAACATCATCATCGAGCATTTTTTTTTAATCCAAAATCATGTTTTTACTGTGTATTATCAAAAACGATCACACTGTCATTTACACATTTGTCAGTGTGTGTGTAATGTGTGGGAGGCAGCAACTGTTATCTTTTTATTGTGTGCAAAAACCTGTTCAAACAAATAAGAACATGACAAATATGATCACAGAAATGTAAAAATATACATCAATGCACTGCGGTTATAGTAACTGTAACAGTCTTTATGTGAAGCATTCAGTCCCCTGAAACAAACTATAAAAATCTAAGATATTACTCTCATTATATTTAGTGGAAACTGAAAAGACATAACTATCTATGAAAGATAATTATGGAGTGTGGAGAAGATGTGAAGAACATGACTATTTCTTATTATTTGTATCTGTGTTTTTAAAAGGAGCAATGCTCGGTATTTCATTCATGCTTTACATTTCGGTGTTTTGAATCTTGAATGACAAGGATGTAATGCCATACAGTTACATACTGGTATATCACCGGATAGTACAGTTACAAGTTACACCAATACAGTGCTGCAGCTGATTTAAAAGAAAAACCACAACGCAGTAATCCAAACCTTCTCGAACTGTTATTGCCCACAGAATTAGGCATATTAAGACATTAATGCTGTTTGTCAGGGAAAGACAAATAGCTCAAAAAGATTTAGAAAAGAGAACATCACAACAGGATGATAACTTGATACAGAGAAAACATCATGACAAATCTGACTAAACTGTATTGTCAAAGATGAGTCGTCTTACAGAAGAAGTAAAAACATTTAGCATGGATGAACATTTCCTGTAGATGTTTTCTTCTGGGCTCAAAACAACACTCTACACACTACCAAAACTACCAAACAGTCCTGCATTGATTAAAAAGTAATGTTGTGTCCACTGAAGCTTTTATCATGTCTCCATTTAGGAAGTCTCACCAGCGTAACAACCAGCATCCTCAGCCAGAGGAGGCCAATGAAATGGGGTAAGGTGTTTTTGAGGGTGAGGTGTTTTTCAACATTTCTCCTCTTGATTTTGCAATAATTCAACATGCTTGTGTAATATATACCAGTGCTAATAGTTAAGGTTGTTGTTGGTGTCATTGCTTATTGGAGTACTGAGCTAACATCAAAGAATATTAAAGTGTTGGATTTCCCTATTGTCTTCTTAAAGTTTCAGCCTACATCCATTTTGCATCCGTAAGATGTGTTTAATGCTCAGAGGGACAGTAACCACATTCTGTGTTTTTAAAAGATTACATTTTTCAAGCATTGAAAAGTAGGCTTAAGTGAATATTTAAGCATTTGGACTCTGCACTGCTCATTTATAATTCTAAAGACATTCATTCTAAACAATGAATAAAGCTATTAATAACTGCCTAGAATTTAAATTGTGTCGAAACACACTTAAAAAGCATAAAAAACAAAGAATTCAGACAGATTTAGTGGAGTTCTGCGTATTACGAGACCTGTCAATCAATTTAAGACAGCAGGTTCCAATCCTGTGTTTTCAATATTTTGGTGGTGGACTAGGCTCCATATAATGCTTTTCATGTATATTTCAATTCAAAAAGTTAATTAAAAAGGAGAAAATGCTTTACCTTCTTTCTCTAAATTTAAAAACATTTTGAAAACATTCTTGCCTTTGTTTTACATAATGAATTTACATACATACTGTATTTGTTTCCTTTTTTGACCCAGACTTAGCAGGTCAGGAAACAGTTTCAAGGGAAGGAGTGCTTGACTTGAACATGATTCACGGGTTCCTTCTTTTTAGACACAGGACATGCAGTACAAAACAGATACAGTAGCCTTACTGTATCTGTTTTGTACTGCATGACTTAGGTTTGCTGCAGGGCTTCTTCGAGGAAATGATTCGGATTAGCGATGGTTAAATTTACAGGCTTTGGGCCCTGTTTGTAGAGTCTGCCAAGTCAACTGAAGGAAGGTGGTATTTGTACACAACCTAAGAGGAAGTGTTGAGAGATAAAACTCCAAAACACTTAATGAAAAAGTTGGGTAAGCTTACTGTCACTGCTTTAGTTTTACCCTCATTTACAATAAATGCATTGTACAAAATAGGTTTACAATATAAAGACCATGAAGCTTGTCATAGAACTCCTTCTTGTTCTCTTAAAAAGTGCAGAGTCGCTCGGTGTAATGAATCAAAACCTTTATTACGTGTACTGTGCACAGGAGAAGACGTCAGTGTTCTCTCCTGTCCCTTCAGAAGATCGGTCCTTATATACAATCTATAAGGCACCAAAAGGACAATAGCTCCTCTCCTCAGACAGGAGACGTTTGAGCCATGCATATTACAAACATACCTTTTAGTTTCAAGTTCAGTTCTTCCTAAAATTCACAGGTCCTGTTAATGTACCTCACACATCTCTTTTTTGTGTAGAAAATGTTCCTTTAAGACTTTTGTCTTTCAGTTGACCTTTTATACATAGCTAACAAACCTTACACTTTATCAAACTCAAAATATGAAATAATCTTAAATCTAAAACATTTATTTCTCACAAACTGATATGGATGCAGGCTCAACATCATACAGTAACTCTTGAAAGCCTGATGCCTCTGTTGATGTTGTTGATGTTGAGGATGCATAAAAAGGTTGTGAATGAAGTACAAGCTAAAAAGAAAGTGTCCTCATCCTCCTCTGTAGAGGAAGTGGAGATGACAGCGGGCCAGGGAGGCTGAGCCGCAGATTGTCTCGCCTGGGCAGCAGGCATCTGTCCAGGGATCCTCCGAGACCTCCCGCTCAGCCGGAGAGACTTCCTGCTCCACCTGACAGACCTGTTCAACAAGGTGTGTGAGTGTGTGTGTGTGTGTGTGTGTGTGTGTGTGTGTGTGTGTCTCACTAGCTCTCTGTAGCTTTGATTTCCATTACAAATTATTGATCCCATCTGATATGATCAAGAGAAGAAATTTACACGAGGTTTGTGTCCAAAGTGTAGTTTAGCAGTGCCATGCAACAACAGCATCCTCAATATCTGTTCTCTAATTGGGTTTGATAGATGACGAGCCTCCTCCACCAGCCCCTGCTCCACATCCACCTCCAGCTCCGGTTCTTGCTCCAGCTCCGCTCCCCTCACCCATGGAAATGCCACCTAAGCGCCCAGACAAATCCACAAAGCCCAAACTTCCCCCTCGGCCGCTGTCCAAGGTGTTCAGCAGCACTGACCATGGAGCAGCTGTTTTGCAGGTATTGTTTCTTATTAAGAACAATTTATTTGGGGGCACAAATGTGGAAGAAAGCAACACGTTCTCTACATTAATTAAATCCCTGGAATTGGTGTGCGGTTTTCACTTTTGTCAATAACACAGAAAAGGCACTTTATGTAGCTTTTAACTTCAATGTATCATTTTAATCATCGATTCATTTAACTATGGTCTATTTTTCTCCTAAATAAGAACTACATCAGATTAAAACATACCGTGTGTTATGAAGTGGATTTTATTTTATTTTAATAATTTGTGTTACACTAAACTGAAGGTAAAAGCATCTTTAAAATTATCTGGTCCTCCTAATGTTGCATACTTTATGTGATATTACCCACCAAATCCAACACCATTAAAGAGATAAAGAAGAATCTAGTAGCAGCATCAATCCCTTCAGAAGTTTTATAACTTTATTATAATACGATTACTGATGTAAAAAATGCAACATCTCAAGCCCATTCATGAGAAGTATTGTTTTTCAGGGCTTTGATATTTTTCGAGCAGATGAGACTTTCTGTGATGTAGTCCTGGTTCCCGGGGACAGCAAAGACACTTTTCCAGTCCACAGAGTCATCATGGCTTCATGCAGTGACTATTTCAAGGCAATGTTCACAGGTGAGATGTCCTGGTTTTATTGGGATGTCCTGGTTTTTATTGGGTTGAAAATGGACAATGTAGGACAACCAATGTAGGAGCTTTTAAGTTCAAGACATGGTGAAATACACAGTGTCAAGTGCATTAGTATGTGACAACAACACCACATTTGGATGGACAGGACATTAGAAACACATTTCAAGAATACACCACAGACCACAGTATCGACAATATTCTACAGCCATGCTAGCTGCTCTTAGAGGCTTGTCTTCCATTAAGCTAAATGCAAACATGCTCCCGCTAAAATGCTGCTGATGTATAGTGTTTGATAAAACTAACTAACCCGTGTTCTTTGATTTGATAAGGATGAAGAGAGGCTAGAGTTCCAATGGAGAATTAATAAAAGGTTTAATGACACAAAATTATGAAGATGATAAGACAAAGACAATAAGACAGAAAACATAATAACACTGCAGCTGACAGCGGATTTGATCCATGCTTCTCCCTGATGGAGTCACATTAGATCAATCCTGAAAATGTCTAAATCACACGCATTTATTCCCTAGAGTAGAGGGTGGTTCCTCAAGTGAAAACTCTCCTTATTGGTCAAATGCGACCACAACTGGCCACAGAATCCAAGTCAGCGTCATCTGAATTCCTTTCCTGTGGGAACAATGAGCTGCCTCATGTATGCTAAATGATAGATATGGCCTAATCAATTCTTTAGAGACAGAGGAACAGAGAGGGAAGGTGAGAGACATTAGGGCCTATCTTGACCTCTTCACAGAGACAAAGAACATTTTCCTAACCTGGCTGCATCATAAATAAACAGAAATACATTGTTTTCAACAGTACCTGGTAGAATTTTAACCATTTTTACCATCTTGTTTAGTATGATAACATGCTAACACTTCCTAATTATCAGGCTTTACTGTGTCAGAGTTGTCTTTGTGTCTTGCTGAATGTGCACTTTGGCATCATCCCTGCACAAGACAGATCTTCTGAAACGATGGATTCACCTTGTCTTTGTCTCTTTGTTTTGTTCTTGTTCAGGAGGCATGAGAGAGCAGGAGATGAGAGAAATCAAGCTCCATGGGGTCACTAAGTCGGGTTTAAAGAACATTATAGACTTCATTTACACATCCAAAGTCAGCCTCGACATGGGTAATCTCCAGGACACGCTGGAGGCTGCAAACTTCTTGCAGGTCATGCCTGTCCTGAGCTTCTGTAATCAGCTTCTGAGCAGTGAGGTGAGGGATTTTATGATGTTGCATAAATTCATTAGAGGTCAAGCTTATTAAGCTGCCAGATTCCCCCCGGGTGCTTCATTGTCCTTTAATGCCCTCTCTCTCCCTCAGTGTTTCAATTATACAGTACAAAATAAAAGACATTTTTGAGTGACCTTTTTGATTGTTAATAGTTGCAGCTGCAAAATAGTGAAATTCATTGCAGTGCCAATATTTTTTTTACTCACATGAACTTAATACATTCCCTTTGAATGTTGTTCTTCAATGCAGATCACTATTGATAATTGTGTGGAGGTGGAGCACATCGCCACAGACCTGCTTCTGGAGGATGTTCAGCAGAATATAGGTGAGCGTTCATGAAACAGAGCACAGCAATGAAAGTGCTATCTTTCTTAAATGTGTATTAATATGTAGATAAGTTGGAAAATGTGATTGGAGCTTCTGTATTGGAGTTTTTAACACTTCAAATTCCTTTCAATTATACAATTTCAATCCCTAAAATGGTTCATTATTTGTACCCTTATTTTTTCAAAAACTAAAATAAACGATGTTGGATGATGGAGATGACGGAGAATCATTATTGTTGATGTTGATCCTCTTTGTTGTATCAACCCTAGGTGAGTTTGTGAGCCAGAACCTCTCAGCATTGGTGGAGTGTGGCCGCTACCTCCAGCTCTCTGAAACCAGTATGGCCAAAGCTCTGTCCAACAACTCCCTGAAGGGTTTCTCTGAGCTGGAGCTCTACCACATCGCCAAAGGATGGCTTGAACACAACTCCCCCAGTCGCCACTCCTCTGTCTACGCCTTAATGCGCCATATTCGCTTCCCATTGATGAGCCCCAGCGAGCTGATTCAGATCTCCCAGGAAGAAGAAGAGGGAGGAGACTCCTTGATGCGCTCTGAGACAGCCTGTGTGAACCTCCTGCTGGAGGCCAGCAACTACCAGATGATGCCTTTCATGCAGCCAGCTCTGCAGACTGATCGCACACAAATACGCTCAGATGACACCCACATCCTGGCTCTGGGCGGTGTGATGCGGCAGCAGCTGGTGGTGAGCCGGGAGCTGAGGCTGTATGATGAAAAGACGGGCTATTGGAGGGCGCTGAAGCCCATGGAGGTACCGCGTTACCAGCATGGAGTGGCTCTTCTAGGCGGCTTCCTCTTTATTGTTGGAGGTCAGAACACCCACCGTTCACATTATACACTCTCAAAAATACACCAAATAGAGGAAGCTAAAATGTCAAAATGTCAATCATGGTCCATTCAAATAATAGAAGTATGTTCTCCATGGTTGAAAATCCTAGCGTACAGAAAGCTATTGTTGGCTTGGCAAATGGGAACTGTAGACCAAGACTTTTTTTTTTATAAGTTAAAGCCCTTAAAAGTCATGGTACATCGTGCATCATCATTAATCAAAGTATTACCAAATGATATTAAAAATAAGAAATATAAATGAGTGCTATTATAAGAATTTATCACCCATCCGCTCTGATTAACTCTGATTCTTGTTGACTTCACAGGCCAGAGCACTTACGACACCAAGGGTAAGACGGCCATTGACAGCGCCTACCGCTACGACCCGCGCTTCGATAAGTGGCTGGAGATTGCTTCACTCAACGATAAGAGGACTTTCTTCCACCTAAGCACTCTGAAGGGGAAACTGTTTGCAGTCGGAGGAAGGAATGCTTCAGGAGAGATTGGTAATTATTGTTCTACTGCAGTCAGTACTGCTTTTAGTACTGTAGGCTGACATTTATTTGAAGTTGTGTTTCTGGCCACCTGATGAATGTACAGTCGTCAATCATTTTTATCTTTCTTTTTGGTCTCCACAAACCCCTGGGGAAAATACCTGACTATGTTGACTAGCTAGTCCCTAACTGGAAGTCCCTAACTGGAAGTCCCTAACTGTTTGCTGTTTAGTGCATAACAGGTAGTGTTTAAGCTTTTTGGCTGAAAACAGCAGCCTGCTGCGGCTGAAAATTACATTATGAGAGCTGTAATAGTGAAATAAAACAGTACAGTGGTGAGCCAGACAGCTAAACAATGAACTGGAACTTAATGTAAAGCTCTGTAAAGCTGAATGGAGCTGGAGAATCAAGTAATTCAGAAGGCTGATAAGAGCCACCCCTCTCACATTGTTTAGTTGCATAAAAATATAGATTATATCCCTTCAAACTAGCATATCCACAACATCTTTTAAGAAGAGTACTAAAACCAGAACTTACAGTAAACTTATAATGCTGCTGCTATGACTGCACTCACTACTACTGGAGATTTTTTTAAATGGACAAAAAAAAACAGTAGGAATCTGGATTCTCTGATTGCACTGCAAAATAGACTATTGCAGACTATTGCAGAATATTGCATATATAGAATATTGCTTTTTCCCAAACATCTCTATTTCACTTTGATCAGACACGGTGGAGTGCTACAACCTGAAGAAAAATGAGTGGACATTTGTGAACAATATGGTGGAGCCTCACTATGGACACGCTGGAACAGTTCATGGGGATCTAATGTACATCTCAGGTAAGCTAACACTGTTCAACACACACTCAGGGTTTTTCTTGTAGTGCATAGTTTCTGTCGTCCCCATGAGGAATTGAATGAAGTAATGGCAACAAAATTGCCGGCGCCACCACATGATACAAGCCTTCTGTGATCGGATGCACCTTTGCATCATCGTTTGCATCATAGTCTTTCCATTGACTATGTATACAATAGTCATGATGAAATACCACAATTTGTTTCACATTGTCTGAAAACAATTGTTCAGCTAACTTCTGTTTTTATAGCACAGTAATAAGTAAAGTACCACAGAGCTAAAAGATCAAATCAAATTCACAATTTTTAAAATAAACTAAGGTGTCAGTAGTTCAAAGTATATGTAATGTTTTCAAACAGCACACGAGCACAGAGCTAAAGTTGCTTATTTAATTAGATGGACCCAAAACTACTTCAGAATGTGTTAAAAGGCACAATGGTTGATGCCCAACTGTGTGAAGTCCTCATACGGAAATAAGAAGTCAGTGTCTCCCTAACCTACAACTACAACTGATGATGACTCTCATTTTCTGTTCTGCTATCTCTAAGGTTAAGGTCTGGTTTTAGTTTAGCAAGAACTATGTGGTTAGGAAAACATCACAGCCATGGTTGGAGTTATAGAAAGTTTGCTTTTGTGTAAAAAAAAACAACAACATTGACTATTCATTGAAGGACGGAACTTTGACACACAGATATGACACAACATGCTTAGCACACCCGTGCATCTAAACTTACTTCCTCAATAATGTTTCTCACAGCTGCATGCAACTTGACAGTCATCATTCATACAGTGAATAACACTCAAGCAAAGGTAATTTTAAGTGTTTCAACAAATTACTAGTCTGCTTTTCTCCATTTGGGTCCTGCATTTCTTCCTGATGGGCGTGCTATAAAATATCACAAACCCTCTGGAATGAATACTGGACCCTTATACAGGACAGACAGAGGATTTAGGATTAAGTCCTTGAGAGTAGAATCACCCAAAACCACCCTACAGGGGAACTCACTCTGCCCTGACATTAGGTTGGGAGTCTCATGGTGTACTTGCTCGACTCGGCTCGATTCGACTTGCCTGCGGTGCCCTGGAACCTCGTCTGAGGTGCAGGTACCAGGGACTTTTTTTCACAATTGAAAACCAAAAAAGGCGACCCGAGTCGAGGAGGTACTATGCAGTGCAAAAACGCCATGATGGTTGTAGCTTGTAGGACTCAGATAACATTGGAGCTCTGACTAGATACTTCAATACAAAATGTTTTATTTCACTTCTAAAACAGTTTTTGCATAATTGTCTACAAGCGACAAAAAGCGTCCAGTTTGATGAGATGAATTATTAACAAAGCTTGGGTGGCAGGTCGATTTAAAACCACTTCCTGTTTAGCAGCAGACTCTCGTGAGCTGCTCTCTTTTCTGTTTCTTAGCAACCTTGGACAGGAAACCAACTTCTCAGGTTGAAAGCCGAAACATAAGTTTCACACGCAGGACTGAGTGGCAGGAAACACAACAGGACCTGTGGTTGACGTGGCTTTATATACATTCAAAACCCACGGCTCTCATAAGCCATAATGTGTTGATGACGCTTACCAGAATACACAATTTACTGTTTTTACATCACAGATTAATTTCATTCCACCAGTTTTTGAGTTAAAACTCAGGCTCAGTATTAAGTTAAAAAAAGATACAAAGTAAAAGATTTAAAGTTGCAGGACAATTGATTTGGTTGAAAGTACATTTTGCCACATCTATACAAAGGTATACAAATTAAGTGCTGTGTGACTGTGGACCACTACTGGAGAGAAAGATTCAGAATACAAACCAGTGAACATTTACCTTTTCAAAGTGTTATGTCTTGCATCATCAGCTTAACATGAGTATTACAAGAAGAAGAGAAATTGTATCTCTTATCTGTTTTAACTTTTTCACATTTAAAAACAAGAAGCGGTCTCCCCTTATTAAATATTTTTTCAGTTTTTCATTGTTAATGGATAACTTGTAGCTGGTGAGCTGCCAGTTCACATCCTAGGCACTGTCAAGGTGCTCTTGAGCAAGACACCGAACCCCCCCCAACTGCTCTGGGCGCCTGTCCATTGACAGCTGCAGCCCCTTCACTCTGACATCTCTCCATTAATGCATGTATAGATATTGAGCATGTGTGTGTGTGTATTTCAGGCTTGTGTGTAGTGTGTAATAACAACAGAGTGACAACTTTGTAATTTCCTTTGTGGGATGAATAAAGTATGAATTATTATTATTAATTATTATTAAAGTTACAATCTCGAAGATCTTTGTTTTCTGCACCTTAATCAACAATAAAATTGATAATTAACTGCAGCTCTAAAATCCACCACATTTTCCCCCTAGGAAAAGTTTATTCTCACTGCCACATAAGTGTAAAAGTCATGTATATATGTCATATATCTACATACTGTAACATTTGTTGGATTCTCTTTTGTCACACAGGGGGCATAACCCGTGACACGTTCCAGAAGGAGCTTTGGTGTTACGATCCCATCGCCGACACGTGGAGTCGTCGCGCCGACATGGTGGAGCACCGCGGCCTACACTGCATGTGCACCGTAGGAGACAGACTCTACGTCATGGGCGGGAATCACTTCCGAGGCAGCAGCGACTACGACGACGTGCTAGGCTGCGAATACTACAGCCCGGAGACAGACCAGTGGACGGTGGTGGCGCCAATGTCAAGAGGCCAGAGCGATGTCGGCGTGACAGTGTTCAACGGACAGATCTACGTGGTGGGAGGGTATTCCTGGAACAGCAGATGCATGGTTGACATTGTGCAGCGTTACGATCCAGAGCAGGATGTGTGGGACCAGGTGTTCAATGTGCTGGAGCCTCTGGGGGGGATTCGTGCCTGTACAATGACAGTCACACTGCCAGAGGGGTCAGTGGATGAAGCTCAGATACAGGAGTGTCCGCTGCCAACAGCAAAGAGCTGATCGTGCACCACAGACTTGGGGGGTTTCCAACTCTGTCAGACCAGAATTGGCAAGAAGAAAATTACCTGCATGCTGTGACAAGAAAGAAGGCAAAACAGGAAATGGCGTGGGTTGCAGGTGCGTCCTTTGTCCTCATAGAGTAAAAGGAAATCATACATGTTTAATGAAAGGTCAAACCCACCCTCCCTTTCAAATTGTCTGGAAATTGATTCAGGTGACATTGAGACTCGCTGTTTCACATCTCAGAGTGATTAAAAATGATATGATTAAGCTCTGAAAAGCAACGACATAACCAGAGTTATATATAGCGTAAGCTTATTTTACCTTTTCATCATTCTCTAAAAATCTTATATATAGACTAAATACAACGCTGACTCTATCTTGCTAACAAACGATGTGATGACTGACACATGAGCTGAGAGGAATCAGCTGATCTTTCTGTATCATAATAAAGTATGAAGGAATGTGTCAAAAGCCACATTGAGGCTCATCTTATTCTTTTCATGATAATCAGTCATATGATGCTAGACAATAAAGACAGCATGTCTTCATTATGACACAAAAAAGCTACATATTTCATAATAAAACTGAGCTAAATAGAGTACAGATCCAGCAGAAATGTTCAAAAATGGATGGATAAATGTTTAATTTGTTAGGTTTTGTATATCTATATTGATGTGCAGTGTTTTAAAGTAAAAATAAAATGTTTGATTGTGATCATCATGTCACACTAAGCATCACATTATTCACTGTCAGCGAAGACCTATTAGCCGTTAAGACAACAAGAAAAGCTGTTATGTAGTTCTGTAACAGCTACAGTTGCACAAGCATACGACACACACAGACTCTTTGGCACATCTGATGCAAGTGAATGACGATGAAACTACCCTTGAGACTTTATCCTTCACCTTCCAGATAAGACACCAGACAGCTGTGGTATCAACTGCTATGCCAAGGACTACAAATACAAAAAACAGACAGCTACTATACATGGAAAAGATGCCCAAAGCAATCCCTATTCCTAATTTCATCGTACTCTCTTGCCTATTTAATTCAGATAAATCATCATAGAAAAGAACTTGGAAAGGAGCCTATAGCTTAACATGAAGAGACTGAATATTTTAGGCTTTGGCTTAAAAACTGAAGAGCAGGAAATGTTATGATTATGATCACGAGAATACTAGTTAGAGACGGTAAAAACCCTGCAGCGCTCGGAGTCTTCACCACACAGCTGAACAACCCAGTTTACCAATTACTGAGCAAATCATGGCCAACCATCATTTATCACAGTGCAAGGGAAAACATATTTGGCCATTTGGCCAACACATGTCACCTTGACGTGTTGAATCTTGTTTTATTTGGCTTATCTGGCCTTGTATCGTCCTCAGGAGTGGAAGATATTTAATTAATGTGCTGGAGCACATATCTGATCTACTCGTCTGACCTTTTAAAGGATTCTCATAAAACTGTTTCTCTGAGATTCTAAACAAAGCAAATGGTCCGTGCTTGTAAAGCAAATGTCTCCCTTTTGTCTTCTGCTGATGAGGAGCACTTTGAAGACAAAGGTTTAAAATATACAAAGGAATCAGTAATGTTACTGTTAGAAACAACTAACTATCATATGTTCTTAGATTAGATGAGGACGAAGAGAGGCTGGAATTCCAATGAGGAAAGGTTTAATGAAAACAGCGTGATGAAGATGATAAGACAATGACAAAACATCACAAAACATAATAACACGCTGTCCAATGAGGAAGGACATGGCTCTAAACTCTGCCCCTTTCAGGTCGTTTTCGGTCACAGATAAAAAGATTCTGTTGTCTTAGCCTAGTCTAAGACAACAGAATGTTGATTAACTCTATTTTTAAGACACCAGGGGGGCAGTAGACAGAAGGTTACTTCCTGGTGTGAAGAAAAAGGCTTCTGATCAACCTGATCAATTTCTTTGGAGTCAGAGGAACAGAGGGGGAAGGTGAGAGAGAATGGGACTGGTCTTTACCTCTTCACAGAGACAAATAATGCATATTTTCTTAACCTGGCTGCATCATACATAAACAGAAATATATTGTTTTCAAAACATTGTTTTTAACTTTTTATAACTCAACATTACGTAACACTGAGTTTTGTTCAAACACTCCACAGTGTGCAGGTTTGAACAGTTAAGAGACTGCTTCAAATGGATGAAAAGTGTTAAATACATTAGCAGCCAAGTGGAACATAATTGGTCCAAAGAAAACATGTAAAATCCAACAACAACACCTTCCCAAGGAGATCATCAGCAGTGGTGGAAGAAGTAGCCTTCTAGTACTCAGATCATTTACTTTAAATTCAAGTAGGCTAGTTAAACCACAGTGTAAAAAAACACAATTTACAAGTAAAAGTCCAGCATTCAAAATATCACTTTAAATGTGTTTTTCTTCAGTTTGTATCCCCTAATTTCAGTGTAAGGAGGTTGGGGTGTTGGATGTGTCAAACAATCTTTCACCCAGGAGGCCGGCGTTTGTGTCCTGTTTAAAAATATAAGTAAATGGTGAGTTTTTGTTTAACTTTATGGACGAATGGAGCCATGTCACGTTCTGGGCCACATGCTAGTAAAGTAAGGTAGCATCTGATTTGAACCCAAACCACGATCTTTTTCTAAATATAACCAAGTAGTTTTTGTGCATAATATCCCGCCAGGTCTGCGCAGAATCGATCACCTCGCCGCCCAATGCATCGCCGCCCTTGAGACGCAGGCAGCACAGTTGCTTTTCACTGACTGCAAGACCCAGGGGGACCTAGGGCATGCTGGGAAATGCCTGCCTCTCAGCTGATTGGTTCAGAATCAACTCAACATGATGACATTTTATATAAATTTTGAATTGGAGGGATCTGAATTGCTATTTTAAAAGGGTTATTCTTAACAAACCACATGTTGTGTGGCTGATAGTTAAATTAAGAAGTCAGAGAGACTAAATCCGTTCAGATTACGGATCATCTACAGTGTCATGTTAATTAAAATCAGCAACAGATCGCATGTAGATCACATGTTTGTTAAGACAGCTACTCTGTCTTAATAAAAACAACTGGAGACTGCGTACAAGCTGATATATGGGTCTGATAACATTTCATTAAATCGGACCTAACAGGTTGTGAGTGTTTTTGTGACTTCCTGTTCAGCCTGAAGGCTTCTTGAAATGACTGTAAGCTGTCCGACTTGACAGCGGATTTTTTTGTCACCGTCCCTAGCTCCTGCTGCCTGCTCTCATCCACTTTACAGGCAAGGCACAGTTTATATCGAACAAACCTAATGTCCCATGTCATTCTAATAGTTTAAAGGACTTATTGAGACAGTCAAAAACAGAAAGACAAAATATATTGTTATCATTTATGTTAGCCAATGATTCACTTTACAAGAAAGGAGAAGTGAAATGTAACTAAATAAATTCACAATACAATTTTTAAATACTGTACTCTAGTTAAGTATTTCCATTTTATGATCACTTATCTTTCTACTTTACTGCTGTCACAGACTCAGGACACAGAATAACATCCAAATGTCTTTAATGGAGGTCTTTGTCAGGGCAACAAAAGTCAAAAATAGAAAAACTCAGGAGACAAACACAGGAAGATCTGGCACAGCAGCAAAACCGGGAGAGTCCGTATGTCATGTGGAGTCATGTAGCGATGAGACGAGACAATTCTTCTTCTTCTTTAAGGTTTAACGGCAGTTGGAACCCTACTCATTGCATTACTGCCTCCTACTGACAATTACTTGTTATCTAGTCTTGTTGTTTCACTGTACTATAATCTTCTAAGTAAACCAGTGCATTTCAAAAATGCAAACATATATTTCCACCCAGTTTTGGAAACCCCACTTTCAAGAACATCTTTAAATCTGAGTTCCACTGGTCCCAATTTACATAGTCCTGCATTTACAGAATCATCCCTCTTTCTCAACTGAATTTCACATTGGGGATTCCTCCTGATCACAGATCAAAGGCTATCATGTGAGGGTCAGCTCCATTCAATCCCACAGAGATAAACATTTCCATTGTTCACTACTCAGTTTTAACACAGTGTGTGAGTGAGAGACAAAAAGGCCTGTTTTGACCTCATCATAGAGACCATCGAGGATAGAATCGGCATGATATGGAGTCAGACATTAGACTTCATATTTTCCTAACCTGGCTGCAGCATGCATAAACAGAAATACATTTTTTTCAGAACACTGTTTTAATTTTTTAAAATCCAACAATGAACAATGATACTGATTGAGCGGAGAATGGGTAGTGGGCGTGGCGGACGGAGAGCCCAGTGCTGGTGTGACAACTATATTTCAGAGGGAAATATTGTACTCCACAACATTTATCTTACAGCTAAAATTAGTCCAAATTTGAATACGCAAAACATTTATAAAATCTAAAAAATTATAAAATGTGCTTTGTTCTATATATATATTATAAAATATACATTGTTAGTTGTTTTGATTATAGATAGGTAAGATTTTCCTTTTTTAAACACTTTGCTGCCAATATTTAAAATTGAATGCAAGACTTTTACATGTAATGGAGCATTTTTTGTCATTGTTACCTTTACTTAAAATATCTCAGCACTTCAGTCATAACCATCAGTTATTTCATCTAGGAGAATCATGCATTTTTAAAAGAAGAAGGTCCTATTACCCATCAGCTATGTACCATGTTTTTTCTCCACCTGTAACAGAGTGCTATTTAAATAAAAGAATAACTTTCATTGGGATGTAAATAGTTCTGCCCCCCAGTTTTGTGAAGCTCCAATTAAAAGCACCACATTCCACCCTGAAGTGGTCCAACCCCTTTTTTCACACAGCCTTGGAGCAAATAAATTGTTTTTTTTCCCTTGTAAAGTGTCTGTGTAAGGGCTGAGTCTGGGAGGGCAGAAGGTGCTGTTGCTCTTCCACAAACAGAAAAGGAAACATCCACGGACACTCTCTGTAATTTTACCTTGAGCATTTTCTTCTGAGAATCTTCTTCAAGAGTTCCTTTGGAAGTTTTTCTTGTCCCCACACTGAACTGCGATGTCTCTGAGAGGTGAAGTGTGTGTGGTGACGGGAGCCGGTGGGTTCCTGGGAAAGAGGCTGGTGAGGCTGCTGCTGGAGGAAGAGAAAATGGCTGAGATTCGACTGCTGGACAAACAAGTACAGCCACAACTTCTATACTCCCTGGAGGGTAAAATCTGTCTATTTACAATTAAATGATTCATCTTTTTCCCTCTGCAGCACACGTGAAATACATTAAAAGTACATTGCAAAGTTTGTCGTTATAGTGTGCTGTAAACAGCCATCTCACATTGAAAAACTTGAATACTAAGGTATAAATATGAATGTAGTATTTACTCATTATCAGGGATTAAAACTAACAATGCTTATGGGAACACTTTGTCAAACCAGCAGTTAAATTACATGTTTCTGTTTTTAATTTTTTATTCAAACGTAATTTAATACAAACTTTGAGATTTAAAATCTGTTTTTCAAGAACCAAATTTACGGACTTTTCCCAAATCACGGAAGTGACGTGGAGGTAGCAGTAGCAGCACAGAGTAGAAGCCATCAGGCGAGTTATTTAAATAAACTCCACATACCTTATTTATAAAACTCTACGTAGATTCTATTCGTGACAATTTTGTGCGTCAAAAAGCCAGAATTTTCGTACGCAAAAACAACATTGTGATTTATAACACCATGCGGCGCACACCTGTAGGCCTACAGACACTTCTTGTCACTTCTTGTCAATCAATCAATATTCCAGCCTTGTAACTGAGCCATTGACCAGTCATGAAACGGAAAAATGGGTGGGGGACATGATATAGTGGTTGTGAGATTGAGGTGCACTTGCTAAATTGTCAAGCAATGTGAAGACTGCCATGTTGCCTATACACAGGCCATCGGAAACTGTAGGGCTATTAATTTATTGTCCCAATTAAGTCCAATAAACCGGTAGTGGATTGAAGTCATATTGGCTTCATCAGGGTAATTAACATATGTTTTCAATGTTTGCTAAAGAAAAATGATGCTCTTTCTAATTTCTTTTAACTCGCTGGCAATGGCTCATTTTCTGTTAAGAACATAAAAAATAACTTATTTACAATGACTGCACATTGTACTCCACACCAATTAATTTGTTTTCTCACAAAAAACGAAAATGATCATATGATCATAAATGTGATCTCAGAGTCGTAAATTGCAAATATGAACCATAAATGATGCATATATCATTGGTAATAGAGCTAAAGGCAAGGCAGCTTTTATGTATAGCACATTTCAGCAACAGGGCAATTCAAAGTGCTTTATATAAAAACGATTAAAATAATAAAAGTTACAGTGCAGTAAAAGAAATTTAACATTAAAGAGCAGTTAAAAACAGTTAAACATATAAAAGCAGATAAAATAGCAGATGTTAGGCTACTAGTATGGGACAGTGTATAAGCCGCTGCCCCACACACATCAATGAAGCACAATAACCATTTTGTGGAAACCCAAACTATGTTGACCAATACGGTAGACACTCTATACAGGCAGAACCCTATGTCTTTACCATCTCATCCATGCACCACGGGCCCCGCAGGATCCTGTGACTTTGTACTCTGGTTACCCATAACCAAGAGTGGAAGTACTGTGAAAAAACGGTGTAAACATCTGTAAAGTATTTTTACATAAATTGTTATGTCTGTATTGATTTAAAAGCTTAATAATGTGGTGGGAACATTGGCTGTGTAACAAAAATATGACCACACAAGAGTCAAGTGGCACAGAGAGTACTTTATCCATGTGACATTGGGTTACCATCGGAGGTCACTAAAACACAGTCTACAAAGCCTTAGGAGCGTTATGCACAATCACACACGTGGTCGAAAGGTTGCAGAAAACTGGACACATTTGTACGCATGTAAATTCTTTATAAATCCTGACTTTTGCAAGAAATGTTGCAACTGCAGATTTCACTCTTCTTCACACAACTTTTTTTCTTTTGCATAACAGGTTTTATAAATGAGGCCCCTGGTGTACTTACAAACTTTCCAATGCCTCGTTTTTACAGTACAGAACCTATTTGTAACTACGTTTGGTATAATTCCGGGCATTAGTGGGGTAACTTACAAGATACACCTTTTGTTCCATTAGCGTCTGCAATAAGCCATTCGGATGATTTGTTTTTTGATTTTTTTTTTATTCACAACATTGATGATAAAGAGCATATTAGTAATGCCACTGTATAGCTAAGCGTCGTCAGAAGAACGTCACTCGCTCTTAAACGATTTTTAAACGTTGTTGTAGTGTTCCCTTGACATGAACCAGTAAGGAAAAGGAATGCCACAGTATTGCAGGTGAATTATGTAAATTTATTGATAGAAAACTATATGAATCATTATGCTGTGTTGCTTTTTTAACAAAATATGTTCAAACTCGCTGTTGTCTTGCTGATTTTAAAATCGGCGGAAAAGCAGGGAGTGTTTCAGGCCTGGCTTTGATGTGATTGACAGTTTGCGGCCTGTCTTATATAACTATGGGACACAAAAAAAAAAACCTAGCAAAGCTAAATGTTACCTCAAATTATGTAGGCTAGCTTTCAGCAGCATTTGCATCCAGATTGCAAGTGAAAGTGTCTAACGTAGAGTGTAAGCAGCGTTGCCAACTCTTGGCTAATGTCACAGTCAGATACCACCCAATAGTCTCTGGCTCCTCCCTCTCGTCTAAAATCATCTGCAACCAAGATGTCTTCGCCCATAACGGCAAACTCAATCACTCAAGGCAGATCTACACAGACCAATGGGTGACATCAAACATACTCTGTCCATTTAATATTTATAGTAAATGGGTGGTGCACATACTTAACTCTGAGTGAACCTACTCTGAGATAATTGAACCAACTCAAATCAGCTATTCTAGAACCAAAAACTCAGTTTCTCATCTCAAGGTAAATCAACTCAGAGAACAGGGTTAGACTCAAAGTTTGTTAAACCTTCTTCCTGAAACGGGCCCCTTGTCTCCTGCCTTTGGGTTTTCCTTTTAAACTCACAAACCATAACAAAGATCTATCTATCTATCGATCTATGATAAAAATCCACTTTTAGGCATTTTAGACATGATGGTAGCAATACATCTACTTATGCTAAGTTATACTGTATATTATATGAAATACTGAAGATATAATTTTACATATCAAAAAAACAAACCTTGTATTGTGTAAATTAATGAGTTTCTTGTTTATTTCATGTGTGTCAGACTGTAAAGGCAACACAAAGTTGAGTGTGTTTGAGGGGGACATCAGAGATGGGGATTTCCTGAGAAAAAGCTGCCGAGGTGCATCAATCGTCTTCCACATCGCATCCATCATTGACGTTTATGGTTCAGTGGAGGACAGTGAGCTATACAGTGTAAATGTCAAAGGTAAGGCCGTCTCTTTAATGCAGTGAAAGATGAAGCGGAACTGTTTTGATGGCTTACACTTCAACTGACTGAGTGCTATTGCCTTTTCAAACTGCTTTCCTGACTTTGACATTTTAGCAGCTGGTTCCGCTGCCAAAGAAATGGTTACTTTGACACTTCAGCAGCTTTCTCTGCTCTCATTTCACTGACATGAACTTATTTAAGCGTTTACACTTCAACTGACACTTGAGTTCCTTTTTTAAGCAAGCTTGAAAAGACTTTTCAACGTCTCGTTGCTTGAACTGTATTCAAAATTTACACTTAAACTAAAACAGTCTTTGACTTCAACATCTTTCAATGTCACACTATTTTTTTATTACAGATTGAAATACAGTTTCTTGACTAATTTCTTGACTTATCAAGGTGTGTGTGTGTGTGTGTGTGTGTGTGTTTGTGTGTGTGTGTAGAGTTTCAACTTCAATGATTCCTGTCAATAAAATCCACAGCTTTTATTTTTATTTAATCTGTGTACTTTCCTGTTGCCCTCCTCTGAGATAAGGTAAATAGTGATTAAAATCTCTTAATTTATAGGAACTTATGAGCACCTTTTTCTTTGCAGGAACGCAGATGCTCCTGGAGGCTTGTATTCAAGAGAACGTGGTGTCCTTCATCTACACCAGTAGCATCGAGGTGATGGGACCAAACTCCAAAGGTGAACCCATAATCAACGGCAGCGAGGACACAGTTTACAACTGCTCTCTGAAGTTTGCCTACAGCAAGACCAAAAAGGAGGCTGAGCAGAGAACGCTGCAGGCCCACAGCGAGGTGCTCAATAACGGAGGCCGGCTGGCCACCTGCGCCCTCAGACCTATGTACATCTACGGGGAGGGCTGCCGCTTCCTGTTGGGCCACATGGGCGACGGGATACGAAACAAGGGTGTTTTGTTTCGTATGAGCCAACCGGAGGCCCGAGTGAATCCTGTGTATGTCGGCAACGTGGCTATAGCCCACCTCCAAGCAGCCCGCAGCCTCAAGGATCCACTAAAAAGAAACGCTATCGGAGGAAAGTTTTACCTAATTTCTGATGACACGCCACTTGTAAGTTACTCGGACTTTAGCCACATCCTGATGTCCCCTCTGGGCTTCAACATTCAAGAGAAGCTCATGTACCCGCTCTGCCTCCTCTACATGGTCTGCTTCTTAATGGAGATGCTGTGCATGATGGTGCGACCTTTCGTACGCATCGTCCCGCCCCTGAACCGGCAGCTCGTCACCATGTTGAACACGCCGTTCAGCTTCTCGTATGAGAAGGCTAAGAGGGACCTGGGATACGTCCCCAGATACACCTGGGAGGAAGCACGTAAACGCACCATTGAATGGCTCGCATCGGAGCTGCCAAAGGAGAGAGAAAGAATAAGTGCTAAATAATTAATAAAGTTGTTGGTTTTAAGAAGTGTTTGAATAACACAATCTTCCTAAAGCGACTGTAAAAAATAAAAGTTAAGTGAAAGGAATGGCAGCACACATTCAAATACATGATGATCATCACTGTTTCCTCATTATTCTGATTATTTTAGTAAAGAGTTTTGTTTGTATTGTTTTGATATTTCCAGCAGGAGTCGCCAAAGATTCCTTCACATATGGGGTTTAATCGTAGGCTACATCAGCTCCACTTCACTTTTGTTTCTTAAAAAATTTTGACTTTTTAGATAATTGCCTCAACCTCAGGAGAGACAATGTAAGGTAGACAGTACAGTTAACAGTGTTAACTTAACCCTATGAGGGAGAGGAGGGTTGGACTCACAACACACTAAAAATTTAAATACAAAAGTTTAGATCTTGTAGCTTTTATTCATGTCAACATCACCTGATGTCCCTAGACTGTCCTGGCAATATGTTCCTACTATTAAAGTTTATGGTGAGAAAAAAAAAAAAAAACTTATTAATTGTACGTTTTCATTCAAACGTGGTTTATATATTTAATTACTGTGCGTTCATAAGTTAATTTAACTTTAAAGGAAACGTTTCTTTGCAGCACTTTTTGTTTTTTTTAAGATTTGAAGCAAGCAGACATTTGAAAATGTATACTTCCAGCAGTTTCTGTTTGGTTAAAGTAAAGAGTTCGTAATTATAATTAAGCTCCACTATTTGATTAACACAAAATGACTTCCAAGTGCAAAACTATTAGGCAGCCCTCGGCCATATAGGTTCCATCTAGTATCTGTCTCCGTTTTAGTGTCTGTCTCTTTAAGTCCCCCTCCCGAAAAAGGATCTTTTTCCATATCTGCACTCTTGGGGTCTAAGCAATTTCATTGCAGCCGGAGGATGACTGTAACGGCACTGTAGCAGCATATTATATATAGTTGTAACTGTACGTAAGCCCTGATGGCTCCTTTAAAGGCACAGTTGCTTAATATGGGCTGTGTGCATTTCTGTGTTGTGATTCAAAACTGTTTTAATCAAACAAGATTGTGTGTGTGTGTGTGTGTGTGTGTGTGTGTGTGTTTACAATCAGACCTTTAATGACTACTAAATATTACTTGGCTAGATGTTTGGCTGACTGCCAATTAACATTCTCAACATCATGAAACTGGAATTCCCAAGAATAGTTTTCAGCATATTTACAAAGAGCACTAATTAACTTAAAAGAGCATTGAAAGTGGAACAATCAGCTAATTATCGATTTCCCTCACACGCAAGGGTGACCACCTCCTCATTTTCTGTGACACACACACACAAACTAGAGCAGCCAGGCCAGAGTCCAGCAGTTCACACAAACAGCCATTGAATACCAATGAGGGCATGGATTCACCGCCTGGCAAAGAGTTGCAACCACTTGCCGGCCTAGTACAAACCCAGTCTGGGAAAAGGAAGAAAAAAAACACTCACTGACGAATGAAATGGCTGTTTTACAAGAAAAGAGACAGAATTAAAAACATTTGGACTGCTCAAGAGTAGTTGTTCCAGAGTTACAACACTGCACAGAGCCGGGATTTTCTCAAGCCGAAAGCTGATCTCCATTCAGCAATTTGGAGCTAAACAGAGCAGCTGATCACCGTTAAGCACTAACTAAAGCTCCCAGGCAGCTACTCTCACCTCTGTCGTTCAACAGAAATGCCTTGTGAACTCAAACCGATCCTCTTCTGTGTCTTGACACTCTGCATTACAGCACTGGTGCTGGGTAAGTGAATAAGCTCATGATAGAGATTGTCTTTCCTATAACAATAATAATTTGGAAAATGTATCATGATTTTTAACTGCAGAAATTGATGAATTGTGTAGTTTCAGCTGGACATTAAGTGCATTAAGTCTGTTTTTGACATTGCACCACATAAATACCCTAAATCACAATTTTATATATTTATGGTCAAACAATGATATACAGAGTATTTGTAAAAATAAAAATCTGCGTCACAAATTACTTGAAAATCACTTGTTTCCTCACAAAAAACAAATTGACTATAATGTGTCAGTTGCAGTTATATATATTCTATCAGTTATGTATATTTTAATGTGTTGTATATCATTAGACAGAAGGAAGATATTGCAAAATGAGCATTTTGTCATTCGTTTGTTGTCAAATACACGATGTGTCACGTTTTATCACAGTGAGTTATTACCAATAAGGTTTTCAAATGCAAGAAATAAAATTCTATTCTAATAAAACATGACGTGTTGTGTACTTGACACCAGATGGCACAAAAAAAAACATATTCTAAATCGTAAAAATAATGTTTTAAGGTGTGGTATTGTCTGAATTTAACATGTTTGCGGCTGTGTGATGCATGGGACCAACACCCATTCAACATTCAAGCCCAGTCAATACAACACAGATACATTGTTCTTCTCAGGTGTGGAGGAAATTCAGAGCGATGAGGAGTGCGCTGACCTCCACAACACCACCTGGCTGGAGCAGCAGAGAGTCAAGCTTCAGGTGCAGTACCTGCTGCTCACGAGGAGGAACATGGAGTGTGCCCAAATGTTTAACCAGGAGTCTCTCACTGAAACACAGAAGCTGTCATCCTACTTCAACATCTCCCACCCAACAAAGGTCATCATCCATGGTTACAGGTGAGGAGAGGATCCTTAAAGATCTTTTTTCATATTCATGAGCCTCTGACTGATCGATTGGTTTCTACATGAACACTCAAACATTTTGTTGGTTAAAACCCTTTTGGTTATTTTTCTTTTATTTATTTATTTAAGAGGTACAACACACACACACAATCAACATAAGTAGAGTCCAACATGTAAATGACCCAGGTTTAGCCATGCAGGCTTTTTTTTATCTGCAGTCCCTAACTGGTTGATGGCTTAAAACAATAGACAAGCTACAACAACACATAAAAATAAAACAAGAACACATAATACTACTATAGCGGCCAAGACTTCTGTACAAAATAAGTGCTGAAAATGTCAACGTTAGAAAAATCAAATAACTGGGAAAAATATCAAAAGCACCCGCAACATTGAAAAAAGTAAGAAAAATGTAAAAAGCTAAACTAGTGGTGCTATTTTTGAGCCTTGTTAGTGATATAAAATAGTTATTTACCCACTGCCCTGTAAGCTAGCGTTATAAGGTAACCACCGGTTTGCGCTAGCTTGTTCTAAGCTAGAGACACATTTCTTTAGCATGAAAATGGTTACCAGAGAGCAGCTGACTCTGTACTCAAATGTTACAAACCCTTAGATCCATTTTGCAGCGGAATTGTCCTTATAACTTTAATTGATGCTTCTTTAATCTTAAATATTTAATGTTCTAGAGAAATTTCAAGTGTATAGGGCCTGTTCACACCCTTCTAAACCCAAGACCTACAGTAAACCTAAATTCACAGTTTTTGGGAAAGTCCCCCACAAAGTGAAAACACGGTTCTTCTAATTGTAGCTTTAAATAAATGCAAGACATAATTCAGAAGCATAAGGAACATTAGACTAATCTGCAGGCAATCTTAAGCCAACTGACACATGTAACAACCAGAGGCGGATTTAGTCATTTTGAGGCCTAAGGCAAACCCAGACATGGGGCCCTCCACAACCCTTGTTCTCCCCCTTTTCAGTCCTTATTTATCTGAGAAAGACATGCTCTCTGTCTGACAGCTGTTTTGGCCAGAGTGCTGGATCATCTTCAAACCCAACACATTGATTAAGGTGACTGCTACTCACGGGGTCTAGTTGCTGAGTATTATGTGTGTCACCATCTTCGTCATTGTCATAGTTATCATCATGGACAGTAAAAGCAGCAGTTCCGTAACCATCTCCATTCAAAGGATCCTGTAAGGTTGTCTTGTATGTATCCCCCGCATTGCTAGAGCAACCTGGGCTGACACTACTCTTAATCAGTGTTAGCATAAGGCTCGTTTTGAGATGAGCCAGGTCTGTGCAGAAATGATCACCGGCAATCGGCGCCCGTTGCATGCCGGTTAGATTTGTGTCTGACTTGATCCCAACTTGCTCTGACGTCATGCATACGTAAGCAACGATAATCTCACGAGAGCAAGGCGGACACAGTTCTGAGACGCAGGCAGCGCAGTTGCTTTTCACCGACTGCAAGAGCCAGGCGGACCCAGAGCATGCTGGGAAATGCCGGCCTCTCAGCTGATTGGTTTACAATCGACTCAACATGATGACGTCTTGTATAAACCTTTTATTGATTTTGAATTTAAGAGATTTTAATTGCTATGTCTTATTTAAAGGCTTATTCTGTACAGAACACACGTTGTGTGGCTGATAGTGACGTTTAGAAGTCAGAGAGACTAAATCCGTTCAGATCACGGATCATCTACAGTCTGTTGTTAATTAAAATCAGCAACAGATTGCATGTAGAACATTTTGAGAGCTACTCTGTCATAATTAAAACAACTAGAGAGTGTGTACAAGCTGATATGGGGGTCTGATAACATTTTATTAAATCAGAATTGCACCAGTGTTTTTGTCACTTGCTGTCCAGCCTGAAGGCGGCTGAAATCGGATGGAAACTGTCTGACTTTACCGCAGCTTTTTGTCCCCTTTTTGCCTGCTCTCGTCCACTTTACAGGCGAGGCGCAGTTCATCTCGAACGAGCCTATTGCTAGCGCAACCTGGGCTGACGCTGTCGGTGGGTAGCTCCTCAGTGTTAGCATTGCTAGCGCAAGCACCGGCTTCTTGCTGCTCTTTAGTAACGTTAATGTTAGTGTTGTCAGTAGCCGTCGTGAAAAAGGTTGTTACCTTTGCTAAAAACGTTCTGCTTTCTTCCCGCTTCTTCCTTTTTTTCAGAACCATTCGGTGGCTTTGCTTCATTTTTCAACCGTCTGTAGCCTCCAGCTTCCAGCATGCTGAGCCGTTTGTTTACAAACACACACGCAGATGCGCGGTAGGATAATGGAATAGTCCAATGTAGTGGGGACTGGGGGAGTTTCTCATCATGAATTAAACAATCGGATAGCACTCTAGCGTATCAATGTTTAGAGATATAATTAATTGGTGAAAAGTAAGACAACAAATCGTAACCATAAGTTTATGAGGCGTTTTACGGGGCCCTTGGTAGCTTGGGGCCTAAGGCAATTGCCTACCTTTGCCTAATGGTAAGTCCGCCTCTGGTAACAACATAAGAATAAAATGAGGCTTTAACATCAGACAAATGTGTTACACTTTTTTTAAGTTCACAAATGTCTCCTTGATCATGTATGCTTTAAATAAATTTTTTAAACACATTAACAATATTATCAAAAAATACAAAGAGAAAAAACATACCAGAAATTAAACACTAAGTTATAACTATTTAACACTATTAAGGTAATACTTAAACCCTACAATGAACATAAACCCCAGGATCACCAAATTCCCCCAGCCTTTATGCTCAACTTAATAATTCCCTTAGAAGCCACTATAAGACATTTCAATTTTTAAGGAACCAGTTTTTAGTTTTTTTTTAAATTTTAAACATAGTTGCTCTTTGGTTTATGATGTACAAGTCAATGCCACCGTCTGGCCTTTCCTACATCCTTCCCCATCCATCATCATTTTCCCCATCACCGCAGGATCCTGGGCAGTAAGCCATCCTGGGTAAAGCAGCTGGCCCAGACCTTGCTCAGGGCGCAGGATGTCAATGTGCTGGTGGTGGACTGGGTCTACGGAGCCTCCTTTGCCTACAACCTGGCAGTGGAGAATTACAAGGAGGTGGCTTTGCAGATCTCTGTCCTCATCAACCAGCTGCAGGTGAGAGAAACACATTAGGGGTGATTTAATAAACTCCTAGCTCCCACAGAAACAGCTGCAGATAAAAATAAAAGTAAAAATGAGTGCAACTGTCTTGTCCAACAGAAACACGGATGCAAGCTAGAGTCTTTCCATTTCATCGGGGTCAGTCTTGGGGCGCACGTCGCTGGTTTCGTGGGGACTCTTTTTGAGGGGAAGATAGGACGAATCACAGGTGAGTCCAAACCACCTCCATCATGTCTACAGACAGGTGCATAAGGAACATAAAAGCCTTCTTTTCTAAGTTGTTGAATTGGAAACCACACTATTATCTGATTGTGGATTTTTCTTCTTGTGAAGAAGAAAACCTTTAGATGTCATAATTCAAAGTTTTAAAGTCCCGCTACACCTGTGTTCCACTTCAATTTGAAGAATCATCCTCCCTTACAATATAAAAAAAAAAATACACGAGGAAGAACTTCTACAATACTGTTGAAATGGTGAATGTAAAAATAAAATGTACCAGCTGCTGTTATTCTGCTGCAGAACAGGCCAGACAATGAAGTCTCTCACAGAGCCTCTTGGCTGTGAATGTGTTTCAGTGTGACCCTGAAAGATCAGCCAGGCTCTTCAAAAGACAACAGCACTTTGATAAGAGCCTCTCTGAAGCTGTGTGGAGACGCTTGTCCCCAAAAAACACCAGCCAACACAATACGCCACTGTTCACTGGTTTATATTGGGTCTTTTTGTCTGAGTGGAGAGGCTGGTGCAAATTTGAATGTAAGTGCAGGTTAAGATGAGACACAGCTGCTGACGGGAATCTGGTCATTAATAAATAAACAGTAACAAGAAATACTGTGCAAAATGAATATGACCAAATCATCACCAGCTTCAAAAAAATGCTTCATTTTGGCTGCTAGTACAGGTCAGCTAAGCTCTTTTTTTTTTATTTATTTTTTTTTAATACCAGAAAGTTTAGGAGTTTCTGAGCATTGATGGAGTACTCAAGTCCTAGACTCAGACATGAGTTGATGACTCATGACTTGATTTTTTTTATTTATTTTTTTAAATCGCACTTGAGCATTCATGATATAGGACTTGGACGTTGGATAACATTTCTGACTACTTTTGTGTGTAATGGGTCATAAATTTGATATAAGACATTGATATGCAGTATATTTAGTCTGTACAGTGTCATGCAGGGGCCAGTGATGGACTTGGATATGAGTCTGACTCTAGTCGCTATTGTCTGGACTTGTGATTTGACTTGGATTCTTCTTCAGTGACTCAGACTCAAACGCTGGGAACTCGGACCTGACAGTTGGTGACTTGACTACAACACTGCTTCTAAGTAACAGCCCTGAGTGCATTTGCTTTTGCCTTCCCCATGAATATCTCATCAAATGAGAAGTTTTTTTTTTTTTTGTTTTACTTACTGTATCTCCATTTTTCTTTTGTTTTAATAGTTGTATTGCTGCCATGCATCTGTTTTCTCAAATCAGCAGCTTTTATTCTCAAAGTAATGTTCAGTCCTGTAAATTCATTGCATGTCAACAACTGACAACATCAGCCACAGAGACTTTATTTGGACAACAATCTACGACATAAAATCGGGCTCCTTGAATCAAAAACTAAAGTGCTCATGTTATGGGGGAGTGGAGATGCTTTTAACATTGAACTAACACAAACCACTGTCTACTTAAATTCCATCACATTTTCAGTGGGGTAATACAAAGTAAACTTTCATTATCAGAGTACTGATGGGAAATAATTGCCAAAGAAATTGATGTTTCACTTTTTAAACTGAGTTTTCCTTGTCCTTGTCGCCCAGCTCTTGACCCTGCTGGACCCATGTTTAAAGGAGCCGACACTTTTGACCGGCTGGACCCGTCTGACGCTCAGTTTGTTGACGCCATCCACACAGATGCTGACTGTGAGACAACAGAAATACCATAAAGCCTTAAAATAATGCTGATCTTTTTTTTTTGTTTTTTTTTCATTTCTATCAAAATACTAGTTATGTTTACAATATAAGCTTTGGAAAAGTGTTTTTGCCTCTGTTCACAAAAGGTCAACAGTAGGAAAAAGTACAAAAAAAAACACTGGAACACCAACATCACACTGAGGCATAAGTATTTTGTCATTACAGGCCGTCATGTTTGAAATATTGAGGAAAATTCAATGTGCACTTGTCATGTTTTCTTTGGGTAATGTGGTCAGGGAGAAGATATGTAATGTCTGCATAATGAAAAGCACTAAAAACAAAGCTATCTACAGTAAGTCTGTAGATGATTACTGTCCAAATTATGTTTTTCCTATCATCATAACGGGGTTTATGTGTTTACAGTAAAGAGTAAAATATCACCACTGCAGCAACAAAATGACAATAGCTTTAATGAGATTTTCTTCTGCATCAGATTTTGGGATTTCTATCCCTGTCGGTCATGTGGACTTCTTTCTGAACGGAGGAAAAGACCAGACTGGATGTGCTCGCTCTAGGTTCGCTTCAAGTAAGTTCAGCACCCAATTAATACTCTTACTTGAGTACAATTTTGAGATACTTGTTCTTTACTTGAATATTTACATTTTTCTGCTACTTTATAATTCTCATCTACTACAACCTTAGAGGCAAATATTGCACTTTTTGCTGCACTACATTTTTATCACCTTAGTTACTTTATGTGATCAGAATAATTCATAAATACTAATCCACAAATGTATTGTGTATAATAAGTTAAGATAAAACCTTATTGATCTTGTGTTAAGTGCATGCTTAAACAAAACCCACAATGCAGACACTCAATGGGAGATGTTTCACAAGTTATTCACAAATTAAAAACAAGGTAAATATGCAAAAAGGTGAATACTTGGTGAGCAGGGAGCCAGTGTCCAGGGGTAGTGGAACGGGGATCCGAGTGGGGACAGTGGAGAACAAAAACAAGGCTGAGCTTGGCAGACAAATGGGGCGAGCGGGAACAAAAACCCAAAAGGTCAGCCAAGCAGGTTCAAGGTTCAATTTTAACAGGCAGGAGACAAAGTGCTAGTGGTAATCACTGGGGTTTCAGTAACAAACTGGCGAGGAGTGGAGAGTGAGGCTACGTTTACATGTGGGCGGCTGTTTTCATAAACTGACATTTCAATATCTCCGTTTTTCAAAAATAACGTTGTGCACACATGTAAGTTCTCAAAAGTGTTCGGTTACACATGCCTGTGTATCTATATGCCGTCAAGAGCATGCCAAACCTGTAGGTGGCAGTGCAACAAGAAGCTCAAGCCCATTAGAATCCTGAAATAGCACCAGCAACGAATCACTTCTGGTCTCTTCTCTTCCCCACTTTCTCGACTGATTAAACTTCCGTTTGTCTCAGTTTACATGCAAACGTGCAAATAAAGATTTAAAAAAATCTCTGTCCTAGGCCTGGCTAACTCGATTCCTTTTAAGGATTTGGGTTATTCTGAGTCACTCACTAAACGGATCCGGGTTGTGCGAGTCACTTGAGTCAGTATGGATCTATAGGCGAGCCGAGCTTACAATGTTTTTGTCTGCTCGACTTAATTGCATTTTAATATTACATGTATACACCAAACATACAGTATGCTTAGCTAGACTACTTTCAGAACATTGTATGTTATTTCAAAAGTGAAAGAATGGCTTTTGTTATGGATCTGCTTTATCCTGAGCTTGAGAGACTTCACTCGCTCGTCTGAATCAGATCCACTCATGACAACGCAGCCGGCTGATTCGCGGGATTGACTGACACGGGCGAGCATCAACTCTCGAGTCATCAAAGACTCACGAGTCATCGAGGGCTTGTGAGTTCTCGAGTGAATCCCATGGTCTGGGAGCTTCCGGCTCTAAATCTGCGGGTCGGACTGTCTCTCTGCTCACTAAGTCGGTTGAGTTGACTTGTGGAGTTGTTGCCTACAAAATCGAAAGTTCTCAAACTTTTTTTTTTTTTCCAGCTAAGACGGCTAGGAATACCAGTAAATGTAGCAAGAGGTTTGTGTGTGGCGCTGTAATCATTTTTTAGATTGAATTGTAGTAGGACTCTACTGTTCAGATTTAATGATACTAGAGACTCGCGATTCGTGAGTCCATTTAAAGACTGAATCACGACTCGAACAAGTTTACTCTGGCCGGAGCTTTTAGAAAGACTCGTTTTCAGGGGCAAATTCTCCGTTTGTGTGTGCACAAACAAAGTGAAATGTTTCCGTTTGTCAAAATAACCTTGTACATGTAAACAGGGCCTGAGACCCTGCTGCAGGAGGAGGTGGCAATCAGAGCTGAAGACTTACAGGTGGTTGATTGAACAGGCAGGCGAGTGGAACCTGATTGGCCACGTGCAGCCTCCCACCGGCACAGACAGGGGACACAGGACAAGAGAGTTGGGGAAAACAGAGGGTAGCGTCAAAGCTGCAGATCCTGAAATTAGCCCCAGCTGTGATTAACACATTAATGTATTAATCGGCCTTCTTGTAACCCAGTAATATCAGTTTTATATGATTCTGAAATAGGCCGTTCTGCATGAGATACTTTTACTTTTGCCTTATGTACATGTTAATGCTAATTTTGTGCTTTTTAATTAAGTCGAATATTGAATTTAGGACTTATACTTGTACCCAAGTATTTCTACACTGTAGTAGGCTAGTGCTACTTTTACTTAACCACCAGATCTGAGTACCTACTTCTTCCAGCACTCACTAAAAGGTGGAGCAAGACAGCACAGCTGTGGTTGTTGCTTTTAAACTTGGCTGCTGTGTCCTGTAAAGTATAGCTCAGGTTATTTTCTTTTTCCTGGAAGTTTAAAAATAAAAAAAATCAAATTATACGTGACTAGATTTAACCCAGTTCTACATGCAGACCCATTTAAATAACTATAATTTTCTACAGACATCTGGCACCCTTAGTGTTTCTGTGTGTTGTCAGTTCTTGTCTACTTCCCAGTGTATGGCTATGTGATATGCGACCACATGAGGGCGCTGCATGTCTACATGAGCGCGCTGAACGGCTCGTGCTCGTTAACGGGGATCCCGTGCTTCAGCTATGAGGACTTCCTGATGGGACGCTGCATGGACTGTGACGTCTTCAAGGGGAGATGTCCAACTATAGGTAAGAGAACTGCATTGCATAAAATCCTTATTTTCTGCATTATTATCAATATTTATTATCTTAAGTGCACTCCTCAAACATGATGCTTGTGACTAAGTTGTTCATGTCATCTGTCTTTTTATAATAAAATCATTACACATAAATGGATATATACTGTTTCTAATAGCCAGTATAGTTACTAAAGTGCTGTACTAAGTAGAAATTTAAGGGTAGGCTATATGTACTTTACTCCTAACTTTATACTTCTAGTTCATTATATAGAGGTAAATATTGTACTTTTTACTCCACTACATTTGTCTGACAGCTTCAGTTAAATTTTAGATGACAGTTTTTCATCTCATTCCTGTCCAGTGACAACCACGTATCTCTAAATGTGTTAAACATTTGTGAAAAACTGAAGGATTCTTTGTTTTGAGAAAATTCTCCTATTTCTTTCATTAAAGTCTTAAAACACCTCTTGAATCACCTGGAAAATGCATCGTCAAAAAGCTGAAAACGGGTGTTTTCTGACACTAGAAAGGTTTTTAAACTTTTTAGAGATACGTGTTACCCACAGGACAGCAACACTACAAATTATATTATAGAATATGATGCACTGCTGTACCACCCAACAGGCCTAAATAAAGCTTGTTAAAATGACATCTAGGCTAAAGTAGTAAAATGCAACAAACACATTAATGCAGCAGGAATATTAATCCAGAAACGTCAGAATAGGAAAACACTGACAGGGAACATTTAGCTAAAAAGAGTATTTTTAACTTTAAGTACATTTTGCTGAAGGTTTTGAATGCAGGATTTGGTAAAAGACGCAGACAGTTGCAGCAGGGGCGGAGCTGTGGGCGGGTCTGCGCACATTGACAGCTAGCCCACCCAATCAGAAATTAAGTACAAAGTGTGTTGGTGTGCAAAGCACTGCAACAATCGCAACAACCATGGTTTGCTGTTGTTGCCAACAAATGGAGACTTTATACATTGTTCGTCTGCTATTTTGTCATGCAAGAAATGGGCAGAGCTCAAATATCCATGGGCCATTTTACAAAAACAAGAAGGGTTTTTCCTACTTTGCATTATTATTTGTGATATGTTTTGAATTATCTGTTTTTCTTTGCATAGGCTTATAAAAGGTAGTTCCACCGTGAATTAGTGCATAAAAGTGTCAGAATGCAGGAAATAAAGTCTTGGATGCTCAATTTTCCTGGGGAAGGACACCCAGACCCCCCACAATTACATGACCCCCATCCTGGCCCATACATATACAGTAAAGTATACGCACTACAATACATTAGACTACACCACTGGTCCCAGCACACTGAGGTCTGGCAGATTGAAAGTTTCTACACTTTTTTTTTTTTTTTTTTTAAAAGAGCCTCATATTTCCATCTTAGATTTCAGACACCCTAGATTGAGGCCCACCTCGACTTAATCCAGGCACATTCATCTGTCACGTTGTGCATCTGCCACTGAGTTGCAGTAATAGATGTTTTTATCAGGGTGGAAAGGCACAGACAGGCAAGGTAACATCCAATCCTTGAAAGAATAAACATATAAATTAGGTATCTTTGTGTAAGAAAAGTTATGCTTGCTGTAGTCTTTGCTTCATTTTAGTGTCAAACTATTTGCATAAACTGTGCATCCATTTGTTTCTTGTGTGATAATCATAATTATCACTGACCTTGTGGAAAGCACAGAAAACCCCTGAGGGCAGGTTATGTAGGGAAGCTTCTCTTTGTGTGCTATTACTCTCTTTTCCCTATAAAAAGCTCCTGTTAAAGACTATCAACAGTCATTTTCTGTAGGCTACTTATGCTGAAGTGGTGTAAACGGAGTCTACTTGCTGCAAGTAAACAAATTTTTAACAGAACTCCAATGATTTTGTCCATTCTTTGGTAAATAATTATCGTGTAACTTTTTGTTCTCTGTTAAGTCTCAGTATCTCTAGTTTTTTTTTTTTTTTTTAAACATCGGGCTGCACTCAGGCAGCAGGTCTGCTCTGGTCACACAGCAGTTTTGGCAGCTTCTTATCATTTCAGCCCCCTGATACACCAACACACGCTAATACAGGTGCATGTGCGTGTGTGTGTGTGTGTGTGTGTGTGTGCGTGTGTGTGTGTGTTTGTTTTTCAGGTTTATCAGAAAACAGTGGGATAGCCATGTCTCCAGTTCCCAGAGAGCAGAAGCTCTTCCTCCTCACAACTGCTTCGCCGCCCTTTTGCTGTGAGTGTGCACCTGTCCTTTTTCTGGGGAAATGTTCCTGTTGATTATTTCATAATTTAAACACACAGATTTTTGCATTCTCTCAAAATTTGGTATTTTACCACGTAAGGTTTAAAGGAATTTGTATGTTTACAAAAGCAAATATTAGAATAAATGCAACACAAAGATGTACAACAGTCAAATGAGTTAATTCAAACAGGTAGGTGTTATAAGCTACACCTTTTGGTCAGCATGAAGTTGCTTTGGTTTGTCACCACTTTAAAAGTAATGAATTATTATATACGATATATAAACTGTGTTAATAAAATTAAGTAAACTAAATGACTTTGTTAATGTGTCATTGTGTTGTACTTTGATGCCAATAATCCAAAGAGTTTTTATATGTTGTATGTAGATATAGGTCAGTAAATACATGTTTCCTGTTCTCCTCAGCTCATCACTTCCTGCTGCAGCTGGAAGTTTCTCCTCTGGACAAGAGCGCTGAGGTGGAGGTGACAATGAAGACTCAGAACCTGGGAACCGAGCAGCGGCTCAGGCTGTAAGTAGATGGTGGTCTTGGTTTGAAGAAAAAAAGTCTTAAGGAATGGTATTCGGTGTGCGAGTGGGCTCAAAAAATAAAGAAAATGCTTTACTAACATGTATGCTCCTTGTTTACCCGCCAGCCCCCCCTCTCCCTTGTTAAGTTTAATATTGTTAGGTTAACTGTGTGTGTGTGTTGCAGTCAGAAAGATACAACACTGTACAGGAAGGTGTTTTCTCACCCTGCTGCCCTGTGTGAGATCGACTCCATCGAGCTGAAGAACACTGGAGCTCGCTTCTACAGACAGGGAGACATCCACGTTAAGTCTGTCTGCCTCTCAGAGTTCCCCTCTGTCGGGTGCGTTACCTAAAACGTGACGTGCACACACATACTGTTTTGTTCCAGCTCCCACTTCTCCTTGCGGTGGATTTTTATCTTCTATATTCTATAAATCATCGACAGCTTCCAGGCCTTTTTCTGTTGAGCCGCCACAGAAGGAGATGTAGTATGTATGTAGATGTAATTCAATTCCAGCTAGGGACCTTTTTTTGTTTCTTTTCATTTTCTCTCTCTACATGTTTTCTTTTATCAATAATATTTTCTCTGTGATTCAATATTTCTTTTCCCCCCACTTTTAGGAAAAAGTTAAACATTGAAATCTCATTTACATTTCTGTTTCAGGCGAGAGGAGCCGCTGTGCGTGAACAACATCAATATCAGACGAGGAGCTCCGTGGACACATGACTTTGTGCAGGTGTGTGGCATCATCTGAAGAAATGAGGCCTACTCTCTACCCTAATGTATCTACAATGAATCCATTAAACGTCAAGTCCCATTTTCACCATCTTGTGTAATGATCAGGCAGCCAAAGAACCACAATGTATTCTGGAGATAAAGCTAATATGATGGCCCATCACAGCTAACTGAAAACATGCAGCCTAGTCACACTTTATTGCTAGAGTTCTTTTGTTATTCAGGTTTGCAGCTCTGAAAGGTTTTAGGATGTTCCAGGTTTCTGTATTTTCTGACTTGTGGTTTTAATTGTACGGACTTCAATTTTGTACTTAGTTTTTCTTTAAAGCCACATAATAAACTAGTAAATGCTTTTTCTCTGTTCTTTGGGAGCTAAATAATGATCTGATGCATTAATAAAGGGTGCTACAACAGCAGTGTTGAGTGGTCTTGTGACAGACAGGAAGTAGACATTCACAGAAAACAAACTACATTTTCACTGCACACAAAGAGCTTTATGGAGAAATCTTGGCCCGTGAAAATAATTTTTAAAAACCCTGACTTCATAATTTTAGTCCCATCTTGTATTTTAGCAAAGCGGTAACGGGACAAATAATGCAATTCACAGTATACGTGTGTGTATTAAATTCTCAGTTACAAAGGAAAATTAAAAAAATCAAGTCTACAGGCATCCAATACATCGCCAAAGATGAAATAAGAGGCTGTCCTCCAAATGAAATTGGCATCAATGGTGCATTCAGATAAACAAACTAAACATGAAAGTGAAATCTAAACTGCCAAGTTGCAGGTTTTGTACATTTTGTAAGTGTTCATACACGTCTGGAAAGTTCTCAAGAAGTATGCAAAACTAAATATTTTCCAGATGTTGAAGAGATTAAGAATTCTAATAGTATAATGCAGGTCTGTTCAAATCAGTCAGATCCAGAAAATGTGTAATCGTACTAAGTTAAAGCAATACTCTTTGTAACACTAAGTATGAGTTGTGAAAAAAAACAAACATCAAAAATTTAACATTCAATCATGTGAAGTCTAAATCAAACAGTCATATTTCTAACGTCAAATATAAGTGAGATAAAAACCAAATTCATTGGTTTCAGTATCACAGAATCCATTTTTATTACATAATACCATTTCAGACATTTAATGTGCTGGTAAGGTGAAGGCTGTCCGTAGTGTTTCAGTGCTACTTAAAGAAAAATTCCTTTGGGGTTAATAACACATGGCCATGTTACTGATTGCACGGCGTTCGTGGGTCAACTGGTCATGACTGTTTTTCCAAGATGGCACCTGCCTGTATATGCAAACGGTACAGTCTTTATGAACTCTTTTTAATAAACTGTCTATACACTTACAAAAGTTCATAATGCTTTGGTTTACTTTTAGGGACCCTTATTATGCTAGCGTGGAAGACGCTTATTTGAGCCTTCTTAGAGGTATAGAAATAGCAATTTATTTTTATTTTACCAATGCCCTGACTACTTAGGCTGGTCCTACCAGACTCTTGTACATTTCACTTGTACAGAGAGTCTGGCTACCCTCCATTGACAAGTGTTAACTTCCTTGTAGGCGGGTACTCTGAAGTTTAAAACTATTGAATCTTCTCCGAGCCACTGTTTGCCATTGTTGATTTACAATAACCAATCGCGAACGTTTGGTCGACATGTTGACTTAGCATCACTAACCTTAGCCTTAGCTAACTCCTTCACCACAGACGGAGCAAGCTGGAAACTTTTCCAGAGGGGATCAGGGCCACAACATCATGGCCACTAACAAAACTCTGCAAAGATTGTTCTTGCTCGGGCTTTAACTTCTGGGTATTTGGCAGCATTGCCACACTGGATTAAAAGCTTTTGCTCACATCTTTCTCCGCCACCATTAGTACGTACAGTGATGTGAAAAAGTGTTTGACCCCTTCCTCATTTCCTGTTCCTTTGCATGTTTGTCACATTTAAGTGTTTCGGAACATCAAACCAATTTAAACAATAGTCAAGGACAACACAAGTAAACACAAAATGCAATTTGTAAATGAAGGTGTTTATTATTAAAGGTGAAAAAAAATCCAAACCATCATGGCCCTGTGTGAAAAAGTGATTGCCCCCCTTGTTAAAACATACTATAACTGTGGTTGTCCACACCTGAGTTCAATTTCTCTAGCCACACCCAGGCCTGATTATTGCCACACCTGTTCACAATCAAGGCATCACTTAAATAGGAGCTGCTTGACACAGTAAGGTCCACCAGAAGATCCTTAAAAGCTACACATCATGCCGAGACCCAAAGAAATTCAGGAACAATTGAGAAAGAAAGTAATTGAGATCTATCAGTCTGGAAAGGGTTATAAAGTCATTTCCAAAGCTTTGGGAATCCAGCGAACCACAGTGAGAGCCATTATCCACAAATGGCGAAGACATGGAACAGTGGTGAACCTTCCCAGGAGTGGCCGGCCGCCCAAAATTACCCCAAGAGCGCAGCGACGACTCATCCAAGAGGTCACAAAAGACCCCAAAACGACATCCAAAGAACTGCAGGCCTCACTTGCCTCAGTTAAGGTCAGCGTTCATGCCTCCACCATCAGGAAAAGACTGGGCAAAAATGGCCTGCATGGCAGAGTTCCAAGGAGAAAACCACTGCTGAGCAAAAAGAACATCAAAGCTCGTCTCAATTTCTCCACAACACATCTTGATGATCCCCAAGACTTTTGGGACAACATTCTGTGGACCGATGAGACAAAAGTGGAACTCTTTGGAAGGTGTGTGTCCAAGTATATCTGACGTAGAAGGAACACTGCATTTCATAAAAAGAACATTATACCAACAGTAAAATATGGTGGTGGTAGTGTGATGGTCTGGGGCTGTTTTGCTGCTTCAGGACCTGGAAGACTTGCCGTGATAAAAGGAACTATGAATTCTGCTGTCTACCAAGAGATCCTGAAGGAGAATGTCCGACCATCTGTTCGTGTACTCAAGCTGAAACGAACTTGGGTTCTGCAGCAGGACAATGATCCTAAACACACCAGCAAGTCCACCACCGAATGGCTGAAGAAAAACAAAATGAAGACTTTGGAGTGGCCTAGCCAAAGTCCTGACCTGAATCCTATTGAGATGTTGTGGTATGACCTTAAAAGGCCGTTCATGCTCGAAAACCCTCTAATTTAACTGAATTAGGACAATTCTGCAAAGATGAGTGGGCCAAAATTCCTCCAGGACGCTGTAAAAGCCTCATTGCACATTATCGCAAACGCTTGGTTGCAGTTGTTGCTGCTAAGGGTGGCCCAACCAGTTATTAGGTTTAGGGGGCAATCACTTTTTCACACAGGGCCATGATGGTTTGGATTTTTTTTCACCTTTAATAATAAACACCTTCATTTACAAATTGCATTTTGTGTTTACTTGTGTTGTCCTTGACTATTGTTTAAATTGGTTTGATGTTCCGAAACACTTAAATGTGACAAACATGCAAAGGAACAGCAAATGAGGAAGGGGGCAAACACTTTTTCACACCACTGTAACTCACCAAAGGTTACTGAACTTCAACGTCATCGTTCTCAGCCAATCCCTCAGTTTGCTGGTTGGACCGCCAAATATTTGGCTGGAGAAAACCCATAGACAGTGAAAGAGATGAACCAACAGATCCCGTTGCTCTGGACGGAGACCAGTGAAGGTTATTAAAGCCATGACATACTAAACCGATAATCGGCCGTCGGACAGTCTGGCGAGGTCAGTGACTCAAGTCTGTTTGGTGTGTTCTGTGCCGTTGTCCGTCAGAGGGGCCGTCGTCCTTCATTTTGGCTGACCTGACATGCTCAATTGGAAGCACTGCCAGCAGTTGGACTCAAAATGACCAATCTGATTGGTAGAGAACTAGCTCGGAAACGAGGAGCGGGATGAGCATGACTAGAGTCTCTCAAAATCTGATGACTCTTTTAAACTGACCTTTGTCGATCTGAAATAAAGACAGATTCAGCAACTGCATGGACTATTTACCGCTTAAAATGTTTTAGGAAACATGTTTCAGTGAACTACTTTAGTAAAATATGAGATCATATTCTGAACAAGCCGACATGACTTTATGGCTTTGAATTTCCAGAAAAACTAGAACCACGTGATGCGTTCATCCAATCAGCTGCTGGTTTTAATTTTTGGGTGACAATACAGATTAGCACCGCCTGTTGTTATGGAGACGTATTACATTTAGTCGGATTGGTGTGTTCAAAGGCACTTTTTTGACCAAACCAGGGAGACTGATCAGTCCAACTGCCTTTTCTGCCAAGGTTTGGCCGCCTGGTTGGTGAGTCAGGGGCTTAAGAAGCACTTTTCCGGTGATGGCTGAGCGTTACTCTGCAGCCTCCAACTGAGCTTGACAACGTAGATGTGATGTGGGCAACCTGTCTGAAAGTTGTAAGTCTACTGGTATCTGTGCCAAGAGAAATCTCAATTATTCCCAGTCTTGCAGAGACGGAGACCGTGGGTAGGCTATATGTAAGGCAATAACACAGGCACAGGCTAATTATTGCTAACTAACATGCTAGTTATTATTAGTAATTAAACCTAAACAGCTAATGTAAGTCCAAACTGTACATGCTTCTCCTGACAATACAGTGATTTGTTGACTATGTGACCGCAAGTCACTTGGTTATGACACAATCATTAGCTTATTTTTACAAAAATGCCTGCTATGGAGACATAACGTGAGGTACAAGGTAATGGAGCCTTTATACATTGTTGTGTTTCTTTAGAAATAAACAATGGACACTTCACATGTAAAGTTATTTGCTGTCAAAGTAGCGCTAAAATGAATGGCGGTCAATGGAATGCTAACGGCCGGTGAGTGCTTGGTAGCATTAAAATGGCGTCATAGGAGCTACGCTTCGTGGACGCTTGCTTATCCCCTTGAGAAAACCCAAGAATATACCGCAAACCCAGACGGAGTACTGAAGGAAAATGATAATTGTACGTAGTGTAAACAGTACGTAGGAGGGCGGAGCCAGGCTACTGACTACTAGCATTACTAGCTAATTTGCGGTTTGCGCTAAAACTGGTCACATTCGATTAGCATGAAAACATATCCCAAAGAACGGTCAACTCGGTACCCATCTGTTATTAACCCCTAGGTTCATTTTGCTCCTGAATTGTCCTTTAAGATCATGGCGTAATTAGGATTTAATTCAGATTGTGTACAGTTTATTAAATGTTGGATACAGTTTATCTGCGAGTCAACATGTCCTTCTTTAATGATTCCCTGATAGCAGCTAAGTAAACACACAATATAAATGTTCTTTGAGCATTTTATTGGTTTGCTCAGTTGTTGAATTATATATTTTGTAAAAGCCATGTTTGTTGAAATGCTAAAACATCTACAAGTTTTACTAAAGTTGAATAAATGTGGTGGTTCCCCCTGTCTTTAGGATTTGGTGGCTTAAATGCTGCTTCAGAGACTTAAAAACTTGACACAAAAACTTGAGAAAACACAAAGCACTTGGAATTTGTGGGCATCAAATTAATTGAAGTTATTATGATGATAAATATCAGCCCCAACAGTAGTGATTGTTGAAAGACATCAATATTAGCTGCCTCACCATTAAAACTGCAATTTAAAGAGAGACCAAAGAGTCTTCATGCTCTAGACTAAAGATGAGTGAGGTGAGAACAGGGACAGAGAGCGAGGTGGAGACATAATAATTGATCTGTGACACATTCATACTGCTAAACAGTAGATAATATATGGTTTCCAGGAGAGACTGTTCTCACAGTTTGGGAGTGTCGGTGGGAGCCAGCGGCGCTCTGCCCCTCTGGAATCGAGGTGGTAGATCCCCGTCACTATCACCTCCTGCAGAGTCAACATCGAAGTTTCAGTTAGGGTTCTCATGATCACACAACAAACCCTACTGACATCATGATAACTAACACGACAGCCAGTGGAAACATGATGTGCTGCTGGGAACAAATAAGTTGTAATTTATTCAAACAACTTGAGAAACAAATGTCAGTTCACAGATTTGTTTTTTGGTAATAATTGTGTTATGTAAAGAGTAGAAACAAAGCTTGTTTGTCAGTTAAATATATGAATCTAACGTGTTAAAAAAAACTAACATGATGCATCAACTGCAGTGACGCTTTTGCATTCTGCCATATTCTGCCACACTGCTCCACCAGATGGCACTGTGGAGCAGTGCATAACCAATAATTCAATGCAACAGATAATATATAATTTATATGTATATTCTTTGTAACTAACATTGTTACTCGTTTTATTACATATAACAAAGGTAGCACTGTCCAGTACATTCCAAATATCTTCCTATGGGCAATCTACATAAGGTTAGTAGTCTGCTACTTAAAGCAATGTTCACGGACCCTAATTAAAACCTCTGACCCAACGTTTTTGAAAACTGTTTAAGAATATTTATAATGTAAACATAATTTTAACAGTAAATGCTTTAAAAAAGTATTACAACGTGACATAGAGGTCTGTCAAGATAAGGTAAAAATCCAGGAGCTGCCTTAAAGGGGAATTGTAATGTGTTTTTAATCTGGACGCTATTTTCCCATGCATTTGTGTCTAAATCGAGGATCTTCCACAGGCGGTCTAGGACCCTAGGGGGTCCTCAGAGTCAATGCACGGGGGCCTTTAAAAATTGCTAACCGGGCAGCAATGTAATACTTAATCTTGTAATACTAGATAAATATGCACCTTCAATATATGTCCACTAAAAGTGCTGTTTTTAACACCGACAGGCTCTCATTAATATTATAAAAGATCTCCCAGACTCTGTATTTTTGGCATACATAATTGGATAAACACCATTTTGTGTTGGTAACCCCGCCTTGCTTGAACTGAATAGTAAAGGTGGGTATTATTTATTGTTGTCACTCCCCAATCACCACCCTGCATGCTTGCAAAGAGCCAGAAGCCCGTGTTCACATAGGAAATCTGTTCCACATGAGTGTGCGTGTGTTGAATGTTCTAGAAAAACACCCTTTGCTCTTATGCTCTGAGGGACTCATGCCAAAACCAAGCAGCTGTTACATATATATTTTATTTTGTAACAGCTGACATTTTGCTAGCCATTCACAAACATGGACCCAGAAATGCATTAAATATCACAAGATTCAGCATTTAACAGAGGACTTTTCTTCATAAATGCAAGATTGTCGTTGGGGCATACAGTATTAAGAAAAGTTCTTAAATAATATTTAGCAGATTTGAGATATCTGTTGCCATCTTGAACAGATCTATGATTGCCAGATTTGCATAAGCCTACTATGTCTGAACTGAAGCTGTGTTACTGTCTGCGATAGACTTGACCTACTGCTTCACAGCCGCCCTGCAACCCAAACCCGACTGACACCACCAAGCTATGAAATGTGATCCTCCACCTGTGACCGGGCGAAGGCTGCTTTTGGGATGGTGGGAAGGCATGGGGGGGGGGGTGTAACAGGCAGGCAGAGAACAGACAGCCAAAAGGAGAGTACTCTGGATCATTATTATTATTATCTGGATTATTATAGTACTGCATTTTCCTCATCACATAAGAACACAGCTGCTCCAACAAACTACAGTATTGAATCCTTACACACACACACACACACACACACACACACACACACACACACACACACACAGTGGTGGAATGTAACTATGTACATTTACTCAGTCCAATCAATCTGACTATTTTAATCCTGTATGCATTTTGTCCAGGGCTGGAGGAGGTAGACTACATAAAACAAAACAATGACTTTACAGATCTATTCTAAGTAGTAATACATGGGTAAAATTCCTGCATTAAAAAATCTGACATAAGTAAAAGTACATGCATTTATCAGCAAATCGTAAGTTACGTAAAAGTAGTCATTATGCAAAATATAACACTTTTAGAGTGTTTTAGAGTTTGTACTTGATAATTTAAATCATATTAATCAATCATATTTTTTTAAGATGATATGATAGCTAAATTTGCATTTAAATATAAAGTGAATGTTGTGGATTGAAAAATAACGTTAACTGTTAAAGTGGAAGTGGAAATGGAAATACTCAAAATAGAATGATGTTAAAATGTAGGCTACTTAAGTACTTGAAAAAACTTAGTAACTTAGTTCCACCATTGCATTATCCATATTATCCAAAACGCCAGGTTAGTAAGAATTGTGCACTGCAAGCCACCCATGTACACGCCCCCCCCGCGTCACTCTCCGCCCAGGTGAGGTACTTACATGTAGCTTAAGTGGTGACCCAGTGTGTTAGCTCCAGCACCCTGCCCCTCTACCTCAAATAATCCCTCTCACTGCCATAATCGGTTAAGGAGCCCGCCACATCAGCAAAGTCCTCCAGGACCAGGCTGGTGGAGTCCTCACCAGTGGGCAGCTCGCCGTCTGACGCCCAGGGGTGCTGATAGTGGTCATGCTGGGGGGCCTGGTGTTCATCCAGGGTGGGGTGCCTTGGTCCTTGCAGATGGGGTTGAAACTGGGCCGGATCGGACATCTGGTAGGCCGGTGCCGGGTCCCCACCCTGCAGCTGCTCCTTGCCAATGCCCCCGTCACTGCCGCTGCCGCCCTCGCTGCCCTGCGAGGACGGGGTCAGCACGTGGTAGAGGCTGGGCAGGCGGATGTCCAACAGCATGCCGCTCTTGATGTAGAGCTTGTTGTTGAGGTTGTAGAGCTTCTCTGCAATGTCGTAGCCCAGCATGACGGAGAAGACACGGGCGATGTAACGCTCCTTTGACATCACCAAATAGAGGCGGCGGCGACGCCATGAGATGTAGCGGGAGTCTTCCTCTGCTGTCATGGTTACCTGGGTAGTATGAATGAAACACCTGAATATTAAAGTGTTGCACTTCGGCTACACTGCACGCGCAATGTATGTATTTTCCAAAATGGAGCCATGTCCCCTTTAAAATAAGATTTTACAATCTTTTTTTTTTTTTAAATAGAAATTTTTAAGTATTTATTGTAAATCTTTCAATTTTATATGTGGGAGCCAAAATGTGTATGTTTCAGTGTTGTTTATTACTTACTTACTTTTCATTTCTGGTAATTGACACAGGGGTGTGGTTTTCACTTTACTGTGGTAAATTATAACTGACATGTTTCACAATTTTCTGACATTTTTTAGACAAAATTAAGAATCAATTAATCTAGAAAATAAACAGTAGATGGATTAATAATAATGTTTTGCAGCTATATTTTCTATTTGTGCTGCTTATTGATAAAAATATCCAGCACAGCCTTCCTGTTTGAAACCCAGTTCAGTCCTGGAGACAAACCTGTCCAACATGACCTCTAGGCCTTGTTTCTACTTTAACAGAACTAATCTAGAGCAACGGGATAGGCTATGTGAAAGAGAAGAGGACAACTGCTTTGTTCATCTTATCAGTCAGAGGCTAAGTTGAACAGAAGGGGGGAAAAAAAGACAACTTGATATCCACGTCTTGGTTTCTTGTTCCAAATCCTTCAAGTTAATTTAACATTTCACTGCCACAGTTGGGACTTGGAGCCTCATGAATTAACTGCTTGTACAGTACCTGGAACGTTCCCTCCTCGTTTGGTCTGAGAGACTCCCACTCTGGAGAGTCGAGGAACTGGTGGTGGTGGATGTAATGCAGGAACTGTCCCTCCAAAGATACATTGATCCTGAGAGAGAGAGAGAGAGAGAGAGAGAGATTAGGAAATGATAATGAGAGCTTGAGGTAACTTTGCAACTAAATGTTAACATGAATGTCTCTGCTAGAGCAACTATGGACAGACTGACTAGTTCCTTAAAAAGTACAGTTGTGAAAAGAACTTAAATATTTCCATTTTATGCTGCTTTATACTTCTAGTCTACTGCATTTGAGTTAATATTATACTTTTTACTGCACTACATTTATTTGACACTTCTAGTTACTTTTTTATATGATAGAAAAGATATGCTTATGTGATACAATACAGTACTATACTAATCTATCCAGTAGTATACATAGTGATGTATCTAAAACTGGCTCCAAATTGATGAAGTACAACATCAAAACTCTCATGTATTTGTTAGAAATAAAAACAAAATAATAAAACATTACCAGGGTTGGTAGGGTTACTTAAAAAATGTATTCCAATACAATTACGAACTGTAAAAATAAAAAAATGTAGTTAGTAACCTAATCCAGGTATCATCATATTAAAGCCATGAATTAATTACAATCCGTTGCTTTTGGATTACTTTAATAGCGCAATACCAATTATGGTCGTGGTGTGTGTGTGTGTGTGTGTGTGTGTGTGTGTGTGTGTGTGTGTGTGTGTGTGTGTGTGTGTGACTCATGAATTGTAATGTCAGTATATCATTCTTTATTTTAAAATGTATTCTAAAATTGTAATCCTGCTAATCCCCATTTTTACTAAATGTAGCAAATATTTCTCTGTATATACAGTTACATTTTTTGTGTCCTAATTACGTGATGTTCTCTTCTACTCCCCAAGCCTGGATATAACAATGTGAAAGAAGCCATTCTGCACAATGAGTACTTTTACTATTGATACATTTTGGACTTAAACCTACAGTAAGTTAAAAAACAACAACAACAACAACAACAAAAAAACCAGCAGCATTTAAAGTAGAGTCAGACATCGTCCTGCAGCGCTCCCTATCGCCTCTCTTTCTGCATTTGCAGAACAGCCAATAGGAATGCTCTCTCTCTGAAATGACCTGTGATTGGCCAAAGTCTCCCGTCATGTGCTAAAGCCAAGAGGAGGTGCAGTAGTCTAGTTTTCTCTCAGACCACTTGAATTACAATATGCTGTAAGGTTATTACAGTTTTTTTTGCCCAACAATGTCAAAAATGTATGCCTACCCCAGCTTTAAGTAATATTTAGAATTCAGGACTTTTACTTGTGGAGTATTTTTAGACTATAGTATTTCTACTTAAATGAAGGATATGAGATATGATACTTCTTTCACCACTCAAACATACATGGAACATCTTTAAGATGAATTGATAATACCAAGCTTCTTCTGCCAGGATTCTTTCCGAAATTATAAAACTTCGGACATTCCTCCCATAGAAGGAAGCTAAATTTAAAAAAAAAGAATAACTTCCAGAGCGAAAATCCAGCACACTAAACATTAAACGTTAATTGGATTACATTAAAAGTTTCTGTTTTATCCTTATGTCAACTTGAATTGAATGTTATCACATCAGTGCTACAAACAATCTGCCTTATGTCAATCACCTGACATCTACTGAAAGAAATCATTACAAGTCAAACCAGTGGTGGAAGAAGTATTCAGATCTTTTAGCAAAAGTAAATGTGGACACTTCAATCTTTAGTGTGCTTCCAACTTTGTGGCGACATTTCCAAGAAACGTGCTCAAAGCCAGGTAAAGAAAGAAATGTTTTCTTTGGCTATATTCAAAACCAACGACTAGCCCTGAGTTGGCCAAAATGTAGTATGCAGTATGCAAACAAAAGCAAAATCTGCAGGATGCCAAAAAATACCCAGATGTCGTATTGTTTTGGAAAAATCTTGAGTATACATTGGAGCAGTGTCCCACGCCTATTGTGTCCCACAATGCAAAGCACTTAACCGGCCACAGCTTGTTTACTTCCAAAACCAGAAACGGACTAAGTCTTGCCAAGCATACTACAAAGTCAATTGATTTAACAGTTTCATACTGCATACTACCAATGGTAGACAGCTGACCTCGACCCCATCCAACACCTTTGAGATAAACTGGACCTTATCGCCGACATAAGTGGCCAAAATCACTAACGCTCTTGTGACTGATAGGGAGCAAATCGCTGCAGCCAGGTTCCAACATTATGAAAAGAAAAACAGCAGATTATTTACATTTTGGAATGAGATGAGAATGAGTCCCAGCAATCACGTGTTTGTGTGTCCACATTCTTTTGGCCATATAGTGGACATTAATATACCAAACAGGAGACTGTTGATCAATGGAAATGTCTAAATTAACACATTTAGTAGTAAAACACTAAAAACAGATGTTGATTACATAATGCAAAACTTTAAATCTGAATGAAAATTAAGGATGAATAAGAATATAAAAAGACAAAAATCATTATTAGATTTTTGTTTCTTTGTTGTTTTAGATTTGGCTCGTATGCATGAGCTGTCTGGAGCGTGGCCAACATTTAATCTACAAAGATGAATTTAAGAGGAGCCATCAGCATCCACTGCTGTCCCATAGTACAAAGATATCACTTTAACCAGCTGGCCAGAAGGACGACACCCTGAATATTTTTGTCAGTGTCACTGACAAAAATATAGTTTACTACATTTCTCTTGTGCAGGATACATAACTGTGAAATTTAATGCAGCTCTACTTTGAGGATGTTTGGATGAAGAGGATACATTTCCTGTGACAGCTACACACTGCCAACAGCGTGAAAGAGCACGAAATAGGAATCCAGTTCTGCTGTAGTCAGTTAAAAAGGAGATTTCTTTCAAACAATGGGTGAGCTGAGGAATTTAAATCAATAAATACTACAGTATGTGTATATATATATATATATATATATATATATATATATATATATATATATATATATATATATATATATATATATATATATATATATATATATATCTGTGGTATAAATTAATTAATACCTTTTGTTTTAGTCTTAATTTCAATAACACTGAATTCTGCAACTTATTTATAATTATAATTAAAATGGAAAGAAGAAAGAAGAACTACCTTTACCCTTGGATAATGTAACATAATATGAACATCTGTATAATAATAACTACTGCAACAGCCTGGAAATAGATCACTGCGGGAAGCTTTTTGTATTCAGTTTTTGGGGAGAGTATCTCAAAACAAGTGTAAGTCGATGCTTGAAAGTGCAATTTTGAGGTACTTGTACTTTGCTTAAATGTTTTTGACTCAAATTTACTGTTTGGGTTCATTATCACTGCTCTCATCATTTGTCATCCTCACTCAGTACCAAATGGCAGACAGACAAAATGATGCGGCTTTTCCAAAGCATGGTACAGCTTGACCCACTCTTTTTTAGTTTTCAATTAGCAAAAGTTTTGGCTAGTACCTGGTGGCTTGTACTTTTTTTGGTACCACCTTGGTCGGGGTTCCAATTGAGCTTAGTCAATACTAAAAGGTAGAGTTAAAACACTGCAAACTACTGACTGATCAGAGAGAATCATCAATAGCGTAACACGGGACATCCAGGTTTTTTTATACCCTCAACCCAGATTTTTAAAAAATGGCACAAAACCACTAACAATTGTGCAAACATTCTTCTGTTTGGTTGCTAATAAAAGGATTCAGCAAGTGTCACGTTAAAGATGATGTCATGGCAGTGTCACGTGCACGTCATGGCGATCAGCTGAGAATCCCCCCCCCTCACTGAGGGGTTTCTATTTGTAGTGGAAAATGAAAGGAGAAAAGTACTAGAACCAAAAAAGTGTGTTGAGTCAAGTTGAGCAGAGCCATCTTATACAGTGGAAGCATGGCTTTAGAAAGCGTGAACGTGTGTGGAGCATTTAGCAGCTAAAGAGCCAGATATTTCCCTCAGACGTTGGTGGAGACCAAAAACTAAGCTAAAAGGAGAGTGAATATTGGACCTGCATTCATCGACAGGCCTTAAACACGACTCCAAATATATATGCTAATGTTGCTGTTGTAAACAAGCAACTGTTTGCTATTAATTTTGCCATGTCAACTTCAAAGGTAATGACACTGTGTGTTTACAGCTTGTTTCCACTGCCTCCAAGTGGCAGTGTAAAGTTTTAAGAAAAGTTTTCAATGATTTACTTTACACAATTGTCTCATATTGTTGTGGTTTGCATTATGTAGTACCGGTGTGCAGATGTACACACACATTTACACATTCCCCACCTCCCAGACATCAGAAAGGAGAGCCGGTCAATGGGCGTCTTGCCCTCCACAGCGTACGTCTCTCCTGCCTTCAGCTCCACCACCTTGTTCTCAAAGGCGCTGGCGATCTCCTTGAAAACCTGGACGGGCACGCCCAGTGGCAGGTACACTGCCTGGTAGAGAGCGGTCAGTTCTTCACTTTGTATGCCCTCCTGGTGCAGCCGATAAAGCAGGTGACAGATCTGACCCAAGCAGGCTAGCAGCAGAAGCAGATTCCAGGTGAAGACATCCAGGCCGCACATTGTAAGCCAACCCCATAGGCTCATGAACGCGAAGGCAGGAGTCAGGAAGCCAAAGATGAAGAGACACCCGTAGGCCCCGCTGCCTCCCATGTAGCCCAGGAACAGCATGGTGTTGCCCAAATGGTAGATAGCTCCCTCTGTGTTGTTGGTCCAGCCATTGCAGAGAGGGGGAAAGAGCAAGCTGTCCAGCAGAGTCGAGTTGTCTGTGCTCATTTTTCTCTTCAAAAGACAAGCTGAGGAGATGCACAAAACAAGAGGACAAAAAACTTCTCATCCAATGAACTTTGGTTCTATTTCTGTCCCATCAACATGTACAACTAGATGTTTTGTGTGATCAAAAATAAACAACTATTACTTCCAGAAGAATGTCAGAAGTAAATGTTTGTTCCCTTGGCGTGCAGTGGAAAGTTCTTCAATATGAAGTTCTCACGGCTCTATTTGTTATAGAAAAACAGCTGGAATGGGTTTCTTCGTCTTGTCTCATTATGCGCCCCTTCCTCCCTCTCTCTGTACTCCCGTCTTTCCCTTCTGAGTCTTCCTGTCGTCTCTCTTGCTGTAGCTTTTCTATTTCTCTCACCCATCCGGCCCGCATTGTAGAGCCAACAGCTGGAAGAGAAGGGATAAGGGACAGTGGGCGTTGATAGAGCCCTAGACGGATAACCATGTTTGGAATTGTAACCCAAGGAGAGAGTGGTGGACAGAAAGCAGGCCTGCTACTTAACATAACAGAAAGAGAGAGACAGGAAACAGGGAGGACAGGGACTATAAAATCCATGAGAGAGACTGTGTCACAAGTTTTTTTTTTTATTTGAAATACATCCCAGCACAGTTCTTCCTCTACCCAAACTTTAAGGGTCCAGTTTACTTTGCAGGAGAGCAGCATAGCCGGTGCATATTTAGAGACACTGAGTAAGTAGAATGACAGCGCAGGTCAGATTTCAGGTATAAACACCCACCACCCCTAACATATCCAGCTCTCCTCTCAGCCAGGACAACTCACAGGGAGCCCATCTCAGTCCAAATCCAAATTATTCTGCAGTGCTTTATTTTTCCTAGCAATTTGAGACTGTAATAGTACATGCAAATGCAAAAATATGGATCTACAAGCCAGTGTATTTACACAAGAAGCAGTATTGTTGATGTAGCAATTGCTGCTTTCAAATTATCAAATATGCAGGAGGAAAGTATCTCACTCGCTTCTATAATGGTTTTGGTATTTTAAACACTAAGAGCTTATATCCGACGACCACTACCATAAATTTTAAGATTCATTGCGTTCGTAACATCTTTTCCCAAATTAACATAATGGCAATGAAGTGCATTTTGGCCACATGAAGGTCACAATGAACTGGTGGATTTGAAGCAGTGTACTATCACTTTGTGGCATGAAAAGTGAAACCAGTTAACAGCTTTGCTGTTCCAGCTGGTTTTCTTAACGTGATGTCCCTTGTCAGGCACACTTCACAACAGTGACACTACAGAGGAAGAATGCAGATATGCCAAGTATTGACTTTGCAGGGGCAGAAGTTATTTTTAAGCCTAAGAGCATACCAGCGACAGCAACTGTGGCAACCAACCGGTCACACAGATTAGACCTTTACTAGAACATCAAGATGAATGCATGAATTTGAACATTATGACAGAGTCGTATTGCATAGAACTTTTATTTATCAGACAACATTTTAGATTTCACACATTTCTCATAATCTGGAAATTAAAAAACAAAAAAAAAGTACACAGTAAGATCAACCTATCAGAGCCAAAGTACATCGTCACATTTCCCTTACAGTCGAGGTATAAATAAGCAGGGGAAGACCCAGGGTCGTCTTGCACAGCAACACACTGGGGGAGAAAAAGTAAAGTATTAAATACATAGCCGTGTTTGCAAAATTGTAATCCCAAAAAAGAAAGAAAAAGGAGCAACGTCAGCTGAAAGTCTGAGGCCCAGTTGTATATTTACTAAACAGAAAAGGTTGTGATTAATCTAAGTACTGTGACCTACTACATAACAGCGCATTTGTACTTCCTCCTGCCTAAAGATAGATATGTATCTCGGGGAAATTGCAAAACAAAGTTGAAAGAGTACAAATATACAGGTGCTATCTATCTATCTATCTATCTATCTATCTATCTATCTATCTCTATATAAGATTACCAGTAAAAGTGACTGAAAAATATGCTATGAAAAAAAAAAAAGGTTACAAGTACAGATAAATTTACAAGAGCAAGTGAACATTAGGTGATACCAGACGTCTAATTGAGCTGCTGAAACGTGAACCGACCTACATGGCTACAGGCATGTTTCATGTGAGCACAGAAGATACGTTCTCCATCATCCCTCATCACCCCATCCCCCACACCCTCCTATTACATGATGTCCTAGTCAGATACTGCACAAATAGCTAAGAGACACAATTGACCCAGCGAGAAGAAAAAAAAATTAAAATTTTTTTTAAAAAGAGTAAGCCTGGAGAATACAAATTGCTTCATCACTGCAAATACCCTGGGTTAAATAAACAATGTTGGGCATTTCACATGGTTCACAAAGGACGGATGCTCATTTGCACACCACACTGACTCAATTCAAGTTGGCCTTAGGTTGTCAGATTACATTAGGCAGCAGCGCGTCACTAGTACAGGCATGCAAACGGCGTTCAAGTTCCATTTCTAATTTTGTAGGGAACCAATTAAATAAGGACCAAATAAAGTTTGAGGTCACTCCAAAGCAAAATACAGACAGAAGGTCTGATGTTTTGAAGGCCAATTGTTGCCTCTAGAAATCTCATTAGTATAACAATTAAACACACACACAGTTCCTACATAACCATAATTTTAAAATGCATGTAATCTAGCTCCAACACACAAATTTTGCATTACTCTGTTTTTAGTTATTTGAAAGGATGTACTGGTGTTTGAGTCTGGTAGTTCCAGTTTGTACCCAATATAAATCAGTAACAGCTGAGGGATACAAACGGCCTAGTCTAGTAAAGACCAAAAGAAGAAAAAAAAAAAGCTCATGGGGCGCTAGATTCTGATACTTACCACACTGACAAAAATAAAAATAAAAAGTGTAGTTAAATCTTGAATCCAAGTGCCCTCATGCAATCTTTGTGAGCCTCAATCAGGACTGCACAGCTTTCTTCTCCTTTCTCAATGATGCTGGAGGGGAAAAAAAAACAAAAAAACATTGGAGGTATTAAAATATTTTCACATGCAACAACAAGAAAAGGGTTTCTGTCTCTGTATAGGTACTTACCAAGCATCCCTGACTTTCTTTGTCTCTGGGCAAGCACAGCATGGTTTCAGTGGCTTCTTCTCAGGGGCCTCAATCACAGCAGTTGACTCCACGCTGGCAGCAGACACGGTCGACATCTTCTAAATAAAGTAGACTTATTTAAAAAAAAAAAAAAAAAAAAAGAATGCTTTAAGTCACAGTAGACTTAGGATAAAGAGTGATGGCACTCAGTTTTGTAATGTGTACAGCTACTTCTGCATCTCATTTTCCAGAAGACAAGCCTTTGTCCATTCACAGACGTTTGCAATTATCTCAGCTAATCAACCCACTTCTCAACGATGTAGGAGACACTAAGTCTGTGCTTTTCCCTACAATGACAAGTCAAATGTCTGAAGAGGCATATGACAAATCTAGATGCAACAAAATAAAATGTGGTGTAAAGTTAAATATACCAATCAGGCATGCTAGTTCCTGCAGGAGGAAGAATGAGCTACAATCAGAGCAAATGTCTTATTGCCATGTTTGAGTCTAGATGGAGTCGACTCTTGTATAGTAAGTTAAAACCATGTGTTAAACAGGGAATATCGAAACGTATTTTACTTGAAACACTGAAAGAGTTGCCAAGTTCATTGCAAATCGTTATGTTATAGCACAAAACAAGTGGTTAAACGTCACTCGTTAAACAGTCGATACATTAGTGGCCAATTTTATACGTCGAAACGAAACCCAACTTCATTATATTATTCCCAGAGACAATGGAGGGGGCTGGACTGATGCAACGTTAGCTTAGATGACAGCACCAACTCATCCGCACATTCACCAGGCAGAACACAACAGGAGTACTTTCACTTATAAATACAGTGTGTGACAGCAGTGGGAAACGAACCTAAACAGAAGCACGATGTGCCAACCTGTGTTGTGCTTGACTAGCTTTTGCTAGCTAACAGTTTGGTTTGGAGACATTGCATAACACTTACGCAAGCTAACAAAGTAAGCTAACGGTTAGTTCGTTAACATTACCTGTGTCACGGCGGATAAATATCACGGAAACAGAAAACGTAGCGTACCACTTAAAATACCTGCTAACTAATGCAGCAGTTACTCTATGTCAAGTAACTTACTCGTATGAAGGGCTCCGGTACAGGATATCTGACTGCTTCACCTTCAGAAAGGAACCAGCTAACATGAACTCACGTGTTCGCTTTTAATACAAACTCGCGTTAATACAAGAGTCAACAGAGGCTGATGGGAAATATAGTTTTTTGCAACAACGGCGGGAAGAGAATGACAGTAGCAGCAAGAGACCATAACTAACATCTGCAAGACACCAACTAACATATTAGTTCAACAAATACAGAGACCAGAGCGTCTATGAATGGACAGTAAGTTGAATGTATATTGTGATGTTTCTTAGAACAAATGGTGTTCTTCTGTTGAGCTAAAATGATCATTTTGACCTTGAAAACAAAAACAAAAAAAATCTTAACTCAAGGTTCATTCAATGTTAAGCGTGTTTTCCGGTTATTGTTCTGCCTAAAATTGCCTCCAGACAGTTAAAGTATGAATTTGTATTGCGCAGTGACATCATCATCATGGTCTTCATCGGCCACGGCAGCTCATGAAAAAAATAAAATAAAGGCAGCTCTCATGATGGAGCAGGCTGTGCCTCCTGAAGGAGGCAGGCACTGCTACGACTTTGGAGGTGGGTTGTGGGTTGTAATTTTAACACTGTTATTTACCTCTTCAGTTTCTCTATTTTCAGTTTGTTAGTGTCTGTTTTGGTCAGTGGACAAGTACTGTAAATATGATGTGTCAGTCTTTCATTATTCACAAGTTTAACAACAAAATCACCAAACTATTGACATTTATTGCTTTCATTTATATTATGCTTTGAAAAGGTTTTCAGGCACAGTTATATTGTCCGCTTGTACAACTTTATTGAAATTTCCCCTTGTGGGATTAATAAAGTATACATTATTATTATTATTATTATTATTATTATTATTATTATTATATTACACTGGATATTACACAGGTCAGGATAGTAAGATCACTGTGAAAGGACTGCAACCTAATGAAAATTGAATATGTATTGTTTTCCATATTCATTTTTTTTGTCTATTAAATGACAAATCACCCAATTCCCCACATCCCAATGTAATAAACAGTCCAAACCCCAATTAAATTAAGTTTACAATGAACTTAGAACTTAGACAGGCTTTATTGTCATTCAACTGCACAGTATAAAAATAGGTATGTGCAATAGAAATTATGTGCAATATAAAAATGTATTATTATTATTATTATTGTTATTATGATAAGACGATACATGCAACAGAGAAAAGCAGCATGTTTTTGTTAATTGACAAATCCATTAATTTACTATTTTTTTCAGCACATCAGTGTTGTGTTGCCATTAAACATATCAAAATATGTACATGTCCAAGTGTATACTTTTTATTGAAAATAAAGATCTGTATGAGTTGAAAATCAACATCAGCCAGCACACATACCACTGTTTTTCTACACTATCACCTACCAGACATTAGATTCAGTGCTGTAAAATATAGTTGCTGGTGGATATAATTCACACTTCAGTGGCTTGGGAGTTTTTTAATTTGAAAAACTTTCATTTTCTGTCCTACAATACTGAATATATGTGTTTTTTTACATTACTACTGGGTCTATAGTGCGTCAGCACAGCAAAACAGTGCGTAAGCAGAAGCACTGAGTCATTACCTCTAGCTTGAGGACCAGCTGTGTGCTAGAAAAATGAGCTAGTTAGCATATTGCTCTGTACTGTGTGATAGATATGTACCTCCATTTGAAACACACTTTGCTGCAGTATTTGCTGTGCTTTTCCCGGGATGACGCACCCTTTAATTTACTCTCAGATTTGAAGTCTGTCTTTGTTTTTGTGTTCCTTGTAGAAATCTGCCCCCTGAAGGAGGAGAGGTGTAGGGCCACAGTACAGGTCCTCATTGTCTGTCATCTCCTCTTCATTTGTGCGCAAAGCAGCCTCTAGGAAAGAAGAAGTGTAAGCACTCTTTTTCTTTCTTTGATCTGTGTTAGCCATGCAGCAAATGAATATTCTCACATGTACTGTATATTCTAAGGAACCATGTCTTTTTTTAGAATAGAGGGGTTGTCACATACCAACACACAAAACAAGGAAAGGCAGGGCTCTGGAAAACAATAGCCAAACTTTTACTGGACTGCATTGATGCATTGAATATATATCACCACAAAACCTCTTAGGGAGGAGGTCAGGGTGAATGGTCTGGTGTACAAAGTGTCTGACCCAAAACAATAGTTTGCATTCCGTCTCCTACCAACAGTACTAGGGCTGCAGGATAAGAGGAAAATATGCAATAACGTTGTTGAATATTGCGATAACGTTATTACCTGCGATAAATAAACAGATATTAAAGTGTACTCAGTTTTGCATTTCTGCTTCTTTTAGTATTCTTCTATTGAACAAATCGAACATTGAATTGAATATAAAAAGGCAACACATAAAAGAACCTTTTAGTTTTCTACTGATTTTCTTTCAACTAGAGTGTCTATTGTGATATGTTGCAGCCTTTTGCAATGTGTATATTGTGCAAGTTGATATTGCGATGGCAATAAAAAAAACGATATATAGAAACCACACACAAATAGTTCTTGAAACTGTCATATACTGTATGTGTTATTTTGGAAGGCAGTGAAAAACAGCCGACGGTATTTTGTCAACCTGTTTTGAAGATTTGGTTGGTAGCAAAGTCGGTCCACAGTCCACTTTCACTCAACAAGATTTTTAAAATATTTGAGAAATGTACCTTGGATTTAATGCCAGGTAAAACAAACAAGAGACAGTGTGCACCTGGAAAAGGCTCACACATAAAGCACACAAATTGATTCATCCTCAAACTGAACTATTAAACCCTGTCAGTGGTATTAATCTCCCTACTTCTAGTGTACTTCTCTACTGCAAACTGTCTAACAGGAAAAAATGTCCAAAATATATAGAAAAAGAGTAAAACTCTCATTAAATGTCCCTCACATTATTAGACACATCTCCTGCACTAAGCTGCCAGTAATTCACTTTACCCACTGCCATGACCACTCAGTTAATCCTACCATGCTGCTACATCCTGTAATGTAATTTCTATTTTACATTTTATAAACGTTGCTGCAATCCTACCAAAACCTTCCAAGACTATGTAAAAATATATTTAGTTAAATGAAATCCCAATCTTCTGCTTTGTAATCCTTGATATGCAATATTTGAGTTTCTGTTTTGTTTTGTAAATTATGTGAAATATGCAGATAAACAACACAGGAGCGGGCTCAGAACTGCGAGCATATGTACAGCATCAGGTTACACAGTACAGGGTTTAATTACATCCCTGGTAGAGCTGGCCCAAACCGAACTTTTCTCTGTACATGCTGCCAGATGTCTAGTTCACATGACAATAATTGTGATCCCCTCCACACACACACACGCACGCGTCATTGTCTTCAGTATTAATGTGAGCTGGACCTCATGACATGGCTTGATTCATGTGGGGATGAGACACAGATACTGAATAGTTGATGAGCTGAGAGAAAAAGAAAAGAAGTGGAGGGATGGGGAGGGGTGGGGGCAGAAATAGAGAGAGGCAGACAGAGAGGGAGGGAGTGAAGGAGTGAGCAGAAAGGCGGGTATCCAGTCGCCTCGCTCCACACAGCTTCAATAAGCCCTGAGGTTGGGAGCATTGATGGAAAATTACCTTGTGACCTAGAGGGGAGGTCAGGACTGGTATAATCACAGTCCGCTTGTTCCAAGAAGCAGCAGCAGAGGGAGGATGGCCAGTGCGTTTGGCTGATCGGAGGGACCAAAGACTGGGCATGGAGAAACTAAAGGTCCCGCCACGGGATCCACCACAGCCACCTGTGGATGGAGAGCCATGCTTCTTCCACAGCTGAACAGGCAGTCCCTGTACGTGTACGGCAGCGAGATGGCCGTAGAGCAGGAGTGCATCCGGCAGCTGCAGAGCGGAGTCTTTGTCATCCACCCGTTCAGCCTCATGAGGTATTTAATATACTTGATAGATTCAGGCCAGTCCTGTGCGTATACACCACCTCCACTTTTAGTCTCACTGTTTCTTCAAAAGTTATGTAGTTTCTGCAAGTTTCCGGAAATGATTCTTTGCTATATTTGGCATATTTTATTTACATTTCTCCATATTAGAGCAGGAAATCAAAGTGGGTTAATTGATAAATAAAAAAAAATAAATTTAGTTCCAGTTTCTTAATTTGATATATTTGCTGTTTTTTCTTTCTCTGCAGTAAACTGAACGTTTTTAGATTTTGTAGTGTTCAGGGAAAACAAGCATTTTGATGACATCACGTTGAATGGCATTTTTTTAATATTTTCGGACTTTTTATAGACAAAACCATTAATCGAGAAATTATTCATCACATTAGTCAATGAAAATAATCATTAGTTGCAGCCCCACTCCATATTACTTGCATGTTACATTATTAATTAGCATTAAGCATTAGTAAAAAAAATGCAATAATTGAAAATGATTATAATTAGTGTTGCATTCTTGTAAATGTGAAAACAAAAAATTGAAAAATAGATGTAGTATAAAATGGTATTAAATGTAGAGTAAGAATACATTAAATCAAAACAAATAACCTAAAAGAGCAACTAATAATTGATAATCGGTAAAAGGAGAGTGCTAGGAAATATTATCACTCATTTATCACTCATGAAATTCTAGTTTTGTAAAATGATTTTAAGATGATACCGGAGGATTAGAAGGACAAAACCAGGTGGATCAAATGACTTCTGTAAGGATCTAGCGTTGCATTATCCATGCAGTATTGTTATAATTAGTTTGTAAGGCGATCAGATGGAGGGAAAACAGAGAGGGAATGAAACAATCAGAGGGATCAGAGCAGAGTTATTTGAACCTGGCAATCGAACCCTGGCTGACAAGGTATGTGCAGTTACAGTATCAGAGTATTTAGTGTGCATAAATGAACTTGCCTTACCGGCTGCTCCATGACTGTCTAATGAGCCCTTCTGGCAAATGAACTGAGACTTTCTGCTACAATCCTACATGGAAAACAAGATCTAAGGCTCACTCAAAAGTCACACTTTGGTTTTCTGATCTTTTCCTGTAGGAGTTACTACATCATGTGTATGATGGCCATCACATTTCTGAACCTAATAGGGATTCCCATGGAGATTGCGTTTCTGGACGGACACAGTGGGCTAGCATGGGAAGGATTTAACGTGTTTTCGGACACTCTGTTCCTGATAGATGTGGCCCTGAATTTCCGTATGGGCATCATAGCAGAGGACGGCGAGGTAAGAGTTGATGTACTCTATTTTCAGGCACAATCTGGGAGACCATAATCCCTGTGCAGACAAGCACATACAGTCCATCTCTGCCCCATCTCTAATCTACTCGATACACGAAAGGCTAGATTAACACACACACACACGCACACACACACACACACCCCCCAACCCTCATCCCTGGGGCTGAAATTGGCACCTGCTGTTTGGTTTTATAACAGGGATTATGATGTATTGACATATAACATTTCCAATTAAATATTATGCAGACTATATCCTGGTTGTTTTTTATCTGCTCATACTTTGTGACCTCTGTCTTGCCAATAACAAATGGCACATCTGTGGTGTTTTTTTCTGTATGTGGTGTTTACTCTGGACCGCACAAGCATTTGGTTTAGCCAGATTTATTCTCAGTCATTTTCTGCCTGTTTGGAATATTCATGTATTTGCTTGCAACAGCATCTGCAGCAACAGTTCAATGATGCTCTGAAGTTATATGGATAGTTTAGATTTTGCGGTTGTATGAGGTACATATCCTTATCCACAGTAGATGGTATCCGGTACGTCCCCAGTTTAGAGAAGAAGGCAGGAGTACCAAAATGGGAGCTAAGCAATGTACTGCTGTGGACGGGGGCAACAGCTAAACATATTTTAGTCACCTAAAAATAATTAAAATCTGTTTAGGTGTACGCTATATGTAGAATATTTTCATTGCTTTACCTTACTTTCAGACAGCCCTTTCTGATGGGGAACTGAAGCTGTTATCTATGTTCTCTTCAAAGCCACCACTCCTTTGACAAAAACAATCATTTTAACTTGCAGAACGCTGATCAACAACATCGATCGGTTACTTTGTTTATGTTATTGTGTACCTTGATGAATCCAAACTAACGCTATAAAACTTCAAAGTCAAACAATAACACTAACTAACTAACTGATTGAGGCAGCGTTAGACCACCACTCCCGTGTTGTGTGAGGTAAAGTTACTGTTTTTGTCAAAGGAGTCTGGTGGCTTTGAAAGGAGCATAGGGAACCGCTTCAGTTCCCTGCAGTGAAGCGCTGTCTGAGGGTAAATCAGTGAAAATATTCCTTAATATTGCATGCACTTAAACTAATATTGATTTTATTTTTGGGCGGGCCTTTTTCACGTGACTAAAATCCATTTTGCTGTACAGTATATTGATTAGCTTCGGTGCCAGTACTCCTGCCCGTTTCTCAATACTGGGGGTGTGCTGGCTGCCATCTACTGTAGAAAATACACTGACCATAGATAGACAAGTACCTCATACCACCCCACTTAAAAAAAACTAAACTATCCTTTTAATGTTGCTTTACTTTGAGCAAACTGCTAATCTCATCCGATACCACTGTCTCCCCTAATTTTTGGACAACGCCCTAAATATTATTTCGGTTCAAGTGTTAAATAATACATCTGATCGTGTCACGCGCTGCAGCATCTTCATCTATCTGCTCAATCTGCTGCTCTGTTCTCTTTCACAGGAAGCTATTCTGGATATCAAGCGGATCCGAGTCAGTTACCTGAGGACATGGTTCATACCGGACGTTATAGCTGCTTTCCCAATCGGCTACATACTGCTGTTTGCGGTAATAATGAACAGACAGAAAACCGCCAAAAGCGTGTGTGCTGCAGTGTTTGTCAGTTCACAAAATAACTATGCACTTAATTTCATATGATGTGTTTGTGGTTTAAAATGAGAAACTTATGTAACACTTCGAGCAGTAAGAAGGTGTTTTACAGACAATAACTACAGTACTGAGGAAAAGGCAATAAAATAAAAATGATTTGAAAAAGGTAAATTCAATGATAATAGATTAGGTTAGATTTAACTTATTGTCATTGCACAAAATACAAGTACTGAGACCACAAAAGGCAGTTTAGCATCTAACCAGAAGTGCAAAAGTCAGTCTATGAGTAATGTACATATGTATTGGGGTAATATATTGAGAATAAACAGTAAGGGGTAGTTAAGAATATGTATGTGTCCGGAATAGCTCAGTTGGTAGAGCAGGCGCACATATGTAGAGGCAGCGGCCGCATATTTGACCCTTGCGGCCTTTTGTTGCATGTCATTCCACTTCTCTCTCCCCTTTCATGTCTTCATCTGTCCTGTGAAAATAAAGGCCTAAAAATGAGAAAAAAAAGAATCTTTAAAAAAAAAAGCATATGTTAAGCTATTACCTTATGAAATGTGTTAACAGTGTAATATTAAGTAATAATACAAATTATAAATTAGATTAAAGATAAATAGAAAAGAGATTAAACAATAAAAATATCACTGATAATTTGACGTCTTTATTTTATTATCCCAGGACTTACAATACCAGAACAACGACAACCCTTCTAAGACCAACAAGATGATGAGAATACTGATGTTCGTGCGGATCCTCAGCTTGATCCGGCTGGCTCGAGTATCCAGACTGGTCAGGTTCTTCAACGAAGTGGAGAAAGTAAGTTCAAACGCCAGACAAAGTCTTCAAAGCTCAGCTTTGAAATTCAATCAACCTTTCTACTAACTGCAGATACCTTACCAGACCTGGCATCCAATGACAAATCTGACTTTGAACATTTACAACGTCATTTGTAAAACAAGGGCTGACTCTCTCCACGACCGACGATGCATTGGTCCAATTCTTTTGAGTTGACCTTTTTTTCTAATTGCACGTACCCAAACATGGACTCAAAAATAAAGGAATACTACACCTCAAACTGACTTTGATGATGGTAGTCTCTTAATGAAACACAATATATCTTGGAATGAATCTTGGTGTTGCATAATGTATGTTGTCTGGAGTTAATGCGTAACTCCACGCCTTTAATTGACTATTAGCTGCTAAAAGAAATGGTTTCTGGTGTATTCTTTCAACGTAGTGGTGGAAACTGGACCCTCTCGCTTTGAAAAAAATTTATTGTATTCACACTGATTGAATAATTTCACACAGATAAATCTCTTTTTTTTTAATCGCTCCCTGCATGTTGCCTTGAGCAGTTTGGGGTCACAGGCTGGGAATCGAACCTCTGCGGAGAAAGCGCAGAATCCTAACCACTAGACCACCAGTTTGTTCCAACCTGGTACATTAGGATTGACTTGGCATTGCAGTAATGTAGACAACCTTTTGTTTTAGGGTCTACTGCTTAAACATCCAGATGTTGTGAAATTGAGAAACACACCTTGGGCTTCACCCAATCTTGCATTGGTGTCCTTTAGTATCATGCTTTCCTTGCTGATAAGGCTGCCTAAATCAGTGAAGTTCTCCACAAAACTGGTTTATTAATGGAGTTTACCGCAATTTTGAAGCTGTTGATGTTTGTGAAGAATAGCCAGATGATTAGGGAGGTTTTCTTTATTTGGACAGAAAAAACTAAAGCAAATTGTAAAATTATTACACAAAATTTACATTGTAAATGTCCATCACAGTTTACAGACTGACTGGATTTGTAGTTGTGTGGACACCAATTTCTATGTGCAAACAGCGATTATTACTATTATTTCAGGTGCACTCCCTTTTGGTTTTACCTGCAAATTAAGTGGTTTAGATGGTCTGGCTCAGTCATGTTTCTTACCCCATCTGACTTTTTGTAGTGATGTTATTGTGTTTCCATATCTTAGAAATTACTTCAGTAAATGCAAAGTGTTATCAGAAGTGATATAAATGATGTTCCAAACTACAAAAAAAGACCTAGAGCACAATAAACTAGAATTATCTTTTAAAGTGTAAAACATTGCAAGTTAGAGTCATAAAAAGGGACCTCAGGTCTGCACAATTAATGACAGTATATCTAAAAATTAGGGTTGCATGATATATTGACTCAATATCGTTATTGCGATATCCACGTTGCACATTATTATATGGAAAGGCTAGTTACCATACCACTTGCACCTTTTAGTATATGTCAGCGCACGGGTCCACTATGCAACAAACCCTGTTTGGCGTACCATTTGTGTGCATATTTTGAGAGAGTGACAGTGTAAATGAAGAAATAGATAGAGACAACAAAACGGAACGAATTAGAGCAGCAAAAGAAAAGTTGTGTGCTGTTCTCTTTATTTGTTTTATACTATCCGACCAATAAAACATGTCCTGTTCTGTAGACATGGTCCTTATTTATTTATTCATGTTGTATTAGTCCATTATGACAGTCAGTTGAAATAAACCTTGTGTTGTATTTGTTATGAATCTATTTTGATGTGTTTTCCCATAACTTTGTAATTTTACCTACAGTATGTTTAAAAATATCAAAATTAATATTGATTGCAATATTGATAATCAATATCGTAATCACATTTTGTCAATATTGTGCAACCCCACTAAATATACTGTATCACCATATCTTTTAACATTGTTGCATTGTTTGGGGTTTGTTTTTTTATTCATAGTGGGCCTTGGATTTTAAGTAAATCATGAGCTTCTGGAACTTGTGAGAAAACATATTAACTTGCCTAAACATAGGAGCTATTTTGATGTTGATGCACCAGATTATATACAGTTCTCGCTTTGGAGAGGACACGGCTGATCCTGGATCAGGCTTAAACCCAGTATGCTGCTGTAATATGACTCACATCTCAGCCAACAACCGGGACGTCCCGCAGTGTGTATGATGTGCTTACCAAATGCCTTAAAGTCACATGTTTTCGTGTCATGTCTTCCTGACAGGTGTCTAATGCAAACTTGGAGGTGGTCCGCCTCTTCTTCCGCATCTTATCTCTGTTCATGATGATTTTCCTGCTCTGTCACTGGAACGGCTGCATCCAGTATTTTGTCCCCATGCTGGAGGAGTTTCCCACTGACTGCTGGGTCCGGAAAGAAAACCTGATGGTGAAACTAAATTCACAAAACTACAGTGTGAATGATGATGGTTGTTGCCAATGGTGGAATATAACTAACTACATGTACTCTAGTGCTTTATTTAAGTACAAATGTGAGATATTTACTCCACTACATCTCAGAGGTAAATGTTGTACCTTTTACTCCACTACATTTGTTTGACAGCTTTAGGTACTTTTCAGATGACTTTTTCATCCCCTTCCTGTCCAGTGAAAATCAAGTATCTATAAATTTGGTGATTTTGAATGTTTGTGATCAACTGAAGGATGAAATGTTCCTATATGTGTTGAGAAAATTCTACACCTTAAGCTATATAACATCTTTAAAATGCGTCTGTGATTAGCTGAAAAATGCATCGTCACAAAGCTGAAAACAGGGCTGTTTTATTGACACCATGAAAAGTTTTTCAGAACTATGTGGTTCTCACAGGACAGCAACGCTACAAACATGATGATCTTATAGAATATGATACATTGCTGTAGATTAAATTGAAAGCAGGACTTTGATTTGTTGTGGAGTATTTCCACAGTGTGGTGTTTACTTGAGTAAAGGATCTGAATAGTTCTGCCACCATTGGTTGTTGATGAGGAGTTGTGTATGATGTGTTGGGAATTAGTCATCAGCTATTTTACTAAATAACTAATTTCTAAAAGTGTTCTAGGGCATTTATGACAAAAGAAATTTTTGTGGTGCTTTAAATATCTATACCACATGCTGTAGTTTAAATCCATGTATTTGTTGTTGTTTTGAAGCTCCAGATCTAAATAAAGTTTTACTAATTATGAAATATTTTCTTCCAGAATGCCACAGTGATCGTGAAGTACTCCTGGGGAGTTTTCCGAGCTCTCTCCCAGATGATCGCTCTCTCTTATGGCTCCATGGACGCACCAACAAGTGAGAATTATTGATTTTCTTTATCGGGCGCTAAAAACAGCATAAGTATCACATTCTCCCTCAGATATAAATACCCACCATTTCACGAGTAAACAAGCTTGAGTGTTGGTGTCTTGTTCTCCAGATTACGTTGAAATGTGGATCGTCATGGTCAGCATGGTGTCCGGCTGTCTGATGTACACCGTCCTTGTGGCCAACGCTACAACCATGATCGCCAACATCGACCCAGCAGCCAAGGAGTACAAGAGCAAGGTAAGAAAATACATCCCAGTAGTAGACAAGTCACTGTACTCAGTGAAAAAGAAATAAGTAATAATGAGAATTATATTAGCATATTTTAGTTGCTTTTAAACTAATCTGGGAAGTGAAAACGGGTTTTTAGTGATGGCCCATAAAGATATGATGTAATGGAAAGACCCTTTAACTCCTTTTTGCTTGCCTGCAGCCACTAAGGAGTACATTTATTCAGTTGAGTGTCAGACATTTTACACCAGTTTCGGATTGTTTTTGCCCATCTTCTATCCCAGTGCAAATTAAAATCTTAAATATTAATGACTTGTTGGTGTTGAGGCGTAGCATTATGAGTCAATTATTTGGTTAGATTATTCTGTATATGTGGAAAACAGCCATTAGTAATAAATAAACAAATGAAAGACCTAGAGTAGATAAAAATTACGCGACTATGCAATAATGATACATGAAGAAATATGGGGTAGCGGACTTCGCTTGCAAACCGGAGGGTCGCCAGTCAAAGTCACCGTACGGACCAAGTACAGACAGTGGAGGTGCCCTGGAACAATGCGCCAAACTCCCTACTGCACGGGAGCCTTTCATGGGCACTCCCCTCAGTCTGACATATCTCTATTAATGCATTTATAGGTCCTGTTTGTGCATGTGTGTGTATTTCTGGCCTGTGTGTAGTATGTAATATATCAACAGAGTGTAAAAATGTCATTTTTCCCCCTGGGGATCAATGAAGCATCTCAAAAATTCTAATAAATGCAGCTTGAGTGGATCTGAGCATTGTAATGCTATCTCATGTATAAATGTGATTGAGAAAAGAAAGTGGATCCTGAACACTGTGACTTCCTACAGATGAGCCGTTTGGAGCATTACATGGGCTTTATGAAGCTCCCACCAGAGCTGCAGCTTCGTATCACCAACTACTACCAGGCTCGCTACGGAGGCAAGTGGTTTCAGGAGAAGGACGTCATGCACACAGTGTCCTCAGCGCTCAAAGAGGTACAGCTGTGGTTCATCTGCTTGGAACTTAATGCTAAGTTGTTCCTTTGCATTTTTGTTCATCTTATTTATTTTCACAACGATCATATATTTCTTACCAACATATTTTATTTTCCAGCAAATCCTGATGGTGATGTGCAGCCGGCTACTAAGAAAAGTGCCAATGTTTCAGACCAGAGACGAAAACTTTATCAACGCCGTCCTCCTCAAACTGGACTACGAGGTTTTCCTGGAGGGAGACGCCATCGTGCGACAGAACGTCCCAGGCGACCGCATGTTCTTCATCGACCACGGCCAGGTTGTCATGGAGACGGATTCATACGAGAGGGAACTGTGTGACGGAGACTTTTTTGGAGGTGAGTTGGATTTACTCTGATATGTATGTATCACTGAGAATTGATTTCCAGGCAACAATAGTCAGGGAACTTGAAGTGGGAGAGAAGAAAGAAGTGAAATATAACATACCAGAATATGTTTTAAAAGTTTTCTTACAACATGTTCAGCCCGGTTAACTTGAAAGCAGATTGGAAGCAGATAGAAAAACACTGACAATCTGGACGAAATCCAGTTTTTAGCTCACAGAAGTGACTTAACTTTAAGGCCAGACACTACAGACAAAAACATTGTTTTTTCATACACTTTGTGAGATTGTGGGCTGTTTTGCTTCCATGACATGTATATAACAAATACACTTTAGGTGTTTATTTTACTCATACTACAGTTAGATTTGCATCAATTTGCGTCTTTTTGCATCAGTAGATTTTAAAAGCCATTTTCTCAAAGTAATTTTTGTTCTCAGACTCTGCTTTCAATCCCATCTCATGGTGTTCCTCAGCAGATGGGGTTTGCTCAGTTTTTATTTCGTTCTTTTCACCATTATGTGTGTTTAGGGTTTTTAAATGATAAATAATACTGGAGTGTATTTACCTCTTTATTGAGCTATGGAAATATACTTTTAAAAGTTCAGTGAGTCCACTCAAATAATAAATAACATCCCGTAGTAGTTTTTGTTCTTTGTCCAGATTTTGTCCACCTCTTTTTTTCAGCCGCCCCCACAATACAATAGAGGTGAATGGCATTTCATTTGTTGTGATTAAAGCATTGAAAAAACACTTTTTTTAACTGAGCACCAACATCTAATTCCAGAAAAAGTGTCTATAATTTACAGAAGTTTTCATGGCTCTGACTGTTTTCTGTAGAAAAGTGTTCCAATTAAATCTCTATTAAAATCAGTAATCCGAGTTGCAAAAACTTTTTTGTTGAAACAACTGTATGTCAAGAGAGGGGTCAACAATGGTTATCTTTTGCTGGGCTGCTCGATTAGATAGCATTATATGCTGCTGTCTGTCTTAAGAGAATCATACTAAACTCCATTTAAAAATCTGTCATTTTTCGTCTCAATCTGGATAATCCTCAGACCTCACTGTGAGCATTTTTCACTGAAACTGCTTTCGACAACAGAAACAGTCTTTATGAAAACAGCTGACAGCTTATTCTGTGGATTACCCAAAGTAACAGTGATAATGCTTCTAGGAAAAGATGTTGCTGTCGTAATTTTTTGGTGCTGGGACAGATATGTCAAACCTGGACAAATAAAACCCAAACTATCGGCATGGCTGGATAGCACTAGAGTTAGGTGAATTAAAGTCACGCAGTGTGCTTATGTAAAAGTGTTTTTTTATTTAAGCAATTGCCATATGGACATTTAGTATCTTAATTGGTTCAAATGAAATGCATTTTTGTTCCAGTATGAAATGGAAGTAACTGATCAATGGATTTAGATTTTCTTTTGGCAGATTCAACTGGTTTTTCATTGCTCAGCACACATCTGCAGGTTTATTTGCATAGTTAAGCAATAAGCATTCTTTAACAAAAAACATCAATGTCAAACCAAAAGTGAATAAAGCTATCTTTTTCAATTGTAGGGATGGAGGGGAGGCTTTAAGTGGGAACTGGTCCTAATCTTTTTGATTGCAAACCTCTGCAGCGTTTAGAGTTAAGCAGGCTTCCCAAAACAACTCAGCTAAATCGGGTTATTTAATTTGGGATTAATTGTCAGACCTCATCTGCGTCATTAGGGTTCACTCGTTCATTAACCACGCTCTTGTGGTTCCCTCTGTGTGTACAACAGAGACATGTGTGCTGACCAAAGGCAAACATCTGGCCACAGTGAAGGCGCAGACCGACTGCCAGTGCTTCTCTCTCTCCTGGGACGACTTTCAGGAGGTGCTGGAGGGCTTCCCAGATGTCAAGAAGGACTTAGAAAAAGTGGTTCAGCTCAACTCTGATGGTGCATTTGTGTAAGACCAAAAACTAGACATTTTTATTTTTATTGTATGAAAAGGACAGGGGATATGGATATTTCCAGGACATTTAATGTGATTATGTGATGGACAGCACGACTGCTGCTGATTCCTCATGTGGACACTGGTTGGACACTTATTCACAGATGAGATGGACAGTTTTAGAGCATTTTATTCTGTAACTATACAGTCTCCTGATCCATCAGTTATCAACAATAATCAAAGACCTCAACAGTAAAAACGGGTCAAACGCTTAATCTCTGCTTCCTTGTTGATGCTGCTATTTAGCATTGATGTTTGGAAAGTCAATGCATACCTTAGTGAAAAAAAACAAGAAAGATCTGTCTTAAAGGGGAATTCTGGTTTCATACAACTTGGGCTTTACTTCTGTAGTTTTGGCCGTCATTCCTATAAACAAAAACAAAAGACTGGGAAAGAAACATGTGCAAACCCCTCATGTTAGCTAAACTGCTTGAACATCCATCACAGTTCATAGCATAGTTTTCTTGTGTCATGATGGATTATTACCAGCGTTCCAGATGCAATCACCTTTAGATTTACCTTATTCAGATAATCTGGCAAAACGTGTAAACTGATTGTCTGATTGTCTGACTTCTTGTATTTCTTCCCCCGTTCAGACTTTGTTGCAACACAAGTATCATGATGTTTTAGCAGACATAATGTTTACCATGTTCACCAGGTCAGTGTGGCATTTTAGCATGCTAAATAACACTAAACACAAAGTACAACTGAAGCTGTTGGAGATTTTCATCAGAGTTTTAGACGAAGGAAAAGTTCAACCTCATAATGGCACTAGATAAAAAGTCAGCGGAATACTAGTCATTAGGATTCATCGTCTGGGGAACATGAATGTCTGTACAAAAGGTCATGCAATTCTTCCGATATTTGTTGAGACATTTTGGTCTGCACTAAAGTGGTGGACCGACTGTCCTAAGGATGGCTGACATGAGACCCAAGTTGCAATATAAACTGGAATTTTGCTTTATAGGAAAGGAAATAAAAAAACTCATGTATGTCATTTATTTGGAAATTATATTACACAAGACATGTCAATGCCACTGTGAAAGCAACAAAAATAAAACAGATGCTTTAAATATGATTAAGAAACATCTGTGTGGAACAGCAGGTTGTTTCCTTTTTCTTTAGTGTTTCATCCAAATACACACACTGTGCCTGAGGCCAGCCGGTGTTTGTACTCATAGAGGTAGTAGGAGGCTGGTGGGAAGTTGCACTTCATCTCCATCCTGCCCGGCACCACATGGACAGACACACCAGATCCCAGCCCCTCCTGCAGCTTCCTCAGCATGCGTGAGGCTAGGTAGCGCCGCGCTCTGCCTGGGTCTTCCTCGATGGAAGCGTACACCTCAGGTGGCGGGTTTGGGATCTTCCACTCCAGGTCCACGATAAGCTGGTGGATACGGCTCTTGTCCAGCGAAGTGGGCGTGTCACGATAGCACGCCACCACGTGGGGGATTGGTGCTTCAGATGCCACAGAAAGGAAATTGTTGGGTTGCTGTTGTGGCAGCACACCTTCCTTTTCTTCTTTTTCTTCATGTGTCTCCTCGTCCTTCTCGTCCTTCTCGTCCTTCTCGTCCTTCTCGTCCTCCATGGTTCCCACGGCAGGGTGGAGCATCACCGCCCAGCGGAGCCAATCATAATTCTTCTCCAGGGTCTTCAGGATGCTCCCTGCTGCCTCCTCCGGGGGTGCACGGTTCTGCACGGCCTCTTGGAGCTGCTGCCGTATATCCCCCTCTGCCTGCTGCAAAAAGTAGCCTAAGCAACGGCCTCCCATGTTCTTCATCTTCCTGTAGAGGGCAGCCATCCGGTCAGACCAGGTCTTCATCAGCAGGGCCTGGTCTCTGCCTGTCAGAGAAGCCTGTGTAAAGAGGCACAAGAGACCGGTGCCCAGGACAAAGTTTATCTGTTGAGAGAATAGAAGGAAAAAAGAAATCGTGAGCCTTCAAATAGTGGTCAAAAATAGAGTAAAATTAAAGCTGGGCTTCGCAACTTTTCTTTTGGCCAAAAGAAGAGATTTTGATGGGATCAGAAATCCCTTAATGAGACTTTTTGTCCAAGTAGTCCCAGGATTTAAGAACTTCAGGAACTATAAGTCCTGTTAGCACATTGCTATTTGCACTTCAACAAAATCTGAAGATCCACAGAAATTGTACAAAAACACATTTGTTTCAAGCATCATTTTTGCATTTAACAAAATTTAAATTGACATTTCCTTTGTACAGTACAAAGTAGCAACGTTCAGCTTACCATGCTGAAACAAATAGCTAATAAAGTAACGTTTCATTTATCATGTTCTTTCCACCTCGACTTTGAAAGTTCCTAGACCATCGGAAAATACCATCTTAGAGCTTTTAGGAGAAGCGGAAACTTTGACCCAGTGACCAAAACTGAAACCATGTTGCTGCATTTGATATGCAGGACAGTTTCTGGAGTTCCTGAAAAAAAGCTTTTACGGGCAAAAAAAGACATCGAATGCAAACTACATTTGTTTATTTTTACAGACCCAGCTGATCTGATAACATATCAAGGGGATGACAGCAGTAAAACATCTACAAATAATGAGTCTCCTTAGAGAAAAGCTATGATTTCAGGTTTTCTTCCTGTGGGCAGAGAAATGGCTGAACCCATTACTAAAACATAATATTTACAAATCTTTTGCATCTTCATAAGTTTAAGTCTTAACAGGGGTAGTCAATGTCATAATCATGTCTAGCACAGGTTTGTTGTTGTTTATGACATTGTATTGTTTTTAGCAGCACACTAATCCATCTGAGATTTTTGTTACCTACGTTGGACTTGAAAATGTGTTTCCACATCTCCTCGTTACAGCAGGACAGAGGCTGGTTATTACTCTCTTGGCTCGTTCTATTAAACTGAAATGAACACATGGCCCTGTGGGACTGACCAAAATAAACCACCCTGTCGCAAACTCTTTGTAAAGAGAGCTATGTAAGGTTATTTAAGGCCAGTGCACAGAATTACCGCCTGCAGAACATTTTAGTTGCGTTAAAAAAAAAATCCAGATATGCACAGTTATTTTTGTTTTTATTTATTCATCATATTGTAATGTGGCTTTGGCCTGATTTACAAAGATGTGTTATTGTGCCAGCAGGAGAGGAAAACCCAGCATAACACATACACTTATCATCCATGACATGTTTACACATGATAAGTTCTTAAAAGTTAAAGAAACATAGCTGCGGTTCCTTTGGTTAACAAGGTCAGCTTCTCCGGTCTGGACACGAGTTACAGCGGTGACTTTGACAACTAGTTAGTCCGACATGTTGCACACACAGTTAAACCCACTGTAGATTTCTCGGCTCATTACACAAAAGAAAAGTTAGGGTGGTTATTATCTAAATATTTATTGGATAATTTCACTATGATAGACTATGACTGCACAGTGAAGTAGCACCGGGCTTAACTCACAACATTTATGTTAAGTCCTTGAAAGGAGCAGAACGCAAACAAATCACTCGTTCAGCAGCAATTTGAGGCAGAAATTGCTTCAGCATTAAGGCTAATCCACTGAGGCTGGCTCCCTCATACCCTAAAGCCCTTTAATAAGTGGACTCTGGACTTGAGTTTGTAGGATGAAAACTCTGTCTGACTTCACAGCAGGGACAACAGCAGGCGTGTTCAGTGACTTTGCAAGAACGATGACTTCCCTCCTGGAAACGATCGTGCATATAGAGTGTAATAAATGCTGGTCAAACCTAGGTCATGCCTGCAATATGTTTGAAAAATATAATTACTTTTACATAACGAGCAAGTCTGTGACTGCAGCACCGTCTATTAAGGTCCATTTATTCACACAGTGGGCAGTCATTATATGTGTCTTGCTCCAGGGCATTAGGACAGATGGACATTTGGGTTTTTCTTTTTTTTTTGGGGGTGGGGGACGACAAAGCCCTATTTGACCCTATGTAATAAAAATAAATAAAAAGGGAAATATGTTCACTCACACTTGCTTTTATGGGTCTTAAACGTGTGACATTTTAGTTACAATTATGTAACGTAGCCTCACACAGTATACAGTATTCAGACTTTGAAATTGCTGTTTTAATTTGATGTTTAAAGCCTGAGCAACACAGCCCGAGCAGCTCCTTTTTGTGGATTTGTTTCCAAACCAGCAGTGTAAGCAAAAGGGAATTTGCCAACTCAGCTCACAAGAAAGACAACAGAAGGTCACAGCTCTGCTGAATTAAATATTCAGTTTATTTTCAAACCAAGAAGATAGATGCAGCATGCTTCACTCCCCCACAGTACCACAATGTTTTGCTTTCAATTTTATATTTTTGGCTTGAAAACTGAATATTTAATATTGTACAGCTGTGCTCCTCAATGCTTTTCTTTTACTGTATAAACTTCTGTCCTCTGGGAAATGATTATGTTTGATATTTGATTAAATGTGGTCTAAAGTACCTTCTTAATTCTTGGATTGGATGTAATTAAGAATATTTATTAATGACAGATCAGTTGCACTCCAGTTCCAGTTTAAAAAGAAGTTTGTCCGAATGTCCTTTTTCTTTCTGTCATTTTCAATCCCTGTGTGTGTGTGTGTGTGTGTGTGTGTGTGTGTGTGTGTGTGTGTGTGTGTGTGTGTGTGTCTGTGTCTGTGTGTGTGTGTTAGATAGCTGTATCACCTCAGGCTTCCTGCTGCTGTAGTCAAGCTGAAATGCGTGCTGATGTATAATGACTTGTAAAATAGAGAAAATGAAACTTTAATGACCCCCTGTAGGGGGATGAGTTGAACACAGAGACCCCCTCCTGCACCTTCACCGACCTTGACACAGAACTCCCTCAGCTCCCAGCGTTTGGGCTTGCGACTCAGTATGAGCTCCTCCAGCAGCGTGGGCTGGTCGGTCAGCGCCGACACTCCCATCAGACGGTTGTATAGAGCTGTCAGCTGCCTCTCCAGTCGGTAGTCCTGCACGTACTGCAGGAACACCTCCGTCTCCTTCTTGGTGAAGTCTGACTGGGCCCTCACCTGAAACAAGCAGGGGTGAGAGAGTGCTAAAGGGCAGGGTGGGTTTTCAAAGCTTTTAAATGGCAGGACCTGAGTCAATGAAGACACATTTTTAGAATAAGTAAAAATGTGTTGAAACTCCAATTTAAATCTATATTTCATGGCAATAGTAAACTTTACATTATTAATAGCCTCTATTATTTGTTCAGTGTAATAAATGAATGCCAAATCCAGAACTTTAAATATAGTTTTATGAAATATTACAAACAAATAACTGCCAATTTGTAACGCCTACAGCCATGGACACCCCTTCCCTGCTACATAGGAGTAAGACAACCAGACTGAAAGACACAAAACGACTACAAATAACAGGTTTTGTTGTCTCTTCGAAGTCAGTTTGTGTCTCTGTGGTAGTTTTTTGTCTCTTAAGTTATTTGTTGTCTCTTTCTGGTAACTTTGTGGCTCTTTGTGGTCCTTTTGTGCTTCTTTGTAATAATTTTTGGTATCTTTTTAGTCTTTTTGTGTCTCTTTGTGGTTGTTTTGCATCTCTTTTTGAGACAACATTCCAATCAAGCAGCTGACTTATAACTAAATTTCATGTTTTACTCATGCTAATGCCTCACAATTTTTGTACTGCTTAAATTTCACTCCCAGATTATATTAAAATGAGAGTATGTATAAACATGATTGTGTTGCTTATAGGTTTGACTCAGTGAGCTTAGTTCACTTTATTTAACTAAATTGATCCAGGAAGATTTTTTTTTTTTTTTATTAAAATGCTTTATGAGACAAATGGCTGCTGATCTGAGCTCATTTAAGATATTTTTACATTTTGTAACATTTTGAAATAATTAAAGAGGAAACTAAAAAGCCTCAGTCTGTTAATACTATCTGGTAGAACTAACCAGATGCTTCAATTATACATCTGGTCACATATCTGCATTTACATAATAGGCTCATCATGATGAGTTCAGGCAGAGTCACACATCAGTTTAGCGAAATTGGCAGCACGCTTGTTACTCTTCAAGGTCAGCTCCACCTTAGGAGCCCCTGATCCTGTTTATAAAACTACCAGTTCAATTTAAATTAGCTGTACATACGTATGTAGGGCTGCAGCTAACATTTATTTTCAGTATTGATTATTTATTATCAGAAAATGGTGAAAAATGTTTCCCAAACAACAAAATGACGTTCTCAAATGTCTTGTTTTGTCCAAAAGTCTTAAAGATATCCAGTTTACTGTCACAGAGGAGAGAAGAAACTAGAAGCTATTCACGTTTAAGAAGCTGGAATCAGAGAATGTCTACTTTAGTGTCTTTAATGTCTGCTCTTTTTTTTTTTTTTTTTACTTTATTGCCCAAATTAAACATTGCAGGCAATTTTAGCAACACAATAGCATACACTTAAATTCTTTCAATGAGAGGTCAAAGCAACAAAAAATAAATATAAAAGGGTCACCTTGTGGTTCAACTTCATTCAACAACCATACTGACTACATAGAAGCAGGATGTCTACTCTTTTTAATAGTTGATAACTAATCAATTCATTTTTGCAGCTCTATAGGTATGTTCTCCTCTTAACTACCCATCTATCAGCAGGTCACAGGACACTGTTCAGCTTTAGTTTTGTTAAGGTGTGACTGTTAAACAGCTGCTCCAACCGTAACCTTCACAATAAAACACTGAGAGGCAGATACACTCCAATCTTCCCTAAATAAGCTGATATTAGACTACCCCTCCAAAATGAAAGTAATTGCCTGTACTAAGTTTAACTGCATGTATGAGATCCAGGGAGCGTTTCCTTACTGCTGTGCCCAGCTGGTAGTACACCACTGCCAGGTCGTCCTCCAGCCGGTGGACCTCCTGGTCATCCAGCAGGCCGTGTCCCGATGCTCCCAGCTCCTGATCGATGTGGTCCAGGTTCTTCTTGGCCCCCTCACTCTCCTCTGCTGTGGCGCTGCCACCCAGATAGGAGCAGATGCCCTGGACCAGGACCCTAAGCACCACACATACACAAATTAAACAGACAGGGTTTTTGATTTGGAATAGAAATGTGTTTGGAAGATATATTGTTTTGTTGCACATGTTCAAAGTGAAACTCACCTCACAGTTTGCATGTAGCCCACTGGCTCCAAAACCTTACCAAACATCGCCATGGCTCCACAGCTGTGTTCAGAAAAATGGAGAAAGTGAACAGTTAATCCCACTTCCCCCAGTAGCTGCTGTAAAGTTTTGTCATTATTAAGGAATGTTTGAATTTGTTGTAAATCTATATTCACTGCTCTGATCACCCATTTACCAGACCAAACTTGAAAGTTGTTGAGACCTTTTTTGCAACTCACCTTGGTTGTTCCGTGTGCACGTTTGTACTGACCTTTACAGTTTGTCCAATATTTATACACTCTCCTGAACAACCAGTTAATCTGATAAGAATTCTTGACTAACAGCTCTCTCTGCACTTGAGAGCGAAATGTATAATAGGAGTGAGTTTATAGCCAGCTTTACTCTTCCAAATGTTGAGATGTATATATCTTCTACCATGTAATCAGCAGTGATTTAAAACAAGGCCCTTATGATCAGTCTTACTGTACATTGTTACATTTTGACACAATATGTATGTGAGCTGTGCAGGTCATTTTTGATTGTTCATGCTTAAAATGCTAAAATATTTTTCTCGTTAAATGTAGATATGATTATTGTAAACATAGGTCAAAATCTTGTTGACATATGCTCTGTTCTCCCCACATCTCCTTTTGAGCTTGAACTGATGAAAGTATTGCAATATTTATATATTTGCATTATTACGAACTGGGTGTCTGTGGTGACATTCACGGAAAAAAATGCAGTATTTTTCTCCATTGTAAGCACACATAGAATTAAATGCACACAATTCTGAAAACGTAAAGTTCAAATTAAACGAGATTGCTTCAGACTGCTAAACTCTCAGTGCAATGTTTTAAAAATGTAATTCAAAAAAATGTCACCTGCGTTTCTCGTTCACACTCCAGTCCAGTTGGTGGCGCTAATGCACCTTTAAGTTGTTTTGCCAACCGCCATTAAACCATAAAGAAGAAGAAGAAGCCGCCAAAATCAAAAAGGTTTCTGTTGAGGAGGAGAGAAAGGAAGCAAACCGCTCGTTCTGTGATGTTGTAGGAATTCGCTTTTATTTTTGGAAGTTTATACTCTTATCTGAAAATGGACCCAACTACACGGTTCTTTAACAAGCTGAGAAAGCTGGCGGGTACTCTCGAGTCAGAAACGGCTAAGCTTCAGCACACCTTTGAAAATCGCAACAACGACAATGACAGCGGTGAGTGACACACCGACAAACAACCCTGTTGTTCGGCCCCTGGTAACGTTAATCATGTATACATTATTTAGCCAGTTTTAATATGTCAGTAAGAGTTCCTGTCTTATTTCAGAAACCACAGCGAAAGCCATGCGAGCATACCACGAACTTAACTGTGAAGTCGGGACCCTGAAGGTAATTTACAGCTATGGAAACTAACGATACACCTAACTAAGTCGTTTAACGGCACATTGAAACACATTCCCAGCAGCCACTTTAATCTGAGTCACCGAGCACTAGTGTGCCATGTGTTACTTAAGTTATTTGGCTTCTATTTTTCTTTAATGACCCTTCGTCGTTATGTTGGTGGCAGTTGCTAGAATTAAACTGACGTTTTATTAATTGCAGGGCTATTGTGTTGAGTGCTACGCCGCTGTCCGTGTCATTCCAAACTCATCTAAGATATGTCCGTTTTTTCTCTCATTAAAGTAAACGCACTTAGCTTGACTAAAGACGTTTTGGCTTTTTGTAAATTCAGCAGGTAGTACAATTAATGGATGATCATTAAAAAAGAAACAATAACTTAATATACACTGCTCAAAAAATAAAGGGAACACTTAAACAACACAATGTAACTCCAAGTCAATCACATTCCTGTGAAATCAAACTGTCTACTTAGGAAGCAACACTGACAATCATTTGCACATGCTGTTGTGCAACTGGAATAGACAACAGATAATTATTCAATTAGCAAGACACCATCCAATAAAGGAGTGGTTCTGCAGGTGGTGACCACAGACCGCTTCTTAGTTCCTATGCTTCCTGGCTGACGTTTTGGTCACTTATGAATGCTGGCAGTGCTTTCACTCTAGTGGTAGCATAAGACTGAGTCTATAATCCACACAAGTAGCTCAGGTAGAGCAGCTCCAGGATGGCACATCAACACGAGCTGTGCCAGGAGACAGGCCAGTACACCAGGAGACGTGGCGGAGGCCGTAGGAGGGCAACAACCCAGCAGCAGGACCACTCCCTCCAGCAGTGTAGATAACGTTATACAGCTACACTTTGTAGCTGATATATGTGTGACATCGTTTTAAGATTTTTGAATTTGAACAAAATAATACAATACAAAATAATTAGTATCTGATTCATGGAAAAAAAGAAATTAAGATGAAAACATTCAGCAGTACTAAGTGGCTCCATTAAGAATCAAGCATTTCTAATGTAATGTATTTTACAGTCTGTAACACTGTCTTTATAGCACATTATTTTACCACATATAACTATAGATTTGTGGGCCTGTTAACTTTTCAAAGAGTAATGATGGTCTCTGGTCTGTCATCATACAGGGGCAGATCCAGGGTCAGATTGCTCAGCAGAAAGCACAAGCGAGTGAGGTAAGTAACTTCATTAAGGCCTGTAGAGTGATGGAGCAGAGGCTCGCTCAGGACATCCACACACTGAAGGGACACTGGGAAAAATATGGTTACCAAGCTCCCAGAGACACCCAGAGAACAACCAGTAAGTAATGGCTGTAGCTCTGTTGGTAGGAGTCAAACATAGTTCTATAATACTGTATGTTTATGAACGTAATGATATGTATTGCAGTGCAAGGTGTTGAAGTTGCTATGTCTACCATTTTTAACTGCTCACTAAAGGAAAACTGCACTCAAAATGTGTTTTTGTTATGACTTTCTTACACAGAGGACAAAGGTCAGGAGTCAGAAACTGTAGATGAAATGGCAGATGAGAATGAAACCAAGTCAGCAAGAGGAGAGAGGGGAAGCCAGGAGGAGGCTGGAGGTAATAACTTCACATCGCCTCCAATAGCGGGACCGCCACCCTTTATTGACTTGCTGCAAACGCCGCAGCTCTCTGACTTTGGTCTGTCTGAGATGCAGCTGAAGAGAACTCTGGCTGGGTGCTCTGAAGTGCCTCCTATGCCTGAAATGAGCTTCCCTCACCCCTCACTCAACACGCCTGTACCACCGCCCATGCCCTTAACCCCCAAATGTGCCCTGCGGATGGATGACGATGAGTTACAAACACCTCAGATGTCTGACTTTGGCATTTCAGAGCACACAATGTGTCTGAACGACTTCACTATGGATCTGCTCCAGAAGAATGTTGGAAAGCCCCAAAGGTAGAGCATAATGATCATTACATAATGTTTCTAGTATATGACCTCTACTGGCAATGCACAGGATTTGCAGCAGTACTGCTAGAAATCTTTCAAGTCAATTGTCACTGTGCTTATTATTGCTTTATAAGGTGTCCTCTTTTTTTGACAGACCACCACAAGACATGCCTGTACCACCAGCAAATGCTCTAATGGACAATTTGCACAAACAAGGTATGAACCTCTTAGAGCTTCTTCATCTCCTGAACTGGCGTCTTAAATTTAAGCCTTAGCTTCCATCTTTAATTAACCTTTAGCTCCTTTTTTTTTTTTGTGTGTGCATTTACAATAAATCCACCATCCTGGTTGCAAAGAAATAAGAAAAAGCACTGAAATGAAACATGTTTTGCTGTCCCCTTATAGCACATTGTTCTTATATCATCTGCAGCACAGAACTTGGAGTCCCCAGAGCCACCTGTGTTTTGCACCCCGGGATTCAAGATTAAAAAGACAACCATTCCCCACTCCCCACTTGCGCAAAGAAATGGTGACCCAGAATCCCCCGAATGCCTTAAAAACCTGCCCACCACCCCCGAGATCCCAGCATTTAAAACCCCATACCTTCACCGACTTGTCAGCAACAAAAAGGTATAAAGCCTGTGGGTGTGTAGACCATTTCATTGATAATGATTCTTTTATTACCTCATCTATATTCAAAACTAACAAAAACTTTCAGCTCAAGAGTTTTTGCATGTGTTCAGAGTGCACAGCTGCCTGAGCCTATCATCATGCAAGCTGATGAGGAAACCGAGTCTTGTGAACGTTCTACACATTGTAATGGAGCAGCCAGCTCCAAACGACCATGGGAATATGATGTGCCAGACATATCCATCATGGGTGTGGAGGACAATCGGATGCCAGTTATGCCAAACCTGAAGTCTGATTTGGGAAATTCTTTACAAACCGTAAGACCAAAGAAATGTTATTTTTAACCACAGGTTAACTTCACTGCTGTATCCCAATTAGTTTTTGAAAGATTAGTTAAACATATCCTTTTGATTGAAGACTGGTAATTCATTTCTATTTGGTTTGAGGGTTGCGGTGTCTTCTTACCTTACAGCTTGACAAATCACTTGCTCAGTGTGGGTAAATGCGATTTACAGATACAAGATTTAATTTGAGCCACGCTGACTTTTTCACTGTTTATTAAGAAGGTTGTTACTCCTTTTTCAGTGAAAAGGTTCCTCAAATCAATTTCATTTCACTCATGATACAATAGAAATGATAATGATGGTAACTTGGTATATTGCAAGACAGACCTCTACTGACCATCATATTTACATCATACTTTGCTGGATAATCATAGCCCTGAAATGGCAAAATAACTTCTTTTTTTTTTCTTCTTTTTTTTTTTACTTTTCACAAAAGGTTTGTAAATGACTAAGTGCTTGGAACAACCACTCAAATGTGATTAAAATTTAAAAAATAAAAGTAATGCTAAGTGTCAATATTGATCAATGTTCTGTATTTATTACAGTGAAATAAGGATGTATTAAAATATGAAATTCTTCTTTGTTGAATACTTTAACCTGTCTACCTCCAGGGAAGTTCAAAAAGGCTCAAGACTATGAAGCATAAAAAGGTGACCAAGGAGCCCATTGTCCATAACCTGGAGATGGACGGACCCACCCAGGAGTTCAGCTTGGGGACACCTCGCATCAGGATGGAATACCAAGAGCCCAGCACCCCAGAGATGCCAGACCTCAGCTCTGTTACACAGGACATCTGTAAAGTAAGTCCAGTTTATTCTTAGCTGATTAACTATAGACATTTTCTGGTAAAAAGTTTTTAGATTGACTTCCCAGTAGGGATGCACCGATACCATTTTTTGCTTCCCAATACCGATACTTGAACTTGTGTATCGTCCGATACAGAGTACTGATCCAATACCAGTGTGTCATATATTTTATTATAACAATTATATACAATTATCCCTGTATGGATGTGATTTGTTGTCGGCCTGGCTCAGCCCTTTGTGAAACATGAACAAACAATGAACACTGTAGAACTTTTATTATCCAGTTTGACAATCAGTCATAACTGAAAGCACAAACTACTTTAACATAGATTTTCTTTAGGGCTTTATTATGTGGTATCGGGTCAGTGCATAAACTCAGAACTTCCCGATACCAGTGTTTTAGGCAGTATTGGAGGCGATATCGATACTGGTATTGGAACATCTGTACTTTCCAGTAGGGATGCACCAATTCCACTTTTTAAGACCAAGTACTAGTACTTACTTACAAGTACTTACTCGCCGATATCGTGTACAGATTCGAGTACTTACTGTAATAATCCCTCTTGGGTCTGATGGTGTTTTCTGATATTGTTGTCAACTAGAACAAAGCAGTGTTTTCAAAGTAAGCTTAGTGGCCATGGGCTGGACGTTTCCCTGAGCTAGTGTCAATAAAACAAAGCATATAATTCCTGATATCAAAATACTGAGTGAACTTTGCATTCTTCATTCTTTCTAAACTTCAATGACATCATTCACGTGCATATCAAGTAGCCATGTCGTTTTACTTCTCCAGAGGAGAGGATGGTTTGTTTACCCAGCCACTAAGTTTACAAGATTTTTGTCCAAATTTAAAGAGTTGTTGCTATTTAACCATAAACAGACTACAAACCGATAATTTCCGTTTTACCTTGTTTGTAATAAAAAATAAACGCTATTTGCAGAGTAGCGCTATGGTTGTTCAACCAGCAATGTGTAGAGACCGCATCATGCAGACGGAACAGATTGAAATATCTTTCTTCATATTTATGCCTGTTAAGCTGATGGGAGACATTAGGCTGACACTGTGGTGAAGCGTACAGGCAACAGGCTGCTGATGTGCTTATTCACAAAGCCATTGAGGTTTGGAAATGCGGTTTCTGAGAATCTCATACCCCGGCTTCAGTACATTGAAAAGACGTTGAAACCCAGTATTTTTAACAACTGACAATGGCTAGTCGTCAAGTGAAATCATGTATTGAGTAAGGGCCTGATCTGCAAACTGTTGGCATTGTTCCTCTTCCGCCACCTATACCTGCTCGATGAAGAAGTCACGTTGCTAGGAGGTGGTATTGGTTGTGGAAGTATCTGAATAATTTTATGATTACGTACGAGTACACACATCAGAGCGATGCTGGCATTGGTATCGGTGCATCCCTATTTCCCAGCCTTTATTTCATGCCTTTATGGTTAAAAACAACTTGAACAGACCTCAGATTTGTTTGACATGTTCCAGAACATAAAAACCACATTTATGTTTCAAATTTAACCTTCATACTCTTAATGCTTTCCTTTTTTCACTCATGATTTCTTTTTTGTTTTAAAGCTTGTGTCCCAGGCTCAGTTAAAGAAGGCTGCCATGGCGGTTGTGCACCCAAGTATCAGGCCAGAAAACAGGTCAAGATTCTCAGAAAACCACTTACCTCTACCTGTAGATTAATTCACTTTGAAGCAATGCTTAAGACAAGGATGGCAATACCTTTTTACTAAGAATCCCCTACTAAAGTTGCAAAACAGACCAAATCAGACTGCTGCTAGTAGAAGAAAAGAATATTAAATGTATTGTCTGTATATTCTTAATATATTAGCTAATTTTGAGGTATTTAGTTTTGTCTGTCTTAATTTCCTTACATTTTGTAGCCATTGTATCATTCATGCCTGTACTTCCTTTCAAATCAAGATTTTAATTGTAACATGTCCCCTTTTCAGAACTGTGAGTCTGTCTGCAGTGTCGGAGAGAGAGTTCCAGAGTCTACCCAGTTACATGAGACAGATGACTCTGTCCAACCTCAACCTGGCAGTCCAAAACATCAACAAATTCACGGCAGAGAGTCGAGGTCAGGGCTAGTGTTTAACAACTTAAATGATTCATAAAAAATATATTGTTTTAGTTTTGATAACCACTTCCAGCTATTAAATACTGCAGAAACACAGTAAATGGGGGAAAAAAACACCCATGACGGTCAATTGTCCGCTCGCATGCTTTCAGGTAGATGTCGACGGATATGGGTTTTTCTGTGGCCGATCTTTAGAAATCAGGGTCAGCTGATGGGCGATAAATGCTGACAATTTATTTTGGCCGATATGTGCTTGTTTTTAAACCTCTATTTAAAAGATAAAATAACACTAATTACTTAAGATACATAAAATTTCTCAACAAACATTTATTGAACACCAATCTGCACCTGTATACTTAAATTAAAAATGTATAATGTAAAAACATAATATATAAATGTATAAGAAATCTATTTAAAAAACTTTGTTAAACTTTTCAATGAAACAAGTGTAGTACACTTAACATTTATCAAACTTATGAGAACATAAATCTGCAAACTTTAATAAATAAAAAAATTAACAATTTTAACAATAGCAGTGCTGCACACAGTAGCAACCAGCAGCATTTCTTTGTTTTAGGTCTGAAGAAAATGTATAACACTTGAACACAATCTTAGTGGATCTTCACTTTTTTATTTAAAATTAATTTAAAAAATCTGCCAATTATGAAAATAAAATGCCGAAAATTGTCAGATTAATCAGTCGACCTCTACTTTCCGGTTTTCATGACTTTGTTCTACATCTTCATTCACAATAAATAAGCTTCTGAGCATCTGTTAAGTTCTTTTGGCAAATTATATAATTCCAACTTTTTTATTTTTGTTGTGGGTGAAGCTAAAAATATTTTCTAACCTTTTTAAATTTATAATCCGTTTGTTATTTAAGTAGCTGTGACATTCATTTTTGGTCAAATTGCCCAGCTTTGTTTGGCTGCAGAACATCCATGTTAACTTTTTTTGGGCTAAATGTCAAAGTTTAGTAGCAAAGTTGCAACTGAGCCTATTTTCAGTAGCAGGCATAAACCACACCATCTGGATCAATACGTTCTATTACAACTGATCAGGAACCACCTGGCTACAACCTTTTTAACCTTGTGTTGCTTTCTAGCACTATGTGACCACAGAAGCTGGAAATGCATAGTATGATGTAATGGAAAGCTTGTAAAGGCTCAAGTGGCAAGGTTATTTCACCTTGGGAGTTTGCGGAGTTGGTTTACATCAAACAACCACAGTGTATAATTCCAGAAGAATGCATGTGGTATAGTCAGGTCCATAAATATTGGGACATCGACACAATTGTAATCTTTTTGGCTCTATACACCACCACAATGGATTTGAAATGAAACAAATAAAATGTGCTTTAACTGTAGACGTTCAGCTTTAATTTGAGGGTATTTACAACCAAATCAGGTGAACTGTATCGGAATTACAACAGTTTGTATATGTCCATCCCATTTTTTTAAGGGACCAAAAGTAATGGGACAGATTAACAATCATAAATCAAACTTTCACTTTTTAATACTTGGTTGCAAATCCTTTGCAGTCAATTACAGCCTGAAGTCTGGATCGCATAGACATCAACAGATGCTGGGTTTCCTCACTGGTGGTGTGCTGCCAGGCCTCTACTGCAACTGTCTTCAGTTCCTGCTTGTTCTTGGGGCATTTTCCCTTCAGTTTTGTCTTCAGCAAATGAAATGCATGCTCAATCGGATTCAGGTCAGGTGATTGACTTGGCCATTGCATAACATTCCACTTCTTTCCCTTAAAAAGAAATGAGCAGATAATATTGCCCGAAACACTTCACAATTCATCCTGCTGCTTTTGTTAGCAGTCACATCATCAATAAATGCAAGAGAACCAGTTCCATTGGCAGCCATACATGCCCACGCCATGACACTAGCACCACCATGCTTCACTGATGAGGTGGTATGCTTTATGAGCAGTTCCTTTCGTTCTCCATACTCTTCTCTTCCCATCACTCTGGTACAAGTTGATCTTTGTCTCATCTGTCCAAAGGATGTTGTTCCAGAACTGAAGATGTTGTTTGGCAAACTCTAATCTGGCTTTCCTGTTTTTGAGGCTCACCAATGGTTTACATCTTGTGGTGAATCCTCTGTATTCACTCTGGTGAAATCTTCTCTTGATTGTTGACTTTGACACACATACACCTACCTCCTGGAGAGTGTTTTAGATCTGGCCAACTGTTGTGAAAGGTGTTTTCTTCACCAGGGATAGAATTCTTTGGTCATCCACCACAGTTGTTTTCCGTGGTCTTCCGGGTCTTTTGGTGTTGCTGAGCTCACCGGTGCGTTCTTTCTTTTTAAGAATGTTCCAAACGGTTGATTTGGCCACACCTAATGTTTTTGCTATCTGTCTGATGGGTTTTTCATTTTTCAGCCTAATGATGACTTGCTTCACTGATAGTGACAGCTCTTTGGATCTCATATTGAGAGTTGACAGCAAATGCAAATGGCACACTTGAAATGAATTCTAGACCTTTTATCTGCTCATTGTAAATGGGATAATGAGGGAATAACACAAACCTGGCCATGGAACAGCTGAGCAGCCAATTGTCCCATTACTTTTGGTCCCTTAAAAAGTGGGAGGCACATATACAAACTGTTTTAATTTCTACACCGTTCACCTGATTTGGATGTAAATATGCTCAAATTAAAGCTGAAAGTTAAAGCACATCTTGTTTCATTTCAAATCCATTGGGGTTTATAGAGCGAAAAAGATTAGAATTGTGTCGATGTCCCAATATTTATGGACCCGACTGTTTATTCCAACTGTCATATCAATAATAATAATAATTGTATTTTTTCCCCCCAAATGGTTCATGCTATAATTAATATCATGTATGTTAATGAAGTGACTAACAGTGTTTCAGACTGCAAGTGGTGCTTGAAGAAAAACTGTAATATTAAATCAAACTGAAGATTAAATGATGGCAACTACAAGTCCGAAAAAGATGAGACACCGTAAATAGGAGTTGCACAAAAGATGTAACAATTAATTAGTACAATAGTAACAAAAACTGCATTCCTAATCCTTTCAAATTGGTAAGATTGTCTCTAATAACAAACAATGTATTACCAGTGAACGATCTTGGGAGGTACAACAGTGTAATTAATCTTGCAAAAATACATAAGTCTACAAAAGTAAAATACACAACAGCTTGCTCCAAAGTAATTTAACAGTTAACTTGGCATGATGCATTTGTGAGGCATTAGCATACTGGCTAGCTAAGTCTGTAACAAACTGAGTGCAGATATACAATTTGTTAAACTAATTCATTTAATGTATTATCTCAAACTTTAAACTGTCACAAAATAGCTATAATCAATAGAATACTGACAGATAATGGTCCAATGAAGGCATTTGGACAGCAGACAAATAATGCCTGTTAATATATGACCTCAAACCAAGTGTTGGTAACAGAACAATCAATTTGATTATTTCTTTCCCATTTTAATCAGTTAAATAGTATGTTACATTATGTACAAAATTACCGTATGTCACTCACAAAAACAAGGTTATCCCTTCCATTTAAGTACATTACACAAATCAGAGAGCCAGATATAGGTAAATTTTAACAAAAAATAATAATATGCAGCTGTCTGATGCTTCTAATGGCTTGCTGTTCTGTGTTGCCCTCTGCAGGAGAACAGACAGAGTTTCTGATGGAGGAGCTGAGAGCGATTTGCTTTGTTGGAACTAAGACCCCTGTATACGTCCTTTGTCTGACAGAGCTCAATAGGCTGAAGCACATGTTAGGAGTCGGGAACAACTCTGTGTACAAACTGTGCACACACAACTAAAAGTGACTTGGATACGTTGCTGTTTGTCCAATTAGGAGTCCAAATAAAATGTCATCCGGACTCTCAAGAACCTGCTTGTAACTATCTTTTTTTTTTTTTTTCTTTATTATAAAATGTCATTGTTTTTGCAAAATTATTTACATCACTTTGTTATAGTCCTGAGCTTGATAAAAGAGGCACATGGATATTATGTAAATTAGTTAATAAAAATAACTAACGTGTTAATCACAGAAACAAATGTTATGCACACATTTACACTATTGTTTACATGCAACTCATTCATAAAGTTAATTATAGAAGGGCCTCTGAAACAATTGTTGGTGAGGTGAATTGGTAATAAGGGAGGGGGAACCGTCTCGTCCAATTCTGTGTTGTCATTTTGTTTAACATTTGAAAATGAAAATAAAGGATTTCATTGTGCAACTTCCTTATTAAATTAATTTAGATCACTCATGGAAAGTGTTTTAGTGGCTACCATACATTTATGAAGTTCCTGTCTTTTCCTTATTTTGATATTGAATCTTTCCATGGGAAGTACTTTACATAATTATAAGTCTTTATACATTATGGTCACAATAGTATGCATTTTCTTGCAAAAATGTATTTTGCATCTTTGAGATGCGTGCTTTGGGTGGCAGTCCCAATAAACACTGCCTAGGATCTTCAGATAAAAGCTTGTGAATTTACCACCTGGGATAAGTAGTCTTATCTTAACATAATACGTCATTTATTTTTGATTATATTGTGTATTATTCTGAATCTGCAAATTGAAAACTTTCAACCAAATGTTCTTTAATATTAAAAATTTTTAAGATCATGCCAACAATTATTAGGTTATTTTATTAGCTTAGTATTCAATGCAACAAGACTGTATAAAGGCGTTAGGCCGAATCCTGTTTCATGGTCAAATGAGCAAAATGGCCACCACACAGCAGCCGTGTTGATGAAAACTCAAACTTTTACCAACACAGTCTGTATTGGATCTGTATCTGGATTTTACGGAAAAAATTGAAGTCTTATAGTCAATCGGGTTAAATCTCTATGAGCTCTTGTTAAAGTATGACGCGTAGAAATGCCGAAAAATGCACTAAAATTGGACACCAATTCAAAATGGCTGAATGCCTGTTGAATTTAAGCTACACACCCAAGAGCCTTTTTTCAAGATCTTAACATGTAACATATGTGTATCAACTTACATTGATCTACATGAAAGTTAATGAAGGGGGCTTTTACTTTGAAGACATTTATGTAGCATTATCCATTTTGTCACACCCAAGCAAGAAACCTATAAAATATCCAATTTTTCACCAACCATGATGCATGTGCACATTTTTGTAAGTTTTTGAGCATGTTAATCCCCAAGTAAATGGGATTAATTGCATTTAAAAATAATTCCTTCAGTTTCAATAAGGTCCTAGAAAGCAGTCAGTGCTCCGGCCCCAACAAATGGTTTTAAATGACTTTGCTTGGATCTTTTTTTTTTTAAGTAATTTTGGGGTAAAGGTACCCCCATAGAGGACATATAGCACAAATAAATGAAGAAGTCATATCTGATGGTTGTATGTAGAGGATCACAGTGGAAGATTGTGTTATGTATACACATAAAAAAATTATACTAAATTGCATCTTCAGAAGCAGAGATGTAGCCTTCACTTTTGTTGTGTGTCACTGTGTCATTAGGGCCCCCAGATTTCAACCCATGAATTTACACTGATCCAAGTATATGATGGTATACTTTTAATATGTTATTTGGATGTCTCTTAGGATCATATAAAACCTTGATGACTGGCCTACTATTGCAGTTTGCCCTGTGTCAAACCACAGATTGACTGTACTACGTCTTTTCAGTCTTATTTGACTCGTGTAACCATATCAAGTTAGTACTTTTGGAGATTTCCACAATATTTGGATTGATTAAAATGATGTTAACCATTAGCTATTTTTACCTTATGATGGCGAAGGCATGGGAACGGCATGACCCGCCCTATTCTCCCTCTGATTAGCTAGCACAGGCTGCCTGCTCTGGTTGGATTGGTTAGGTTTAAGCCGTTAGGATGTCGAAGTAAGCCAATCAAAGGCAGAGTAGGGCGGGACATAACTTCGCCATCCTAAAAAACAAACCTCTCCTAAACACCGCCCTGGCAACTGTCTACTGTCTTATATATTATATATCCATGTTTTTAAAAGCGGTTAATGTCGACCGGTTGTTATTGCCAGAAATTCAGCACGGGGAACTCAAGTTTGCAGAGCAGAATCTTTGTGCGGCAACCGCTTCATACCCCTACCGCCGCTTTACTATCTATGTACTGCCCATAGAATATATATATATATATATATATATATATATATATATATATATATATGTATACTGCCGTATTCAAAACCGTTTTCCCTCTGCCGCCTACCCCTCATTGAAATGACTGGGAAGCGGTTACCGCGCGGCAGGTTGCAGCACCGCGTGAGTAAAGATCGCATTTCAGTGACGTTGTACAAAGATAGACCAATTAGATCGGTGAATGCAAACGACAGTTTATGATATGGGCAGGTTTTTTCAGCCTCTAGGCAGCCACCATTTTGGGAGTCAAAACACCCAACAAACGGCAGTGCACACCTCCACGCTTCTCTAGTGGCCTTACTATGGTTCACACATGTGTGGTGGCAGGCTGTAGGAACAGAAGGACACCAGGCACCAGCTTATCTTTCTACCGTTTCCCCCGGGACCCCGAGAGAAAGCAGCGCTGGATAGCTGCTGTGAACCGAGAGGGCTGGGTGCCAAACGACGGCAGTCGGCTGTGTAGTACTCACTTCCTCTCAGGTATGAATGCAGTCACTGAGGACACCATGGAAACGAAAAGTAGTTTATCCCACTGTTTGTCAGATTCATGCCGCTGGAATTCCACATAGAAAACTACCTCCTATTAATTATTAAGTTATGTTCATTATCGTATTTATCGAATTACATTATCAACCAATCGTCTTAAAATGACATAGTCTTACTAAGGCTAGAACCTCAAAGAAATCTGTTCCAACGATGTTTAACAGAAAATCTAAACTATTTGCAGTTGAACTCAATTTATTGCTAAATATGAAACCACTAACTCACAATTCTTTTTTTTCTCAATTCATTAATACACGAGGCTGTAATGTACGTTAAGTAATAGTTCAAATAAAAGTGGGAAAGCTGTACTTTTTTTCGCATGTTATTTATTTCATAATTTGCCTGTTATGGTGCCTGTACTTTTTAGTTTGCCATGCTGTTATTCATTTTAAAGTTAAAAAATTAACGTATGTATTGTTTTTTATTATGTTAACTTTTGCCTACATTTGGTACATTAAGATCAATTTGTTACACAAACTATGTTTCTTCATGATAAATTAATTAAGAAAAAGACAAGTACGATACAGTTACAATAAACTGTTGACATTTTGTTTGTGCAAAATCACACTCAGTAGACAGATCCTAAACTTAAAAATCTGTTGCTCTTTCAGCTGTTATTAAGCTGCTTACTTTTTTAGGTGGGACAATGTACCACCTCAAGTAGGAGAGAAAACATGGCTGCTTGTCCTCAAACTCTCCTGGCTAAAGTAAACGGTTAGGGAAGTGCCATAAACAGACATCAACCAACAGACAATTCCTTTTTTTCTACATCACTTTCACCACCTTCCCATTTATTACATCCTTTTCCACATGCAGGTAAACAGGTGAAGAATCCACGTTCGCCAGATTATGTTCCTTCTGTGTTCACATCAGATCCCTTATCCCCTGAGATGAAGGAGCAAGGTGCCTTGGAGAACCTGGACAAGCAGGAAGCACGTGTGGAGGCGGCTAATGCCTTGTTGTTCCTGCAGGGCCAGGGAAGGTCTGTGGTGGGGGAGTGGTGCCAGGAAGAGCATCCTGGGGAGAGGGAGGGGAAGACCGCTGTGGAGGAAAGTGCGTCTTCTTCCCTCAGCACTGACGAAGACGATGACGATGATGAATCTGTGAGTGACAGCAAGAAAGGAAAGTTTGCGCATACGTGTGACGCAGCAGTTAACTTTGACGATGTGCTGAAAGCCCTGAAAAAGGAGAACCAGACCCTCAGGGAGTCTGTGGACAAAATGTCCCTCTCTGAGAACTCATTGAGGAACGATGCAGAGAAAGTAAAGTTTTACACCGGCCTGCCCAACTACTTTGTTCTGGAGACGGTCATGTGGCTGCTGGCACCTCACATGGACGGGATGAAAACCGTGAAGCTCTCCAAGTTCCAGCAGCTGCTGCTGACACTGATGCGACTCCGCCTGGATCTACGCAACCAGGACCTGGCTTACCGCTTTGGTGTTAAAGTCGGTACAGTAACCAGAACAGTGCACCAAATGGTCAACATCATGTCCTCCACTTTGGTGCCGACAGCTGTTTTCTGGCCCTCTAGAGCTGAGCTCCGGAAAAACCTGCCGGCAGCTCTGCGCACATCACACCCTGACTGTGCTGTCATCATAGACTGTTTCATAGTGCCTTTTGAGGAGCCAGTTTCCCGGGGCAACCAGCAGCAGAAGGTGTTGCCAAGCTCTCAAGGGGTAGGGACAAGTTATAATGTGTTAAAGTATCTGATTGGAGTGGCTCCACAAGGCGTTGTCACCTTTGTCTCTAGGGGCGTGCTGGGAGACGTAAGTGACAAAAGCCTGGCTGAAGGCTGTGGATTTCTCTGCAAGCTTCTCCCAGGCGATGTCGTATTGGCGAGTCGCAGTCTAAACATTGCAGATTCTGTGGCTGCGCGAGGAGCCCTGTTTACAATCGCTGGGAGCTACCAAGGGGAGGCACACGGGAGCTCTGCAGGCTCGCCACTGGCTAATACTTCCTCCGAGACAGCGAGTGTGCAGAGGCATGTGGAGAGGGTGATCTCCATGGTGAAGCAGCGGTACGCCATGCTCACAGGCCCTGTCGAGAGCCCCTTCACCACGGTCTCTGAGCGCACGTCGAATCTTTCAACCTTTGATAAGATTGTGCAAGTTGCTTGTGCCTTAAACAACCTGTGCATCTCTGCTGCTCCACTAGAGTGAGTCATACAGAAATGTCTAGTGCGCCTTAAAATTGTTGTCCGTAAGATTTTGAGTTACGTTGTTTCTATAAGCAGCTTTGGCGCTAAGATGTAGTTGCAGGCAGGTGTGGACTGTGTGTTGCTGGTAGATTGGCAACTCTAACCTGCGTGATGCCTTTACATGCTAGCAGTTTAGTCTAAGATGAGCTAAGAGCTAATACATCCATAAAGACACAGGCTGTGTCGGGAATATGATAGAGTCGGGGAGGCAGCGGCTAGCTCACCGAGGCTATTGGAGGGACGCAATGTTTTCCACAGCCGTCTTGTCTGCATTAGCACTGTTGCTTGTATTAGCACGATTAGCCACGTAGCGATAGCATTCAATATAACCAATGTGACACAAACACCCTGCTAGCCACTGAGGCAGAATGCCATATAACCGTAGCTCATGAAGTGGAGGAAGAGCGGCCAGCAACGCTTTCCCCTTATTCGCCTCACCTGGGGAGGAAAGGGCTGACCATCCCCTCCAACCCAAGTGCAGTGCTTCATATTGCTAAAATATTAGCTGACACAACAGTGCTAATATCTAAACCAACCTGAGCATCAGAATGTGCAGTAAAGCAAAACCTCCGAGGCCATACCAAATGTATGCCCTTTATTGATTAAATAACGGAGTTGTTGTTGTTGTTGTTGTTGTTGGAGGTTGACATGTCATCTCAGTCAGCATCAGCTTGGTCCTCTTGTGGGTGAGGGATTTTTTTTAAATTTGGACTCAAAGTGGAATGGTCCTTATTCTGTGTCTGTTGGTCTGCCATTGTGAGTCAGCAATTAAATGTAGTGCCCGGCCCTAGTCAGCGTCCCATTTATTTGCATCTATCCGCGTTGGAAGTTACCAATTTCCGAGTACAATAAAACACAGCATAACCGGTGCTGCCAAGCTCCACCTGGGCAGGGACAGACCAGCTGCTGCTGACTGACGTAAAAATCGCTACTTACTGCGCTGCATTTGAATTTAGGGTGAGAAAGTTGCCACAGACACTCAGATTGTATTACTTGACAAAGCAGCAAATACAAGCGCTTTCATCAGTGGGTCATAGGCTCAATCACTGTTGTTTGAACTCATGATAGATACTTTCTAGACTAACTAAATGAAAATCTTACGGACAGTAACTTTAATGCTGGTCACTTGAGTTCCCTTCACGGCTTCAGATCTTGTTCTCTCACTACATCCCTGTATCATCAGTGTAGATTACTCTAGAAAAGTGATTCATACCTGTAGGACTGCAACTAACGTTTATTTTCATTGTCAATTTATCCGTCGATTATTTTCTCGATTAATAGATCAGTTGTTCGGTCTATAAAATGTCAGAAAATGATAAAACGTGGATCAGTGTTTCAGCAACTCTAACCCCCAAATTCCACAGGATGCGGAATAGCTGCGGATCTGCTCCGGAACGGCGTCGGAGTAATTTGGTTTCCATTAAAGTCAATGTGTGTACTTCCACAGACTGCAGAACGGCTGCGTCCCAGCTCCGGCGATACACGGCCCTCCGGAGCAGATACGCAGAGCTTCTATTTTTGCTGGACGCCGGAGAGCTCCGCAGCAATTCAGCCCACGGCACATTGCAGAGAGTGCATTACAGGAAGTCGAGCACAGAAACAAAATAAAATAGAACGTGCTTACGGCGCATCATGTTTCCCTGCGCTACACCTTGAAAACACAGCACAGAGTTGTTTCCTCTCTATTCGTCTGGATGGAAACAAACTGTTGTTGTTTTTGTGGTTCTATTCTGCGTGAGTTTGCAAGATCTCGTGGGTCCTCGAGACTTGAGCTGTCAGTCATGGCCGCAGCCGTTCCGCAACAGATCCGGACCTGGTGGGTATTGACGGACGGCAGAGTACGGAGCCGTCACGCAGCGGAGTCAATTCGCAGCCAATCCGCAACCTGTGGAATTCGGGGGTAAGATATTCAGTTTATTCTGGCATAGGAGGGAAGAAACTAGAATATATTCACATTTAAGAAGCTAGAATCAGATATTTTTTACGTTTGAAGGTGCAATATGTAATATATGTACTGTATTTAATCACGAAATGACCACAATGTGTCATCAGATATTAAGGAAACATGTTAAGTTGAAATACTATGTTTTCTGACAATAGGTAAAAGGTAAAGGTACTTTATTGTCACATACATGTAGCAAAATTCATTCTCTGCATTTAACCCATCCCTCAAGGGAGCAATGGGCAGCCATTTACAGCAACCGAAAACCAACTCCAGATTTTAGCCAGTGCCTTTGGCATCAAGGGCACTGGCTGGAGAATCTAGTACATGTTTTATTTTATTTTTTATTTTTTGGTGGTGGGGGAAACCGGAGCACCCAAAGAAAACCCATGCAAAACTCCACCTAGAAAGGCCTGGAACAACCTGGATTGGAACCCAGGACCTTCTGGCTGTGGGGCCACGTGCTAACCATTTGGCCATCATGCCAATGCCATTGTTTTCTGCTTTTGAAATCCGTGACGGAATGTCTGTTTGTGTTTTGGCCAGTGTGTTGGTATCAACTGTCTATTTTGACAGCTGGGCCAGGTTGCCAGATATACCTGTAAAACCCCAAACCCAGTGCGCTACGCTTGTAGTACAGCCATGGAAGCAGCAAACGAACAAACGGGATCACTGGAGTTAGATTCATTCTACCCACCTTCTTTCTAAACGAGACCAGAGACGAGGTAAAACCTAAACACGGGTAAATATTGGAGATGCATTTAAAAGATGGAGACAGTTGAAGCCTTGGAGCGGCAGTCAAACCCGTAACTTACTACTCGTGAACTAAATTTCACACACACCTGAACAACAATGGCAACCCCAGTTGATGCTGTACAGATGCCGATGATTAACGGTGAAAAATATAAATAAATAGGCAACGTAAAGTAATTCCCCACATTGTAATCAAAGACACATACGATTGTGTACTACTACAGGTTATGTTTATTAAATTAAGCTCAAAATATGTCGCCGACTACAAAACGCTAGTATCACCTAGCGCTAGCTAACATCAGTGTTAGGTAGCCGCTAGCTAAAAGGGTTTGTTGTGACTTTACCTGGACCGCTACCAAGTCATGAGTCGAGACTTGAAGTCATAATTTACGAGCTAAAAACTGTGTCTGGAACACAGAATGTGATTAGCCCAGAAACGGTGTCTGTCAATCGGGCACAAAGCTCCGCACGGTCCAAGTCTGTTAAGCTGTCGTTGTTACTGTTAGTCGATAAAAGGTGACTGTCAGCCGGGTAGAGAGCTCCGCATACATAGCAGCATCTAGCAACTCCTCTGCGCTGTGGTGTAGACTAGCATCAAGCTAACAGTGACATTGTGTGAGGTTTGGTTCAGCGTTCTCAACCTGGCAACTTCCGGGAACTTCGACGCTAGGGAGGAGGGGCCCGAGGAGATGACTCTTTTCAGTATTTTGAATTTGGACTGTAGTAACATTAAAAAAAAAAAAAAAAAAAAAGGCTCAAATCAATTAAAAATAATTGATTAATTAATTTAAAAGTTGACAACTCATTGATCTTTGCAGCTCTACTGTATCCTCTTTAATTATTTACACTTTCAGTGTATGTGATTTCCTGTTATCTAGGTCGCTTTGTACTTGGAAATGAAAGCAAATCCAGAGACCACATTTCTTAGATGTGATGTCATTAACTTATGCAACTGTACTGCAAAGTTTTTTGTTTTTTTTTAATTTATGCTTTGAATAACAACTGTGTGAGTAAAAAGTCCCTTTTAATCTTTATTCGCCATTTGTAAATACGAGGTATTGTGTATATATAAACTGCAGTTTGGGCGGTGCAGACAATATTCCCACTAACCTAATTGTGTCTTCAGTTGTTTTTTTTTTATTTTCTTATTTTCATCCCCAACAAATACTGTATTACAGCGGCTGACTTTGCTGATTGGTTCCTCCCTCTGTTGCAGAAAGCGGGTATGTTGGTTGAACCAGCCAACCAGTTTTATTGCTTCCCTGCTTATAAATCAAGAACGGAACACACAATATGAGATATTAAATAGGTTAAACTTACAAAAGCAGTATGCGTAGTAATGCAGCTCTTCGATAATTTCTTTTTCCAGTCGGTTTGGCATGCACAGATAGAAACATGCCATGGTTATTGGGGGGGGGTTTGAAGGATTGCCTTTTTGGGCATTTAGCTACCTGTTAGTACAGACAAACATACCACCCACAGACCAATTTACCAGCATATGGACAGAGTCTGGTGTTAATTTATCTGCTGTAGAAACAGAGCTCATTTCCAGCTCTTTTTTTTTTTTTCTTTTTTCAACAATAGTTTCCAGGTTGACCACACATTTCGGGATAGTAGATGTTTTCTTCAACGACTTTACTGGTATTAATGCTTTCTACACAAAATAAACAGCCCTCCCTGTAGAAACTTTAAACCGCTGGGGGTTAAAAATAACTGAAACTGACCAAAAAAATGTAATATTTTCACCACAGGTCAGGATTAACTACAAAATCTTCCAGCCAGTGATGTATACTTAGCAATGATGTCAATATTTACCACACACACACACACACCACACAGTGGTTAAACATGTTTGTGCGGGTTGTATTTTTCTATTCCACATCAGTATTTTCCCAGAATGGTTAAAGCCTTCTTACACAAATCTTAATATTTCTAAACGATGTTCTTTATGCAGGTGAAGAAGGAAAGATTACTTTTGTTTCGCAATTCATTTTCTATAAGTATGTGTTAGTTTAACATCACATCTTTTAAATGCTTCCGCAATTCATTACCGTCATAATGAATCAACGTATCAGAGAAGTGATTGAAAGATGCGTTATTAAAGGCATGTTTTGTTTTTTTTCACAGACATGGCACTTGTCTTACTTACAGTATAAAGCTGGAGGCTATTTTAAAAGAAAGATTACCCAGACATTGAAATGCATTTTTATTTTTAAATGTTTTTAATAGTTTGTCAAATTAACCTCAAACTCAAAACTGTTTTTATATACAGCACATCTCATTATTTGCGTAAAACAACACCCCGCTTACTTATGTAATGCTTTAGTTGTCCTGCATTGCTGGTGCCTTAGTTTGTAAAGCTGGTACTGCCGTTACAAATCAGCCTGTGTTTTCTACAGATATTTATTTTTGCATCATACAATTATGCTTTAGATCCTTTTCTGGTTGCTAAGCTAAATGCGCATAAACGGTCGGCAATCTTTGTTATTCACTAAGTTTTATGTGTGTGTGTGTAAAGTAAGACATGTTCCCATGTTTTTGTGTTATGGTCTTCACCCTTCTACCATGTAATGTGTATGAATTCCAAATGATGTCAAGTAATTATACATAGATAATCTCTTAAGAGAAATGTTTTGGGTGTTTTTGCTTTTGGCTCTGGGCCCAAAATCAATTGGGGGAGGTTTCTCACACATGATGGGAAGCTTGCTACAACAACAGACACTTACCTGGCTCAGTTCTGGTGCTGGGCTTTAAAATGGGTTGCTTCCAAAAGGAGTGTGTACTTCAGATGTCCTGCTGTCGTAGCCCAAAGTGGAATGTGCCTTCTTGGATGTTTCCCTCCCATGGACGGCTTTGTGTCTTTCCTGACCAGTTAGGTTTTTTTATGTGCTTGTAATGTATGCTGTTGTGGTTTTTGAAGAACATCAAACTGATCTTCTGTCTGTTTGTGATGTCTCCCTTTTTTTTTTTTTTTTTACTAGCCATGGTGGTTGTCACTGCTAATTTTAACTACCCGGTCGGTCTTCTGTTTACTTCAAAACTAACCAGAAACGTGAAAGTAACCGGCACTACTAAGGTTGATGAAAAATAATGATTTATTTTATTATTTTTTTTCGTCAGTAGTGTTTGTGCTTTTTTATTTTTATCAACAGATATTCTTCCTTTCTGAAGTGATGCCTTTGACTCACTGATTTCTGGAAACTTGAGTGCTTGTCTGTTGAAGGATTAAGAAGAAAGCTTTTAGACAGGCGAGCTGTTGCGAGAGTAATAATTTCAAAGTGGGAGCAAAATGCACGTCTTCCTGTATACTAGATGACTTTTTATCAGGGGTGACCTAACAAATACCACTGTTAAGAATAGTTAGCTGCAAGAGCTTGGTGAAATGAATGGTGATTAAATCTCAGTATTCTAGTAGAAAGAACACTAGTTTTCATTTGGGTTTTTATAAGGTGATGTTCCTTCCATGAAGCAGCACCTTCCATTAACTCCTACTGTAAAATTAACAACTATGTTAAGATGAATCATGTTCACAAACAGGTTTTGTAAACCTCCTCTCTGTTTATCTCACACCACACCTCTGTTGCCATGCTGTTTGCCTTTATTGTTATGGGTGCATGTGCTTCCATGATGTGTATTACCTCCTGAAGGTTTCATTTTTTGTTTGGATATTCTTCATTACTGCCTCCGTGACTGAAAAATTAAAGTTTGGGAAGTGCAGCAGTCTTTCTATGTGTGTGTGTGTATACCGGTATTTAAGTTGCCTAGTGGCTGTGCCCCCCCCTCTTTTTCTCAGTGCTTTCCATTTACAATAAAGGCCTTTTATTTGCATTTTCTCTGATCCGTGGCCTCTTGGCTTATTGGTTAAAAAAATCATTAAAAAAAAACATTGCAAAGCCAGAGAGAAGTGTCTGACTAATGTCAGATTTTTTTTTTTTTTATCAGGGGGAGAAATCATAGCTTTGGAGAAATGCATTGCAGGAAGCCCCGCCTATAATATGTGCGGTCAGAGAGGAAGAAAAATCGAGACCTCTCACTCTGCTTTCTTAAGTCACTCTGTGTAGAATTTGAAAGTTTCAGCCTTTAGCACTCCTGGTGGTAGAAAGCAATGCAAGACGCTACCCCAAAATTGTTTTATTTTTTTATAAACAGAAACCGCAGAATAATTTCAAAGCCTCATATATTATCACATAAGAACTCTACACATCATGGCTTTTGTTTAGTTTTTTAATTATACGGCTGTGCTTTAAGAAAACAAGCGATAAAGATAGGAGATACACTTTTTATCCCGAAGGAAATTAAAGTGTCCTATAGCTTATGCACAACATACATACCCATAGACACACAGACCTATGACATCCACGCATACACTACAAAATACAAAGTAAGATATCAATAGTGTGCACTTAGAGTAAAGTTTGATTGTAGCATGGTTAAAGGAGCGATGTGGAAAAAACACAATATTAAATGAACTGATGAACTATTCACACAAAACAGTAACATATTTAAATTAGCTGGATACATGGCTAAACATAATTTGCTCATACGGGTGTATTACCGTACTTCGTCCATAGCAATCCCGCCAACCAGTAGGCCTAAATCCCATGAACAGATTCTTTGTCAATCTTAACAATCATTCCCCAAAAGAACCAAGCAGGCCTGTCTTATTATAAATATTCTTCAAAACTAGCGTGTAGCGTGCTAGTTTGTTGTTGTTTTCTGAAGCGAAGGGAGTTTGAGAACAGCACAGAGTTGAAGGTGAGGGACACGCGCCAGTCAGGCAATTATCCTGGAAATGTACTTCTGTTGACCCAGACTATGTATCCGACCGCCAATGCTAATCCCTTTTTCTTGGAGTCTTCTTTGATTAGACCTAAAGTTAGTTATACTGAGTTTTCGTGATTTAAAATTAATTTTTAAGTTGTGTTGCAACTTTTATTAGCCTATTTGAATACTTTTTTCACCACTGCTCATATCACATTTAACTAAACATGATTGTTAGTTAACTACTAGTAGATAGGCCTACTGTAAGCTACTACAATACTCAAAGAGCATTAGTACAATTCATTGTATAGCAACACAATAACCTAATCTTATATTACTTTTACTTAATCTTTTTATTTCTTTCACTTTAGCTGTTTTTCTTACTCTTATTTTTGCCATAAATTTGACTGTGAGCAACAATTTCCCTGAGGAGATCAATAGTTGCTCCTATCTAAAACTAAACCAAAAGCCACGCCGAGTGAGTTGTCTGTGCAGTAGACGATCTTTGGCTCGGTAATGACGTGGGTCGGTCCGTCACGTGACCTGTGGAATGCGAACAATGTAGCGAGTGTCCAACTTTGTGCTGCATTTCTGAGAAAATGGAGGCTCATTTCATCACATTTACCCAGTTCCTCTGTCTTTACTGAACTCTTCGGTTGTTCCTACGCGCCCATCAACCGAGAAAGGGACTTTAAGAAGGTGCCGTTTGACGGTATTTACTCTTCAGTTCGAGTTATTCTTGCTACTTCTATCACATGGTAAGTTGAGACTTACTTTTTTGTGGAGGGGAGTGGTGGTCTAAACTTATTTGCACGACTTGTTGCTTAGTAAAATATCCGTAATGGTGTGTTCATGGTGTGTGTTCAAGTGAGGAGAATATAGAATAGGCTTTTTTTCTTCTTCTTTTATTTAGGGTTAACATGAATACCTCAGGTCTTTCTGCATAGGAATGTTCTGGTGTTGCTCCTCTCAGCCCCCAGCCCCAGCCTGGGATACAGTTGGGAAGGCCACAGGACGTTAAAACAGGGGTTTCCGACCGTTTGCATGCCAAGGGGCCCCAGGCAAGAACTGTTATGTAATAATACACACCGTGAGACACCGTTTTCTAGCGATTTAAAGCTTTGGCACGACTGTGGAAAGTAAACTTCTAAACTGTTAAGTCAGTTATGATAATATCCCCATGTTTTTGTTGCAAACCCCCTAATTTACCTACCTCTACGGGGCCCAAATTCCTTGTAAGGGACCACTGAGTTATAGCAAAGGACATCCAGCTATCATATGTATATTGTGTATATTTGTGTATCAGAACACCCTGCATTAATTTCAAGTTTTAGTGGAGATTCGGAATTCATTTCTTTTTCACAGATAACACAATGGGTCAACTAATATGCAAGTCTGTTGGGATAAGAGGGGTGAAAATATAGGAGAAAAGTAGAAAGAAATGTCCAGGATGCATGCATATCATTTGATATTTTCACTCTTTTCCAAGCTTAAAGACCTGCACAGTTTGGCACTTATGCAACCAAGTGTTTTATTCAGATGTAATAATTCTACTATGCTCAAACATTTCATTGCCAGCAGTTTATTGGTCTTATCAGTTCAGGATGTTTGTGTTTTGTTAAGACTCACCTAGCAGCAGAAACATTGTGCCAGCCAACTCCTTTAAAATGCTGAGCTTTGACTTTTGCAAAACAAATGATAACATCCAGGTTTTATTTAGACACTGTGTTCATGCCAGCCCTATCCCCTGAAGCGAGATGTCACATTTTTTTGAACAATTATTAGGCCTTTATTATACTTTGACTATGGTGATACAGTGTGTCGTCGGGTATCAAGCCACAGCTGGGTTTAATTCTGTAAAGCAGTGTGGAGTTATCTCTCTGGGAAGAACTACAGGGATGACTCCGGTGAGAAATCACCACTGGACTACACATGTTAGCCATGGCTATTTATTTCCCTCAAATACATCAGAGACATTATTATCCAAATTTTCTCAAATCTATTGAACGGGTAAGATATTATCTGGCCAGCACTGGTAGAGTCTGGCAGTCAGGAATGGTCAGATTTTAATCTGTAAATGTTACCAAATATTACCAGCATACCAGAACATATTTCTTCCCCAGCATTTTGTCAGAAGGGGATAATGAGGTATTTTTGGAGAAAACAAACAACTACAGTACATTTTGGAAAAGGGGAGGAAGAGTAGTGTGTAGCAACCATGCACAGCAAGTGTGTGACAGCCTTTTTTATGCTGCTTTTCCACTGTAAGACTCTTCTTGAGTGGCTCTTTTTTGGTTTTTCATTAGCAAAAGTTGTGCACAGGACCTTGCACTTTTTTGGTACCACCTTGGTTGAGGTTCCAATCGAGCTGAGCCGATACTAGAAAGTGGTAAACACTGCGAGAGAATCGTCACTAGCACATGACATCCTGCACAACCCTGATTTTTAAATAGCCAAGGCACCAAGCACTCAATCTAGATTTTTAAAAATGGCAGCCCACAAAACTATCACGTCTTATTTCCAAAATCAATTCACAGGTCATAATTTGATTCAATAGTCAATATATATTATATAAGGAACACTCTAACCTGGTGTATTATTAGAAAGATTCATCCTGACACCAAGAATTGACCCCATATACATATATATGCACCTTTTAACATGAACACACTACAGCAGTCAGTATAATTAAGTAAAGCCAAAAAAAGGTTGTCCATTTTCTTTAACTTTAGTGTAGAAGGAGTCAACATCTAGTGGCCATTAGAGGAGTTGCAGGTTGAAATGATTCACTTTGGCTTTGACATTCAGTAGGGTGTTTTTGTTTTCCCAAAAATATATGAAGAAAAATTTGAATACAAGATTATTTCAATGGTTTCCTATCCAAGTCAATTTATTTAATAAAAGTTTTGAACTGACATTTTTTGTAACATTTTGTGATCTTTATTGGTATATAGGTTAAGCGTGGTTCAATTTAGAGTCCGTTAAGTTTAGAGTTAGGTCAATATGAAGATAAGTCTTAGGTATGTGTTGTTGAAGGTTACGGTTAAGTATGGAAGTATGCTATCTGTTTGTGGATGTGCGTATGAGTTGTGCATTTCAGCAGAGCAATGCACATTTGTTTCTGGTAAATTTGAGATCATTTTGTTTTTTGGTTTATTTTGGTCAGCATAGACTTGTCCCAGACTGTCCCATGATTCAACAGTGGTATGAGTTTACTTGTAGTTACTTGTGGAATGGAATGCTCATTGGTTGGACATGGCGCCTAAAGCATCACAGGAATGGAGGCAAGAGATCCCAGAGATGGGGAAACATTTATGCAGCTTGGCACCCATGTCCCCACCCTACCCCACCACCCAACATGTAAAAAAGAAACATGTTTTTATCAATACAATGTTTTATTTGGACAAACAGTGAGGGCTGTGTGTTTCTTAGAAATAGCCCAAAGTGATAAAGTCTGCCAGGGCGGAGGCAGTTGGGAGTGTAGTTCAAGGGTGTGTTATTATTGGTTACTTTGGAGTAAATGCCATTATTCCAGTACTGCTTATACTGAAAAGCTCTGGGCGATATGGTTGAGATTGTCATTAATAAGAATCTATCTATAGAAAATACATAACATGGTAAATGTATGCAAAATCACGTAAAATAATCAAATTCATGTTTCCTGTTATGAACGGTTTTCCACTGGTGTTACAAAGGACCAAAATCTTCACATTTTCACTCACTGTAAATTCCCATTTGGGAGTTTTCATTTGATGGTAAGTTTAGTGTTATTCAACACAGACATGCAGGAGTCTCCTGGACAGTGTAATCGTACTATAAGTCTATGTTATGAGTCATGACCCATCAGTTTTTCAACTTATTTTCTGAGAAATCATGTTTTTAATGTTTGGCGTGGTGAATAGCTCTAAATACTACAAAATCCATGTGTTTCAGCCGACATTTGCTATAAAAAAGAAGCCAGTCAGAGGTGTGAATCTAGATTCATTTTTCCGCTAGCAACATTGAATTGCTTTTACTTCCAGAAACCTGTACAACCAAGATAACTCCTTCCACTTTGGAACTCTGCACAAGGCTTCTGATTGGCTAGCAGAATTCTGTTAAAACTGTTTTAACAGTACACATTAAGGTCTTTTCAGATGTGATTTATTGAGTAACGTCACGTTGGAACTTAAATGAGGCTATAGAATTAATTTACGATTATGCTAATTTAGCTAACTTTAGCTATCAACAGTAACGGTCTGTGGTTAGGAAAGACTAGGACTGGCACTATTTGTTATGAATCAACATATGATTAGGGATCTATGATACTACAGTCAGCTAACGTCTTTAGTTGATACAGTACAGAATCCCCACGCATTGATCACCGGGCATTAAATCACGGTGCGTGGTCTACCTGTCTGTTCCCACGAGGAGCGCCGTGAGACCCCGCTGATGACAGCGACTACGCAGGCAGCCCGTTCTAAATCACTGTACAAGTAATGTTAAACTGCTAGTTGTCATAAAAAAACAGTATTGCGACAATGTCTGGAGAAAGTTGAATCACTGTTGGGTGATTGAGAGAACTTCCTGCAGTTGCTATTTGCAGTTAAGCTAACTGTCATTGGTGAAACATAGAGCCACGGGTTAAACAGACCACAAACATGTTTTAAAAATGATTAACAGCTTGTCTTTATGCCTGTCGGCATGGTATTCCACGAAAAGGTGTCCTGCTTTAAAAAAAAAAAAAACTGATTGGTGGAGGAAACGCCTTCCAGTCATCAATTATTTTCATGTGTCAGGATAATTGTAAAATTTCTTTTACTAATCTAGCTGGCAATCAGACTTTTTAATTGCTTAACAAAATGCTTGATATAGCAGACAAACCACAGCTATGTCGAAACCTGCCAAGATGTGATTGTGTCTGGCAGATCGGTATCTGGAGCCCAGGCATATCTGCCAACCAAATGGATAGCTTTCTCTTTTTGAGAAAGATATTTTGAAGCCTGTGAGCCGCTTAGTTAAACAGGAAACCAACCCACCTGCCAGTGTCAGGGTCGTCATCTGTCAACTTTTATTTTTATATAACCTCAAATTAACCAGGCAAGTCATTAGGATAGAGCAAAGCCTCTGGGGTCGGTTAGTGAAAACCCTGAGATGAGGGGAACTCTGGGTTTTCTGTTTCAGAAAGGAAGGTTAATCAAACCTGAGAGAGAGGAGTAACTCCAGCCCGTTTCAGAAAGAGATATAACTTAAACCTCAGAGTCCATTACTATGGTAACTGAGCCTGTGAACCTAACCTGGTCAGGAGCAGGTTTTCTTCTCTTTGTCTCCTTCCTCTGACACAGCACTCTTTAATTTCCTCATTAATTCATTCATTCTGTATCAGGCGCAGTTTATCTGCATGAATAAAAAATCAAGGTTGGTTTATTAACTGTTAGGCAGACTATAAACGTTTCTTTCCCCAAACATGGCATTTTCCTTTGTCGATGATGCTGTTGATGAAGAAGGTGTATTAATTCAACTCAGTTTTATTTATAGTATAAATTCATAACGAGTTATCTAAAGACACTTCACTGATGGAGTAGGTCTAGATCACACTCTATAATTTAAAAGGACCCAGAAATTCTAGTAATTCCCCCAAGAGCAAGCATTTAGCGCGACAGTGACAAGGAAAAACTTCCTTTTAGGAAGAAACCTCGGACAGACCCAGGCCCTTGGTAGGCGGTGTCTGACAGGGCCGGTTGGGGGTGTAATGACTAGTGACAACAACAGTCACAATAAAGATAATGGAACAGTGACTAGAAATGGTTGTTTGTAATAGTTCATGGCATAGCAGGGCACTGCAGGGCATTACAGGGCACAGCAGGACATAGCAGGACAGCAGGACATAGCAGGACAGCACAATTAAGAGAGACAGGTTAAAGAGAGGAGCCTAGTCAGGCTAGAACTCTCCCCTGCTGGATCGGGCTGTACTGCCCTGTCTCCCTCTAGTTTGATCATATTATTGATTTATATGGTAAATTAATCTGACAACTATGACAAGAAGCAGGTGAGCCGGGCTAGGCGGACGCTGTGACTCCTCACTCCCTAACTATAAGCTTTATCAGAGACGGGAGTTTTAAGTTTACTCTTAAATGTGATGACGGTGTCTGTCTTCCCCCACCCAGACCGGAAGCTGGTTCAGGAGAGGAGCCTGATAGCTGAACGCTCTGGCTCCCATTCTACTTTTAGAGACTGTAGGAACCACAAGTAATGCATTCTGGGAGTACAGTGCTCTAGTGGGACAATAAGGTACTATGAGCTCTTCAAGATAGATGGATAGATAGATATCCCAAGAAAAAAGGGAAATTACGGTGTTACAGCAGCACACGTACATCAGTCACACAACACAGAATATAAATATAAATGAGATGCTAGGAAAAATATACATACATACAATATACATGATATGATGGTGCTTGACCAGAAGGCTTTTAAATTCAATCCTGGATTTTATAGGAAGCCAATACAGGAGAAATATGATCTCTTGTCCTAGTTCTTGTCAGAACATGCGCTGCAGTATTCCGGATCAGCTGGAGAGTCTTAATAGTTTTATTTGAGCATCCTGATGATAAAGAATTACAGTAGTCGAGCCTGGAAGTAACAAATGCATGGACTAGTTTTTCAGCATCGTTTTGAGACAGGATATTCCCAATTTTGGCAATTTTTCGAAGGTGAAAGAGGCTGTTCTTGAGGGTTGTTGTCCTGATCAAAAATAAGTCCTAGGGTTATTTCTGACAGTAGTGCTGGAGGCCAGGGCAATGCCATCCAGAGTAACTATGTCTTTGGATAATGAGGTTCGGACGTGTTTAGGGCCAAGCACAATAACTTCTGTTTTGTCTGAGTTTAACATCAGAAAATTGTAAGTCATCTATGATTTTATATCTTTAATGCATTCTTGAAGTTTAGCTAACTGACTCGTTTCTAGTGGCTTGATTGATAGATATAATTGGGTGTCATCCGCGTAACAATGAAAGTTAATTGAGTGTTTCCTAATATCGCCTAGAGGAAGCATATATAAGAAGAATATATTTGGTCCAAGCACTGAGCTTTGTGAAACGCCATGGCTAACTTTAGCGTACCTGGAGGATTTATCGTTAACAAATTGAGATTGATCAGAAAAATAGGACTTAAACCAGTTTAGTGCAACTCAATTAATGCCTACTAAATGTTCCAGTCTCTGTAACGGGATGGTATAGTCAATAGTGTTGAATGCAGCACTAAGATCTAGTAAGACAAGTATGGAGACAAGTCCTTTTTCTGCAGCAGTTAGGTCGTTAGTAATTTTCACCAGCGTCATCTCTGCACTATGATGCATTCTAAATCCTGATTGAAAGTCCTCAAATAGACTATTATTATGTATAAAATCACCTAACTGATTAGCGAGTACCTTCTCAAGGATCTTGGAGAGAAAGGGAAGATTAGATATAGGTCTATAGTTTGCTGGTGCGTTGTTTTTTTCAGAAGAGGTTTTATCACAGCTACTTTAAATGACTGTGGTACATAACCTGTTAATGAAGACGTATTGATCATATCTAGTAATGAAGTATTAACCACGGGTAACGCTTCTTTAAGTAGCCTCGTTGGCATGGGGTCTTAGAGACAGGTAGATGGCTTAGCTGAAGAGTCCTTAAACATTAATTGTTGGAGGTCTGTAGGATGAAAGCTAGATCTAAATATATGTCAGGTCTTGTCGTTCTTTCTAGCAGTCCTGCGTTTAAAGGTGAACCTTTAGAAGTTGAGGGCAAAAGATGATGAATTTTTATCTCTAATTGTTATAATGTAAAGAAGCTCAAGAAGTCATCCCTACTCTGAGCTATAGGAATAGATAACTCAATAGAGCTGTGAGCCTGGCTACAGTGCAGAAAAGAAACCTTGGGAAGTTCTTATATTCTTCTATTAGTGATGAGTAATAGTCTGATCTCTATTTCTGAGGACCTTCCACTATGTCTTGCTAATCTAAACGAGATTCTTCCAGTTTGGTTGAAAGCTATTTACTTTACAAGTTTTTGCGGGGTTTGTTTGCGAGTTTGGGAGTTAAAGCAAGATGCTAGTTTCCTTTGCTTCATCATCTTCTTTTTGAGAGGAGCAACAGAGTCTAAAGTCGGCCATAGCACAGTCTACAAAATTGTCAATTTGGGAGGGACTAAAGTTAACATAAGTGTCCTCTGTTCTATTAAGGAACGGCATTGAATTAAATGCTGTTGTTGATTCAATATGATATACACTATATTAGAGCTTACGCGTTGACTCCAGCAGCAATTTTCTCCCATGCAAATTCTCTCTTTTGCAGCAGCCGCTATGTTTCTTTTTTAACGATTTTTATCACTTGCATTCAAGCTCTACTATGTGAGCTGTGAATTAATTTTAATGATGGGCATGTAGGGACAGATATCTAAATAAAATAGGATTTTGGCCTTTTTGAGAAGATCAGAAATGGTCTAACATCGCCACATTGTCCACTTCCTTATTACAGCACATATCAAACCTACCGTGACATCTCCGGTATAACGGACTGCTGTGGCATTTGAAGTATTTGACCAAAACAAACAAACAAACAAAACATTTTTAGGCAGTTAATTTTCTCTATTTGCCCATTTTTGTACATGCTTTCATGTGGGGCAGAAGATAAATCCTTTTGACTTTGGAGATCCTCTGACTTCTCCTCACCAGGAAGTTGCTTTTTTTTTTTTTTTAAATTGAAGTAACTCACCCAGCTGTGCCTAAGTAAAGCTAGCTCCACAGAGCCACTAGCTTGGCTGTAGATTCTTAGTCTTGTTTTTTCATGCTGCTACTGTTACCACTAAGATAATTGTGTCATTGGGGAGTTTTATTGCCCTATGATGGTTTACGTATAATTCACAGACTTTTTCATCCAGACAAGAGTAAATTCCTGTTGGAAACAAACAATCTTTGTCATATTTCATGAGCTCTGGATCCACGATTATAACCAAATACAACTTGCGCCACTGTCCGTCAGTGTCTTTTGGGAATTTTGTGCTTAATATTGTTGAACCCAGTCCTCTCGTTTTCTCTTTTTGATGCAGCAAAAACCTCACAAACCCCTGACATCTCATTGTGCGAGTGTTCCACATGGGACAGCAGGTCCTCACGTGAGGCTCGTGACAGGAACATGTGCATTTACTCCATATGTCATCCCATCTGTCCTGGGGAAGCGGCGCTGCTGTGGCAGAATGCGGAGTATGCTCCTGCAGATAAGACAAATGTCAAATGGTGTTAAATGCCTCATCACAGGGGAGCATCACAGGCAGAGAGACTACCGCAGGGAGGGCCACTGACTGGTTTTGACCCCATGTTGGAGCTCGCTGTCACAAGGGTGTTTACCAATGACCACGTAACAGAAGTATGTAGTGACGGGCTGACTTGTGCAACCACTGCTATGCATTGATTGGGTGTGGAGGGGGGCAGGTGGTGTTGACCCCTAGCATTCCTGGATTGTGCAGTATGCACAAGTATTGCTCATAGACTACTAATACTGAATCAGAATTCCAGGTTTTATCAGTCTCAAACGGGTCCCATGTGACATTTTTCAAAAAAGTAATTTTGTTGTGAAGTTTAAAAAGTAAGGTTACACTATTATCAGGCTGGGATGGAGCTTGTTTTAAAAACTAGATAACAGCTGATGTTATGCATGTGTAATGTGATGCCACAGAAGATGTTATTAAAACCTGATGGGGAATACAAGTAGCCAAATTTCAAAACACTTTCATTTAAATGCAAAACACATGTTGTATTGGTGTATCAATATCTTGCTGCAATGCACTGATATCAACATGTATGATACATTAAAAGTAGTAGGATTTGAGCCACCAACATATTTAAAATTCCCAGGCTGTTAACTTCTATTACAGTAGAATGTCTGAGACTCTCAGCAGTGTCCTATCTGGTTCACTTCTGCATATTTGGTCCTTTTTAATTACACAACTGTCCTGTGAAAAAAACATGAACGCAATACGTGACCACAGTCTCCAGACTCTAACTCCATCCCCTTCTTCACAGGCGAAGATTGGCAGCATCATGGTTTGGCTCTGTGGTGCCCTGGTGACCGGCTGCATTTCCTGGAATAAGCTGGAACCTGAGCCTTGAAAGTCACACCATGGAATGCCTGTAGTACCACACCTCCCCTTCATCCAGCATCAGCAGGAATCCAAAACACAAAGAGAGACACAAACAAATAAGGGACACAGAGGAGGACTTCCAAATCTTTGCCTCCAATCTGTGCCCCTGGAGACTCTTTGCTATTTAGGTCAGCCAGCTTGAAAAGGATCTTTTGGAGGTTGTGTGGTAGTGCCTGTGTGTGGGAGTGCGTGTGGGAGTGCGTGCGTGCGTGTATCTATATATATGTGTGTGTGTGTGTGTGTGTGTGTGTGTGTTTCCTTTTAGAATAGGTGCCTGCCCTGGGCACTGAGGCCATGAGGCCCAAGACTTTCCCAGCTGCCCCGTATGTGGGCAACACACGCCAGAGGCTTCAGGAGATCAAGGAAGGTTTGAAGCAGCCGGCAAAGCTGGTGAGTCAGGCCCTGCATGGGGTCAGCTCCCGGACAGACGGTGGCAGAGGGGCCGACTGCAAGAACGGGAAAGACACAGCCAGCCGACAGCAGCAGATCCGACCCCCGCAGAAGTTCAACAACTACCAAAATGCCTTGCGGGAAATCCGCAGGTCCCTCATGCCCTTTGCCAATGAGTCGGGTCCATCTTCCGGGTCTGGGCACCCTGCAGGTGCTGGCGAGGTCAACCGGCAGATGCTGCAGGAGCTGGTTAACGCCGGCTGTGACCAGGTGAGTGAGAGAGTGAGAGGGGTTTGTGTCTTAACAGTTCCTTGTAGGGGTGTATGGTCCTCTCCTGTTCATGAGGATGTGCTTCGGATGCTGCACTTTTCTTAGCTGTTTTATACCAATCTAACCATCCCTTTTAATATCTGGGTTGGTATTAGTGCTTTGTAAGCTATGTTGTAAGTCTGCTTTATGGCAATATTATATTAACAGAATTCCTAAAAACAAATTCTGACTTGATATTTTATTTATAAAATTATCTTTTAAAGTTTACAATGTACTGAAAATGCATATAATAGAATCTCCTAAAGAAAATTCCTGAAAACATAAAGGTTCTTGTATCTTTATCTCATTAAACTAAAGTAAAATATGAATTAATACAAATGTGAATGGATGAGAATGTCCTTATATAGAAAAAATGTCAACTTAGTTGAATAGGATTTTGGCATGTTTTGACAAAACTGTCATTTTAGGTATAGGACAACTTCTGCAAGCTTGTTAAGATTTACAGGAAGAAGTGGACACTTATGGCATGGATGTTTTTTCATTGCCATTATGCTATTTTCACATTTTTGTGTTGCAATATATTGTGCCACGATATTTTTAAACCCCTACTGTATGAATGTGTGAGACATCCACAAGAAGCAGAGGGACAGAGGATGTATTGTAGTTTGTATTAATGCAGAGTATGAATATGTTGGGGTCTTAGCAAGTGTTGCTCACTGCCACTTCAGTCAGATGTACGAAATGCCTTTTAATGAAGTGAAGAGTGCCATAAGCTTTTAGATGTAATACAATACAATTCTTCTCTGCCAAGTGTACAGCGCTGTGGTTATGTAACGCGTGCCTTCACGTTGAAATGTTGAAATATCAGGTGGATTTCCCAACTGGGCTGATTGGCGTTTAGTCCCTCTGCTCCACTCAAAGGAATGTAAGAGCGCTATCAACCGTCTCTGGAGAAGAGTGAGGAGGGAGAGTGTTTTCCCCTGGAAGTGAGGGCCTCTTTACACTCAACCTTCAGCCTCAGAAATCGGAGTAAAGGTGCCATGTGGCTGCTGTTAATCAGGGGTCACTTCACTTCCCTGGAGTTGAAGAAGAGTTGACGTCAACATCGAACAACAACATTTTACCTCAAGACATTTAGAACCATTTTATCTCCCATATTTACAGCTTCAGTGAAGTTTGAAGAATTTCTCAGGTTGTGAAATGGCTCTGATGCATGTCCAAAAAAACTGATTTCTTGCTGTTTGACACAGAGTTTGTAAGTGGACTATTACTACAATTCATTGCACCTGTTCTGGATAAGGACGTGCATCATGTTGCACCTTGTTGTTGCAGTGGGGCAATGAAATTATTGGAATTGTTGGGTCTTTGTAAATTATAGTGTTGTCTAGACCTACTCTATCTGTAGAGTGTCTTGAGATAACTGTTATGATTTGATACTATAAATAAGTTGAATTGAAACTGAGTGCACTTAGTTTCAATTTAACAATGCAATGAGGGTCTCTGATGTGGGTTTGTTGCTACAGTGTACTATTGAAAGATGAAATATGAACCAGGAAGTCCAGTTTGAAATGTTATGACACAACATAGATTTGCTAAACATTAAAGGAAGTCTGTATTTTTGGCTTCAGAGCCAATGGCCCAATCCCAAAGTGAGCCCTGAGGACTAAAGACTCACAGACTTAATTAATCTCAGGTGCTAAGTGAGTGAGTGTGTGAGGCCACATGGGCTCAGATAGGTATAAATGGGGTTGGGACAGCAGTTCACGAGATCACATGTTACCTTGGTGACGTTTAATAACAAAGATGTTGCTGACACTTGTCGGTTTGGGTATTTTCATTCTAAGTTTGTTGCTTTCCACACGGTCAAGGCACAGGAGATGGCTGCCTCTAAAGTTGTTCAAACTCTTGTTTTACAAGCTGGACAACAGGTCCGTTCTGTTGCGTCGTAGTGCTGTTGTTTAACTTTTTTAATTCCCGGATTTTCCTATGGTCTCGCTTTGAACTGTGGGTAATTCCCTTTGGAGAAGTCTGCATCGATGCAGACTCAGGGAAAGGGCTCGGTGAGTGTGTACTCAAACCCTCACGCCCCTTGAAATTTGACATTGGAACAACCCTTGAGAATATCTTTGACTTATGTAGTGCCTTTCAAGGTACCCAAGGTCACTTAACAAAAAAAGGGGGGGGGTGTTAGGGGTCAAAGGATTTAGTGAAAAATGTTTTTGAGGTGCTTTTTGAACATGAGCAGGGATGGGGCGGAGTTGTCATGGAGTGGTAGACAGAGTTTGGGAGCATTGGCAGAGAAAGCTTTGTCCCCAAAGTCTGCAACCTGCTGCGGGGGGTGTCCAGAAGGTCCTTGTCAGAAGACCGCTGGGAACGTGACTGAGTGTAGGGGTGGAGGAGGTCTGGTATTTTGGTGAGAGACCATGGAGAGATTTTTAGGTGAGCAGGAGGATTTAATAGTTGATGTGTGACTTGACTGGCAACCAGTGGAGCTGTTGGAGGGTAGGAGTGATATGCTGCCAGGGCTTAGTGTGGGTTAGAACCATGACAGCAGAGTTCTGGACATACTGGAGTCTGCTTTTGGGCTTTGGTGGGCAGTCCAGACAGGGACACCATTGCTGTAATCCAGACGGAAGGTGATGAAGGCATAGTGTCTCAGTTACTGAATGTATGAGTGAAGGCCAGAGTAGTGAGATGTGTCTGAGGGGGATAGAAGGCAGACTTGGTGATGTTGTTGATGTGGGACCAGAAGGAGAGAGTGGAGTCCAGGATGCTGTCTGTCGACAACAGATGTACAATTAGTATTTTTAATCTCAAAGGAAACTTTTATTTTGTCTTTTAGATGTATGTGTCTTTTACTGACATTAACATGTGGAGGGTTAGATGTTTTAAAAGTCTGAAAATGCAAAAATATTTTTTAAATATAGAAGAACTTACTCTAGCTTTGGCAGGAGAGCTTGAAAGTTGATTCTAAACCTTATGCTCCTTTAGTGTATTTTAAACATCTGTCAAAGATAACAGAAGGAACTGTGAATAACTTGCAGGCTCCAACGGCAGCCATTTCCTCGGTTTCAATGCTGGCTAGTTGACCTCCATTGCTTCCGCCATTGTGAATGCACCAGAGCAGTACGGGCAGAGTCAATACAAACAGGAAGTGGACATTCCATGGCAGCAGGGTGGAACAGTTCCTTCTCCTGCTGTTGAGTCGCCTCCCTACATGTGGCCTCTCCTCCTCCTCTGTCTCTGGTCTTTATCCCGCGGTGTCTCCGTCGATATGTGTTTTTTCCATTCTTGCTAGGAATGCACATTTTGAATAATTGTTTCATAATTGCAGTGAATGAATGATTCATCTAAATTGAAGTCAATAATTGTGTACCAATAGAAATGTGAGTAATCAAGAATCCAATACTTAGTTTTCACATTTCACAAGCAAAATAGAACAAGTTAAAGGCCACAGTGTTTAAAAAAAAAAAAAAAAGAAGAAAAAAAACTTTTTTTTTTTTTTTGTATGTCTGTTGCAGTCATGGTACAGACGTTCAAAGTATTTTCAAACAAAACGAGACTAGCTTGATACCTATACATTCATGCAGATGTTTAATACTCTATTACATTTCTACAAAATTATCAGTTCATATAGAGATGATGGCCTTTGGCATTCACAGTTTCTACATTGATCACAAGAACAGGCAACAACAAAGAAACCCATGCATGTGCATGCTTTAATGGTCTATTTAATAAATCCAACTAAAAACTTTCAAATCAACATATCTTTACAGAAAATTAAAAAAGGTTGTTCTCTGAATAGAATAATAAACCAACCAATCCAAACAAAGTATTACTATGTTCAGTTAGAATCCTCAAGCATCAATCAGGCTCTCCTCTCCACACATCACATCTGGGGCCAGATGTATAAACAATGTGTAGGCTACCCACAAAAAAACGTGTACACCTTTTTCCACACATACACTGGTATTATAAAGAAAGAATGTGAGCACCTCCAGGTGCACCCATTTCCTCATGCAAACTTCAGACCTGCGTACACATGGTTTTAGCTGAGTTGTTGAGTTTTTTTTGCCAATTTTTATAATTTTTTTTAAGTCTACACCACATTTTGTAAATTGTCAAAGGCACATTTATTATTTTAAATTTGCAATGCATTTAATTATTCTGTTTATTTACATTTGAGCATCATCTCCCTATTAATGATTGTGTCTGATTTAATCCTGGATTGTGAAGCACTTTGTAAAGTCAGTTTCAACTTGAGCGCTATGAAAAGGGCATGTGCTGGAGCACCACCTGGGGTCTGTCTGTGCATGTGCCTGGTCTGTTGCTTGTTGACATGGTTTGATTTATTTTCCCCTGACATCCAAGAACAAGCGCAGGCAAGGCTGACGGGTCAACACCTAATGTTGTTTGTCAAACATTGCACTTGCGAATACTAATGGACAACTAACACACACACACACACACACACACACACAGAGTCTATGGATGCATGAGAGAAAATAAGTAAGTCTGAGTTCATAATCCAAAAAACATAATTGAAAGTCGAGCAAAACAAACTACGCAAACTGATTTGAGAACATTTCTCTTTGCTTTGGTCTGGTGTTGATTTGTTTGTGGAAAAAGAAAAAGGCAGAGGTAAATTAGTAAAAAGAACCTGCCTTAAATGGGTGAAATCGCTGATTCAGTTGTCTGACCAGCTACAGTGCTCGCTCTCTCTCTTTCGCCTCTGATGCATGTTGAACACATACTACAATGTGTCTTTACACACCTTGATTTTTCTCTCTTCCCTACACACAAACACACACTTGACATAATAATGTATTATAATATTTGTGTCATTAATAATCCATTAGTACTGTTGGATGTATGTCTACCTGCTCTTCTGACAGGCAGTCTCCATTTTTAGGCCGCCAAGTTGTGGGTCTCTATTTGTCCATTTTAGGCGGATTCCGGAGTCCACATGGCTGCTGAAAATCATCTACTGTGTCCTTAAACACCCTTCACCTAATTTCTATTTGGCCTCTTCTGGAGGCAACCTTATTTTTTTAGCCCAACTCTTATCAGCTGTGCTCGTCTTCCTCCTCCTCTTTGTTTCTTTCGTCTTTTCCAGCTGCAAATTACAGAGCAATTTTGCCCGTTACATAACCACAGTTTTTTTTTTTTTTTTTTTAAAGGGACGAAATGTTTTGGAGGGGGGAGCGAGGGCGTGGGGCAGAATGCCACACATGGAGATGACAGGAAAAGAAAGGAAGTAAAGAAGGAGGGGTGCGTTCAGCGTTTCCCTTCCCTGAAGTTCTCGGCCGTCCTCACAGTCATTCTACAGGCCAAACTGCAGCAGTGCATGATACGCATATTAAAGCCTTTTGATGTGTGAGCAAGCAATCACTGCGGTGTTGATGTAATGATGAGGCCAACAGGCAGTGCCTTGGAAGCAGTGTATGCATTCGTGGTCATGGTTGGCATGTTGGGGTAGTGGACGTGGCTTTCCTAGGCTTGCACTGTAATCATTTTTAAGTAAGGTGTAACCTCCCAACACTTTGAGATTTTTGCACGTTGGTGCTATGGATGAGAAAGAGGAGTGGAGGAAGACAGTTTCCTGGCTATCTGTGTGGAAATGATGCATGGACGTCCCTCTTGGCATGTCCATCCATCTGCACTCTGTTCCTCAACTTCCTCCATATGGTTTTGATTTTCCCTAGTGTTTCAGAATTGGGTCAAAGAGAAAACTTGTATATAAAAAAACTGACTGTCATTGTTGTGCAAAGAAAATAGTGTGTTTATGCTTCTGTTGGAGCAGTTTGTGTGTAGAGTTTGTAGGCTGGTGATTATGCGTTTGGGATAACTTGGCAGCTTGCAGCCCACAACCATTATGACAAGGGTACAGATGTGGCCTGGATGTTTTCAAGAGAGAGAATTGGGAGAAAGATTATCACGAATAGCTTGAATTCCTGCTTCCTGGGCCGAGGAATGTGAACAAGGAACATCTGTCGCCTTGACAGCAGGGGTCACCAGGCCTGCCTCCACCTAATCCATGCACATACACCCATACACACACACACACACACACACACACACACACACACACACAATCTATGAGAGGAAGCGCCGAAAAATTAAAAGCAGTCCTACGTTGTTTTGAAGGTTAAATATCTTGGTTTTAATGACTTTGTCTAAGAACTGTTTGTTTGAAACAAATGTTTTTTATACTTTTTTAGACAAATACTGGTTTACTGTTCTGTAATACTGCAGATACAATTTATTGATCCCCAAGTTGGAAAAGGAAGTCCCACAATAGAGCTTTTCTGTTGCACATAGAAAAATCCACATTAAAGAAGGCAACTAAAAGAATAGTATTCAAAGTGACACAGTAAAATTAAAAATACATTTTCCAAGTCCTTCTCCTGAGTCCTTATGTATAAAATGAGATCTTTTTATTTTATTTTTATTTTTGATGACTCATCTTGTTCTCTGGAGGCGGGATAATAAATTTGGGAGGGCTGTGTCTGACAGTTTTGAAACTTTATAGTAACTAGCTGTGTGTGTGTGTGTGTGTGTGTGTGTGTGTGTGTGTGTGTGTGTGTGTGTGTGTGTGTGTGAAAATACGAATGCAATGGGAGGGGGACTAAAGCAGGCATGTGAACGCAGTAAATTTACACCTATATAGTTGCACTGTGATGGACACCACACACACTACACAAGGCATAGAAAGTGTCCGGCCTTGGCTTTGAGAGCTGATTGTGCCCATGGTTGCTGGGTTGTCCTACTTTTAAATAATTTATGTTTTGATTTAGTTTCCTCCCCAACAAATAAAGCTGGCCAGTGTGTCTGAGAAACTGCAGGCAGAAGAGGTGTAATATGGCTGCACAGGGATACTTCTTTCCTCAGCTGTTCCTGCATTTGCTTTTTTGCTTCTGTTAGATAACATTACAGGGGTGTGTCTGGTATTTATCCTTCCCTCACTGATATGGGGTGGACACAATAATAGAAACACCTTCAGTAGCACCACGGACTACAGACTGCAAAATGGTCATTCAGTTAAATCAACACCTCTCTTAACGTTTGAACCAAAAAAAAAGATTATTGGTTTAAAGAAATTCCTATAAACCAGAGTATGTTTTCCTCCCATCTCCGAATGCTATGTGGACTAGCCAGACTCTCCTTCAGCACGCTTTGGAAGAAGGTCTGGCAAAGCGAGACTAGTGCTATTAGACCATATTATTTTTTGCTAGGTGTACCCAATAATCTGTCAATGAGTGTAACTAGTTTAATTGCAGTGACAGTTCAGCAATATGTTGCTCCGAATGTACTAAAGGTAAAAGGTGCAACAGAGAAAATGAACTAAATGGAGAGATGTCAGAGTGAGGGTGCTGCCCATGGAAAGGCACGCCGAGCAGTTGGCTGTCCAGTGCATTGCTCAAGAGTGCCCAGGAGGTGAACTGGCACTTCTCCATCTACCAGTCCACCACCATACTTTGGTCCGTGTGTGGATTTGAACCAGTGACCCTCCTGTTCCCAACCCAACTCCCTATGGACTGAGCTACTGCAACCCCAATACTATGTCGCTACTATAGTACTACAATACTATATTAAAACTGCTAACGTTGCACATTGAAGATCATCAAAGGCTAAATGCATTTTTACCATTTTGTCTCTGACTTGAGGCACGTCTATCTGACTCAGCTCAGCTGCTGGGTGATTTATAAACTAGCAGCAGCTAGCTATCTTCTTAAAATGATCCTGCAGCCATTGTAAAGATTTAAGAGAAGGAACAATGTGCTCAGTTCTCCTGGTTCTTGTTAGAAAGCTGGCAGCAACAGCAGAAGCCGGAATGAGCTGTGGATTAATGGAGTTTTTGGGAAGAGCCGTGGAGAGGCATAGTCCATAAATAATAATTCACATGTTGTTGTTATTATTATAGTAACTGAACAGTTGGTTACTGTTCAAGAACAGATTTTGATGACAATATAGTAAGAATAAATATGCACATATGTAGGTTTTAAATCTAAAGCACCCTCAGTTATGGTTTATCATTGTTGTAATATAGTTTATTGAGTGAAGCAGGGATTTAACACTGTTAAGGTTGCTGTGCCCCCCTCCCACTGCCCAACGAGTGACTGTCTGAATAAGAAAACCCACCTAATGTCATTTGTAAAAGACTCTTAATTTGCGGCTACTGTAACAGCGCATGGCCAGCAGGGGCACCTGAGTGTCAGGGCTGAATGTCTGCTCTGTCAGAGCTGCCAGGCCGAGGTCTGAGATGTCTTTGCAGTGAGGTCATATGCCATTGGAGGGGATTTCCTCAGCTAGGTGTGGGTCGCTCCATTGCAGAGGCAAAGACAGATATTCTGTTTACCTCATGCTCTGCTGCCCTGTTTATTTACTGGTTTACTATTTTGAAAAAGACATGAAGTAGTTGACGTCTCCCAGATCATGGTCTGTTCAACCTTGTTGTGCAGGAGGTGTGTACATTAAGTACACGTATGAGGTGAATTTAAGTAACCAGGCTGTAATGAGACATGATTTTGCTAATAAATAGATATTGCTACGTGGCTGGAAAGTACATAAACCGAAACAGATGAAACATTTTGATGTAGACAAACTACAATTTTGAGGTACTTGAGGTAGTTTCACTTTATGCTACTTCTACTTAACTACATTTTAGAAAGAAATATTGTACTTACTCCACTACATTTATTTGACAATTACTAAATGTCAAAATATGACATATGCAAAAATATAAATGCATACAATAAACATTCATGCATCCATAATTGTTATCCAGTAATAATAATAATATATGATTCTGAAATTGGCCATTCTGAATCATAAGTACTTATATATCTGATATTTATTATTATATAATATTATATATTATTTAAATGTTGATCTTAATATGTTTTGTTCTTTTACTTGATTAAGATTTGAAAGGTCAGAATTTTACTAAAAGTATTTTTCTTGTAATTTTCTGGTGCTGCTAGCAGACATTTTGTTATGATTTAAGTCCATTAAACTGTCAGTTTGGCTTTTTTGATTACTGTATAAATAAATACTGTATAAATATTCATTCATACATATATATATATATATATATATATATATATATATATATATATATATATATATAAGATCAAAATATTGTTGTTAGAAAACAAATTGGTTGTGTCTTGCTGCACCCTAAGTACGGGTTTAAGCATCATTACTGATTACTGGGTGTTGAATGCATTTTTCATTTGAATCTTGAGCTGAAAAGCCTTTAAGATCTCCTACTTCAAATTTGAACAAGAACCAAAGGAATGATTGTTATTGTTTAATAAAAGGCAGTAAACACAAAAGGAATGCTCTGCTTTACATTTGGCTGCCGTGTCTCGAGCGTAAATTACACGGCAGCTGATGAGTAGAAAATGCCAAAGTGGTTAACCAACATTTTTCACATAGGTGACCTACATAGCTCTGGACTTAAACAGTGACCCACCTGTTCGAGCCTGGGATGAGCTCCCCGTGTGTAATTGTAAAATTAGATTTTACATGAAGAATAAAAATTCTTATGCTGCGTAGATATTCTTGAGAAGTTGTGGAAGCTGCTTGTCCACTCAGTTTACTTTATCTGACAATATTAAGCTATTATGGTATTTTAATTTTTTTAGTATTGTATGCAAACTAAATCAGCTTAACATTCCTAATTATTAATAATTTGGGTGGTGCATTATTGATGACAGCAAACTCCCATACATGAGATTTGAGAGCTGGCTGCAGGAGTTTTGTTTTTGCAGTTTGCTTACAAAATCCCATGATCCTTTTCACAATTTTCCATGTCTTAATCCTGGTCTTTTCACAATAAAGCATACATAAATTTATGTCCGTCCGTCCCCCTTAATAAATAAAGGTGATATTATTGGAGAGGGAAGAGATATTGCATTCCAAAATATAAAATATCACAGTGTGGGTTTGGAAAATGGTGGCTAGTGATATAAAGTTTATGTATTTTTAGTGTTATTTAGTGGGATAAAAAGAAAAGCTTTTCCATCCTCCTACATGTACGTTATTCACATTTCTGGGAATTATTATTACAATTTCCAGAAGCCTCATTTTGGTGGTACTGTATGTTTTTGTGTGGTGTTGTGACAGGCGCAGGATGTCACTGATATGTGACCCCAGGATGCAGGTGCTTGAGCACTTACTGGACCAATGTTTTTTTGTGTGTGTGTGTGTGTGCCTTGAAAGTGCCCAAACACCTATAAAATGGAGGATCCTCATTTTCAGTTTGTGTTGCAGGCGTGCATGTATCTGTGTTTGTGTATTTTTGTGGGATTAATTGAAGATACCTGCAGTGATATCTTGTAACGCTTATGTTTAGTGTTCTTTTGTGTTTGAGTATGAAAAGCAGGCTGAATGTCTGGCTAGATCTGAAATCTTTACTTTTTTCTTGATCAAACAATTCTTGTTTTCATTACAATTTTAGACTCTTTATATATCCACCTATTTATTTGTATAGCTACTTGTGTTGAGACAACATGAAGCATTTTAAAACCTTTGCTCTTTTTTTTTAAATGAAAAGGGGGGGATATAGAAGTTATAAGGTATCAATGTTTCTCAACATCTCTTTTTGTTTGTGTGTGTGTGTGCTTCACAGGAGATGGCAGTGCGGGCACTGAAGCAGACAGGAAGTAGGAACATTGAAGCGGCCTTAGAGTACATCAGCAAAATGGGTTACCTTGACCCTCGCAATGAGCTCATCGTCCGTGTCATCAAGCAGACTTCTCCAGGTACAAATACAACCTCAATGAGTTGACTATGGCTAGTAGATTTTATAGCTCTGCACATCTTTTCACCACATACATGTATATTTACTGTATGTGCTTATTGATCTAGTTACTTACAAGAAGTTTGATCAAATTGATATTGTTACTTTATATATTAAGTGATCCTGTTCCTTCTCCTTTCAGGAAAAGTTGGCATGCCAAACTCAATGGACCACCGACCTGCACTAGAGGCTCCAGGTGAGGCTGGTGCCATGCCTCCTTACCACCAGATGGGGGCTCCCATGTACGAGGGGGCAGGTGGATACGGCCCTGAGGGTGACATGCCCAGACCCTACATGAGCGCTCCCCCTGTAATGAACTACATGATGCCTCCGTCAGGTGGGACACAGGGCCCTGCTATGGGAAACCCAATGGGGCGACCTCCCAGTATGGGCACCTATCCACAAGTGATGGCCACCCAGAGCAACCCAGCCAACACCATGTACCCTCCAGGGGCCCAGCAGAAGGGCTACCCAGGCGGTATGGAGCAGCATGGGCCCATGATGAGCTACAATGTCCCTGGCCAGCCTCTGCAGCTCCAGCCTCAGCCACCAGGGGGCCCTGTCCCAGGCCCCCACTATGACTACGGCCACGCCAGGCCACACATGATGGAGCCTGCTGGCTATGGAGTTAAGAGAACCGCCTCCTTCCAGAACAAGATGGCACCGCCCCCCATGGCGCCCCCAGACAACTACGTCAACATGCAGGGGAAAGGGGCCATGGGCCAGAATGGTCCAGGAGGTGGAGGGGGAGGATACCCTGCTAACCTGTACATGTCCTCTCATTCTCACCCATGCCAGGCCAGCCCCACCTCCCACCAGGTCCACATGATGTCTCGTTCCCCAGGTGGGGTGGCAGCCATGGGCCCTGACTTTTCCGATATGCCCCAGGGATTGATGACACCATCCAGAGCTAGCCTCAACCTGGACCTGTATGAGCACCACTGGGCGGGGCCTCCAGGTCCTGAAAGTGCTCCTCAAGCCAGGCAACCCCAGCCCCAGGGCCCATTCAGGGGCGAGGTGTGTGTCCCCAGCAGAACCAACTCCTTCAACAGTCGCTCTGCGGGGCCCAATGGTGTCCGGCCTACAATGGCTGCGCCCCCCACAGCTGGAAAACAGGACTCCTCCTTGGGCCCTCCGAACACCATCACGGCTGTTACATCCCCGCCAATCCAACAGCCGGTCAAGAGTATCCGTGTGATGAGGCCAGAACCCAAGACGGCTGTGGGACCGTGTCACCCCAGCTGGATGACTGCTCAGGCTCAAGACGCAGCGGAGCCTCTGACCTACATGCCAGAGGAGACCTATACTCTTGAGCCTGCTCCGGAGCCGCGCTGCCCACCGCCACCTTACCCCAAAAACCTGCTCATGTCTGGGCCGGAGGAAGGAGCCGGAGTCATGTGTGGAGCTCAGGACCTCAGCAGCCCTGCTGTCAGAAGCACACATGGTGACAGTGGAGGGAGCGGAAAGGCAGAGGAGAGACAGCAGGTGAAAGAGAAGACGAAGATGGGTAAGGGAGAAAAAACAGTAAAAGACAAGAAGCAAATCCAGACGTCACCGGTTCCAGTGAGGAAGAATGGACGTGATGAAGAGAAGAGAGAGTCACGCATCAAGACCTACTCACCTTTTGCTTTCAAGTTCTATATGGAGCAGCACATAGAGAATGTGATGAAGACCCACCAGCAGAAACTTAACCGCAGGCTTCAGTTGGAACAAGAGATGTCCAAGGTAAGACCGCCCAGAAAGCAATGAGATTATAGAAGCAATAAAGAAATCTTGAAAATGAACTTGCAAGTCTTAGCGAGTGTCTTGAGCGCCCAACAGCTATGTATGAAACCCCAGCATGCTCCTTTTTTTTTTTTTTTTTTTTTTGAACGATTTTTTGGGCATTCCACAGGACAGATAAAGACATGAAATAGGAGAGAGAGGTGGGGGGAATGACATGCAGAAAAGGGCTGCCGGTCAAAGTCTAACCCGTGTCCGCTGTGTCGAGGAGTAAAACTATATGTGTGCGCCTGTTCTACCAACTGAGCTAAGCCGGCCACACCCCTGCATGCTCCGATTGATGATGTCCTGCATGTCCTGTAATTTGCATCACTTTCGCTATTGTATGGAGCTTTTTAAATACCTTCAATTAAGTGTTTGGCTTACCTGAAAGGCATCTTTAAATAGGAATTAATTACCTACAAATTGTGTTTACATTATCGCAGACCATTTTCCTGAGAACACATAGGTGTTCTGACTTGTTTTAAAAATTCCAAGCAGCCATTATTTTTAGGATATTTTAGTAAACTCTTCAAGATATTTTAGTAAACTCTTCAAGTGACTTACAACATGCTTTAGATCCATTATAGCCAAAAAACAGAAAACATGGCTGGCATGTTTATTTTTGCATATGTAGTAAGGAAAGAAGGAAATTTTGCAAGCGGCAACATTTTTCATCATGACATAAATTACATTATGATTTTCTTTTTTTTTTTTTTTTTTTTTTTTTTTTTGATTATTTTTTGGGCATTTTTGGTCTTTATTTTCGATGGGACAATTGAAGACATAAAAGGGGAGACAGAGTGGGGAATGACTATATGGGCACCCGCTCTACCAACTGATCTATCTGGGCGCCCATGTTTTGCTATTCTGCAGAGCAGACATCCATCAGTTCTCAGGCAGCTGAGGAAAATGTACACAGATAAATGATGGCAGCAAATTGTTCACTGTGAAGGTTATCCAGTCTCAAAGAATGCTTTGAGTCTGGAAGTCGATTTCCATAGTGTGATGAAAGAAAATTAAACCAGTGGCTGTCTGGTAAAGTTGTTGTCTGTATAGGACATGAGAATGATAATTAGTTGTACGGAGCCGTGATGTCCAAGAGTTTGTCATCCAGAGAATTATCCCTCAGGACTTTTGTTTGAGACAACGGTATCGTTGTCTTGGAATGAGAAGTCAGTGAGTTCACACTTCTATTTGCATGAGCTTGTCCTGAGTCACTATTTTGGCCTCTGTCCTTTTGACCTTAAGGCATTTTTAGAGAAAATACCACAGCCAGACCCAGACAGTTAAATAACAGAATTAGTTAAATTTGACAACAAAGGTCAGGGTGCCAGGTTCATCTCATGGCACATTCCTAGGTCATTTAATAAACATAAATAAAAAATGTACTTGTTTTTAAGGTGTTTAGTCCCGTCACCATCTTTCTTTAACCCCTGTCCTTCCTGCCCAGGCTGGCCTTTCGGAAGCAGAGCAGGAGCAGATGAGGAAGATGCTGAACCAAAAAGAGTCCAACTACAACAGGCTACGCCGTGCTAAAATGGACAAGTCCATGTTTGTCAAAATCAAGACTTTGGGTATAGGTGCATTTGGTGAAGTGTGTCTCACACGTAAAGTGGACACAGGTGCACTTTATGCCATGAAAACACTGCGCAAGAAAGATGTCCTTAACCGGAACCAGGTGAATTAATAAATATATGAAGAAGTCCTAAGTTTGGGCCCAATATTTGCACCAGTTACATATCATTAGCTAATTTTAATACTCTATTAATCCATTACAAATGAGGCACGGCCAGTAACTATTTTCTTTGGTGCAGGTGGCCCACGTGAAAGCAGAGCGTGACATCCTGGCGGAGGCAGACAACGAGTGGGTGGTGCGTCTCTACTACTCCTTCCAGGACCGTGACAGCCTCTACTTTGTCATGGATTACATCCCCGGAGGAGACATGATGAGCCTGCTTATCCGTATGGGCGTCTTCGCCGAACATCTTGCACGGTTCTACGTGGCGGAGTTGACGCTGGCCATCGAGAGCGTCCACAAGATGGGCTTCATTCACCGCGACATCAAGCCCGACAACATCCTCATTGACCTGGACGGACACATCAAGCTGACGGACTTTGGTCTGTGCACGGGCTTCCGCTGGACGCACAACTCCAAGTACTACCAGAAAGGTGAGGCAGTTTGTGATGATGGTCAAGTGTTCTAAATATTTTAACATACACAAAGGATTCAACACATTTTTAGAAAGATTCTGGGAGGACTCAGTGGATTTTGTAAACATGAAACCTATGTAACAATGTACTGTATAACCTAATGCAGAAAATGGAAGTGTTATCACAGTCTTTTCTTAGAACAACTTTTTACTTTCACTGTTTTCTAATAGAGAATCATATTTCAGATATATCTCATTTATTTACTCTAATCCAAAAGCTTGAGCCTTAATTGTCTTGTTTTTAAAATAACTTTCTGTCAAAATAAGCTTGCAGGTGCATTTTTACGCACATTCATACTTGTCAGCTACCATGTCCAATGCTAGTTTTCTTTTGCTGGTCATTAAGTTCTATGCTTCGGGGCACCTCAGAAGTGCTGGCGATAGTTACCTTTCCCATCCAGCTAACCCAGACAGTGTGTTTATTGTGAGCCGTTTAACAGTATCGTTCCCCTTCTTCTGCCTCCAGGTAGCCACGTCAGACAGGACAGCATGGAGCCCAGTGACTTCTGGGACGACGTATCTAACTGCCGCTGCGGCGACCGGCTGATGACGCTTGAACAGCGTGCCAACCGGCAGCACCAGCGCTGCCTGGCTCACTCCTTGGTGGGAACACCTAACTACATCGCACCGGAGGTGCTGCTGCGCAAAGGTGGGTGAGAACACGAGGGATAATTGCTGCAGATACAGCTGAGCAGTGTCTGAAATAAAGTGTCTTCTGACTGCAGAAACCTTTTATTGGGTTTGATTTTTGTTTATTTATCCACACAGATAAAAGAGGTGCTGCTTTTTGTAGAAAAAGAGTACATATTATGGCAAGTAGAGATAATGTAAACATGGATCAGAGGCAAAAGAATTCAAAGGTTATGTCAAAAGGTTATCACCTGACGTGATGGGTGACATTAACTGATCTGAGTCCTCAGACATGCTGGATTTTTTGCATGTGTGAGTCCTTGAATATTTGAACACAGACCCTTTTTTGTTGTGTTGGCTCTGTACTCAGCACAGTAAATTAAAATGGAAGATATAACAATAATGTTTAAGTGTTGACAGGGAGTTTTCATTTAAGGATATTTTGCCTTTATGGGAACCATCACCTTATTGTGGTGGAGAGGTATGTGTGTCCCTATGAACCTGAGGGCTGTGTTGTCTGGAGCTGTGTGCTCCTGGTAGGGTTTCCCATGGCAACGTGGTCTCAGGTGAGGGGCCAGACAAAGAATGGTTCAAAAACCCTATGAGTAAGCGAGGCAGAGAGGGAGTGACCCTGCCCGGAGGAAGCCCGGGGCCCCCGTCTGGAGCCAGGCCCACATGGAGGGCTTGTCAGCGAGCCCCTGGTGGCCGGGTTTGCCACGGAGCCCGGCCGGGCACAGCACAAAGAAGCTACGTGGCATCCTTCTCTCCATCCCATGGGCCCACCACCTGTGGGAGGAACCGCTGGGGTTGGGTGCGCTGCCACATGCAGCGAAGGTCAGGGGCCTCGACAAACCCGGGCGGCAGAGACTGGCTCTGGGGAAGGAGCCAGAACTTGTGCGGGAGGTGGAGCACTACCAGTTAGATCTGGTGGGGCTTACCTCTACGCACAGTCTCGGTTCTGGAACCATACTCCTGGATAGGGGTTGGACTCTGTCCTACTCCGGAGTTGCCCCGGGTGTGAGGTGCCGGGCGGGTGTGGGGATACTCACAAGCCCCCAGCTGAGCGCCGCTGCATTGGAGTTTACCCTGGTGGATGAGCCTGCAGCCTCTGCCGTGACAGAGGCAAAGCAGCGGGTGTGGGAGAAGTTTGGAGAAGACATGGAGAAGGACTTTCGGTCGGCACCAAGGTGCTTCTGGAAAACCGTTTGCCACCTCAGGAGGGTGAAGCGGGGAATCATCCAAGCTGTGTACAATAAGGATAGGATGTTGTTGACTTCAACTGAGGAGGTAATAGAGCGGTGGAAGGAGCACTTTAAGGAACTCGTAAATCCAGCTGACACGTCCTCTGTGGTAGCGGCAGAGCTGGAGGATGATGGGGGATTGTCGTCAATTTCCCTGGTGGAGGTCGCTGAGGTAGTCAAACAACTCCACAGTGGCAAAGCCCCAGGGATTGATGAGATCCGTCCAGAAATACTGAAAGCTCTGGGTGTGGAGGGACTGTCTTGTTTGACACGCCTCTTTAACATTGCGTGGAATTCTGGGGCATTGCCTAAGTAGTGGCAGACCGGGGTGGTGGTTCCCCTCTTCCAAAAACAAGAGGGTGTGTGCAGGGTTATCACACTTCTCAGCCTACCTGGTAGAGTCTACTCCAAGGTGCTGGAAAGGAGGGTTTGGCCGATGGTCGAACCTCGGATTGAAGAGGAACAATGCAGATTCTGTCCTGGTTGTGGAACAACGGATCAGACCTTCACTCTCGCAAGGATCCTGGAGGGAGCCTGGGAGTATGCCCAACCAGTATACATGTGTTTTGTGGATCTGGAGAAGGCGTATGACCCGGTCCCCTGGGAGATACTGTGGGAGGTGCTGTGGGAGTATGGGGTCTGGGGGTCCCTTCTCAGGGCTATCCAGTCTCTATATGACCAAAGCGAGAGCTGTGTCCGGGTTCTCGGCAGTAAGTCACACTCGTTCCAGGTGAGGGCTGGCCTCCGCCAGGGCTGCGCTTTATCACCAGTCCTGTTTGTAATATTCATGGGCAGGATATCAAGGCATAGTTGGGGTGGGGAGGGGTTGCAGTTCAGTGGACTCAGGATTTCATCGCTTTTTTTAGCGGCTAATGTGGTCCTGATCCTGCATCATCGGCCTGTGACCTTCAGCACTCACTGGATCGGTTTTCAGCCGAGTGTGAAGCGGCTGGGCTAAATCTGAGGCCATGGTTCTTCGCAAGAAACCGATGGAGTGCCTTCTTCGGGTAGGGTAGAGTCCTTCCCCCAAGTGAAGGAGTTTAAATACCTTGGGGTCTTTTTTTGTGAGTGAGGGGACCATGGAGCAGGAGATTGGTCGGAGAATCGGAGCAGCAGGTGCATTATTAAATTCAGTTTATTGCACCGTTGTGAAGAAAAGAGAGCTGAGCCAGAAGGCAAAGCTCTCGATCTACCCATCAGTGTTCGTTCCTACCCTCACCTATGGTCATGAAGGCTGGGTCATGACCGAAAGAACGAGATCCAGGGTACAAGCGGCCGAAATGGGTTTCCTCAGGAAGGTGGTTGGCGTCTCCCTTAGAGATAGGGTGAGAAGCTCAGTCATCCGAGAGGAGCTCGGAGTAGAGCCGCTGCTCCTTCGCGTCGAAAGGAGCCAGTTGAGTTGGTTCGGGCATCTGGTAAGGATGCCTCCCTAGGGAGGTGTTCCAGGCATGTCCAGCTAGGAGGAGGCCTTGGGGAAGACCCAGGACTAGGTGAAGAGATTATATCTCCAACCTGGCCTGGGAACGCCTCAGGATTCCCCAGTTGGAGCTGGTTGATGTGGCTCGGGAAAGGGAAGTTTGGGGTTCTCTGGAGCTGCTGTCCCCACAACCCAATACCGGATAAGTGGATGAAGATGGTTGGATGGATGGATGGACCGCAGATTTTTGTCTTACTCTTCAACAATTGTGGAACTCTGTATAAAAAGGGCTACACGTTGTACACTGTTGATCCAGCATCAATGTGCACACCCTCATCCACTATCATTTCAAATCAATGTGCTGAAGTACAAAGCCAACACAATTCAAAATATGTGTAAAAATACTTACTACAATACTGGATTTGTGCTGTATGTGCACTTAACAGATTAATCTGACAGTTGTGACTTGTTGTGCAGGTTACACCCAGCTGTGTGACTGGTGGAGCGTGGGAGTGATTCTGTTTGAGATGCTGGTGGGACAGCCACCCTTCCTGGCTGCAACACCTACCGAGACTCAAATTAAGGTCAGTGAAAAAGAAAAATATTCCCGCTTTGATTTATAATAAATTGAATTATTAACCAGTTAATGAATGAATCACAGCCTGGTGAATGAACTTTTATCTATCTATCTATCTATCTATCTATCTATCTATCTATCTATCTATCTATCTATCTATCTATCTATCTATCTATCTATCTATCTATCTATCTATCTATCTATCTATCTATCTATCTATCTATCTATCTATCTATCTATCTATCTATCTATCTATCTATCTATCTATCTATCTATCTATCTATCTATCTATCTATCTATCTATCTATCTATCTATCTATCTCAATTGTAGGTGTGAATCCAACAGATTTATAAAAGTATACCTTCTGCGTATATACATCTACACTGTACCTAGCTGTGGTGACCTCATATATTGTCGCTCCCCTCCACAGGTCATTAACTGGGAGAGCACACTGCAGGTGCCTGCCCAGGTAAAACTGAGCCCAGAGGCCGTCGACATCATTGGTCGTCTTTGCTGCTCCGCGGAGGATCGCCTGGGTGCCAACGGCGCCGGCGAGATCAAGGCTCACCCTTTCTTCACCCAGATGGACTTCTCCAGCAATCTGCGGCAGCAACCGGCACCCTACCGGCCCAAGATCGCCCACCCGATGGACACATCCAACTTTGACCCTGTGGAAGAGGAGGGCGGACCTGGGGCGTGGCGTGACAGTGGGGACAGCACCCGGACCTTGGACACGCTCTGCTCCCCGCACGGGAAGCACCCGGAGCACGCTTTCTACGAGTTCACCTTCCGCAGGTTCTTCGACGACAACGGCTGCCCTTTCCGCTACCCTAAACCGCTTGAAGCCACCGAGGTGTCACCAAGCATGGGCCCAGAAGAGGAGGACGAAGAAGAAGAAGAAGAGGAGGAGGAGGAAGAGGAGGAAGATGAAGAAGAGGAGGGAGAGCAGGGGGAGGGATGTGAGCCGGTGTACGTGTAGAGCGGCAGACTGACAGGCTTCATGGGCGGCGTGTGTCTATTATTACCAGGTTTAATGCTCATCATTCAGCTCACGACCCTCCCACCTACCACTGCTCTTCTTCTGTGGATGCGTCTGTGTATAGAGGTGTGCATGCTACACAGGAGTGTATGTGAGTGTTTATGCATATCTGGCATGTGTGATTGTTAAGTTGCTGGAGCAGGATTGATGAACATCGCCACCTTGTGGAATCTATAGTGCATCCACAATGACTTCAAATACAAAACTCCCCTGATCTGGGACCAAGAAACATTTTGTATATGACTGACTGTATCAAGGGTAAAGCAGTTAGAAGAACAAGACTCAGAAACTGTACAAGTTGAAAGAAAAAATTATTGGGAATGTACGGATATCTGGATCACAGACAAGACTTCTAATTCGAAGACTACTTCTGGTTCTTCCAGCGGTTTCTTGTCCCATTCCTTCCACCCTTGAGTCTTACGGACGACTAAAAAACATCTCTGTTATCTTCTGACACCGGAGCTACGTCCTGTTCTACCCAAGCTCCTTTACACTCGAATATCAAACAAAGCAATGACGAGTGAAACCAGTTTACTCATTGATTGCGGGGGGGGGGGGACCTCTTTCACAGCTGCTGCAAAATAAGCTACAAACACACATTGCATGCATGTGCACACACTCAGCACGCACATATTCAGTACTAATTCACACATATTCAGTAGTAAAAAAAGCAGTCTCTGCAGGTAGATTTCAGTGTCCATATTTCAAGACGTTGACTCAGACTTGTTGCGTCCATTTTGGCAGCATTCAGTTTTCAGATTTCTGCATTTGTAGCAGATAAACTTGCTTTATCAGCTTTACTAAAATGCCAAACAAATTACCCACATCTTTTTGGTTGCTCCATCTATCCTATATATCCACAGCTGCCTCATTTTGTGCCAACTGTAATTCAGTGTAATAATTTGTTCTTAAGATGGAGCCTTATCCTTCTTCCCTCAAGAGTTTTCTGTTTCACATATCCTTGTTTATAAAATGTTTCCTGTTAATGATCCTCTATTCTAATTGACCATTTCAAAGCTCACCTCCCACAATGAAAATCTTCCACCTACACAAAGAGCGTGTAGAGTTCAGACAAGGCTCTAAAAATCAAGTCTGCTTCGGTTTTAGTCGGATCAAAGACTGAACCACTGTAATGTTTATAGAGCCTGACATTCAGTGAATTTCCGCTCATAAATTACAGGAAGAATTCCCCCGCTTTGTTTTAAGGAAAGAACTAATGAATAGAATGATACCTTATTTAAGAAAGTTAAGAGAAATCAGAGCCAGACCCGGACAAGCCTGTTGGGTCAGATGGTGCCGAGTTGGTTTCTGACTGAGAAACAAAGCTCACACAAATGAACACACGTTCACCAAGATGCACAATTTTACAGCTATTTTGCAAAGATGAGTTGCATTGTAACTTAAACAGCCGCCTCTTCTGGAGGCTGCCATGAAAACACAAAGCAACATGTTCTTACACTAGCAAACGTGATAGTACTATGTGCAATACAAAAATACATTATATATAGTTTTTTAAACACTTATCCTTTTTGAACGTTTTAGTATTGAAATGTACAAATATATTGGTTTTTTCATATATATATATATGAATCATCTTCAGTTACAACATGCTGCTTATTATTTTGTTATTTACATTAATATTATAATTGTTATTACATGTGTACCTGTTTTTGTTTTGTTGTGGCTTAAAGAAGTGTTGGCATTATTGCCAAGTGTGCTTGGGTTTTGAAAGTAATGAGCCGTGTGCCTTTCTAATTGAATGTTGGGAGTGTGTTTCGCTTCTTGATGACAAAGGAGACAACAGTGATGATGATGACGACGATCAGTGTTTGCAGAACAGCGATGGTAGACTCTGCAGCTCCTGCAGACGGGCTGGTCCTGAATGCAGGAGAGGAGGGTGTGAAGCATTCTGGTTCAGAAAGAGATGGAACAGAGTAGCTAAAGGTTAGAGAATGAGGAGGAGCGTGGCAGGTTGGCTTCAGGAAAGGTAATTTGAAAAAAAGAATTCTCTATTTTACAAAACCGCAAGTGGTTATACTTCAACAAAGACTCAGTGTTTGGTACATTTTCTTTATTTATCTGAAATGACCACAAGTTTGAGTGTTGTTTAACTTTTACTACAGACCTGTGCCATGTTCTGTATTGACACTTATCATCCAGTACTTTCTTGCTTATTGACAATCAGTAAACTGCTCTCTCCGTGTCAATCTGAACTGTTTAACACTAAACTGTTCCAACAGTATTCTGAATTCGACTTTAATGACTGGGAATGTTAATGAAGTCAGAACCTTTTTTTTAAAGAGATTTTTCTGATGCATAATGGTGATGGAAAATGTGAGGATCAGATTTGTTACAGAAGATTTAGTTGTTTTTATTTTGCCTTACAATCTATTGAAAGTTTGTTTTTCTGTAAATGTGCCTTGTGTTCTAAAATGAGCAGCACAATCTTGTCTTTTTAAGACCTTAACTGTTATAATTTATCTGTGGAAGTTTTTTTTCAGATTCACACTGGCTTTGTTTACATGCACCAGCAATCTTCTTATTCTGGTCAATAACTTTAAGTAAATAAAGATAGATAAGGCAGTTGATTTGAGTGAAAGTGGGCAGAACAATACATTATTTAATAAATTGCATGGCGGCATTTTTCTTTAACTCAATGTATCTCTAAACTGTAACATTGTTGTAGGAAAAGGGAAACAGGGCTTTCACCATTGTACAATGGTGAAACTGGGGTAATTTGTAAATTTCAAATCACAGACCGACACATGCAATCACTATGTGAAGCACCTTTTTTTTTTTGCTGTTTGTCAAGACTGTGTTTAATTATGGCTTAAATTGGACTAAAGCCAGTATACTGCATTTAACATAGCCAGTGTTGACCGTGAGCTTCCCAGATAAATAGCAGTCTTCCACAGAGCAGCACCACTGGATCCATTATGGATGAAGTGCCTTGTTCAGGGGCACCATCATTGAGATTTAGGCAGACGGGTGTTGCTCTTTTCCCTCTTCCCATCAAGTTTTTCCTCAGCTGGTCCAGATGTCCACTTCCATTTTTATAAACCTCTCGTTGCCAATCTACGTTGACCAGGACGGACTGCTTCATTAAAAATAGCTTTATAACGAGAGCCGCAACTCTCTGCAGTGTGTGAGGTGTTTTCTGGATGTGTGTTTTCTGTTTCTAAGGTTAGAGAGTGATGACTGACAATCTTTGACTGACTTAATATCTGATTTTCTCACGAGACTTACTTGTGTATCCTTTTCATTTTGTATTTTTACTATAAGGAGCCTCCTATTGCCTTTGACACTCTTTAATGTATGATACAATTCTGTTACTCTTAAATTGATATTTATACAGATATAGATATTTTTTTGTATCTTTTTTCCCCTTTTTAAATTCCCCTTGTGCTAATGTTAAAAAAAACCATGTCTACACAGTATTATAGAAGATGTAATGTGGACAGCTATCTCTTTTTTTACATTTATGTATGAACTGAGAATTTGTAAAAATGCTTTCACAGTCCTTGTGTGTTAAATGTATGTATAAATTAAATTAACCAACTCGGACTAGTGCATTATTTCACTGCAATAATGTGTGAATGAATGATATATTAATTTTATTATTTGTTACTGCCATAGCTTTAGAGAGAAATCACATTGATAATGTAATATACAATGAAGGATTTAATTTCTGTAATCTTTTGAAAAATATTTATCTGCCTTTAAAAGATAAAGAGAAATTACAGTCAGGGTACAGTACTGATAAATTTTGCCAACATGTTACGTTTCCTGATGGAAATGGGAACTTGAAAGGCAGTAAATCTTTTACATGAAAACAAACCTTTAATAACTTATATACAATTGTAGTAGCTTATATACATAATATTTCTATGAACTTGTACAGTATATGTAAAATCCTAATCTGCAAAGGATAGCTGTCACAAGTGGAGTAAAAAGGGCAAATGCTTTAGTATAAAGTAGTATTAAAAGGAAATATTAAGAACCAGAAAATGATTGGTGTTTGTAACAAGTTAAAGTGCTGCATTCAAATTCTTCAGTTAAGTAAAAGTATTTGCATCAAAATATAATTTAAGAACCAAAAGTAAAAGCACTTAGTCATTTTATGCAAAGAGGACCATTTCAGAATGATTATATCACTTGATTATTGCTTAATTTTGTATGCATTAATGTGTTCATCACTTTAAAGATGGAGTTGATGTATAGCCTAATCCATATTAATTCATTATAATTTATTAGTTTATATGTTGTATTCATAATTGGAATCTGCAAAGTAACTAATGCCTAATAAATTAGTGGAGTAAAAGTATAAATTAGCATAAAAGAGAAGTACCTGAAAATTGTAGGCTCTATGTAGCCTACCAGTTGAGTAAATGCATTTTTTTAAGTTAAAAAAAGGTTACTTTTTTATATAACTTTCTATACTGTTTTATCGACATATTTTCGCTAAATATTGGACTTAAATATAAAAAAAAAAAATAAAATAAAATCTGAACTTGAGTTAGACAGTTCTTGTCTGAATAACAACGCGCTGCCTCCACGTTGAACCCAGCATGGGTTGTTTGAAGAGAAACCTGCCGGGTAGGGCTGTAATCCCACAATGCAGAGCGCATGGCGCGTCATTGGAGAGGGACGACGATGATGGCGGCGGTTGGTGCACCAGAAGTGATCACACAGCTGGAAAGCGCTGCCAAAGTTTTAATGGTGAGAAATTCAACGTTGTTTCGTAGTCACGAAGGGGCGGGCAGGACTTATATGTGACCTCTGTGTCGGGTGGAGTTCGGCGTTTGGGGACGCCCGCGGTTATACCCGGTTTTTGTTGTTAAATGTGTTCAGTTTTTCGGAAACACGGTGTGTGTGTGTGTGTGTGTGTGTGTGTGTGTGTGAGCGATGCATGGCGCCTTCCCTACCTTGCCTGTCTCCATCCCGCAAAAAATCCCAACATTCCCACTTGCTTTCCCTTCCCTCCTTCCCCTCATAAACCACCTCCATCCTAAAATATCACCCCGGCTTTAGACGCTTTCCAATGCGGATCCAGAAACTACTAAAAAAAATGCAGTTTGTTAAGTTTTTTTGCACTCTGTGGAGGCAGCTGGAGCATCCCGTTGCTGTTGATTCACTCGGTCTGTAGCTTTAGCATTCCTGTAACGTCACGTTACCTCCTAAAACACTAATTTCCATCCAGTGTTTGTCTCGTTTTCCTCCTCTTTCAACTCTCTCCAGCCTCCCACTGGAGACTGAATACAGCAGCTAACAGCAAGTGGCTAACCATGTGCATGTCATGACATGAGTCTGTGTATTGGATACATGAGCTAGCTAGAGCTTCTTCTTGCTTCCTGCCATTTTGCTTCTTCTTGTGGTTTTAACTGCATCGTTGCTCCGTTTTCTTTTTTTAAAATATAATCCTGCTTGAAAACACAAGTAAGGCATTGCCTTCACATGTTAGTGAGCAGGTGTCTTGTGAATAGATGGTAAGCAATGTTTGGCATTGTTTTGGGTGTAATTAATCAAAATTTAAATATTTCAGTGTGCAGGATAAGTTGCATCATATTTTACCATTCAGTACAAGGCTCTTGATTTAATATTTCTGTGAATTTAACTATTTAGTCAGTTGAACAGGACAATGCCGTGGTTATCAGTCTGACATTATATTGTGGGTGTATACGTATACTGTATATAAAAAGCAACAATGACCAACAACATATGGTGTCTATTGATGTCAAGTATTCTGTAGATTGTTAAGAAATGGTGCAAAGGAATAAATATTGAATAGGTAAATTATAGAGGGTGAAAATCACCAGAGGCCTCATGATATATTATCATGATACTTACCTCAAGATATAATATTATTGCGATTTAAACATATTGCAATAGTCTGTGATATTTTGCAATGTATAACCTTTTTTTCCAACATTTTTCAAAATAAGTCCCCAAAGGAAAACTTTGTCAACAACAGTACAGTACAGTATGTTAAAGCACAGTTCGTTAAGCATACATTTTACAATTCAGTACAAAGCTCTTGATTTAGAATAAACTGAATGTAACCTATAAATGTAAGTCAGTTGAACAGGACAATACTGCAGATGTCAGTCCGACATTATGGGTTTGAGGTTGATTTAATTGCATGATCAATTTTGGATTTATATCATATACTATGCTGCTGAGAAGCCACTTGAAAGGGCTGAAGGCAAAACTCTTCTTTTATTCTGAATCTCATCCCAGATGTGCTGATTATTTTTGGCATTTTATTCCTTTTATTGGACAGTTGATAGTATAGAGACAGGAATGAAATGAGTGGAGAGAGGGGGGATGCAAGTTTACTTTTAATCAATACTTTGAAATCAAAAATGTCAGGTACAGTACCCTTTTTAATATTGCTCCACTGGAGGGTTGTTGGTGCTTTCACAAAACATTTACATAATGAGAATTGTGATAAATAATAATAATAATCATCATTACCGTGGATGTAATGGTATGAATGTAAAGTGGGTAAAGACAAACAAAAGAACAGCTACAGTCTGATAAGTTTTAGAAAAATGACATCCATTTACTGTATTGCAGCCTGTAAAGCCATGAAAAGACGACACTTAAGCCATGTTAGGATATCCAAAATCTAATCTTTTATCAAAATATCGATATACTATTTATATATTGCCTAGCCCTAACTAATAGTTGTATTTAGTTGATCAAATCATTGTAATACATCCAATCAAATTGTGAATTTTTTGGATTGGTACACACCTAAAATTTATACATTTTACACTTAATTACTTAACTAATTAGTCTTTTTTTGCATAGTATGTGATTTCCCATACCTACACAGATGCTCTGTTGAATATGATACTAACTTCCCATTTAGTCTACATTTTTGTTGTTGTCTGGCATTGTTTTAGGGATTGTGAACCTTTTGTGCCTTCATTCACCAGGGCTGTGCCAATCATTTTGTACCATTCGGTACAAGGCTGTTAATAATGAATAGAACAGCTTATTAAAAAATTAGTAGTGCTGCTGAATTGTATTTCATTATATTAAGAAGTTTTTCGAAATATTTAGTCAACCCTAATGGTATAATGCAATACAGTTCAACAGCATAATACATTACATCACCTCTGCAACAGTTTGAGTTTGTGTGAGTTTTAGTTTGTGTGTTTATGCGCGCACATGTATGCTCTCATTTAAAAGGGTTTTTAGGACTAGCATGCTGAACTGTATCACAGTGACACCCCAGTGTGTGTGTTTGTTATATTTTATTATAGAGGGTTTTCTGTTATTGACTGTCTTATACTTCTTCTGTAAAGTACAACAGTACTATTAGAGTTAGGTACCAAAACCTGGTTCCACTATGCACCCGGTAGGAATCAGACAGGATTAGAAAGCAATATTCAGTTCCACTTAAAGTGTTGACTGAAACATTTTCCTTCTCTCCCTCCATTTTTCCGAACATATAAATATCACACTTTCTCTGTAGTCTATCGTTAGCTAGCTACCGTAAATGTAGGATACTTTTAAAATGCCATATTTTTCTCTGGGCTCTGGTTAGCATAGCAACTCAACATTTATTTTGTTGTTACTTGTTAATAGTGTAACTGTTATTTATTGTTAAATTATTGTAGTTAGGTGACTTAGGTTTACTTACTATATGTTTAAGTGCTTTAAACCGTTAATATATTGGTACATTTAAATAAAATAAAAACTATAAAAGAACATTTCTTTGATGGCATTTTTAGTTTTTAAGGAATTGGAATAATTTTCAAAGTACCGGTTCGGCATCGGAAACGATACCTAACCCTATGTAGAATACCAAGGCGTGTGATTATAATATTTAAGGCTGTACCAAATAGTTTTAATCTTTGAAACTTGATTCATATTGTTGACATTTGAATTCTAAATCAACATTCAAATGCCACATAGCCCTCATTTTTTTCCTTCATGTATTTGTCTACTGTACTAGCCTTCAAAAACAGAAAGGGAGGCAAGTATCTGTATTAACATGGCAATCTATAAATGTTTCTTTGTGTCTTTGCTTTACAGGCACCGCCGTCCATGGTCAGCACAGAACAGAGACAGCATGCTGAACATATATTCCTCTCCTTCAGGAAATCCAAATCCCCTTTTGCCATCTGCAAACACATCTTGGGTAACTATTGACGTAATCATTTAGACTGCACAGCATTTATGAACATGAATTAATCCAGAGAAGACGGCTCTCTTTTTTTTTTTTCATAGAATTCAAAACGGGGAAGGTGTTTCCATTTAACTACTCCTGTCAGTCAATCCAATCTGGGCTTCAGCCACTGATGTTATGATGACAAACCTGCCATTAATGTCATGAACCTCATACAGACAGAATATTGCTCTCATTTATTTTGTTCACCATGAAGTATATTAGAAACGCCTCTCTTTGTAAAACTATACAACTCAACAGCAGCAGAAATTATATCATCCAGAATGATTATACAGTTAAATCAAGACCTTTTTAAAACATAACATTATAACCTCAATGAAGGATTCATTACAGTACTGTATGTATTAGACTGTATTGAACCCAATAAACTGTCAAACTGAGTCCATGTTACTCTAGCTTGATTTTGCCTAATGTTTTGATTTTGAACATGTGTCACAAAGGAAGGAGTGTTTTTCCAAAAAGACCATCTCTGCTTTCATTTGAACAATACAGTTGTATCTATTAATCTAATCTATCACAAATCATGACACTTGCGTAAGGATGGAAATTTTGTTTGGAATGTTATTGACGATATAGAGCTGAACTAAAACACCAGGAGATCTGCAATAACATACTATAAGACACCAGTTTGTTTAAAAAGCTTTTTTTTTACGTTAACTGAGACAGCACTAGTAACTTTTTATATTAATGAACGTCCGTTACATTCAAGCCATTGCCAAATGAGTTGCTACAAAGCTAATTAAGACTATCAGCTCCACACAACTCTCTGTATGTCTCAGTAAGGCTGTGTTCAGAAGATTGTGTCATCCGGTGACTTTTGCGGGCAGAAACTCGAGTGAAGATAATTACCTATCATGTTTTTTTTTATCCTCCGTGTCCTCCTTGGCTACTAGCAACTGCGTGGAGGAGGGGTGGGGGGTGGGAGCTGTGTGCGATCACCAAAGGCTTGTATCATGTGGACGCGCCAACTACTACGCACTTTACTTTAACCCACTTCTCCTTTTCTCCTTTATCTTTGTATTTCTTCTCTTGCACCTTCTTTTTTCTCCTCTCCAGAGACCAGTAAGGTGGACTATGTGCTGTTCCAGGCAGCCACGGCCATCATGGAGGCGGTGGTGCGAGAGTGGATCCTGCTGGAGAAGTCCAGCATCGAGTCGCTCCGGGCGTTTCTCCTTACCTACGTCTTACAGAGACCCAAGTAAGAAAGGAGGAAAGGGGCATAATTAAACCTGTGCTTGTCTTGCAGGTCTCTTATTATTATTATTATTATTATTATTATTATTATTAGACCTCCAATACTGAGTGATGCAGCCTTTAAAGCCTCTGAATGCCCACACAGGTGTTTTCGGTTATACTGGCTGATTAGACTCTTCAGGTTGAATTATAACACAAGTAAAAATAATACCTGCGCAATAAAAACAATTAAACTAAATAATTAAATGCAGTAAATTAAGTCGACATCTTACTAGGTGTCAAAGGCCACAGAGAAGAGGGGCGTTGTAAGACGTGATTTAAAAACAGACAAAGAAGAGATGGTTTTATGTGCAGAGGCAGATCATTCCACAATTTTGCAGCCGACAGTTTTAGGCACTCTCAGGAGCAGCTGATCATCTGACCTGAGAGAGCGTGTCCGTATGTAAGAACGTATAAGCTCAGCGAGGTAGGGCGGGGCAAGACCATTCAAGGCTTTAAAATCAAATAAAATAATTTAAAAATGGATCCTAAATTGAATAGACAGCCAGTGGAGTGAGGCTAAAATGGGGGAAATGTGCTCTTGTTTACGTGTGCCAGTTAAAAGATGTGCAGCAGCATTCTATACAATCTGGAGACGGGCAATGGAGGAGTCTAACCACACCTACACAGTCCTGGAAAAGGTCTAATCAGCCACATTAACTATAAGCACTTGTGTGGGTGTTCAGGGCCTTCAATGCTTATCAATAAACCTTCAAATCCCACAGATATACAGTAGAAAGGTCTATTTGATGAGCTAAGTAATATAAAAATATAAGCATGTACTGTACAAGCAGTAGCTTATTTGTCTGTGCGAGTAATATTAATGCCATTTGAAACTGGGCAACAAGATTCCCAAAATGCTTTACATTCCTTTTCTTCTTCAAAAAAATCAACCTATTTTAACTAATAGGTTTTTATGCCCTAAATGAATTGGACAGAAGGCCTGCAGGTCCTCATATGTGGAAAGTCTAGGCTGATGTTCATAATCGTAGTTTCTTCATGGGTAGTGCACTGGTAAAAACAGCTGAGAAGAAGAGCACAGACCAGTTCTATATGAACAATATAAAGTCTGACCTGGTGCAGTGACAGGTTACTTAAACTGTTCAACAAACAAGCTAGAAGGGTTTCTGTTTACTCTTGCTTGAGTTGAGTGTGATTTAATAAAAATATTAACTCAAAATGTAATGTTACTGCTTTTTGGCCAGCTCGCAAGACCAAACAAGTGTGTTTGCGGCGTGCTTATTGTTTTGTTTCCGTTCTAGCTAGATCTGGTGTGGTGTTGTAGTTTTTTTAACATTACTAGTTGTTGCAACAACATGTGAAAAAAAACTACAAAGTTTGTTAGGCCAAAAAGAACGTTAATCTCGCAATAAAAAAATTGACGCCGTTAATAACGTGTTTAACTGACGGCACTACAAAAAAGTTAAACTTTCCATGTGATACAGGTCAAAGAAAATAAGCTGCAGCTGTGATTGCACCCTCAAACATGCAGGCAACATCTCAGTCCCTGCTTGTGGTCAGTGTACTGTTAACCTCATATGTGTTGCACTTACTGTAAGTGTCTTCCAACCGCCTGTTTCTCTCTAGTCTCCAGAAATATGTCCGTGAGCAGATCCTTCTGGCGGTGGCGGTCATCGTGAAGAGGGGCTCACTAGACAAAAGTATCAACTGTAAAAGCATCTTTCACGAGGTCGGACAGCTCATCAGCAGCGGGAACACCACAGTGGTGAGACAGATGGATCGTACAGAATGTATTTTAATTGATCAGTTTGGTTACAATGAACAAATAATCGATCATTGTTCAAGTAATTTTAGTTTAGTTTATTGTCCCCATGGGAAAATTAGGCATTTTTGACAACATAAAGACAAGAAAACAATATAGACGTCACTATACATGACATAGACCAGGGAACTTATGCATTATCATAATGCAACGATTTAGAAGATCATAGGATGTTTTGGTTTTCATCTACATTGACATTAAATCGTCAAAATTTCTTCCGCTACGTCAAAGCTCTTACGTATAGATGCCTCTTAAATTGAGAAGAAAAGGCAACTTAATCCATATTTGGTTTAGAGTCAATTAGTTTCTTGACATCTACCATTGGTAAAAGACTTTATGGTCTACTGCAAGTTTAAGTTTTGACATTAAATTAGTAAATAGGTATGTGTTGGTGACTTTTAGGCAGATTTACAAAACGTGTTTCAGGCTGAAAATGAAACAATTTAAGCAGTAAATACATTTTACTTATGGACTAGACTAACCCAAACAAAGCACAGAAGTATATCCTTTATGACAATATGCATCAGTTTTGTAAACCATCTCAGCCTCTACCAGCGGTGGAGAGTAATAAAATACATTTATACAAGTACTGCTCTTAGATATTATTTTGGTACTTGTATTTTCATTTTCTGCTACTTAATACTTTTACTTCAATACAGTTCAGAGGGAAATATTGTACTTTTTTACTACACTGGTTTAATACATGTCCATAGTCCATGTTTGCCTTTTTGTCAAACACCACATGTGCAAGTTTAGTTTCAAAAGATATAAGATACAAATAATGAGGCTGGCTTTCAAAACAAAGACTATACCACTACGTGTTCTAATTTTTTCTGTATTCAGTCCTGTTCTTATAGTCTCACAATACATAAACAGACTCAAAACAGAACTTGAGTGTATTTAAAGCATGAGATTAACAGTTTGATCATATTTATTATATTTGTGACTTGATGGACCACATTTGTGTCCTGGTTACCGACCTCCTGCATGGTATCTGGCTCTTATTTACAAAAAATTGCACAAAGGCTGTACGGGGGAAAGAAAACTCCAGGCGTGTTCTTGTGGTCAGAAGAATGTTTAATATGGCGGTCTTGTTTTCTTTGCTCATGCACTCAAATTGATTTTGTGTACAAATTCTGTCAAAGTGCTTTTTCATTCTAAAATATTTGTGATAATGTACTGTGAACGACTCTGCATACTGGTGAAACATTGTATTATAAAAGCAAATTGGACATCTCCTCTTATTCCAGTAGATGGCACTATTTTATTTGTGTCCTTAACCAAACCCCAAAGTAGAAAGGGACAAATGTGTCCCTGTGAAGGGCTGAAAGCAGCAAGAGATGCAAGAGATTACAACTTTCTAGGTCGATTCCGATTTTTCATTGAGTTTGGCCTGCCAATACCGATTTTAGCCGATTCCGATTTCATATTTTCTTACCACATAATATATTTATTTTCTATCTTTTCTTTAATAGTACATTTAGTACATTTTTTAACAGAAACTCGATGGCAATGGCAATAAAATATATAAATAACAAAAATTAAATAAATATAGCCTTGCAATTTAAAATATCTCTCAAAACATATACACACACGGGCCCGTTTGAAGGTCAACAGTAGTTACCGGAAAAAAGCATGTAGTTCCTTTTTAGCACGTTAGCTCACTTTGTCATTGTGGATATCTGTTAACGTTATCCGATAACGTTACGGTTATCTCGGAACAATCCAGCAAATAGACGGTACCCTAGGGTGCTGTTACCTGAACCAGATGATTTAACATCACCGCTCATGCTACACACGGTTTAGCAACAAAACTAAACGCTGAGGGAAGACTACTGCGTTGTTAATGTTGGTTTTGAGCGGCATGCATCCCCACTAACCTGGCAAGTGTTTACAGTAACGTTAATACATCGTGTCGGAGGAATACAGACAGCGTCTCCTGCACTGGGGAGTCAGAGAGACCGTCACCGCAGCGTTCGCTAACGTTGGCTAACGTTAGCTGTCTGATAAACGGTAAACTCATCCAAGTCAGTGTGCCCAACGCTATTTTCCGATATACTGTAGCTGTGAACGCGGTTTTCTTGTTCCAGTTGTTCAGCCTCAGAGGGGAGAGAGAGCGGCTGACCGTTCGCCTGGGATCAGTAGAGCACACTGCTCTGCAGAGCTTTTCTGACATTTCATCAACAGCTGATGGAGCGGCAGTGCTTGTGCACGTGTGATGCTGATGTTGCGCGATGTTAAACATGCGGCGCCCGAGTGCATTTGACCGGCATAAAATCGGCATATGTCAGTCTGACCTGCCGGTCACGTGAAAACCGGTCACCGCCGGTCAATCGGTGCATCTCTAAAAGCAACTGATACGGATGCACAAAACCAGACAGGAGGAAGTGATCAGTGAAGTCTAATCTAATGTAGTGTTTGTTTGGAATGAAATCCCACAACTGTGGGAAAAAATAGCTGAGATGAGAGAACCTTTTTACCAGTATTCATTTATCTATGAATAGGTTATAAGGAAATATATCCATTCTGTGTCCCATTTCCTTACCACATACCAAGGGTACACACTATATTCTAGTATACGTTTACAATTGGTATGAAACGAAAATCAATATACTATTTTGTTGGATATTATGCAACAGGTGCACTGACAGAAGTCAGTTTCACTGTGGCTCCAGAACATCACAACCAAGTAATCCAGACAAATGGAAAAAAAAAATGTTGTTCCAAAAGATTTCATACTTGTTATTGTTTTCTTGGACTTTTTTTCTTTTCTTCACTGAGCTGTCTCACCACAAACCACGACTTGCTTTAATGTTTTGCAGCTGCTCCCTTTGTGTGCTGCATTGTGGAGCAATATTCTACATCAACAGCACTATGAAAATTCAAGTTGAATGCTGACTTTTTTTCTTTAATTTCTTCCAGTGCAATGCACACGTATCTAAAATGTACGCAGAACTTTTCGGTCTTGACAACTACTGCTCAAGTTTGACCACAGTATATCTCTTTGTGTAACATTTGTTCTGTGTGATCACACAACCCTCTCTGCTGCAGCAAACACTGGCCTGCTCCATCCTGACTGCTCTGCTCAGTGAGTTCTCCAGCTCCAGTAAGACCAGCAGCATCGGTCTCAGCATGGAGTTTCACGGCAGCTGCAAGCGTCTGTTCCAGGTTTGTTCCTTACTTCACCTCCTGTTCTTTGTTTTCAGGTGCCCCCTAATACTTAAAGCTTTTATTCTTCAATTCATTCTTCTTCCGTACCTCCCTCACTTCCAGGAAGAGGGCCTGCATCAGATCTTCATGTTGACCATGGAGGTGCTGCAGGAGTTCAGCCGCAGAGAAAACCTAAATGCCCAGATGTCGTCTGTCTTCCAGCGTTACCTCGCTCTGGCCAACCAGGTCCTCTGCTGGAACTTCCTGCCTCCCAATCATATCCTTTCTTTGTCAGAGGCTGATGTGGAGTCTTACACCTGGAAAGTTCAGGATGAAAAAAAAGTGAGGGATTTCTAGATCATTACTCATGATTGGATACACTCGGCGAAAAAGTATGCAGAGGAAAAACAGGTCAGTCCGAGTTACCTTCATAACCCCACATTAAGAACAGTTTCTGGCTTTTCATTTAACAGTGTTTTACAGAGCAATTACGCCTAGTTGGGCACAGAATGACATCTTAAAACTCCTAGTGGTCTTTTTTGTGTGGTTTTAGCCACTGACTTTTATTGGTTTGAGATTTTAATCAACAATTTAACTGCTGAAATCTGGCATCATGACACTCAATTTGCCAACAGAATTTAGTTATGTAAAAAAAAAAAAAAAAGAACAGCCAGCTGATCGGGATAGTTTTTAATATTTTATCCAAACATTAAACAACTTTTTTGGACGTTTAATAAAAGGTGAACATTGAAATTATAAAGTTTTGTTCACTGTTTAACTTTAAGTAAGTCAAAGTGTAATGTAATTAGAAATTATAGCAAACTACTTTTCCTACTTACCAGTAATTGAGATGATAGAACTAAAATGCAGATTTGTGATTTGATAATTGCACCACTTGCATTGCTTACCCCAATGGACTTAATAAAACCACACTGGCTTATAAAGTATCTCCCAATGTTGACCGCTAAATGTACAAAAATTAGATTTTAGGTTAAAAGAAGAGGGCTATGTCTGGGATGTAATGCGGGAATGTAAGTCAGCAGAATGTCTTCCTAATTGTAGTATTTTATTTTTGTCTGCTTGGTATATACTTATTTGTGTGCGTGTGTGGTACCCAGGAATGCATAGCATCAATGTTGTCTTTGCAATTGGCCGCATTGTTGAGTGAACTTAGGCACTTAGTGTGTGTGTGTGTGTGTGTGTGTGTGTGTGTGTGTGTGTGTGTGTGTGTGTGTGTGTGTGTGTGCTCGCTCGTGCTCGCTCGTGCGCACGCATGCGTGTGTGTGCGCGTGTGCGCTCATGCATGCATGCGTGCGTGTGCAGCCCAGGCTCATTACGCCCTAAATCCTAACCAGCCTGGCATCCTCTCTGCCTGTCTGAGGGGATCTGGAGTGGCGCTTTGCTGCCAGCCAGGGTCATGTATCACTTTCAAAGAGGTGTCTGTGTGTCCATCTCCGTATCATTCCAGCACCCCGCCTTGGCTTGTTGAGGCTCCCCTCGGTATGCCTGGCACTCTCTGTTCGATATGTGCGCAGCTCCTATACATGTTAGGGAACTTTTGGATTGATGTTAAACATGATACTGAATATTAAATACCTTTTAATTCAGTTACTAGAGGTTCTATTTTAGTGTGCTTGCATTGCACATACATTGGTAATTTGATTTATATAAATTGTTACTACTATATTAATGTACCATTTAGACTGTACCAAGGTATCTTTCCATTTAATATATCGGTGTGTATTAATGCTTTATAGCAGTTCTTGGATGGGAGAATTTTTGCATTAATGTGATTAAATACCTGGATTTGTCAGATGTTTATTTAAATCAGACTTTCCCCATATGTTACTTATACCTCGAAATGTCAGTTGATTTCCCAAAATATGTACTGATATGTAGTGATATAAAATTATACATAGTATAATAGAAGAATTTGTCAGCATCTTCCACACTTAACAGCACATCTAATCTTCAATTTATTTAGATGTGACTATAATCTTCCTTTAATAAATGCAGCCAGTCTTTAACTAGATTTAAACTTACACTTTAAGTTTGATTGTCATATATACATTGAAATATACGTTAAAATCTTACACAGTACAAAATAAAGTAAAATACTTTAGATAACTAGCTCCAGAACAAATTTAACACATGGACAAACAGAAGCTAACAAATGAGATAAATATTAGATACAATAAATTAAAAATGACTAACAGTTAAACAATGATTCAGAACATGTCGAAAAAAAATCACTATTTGTTTTCTTTTTTATGTCTTATATTGGTCACATTTTCATGGTGAGGTAGCGTTAAGGATTTTCAAATGTAGCTGTCTTTAACCTGAAGATATCCTTACAAAATCATCAAGTAAATTTAAGTGACTGTGAAGCAAAGCTACAGTGAGGCCTCAGGGTACTAGTTGCCTGGAAATAGAGATGTAGTTCTCTGGTTTCTTTATTTTCGTTGACTCAGGCCAAAGAAATAGCATATGAATTCTCAAATCAAGTGGCATTCTCCTTGAAATTCTGTGTGCATGTGAGTGTTTGTAAAGGCTACAAGTGTCTGAGTTGTTGTTGAAAAGGAGAACAGATTGATGAAGACCGCTGGGAGACCTAAATGAGTGTGGCCGCCTGTCTGCAAGTGTCACAGCACGCCTGTGCCTGTGTGATGAGATGTGAACGTATGCCAGCATGGGTATCAGGGGGCCTCTCCTTAATTGTGTAGCTGACAGCCGCTGCCTTTAACACACAAACACACACACACTTCTTGACCTTCTCAAAGTCCCTTTTTAAGCATTTCTCCCTTACAAACCAAGCGGCATGCATGTCATCTCTCCTCCCCGGCGTCTGAATCCTTTGGCTCTGGTGTCATCTGGTGGAGGCACGCTCCCCGGGCGTCTGTATGACACCGTGTCACTCCACAGTGGGCTTGACTCTGCTCAGGGTCGTGGTCAGGCCTCGAGGCTGCTACAGTAGTCAGGTGCTGTAAATGGCTGTCCGAGCTGACAGATAGATCACCCTCCAACCCTGCTGCCTCTATTCTGCTGGATCACTCTACATATCTTGGTCCTCTTTGTGTTTTTTTTAGATGTATTTGGAATTTGAGGGAATCTCTACATGCGTCTTGTGTGCTATAAAAACCAGTGGTGCTTTTGTTCTGCAGCATTTTCTTTTCTCCCATCTGTTCTTTTCTTCACTACAGAGGAATGTGTAGATTTCACGGTGTATCAGCTCACTAAAACTCAAGTTGTTTCAGATTAAAGCATGTCCATCCCCACCTCTTCCATCGAGACACTGTTGTCTGGCTCTTACTTGATTTGTAGTTAAAAACTTTGTCATAAGAGAAGATGCAATCTCCACTTGTAGAATTTTTTTCTTAATTTTAGTGAGACTTAATTAAAGTGGCATTAACTTCTCTGAGCAACAATCACCCCCAGCAGCCTTCTATCAGGAGTTATTATTCTTGTGCTGACGAGACGACTGTCAGACTAACACTTGGCTTGACTCGGCTCGGTTTTCTCATTAGCTGTTCAGGAGTCAATTTATAGGCAGTTTGGCCTACAGGTTAAGGTTAGCATTTGGAATTGTGTAAGCTGATGCTGGATGTTTGCCTTGGCCCTGACCTGTATGGAGAATCCTTCTACTGTTGTCTAAACAAACCGGTCAGGGAGTAGACACCGATGAATGCTGATGCACATTTAGGGGCATGTATTTTCTGACTTGTGTGAGATTTAAAGTGGTTTCTTTTTAAGGACTCGCAACAGAATAATTAGATTTAGAATATAGAATAATTTCATTATTACCAGGGTCCCACAGGGTCTTAAAAAATATTTTAAAAGTTTTCATTTAATATTCTAAAATTAAGGCCTTAAAAGTATTGAATATTTTTACTATGGTCTTACATTTTATCTTGTCTTATTCTAGGATTAAATAAATGCAGTAACATCATAAATAAATATTTGGTGTAGGTAATTTTTATTTAGTATTAGTTTTATAGCATAAAAGCTCTAAATGCAACGATTTATTTTATGTTATTAGAGTACAAACACTTCACAAAAATGTTTTGGTGCTTTAGATGCATCGGTAACGTATTATTGTAAATGAATGATTTATTGTCACAGCAAAAAATATAGCTATATGACCTTTCGGTTACGCTAACTCAGTTATACAGTGCAATACAGCACTAGCCGGCACGTGCTAGAAAAGAACTTTACAATAGCAGGTGTGGAAAAAACACTACGGCTTTTGTCAAAAGGGGCTACTAGAATCAACACAAACTGTAAGTTCCTCATAGCCACTTTAAATTAAGGCACCTGCCTGCATATGAAAGATGTTTGTTTTGCACACTGATTGCTAGGGGAAAAAATTACAGTCCAACTCCACATCCAAAAACCTGAGGTCTAAATTGCCACCTTTACCCCCATCTTATTACTTTCTGATCTCAAAGAACCATTAAGCACAGTGGCATGATGATATATTGTTGGTTTAATTTGAATTAATGACAACTGCTGTCTAAACAGATGGGGACATGACAGTAGAAGGAAATGACACAGAGGAAGGGAGGGGTGTGGGTCAGCGAGGAGGTATTCCTGGACTGTTATTTCACATGGCGAGGCTACAGGCATGACTTAAGGCAGGATATATCACTTAAACCCTACCACGTGCCTTAGCATAGCGCTGTGCTCTTTGCACGGCCACTGGCAGACACTCAGTCGGTCTTCCTCTGCAGCGGTTCCATCCTTAGTCAGGAAGATCAACCGTAATGAATAGAGGATACTGGAGAGGCTCACTAATCCGCAACCCTCAGGCACGAAGGCCAGCAAGATGTTTTGATTGCTGAGATTGTTTACTTATAGTGGTCATGAAATACTATCAAAATTGATCTAAATAGCTTTAAACAACGTCTGCAAATTTTTGATGGAAGAGGAGCTGGGAATGTGTAATGTGTCTTTCATTATATGAAATACACAATGCAGTTAACGCATTCAAATGTGCAAAGACCCCGTCATGATTTTTTTCTAGTTAAGCAGTGGCTCCAGGGACCCACTTTGTGCCAGGCTGAAATATCGCAAAAACTGATTATCTGGTTTTGATGATAAATATTTACATAAATTCATGTTTCCCAGAGGATAAATCCTACTGACTTTGGCGATTCCCTGAGGTTTCCTCTAGTGCCACCATGAGGTTGACATCCTTAGTTTTTAGTATAACATCTTGCGAATTATTATATGGATTACCATGTAATCAAATGGCACAGATATCCATGATGCGGAGCAGAGGAAATTGCTAATCACTTGGTTGCTCCCTTAAAGCTCAATATTTACGTAATTGGCCCCAAATTTGCCACAGACATTTATGTAACCCTCTGTATTAATTGTGAGAATTTTTGTGAACCTGTGACTTTCCATATAGCACCATCATCAAGTCAACATTTTTAATTTGTCCAATATTTTGTTTATATCTAAATACCTGCAAAAATAATGACATTCCCATCAACCTCAGCTGCACCTTATTTTTAGTGCTAATTATGCAAATGTTAACATGCTATTAGGTTAAACTGAGATGTTGAATATTATTCCTGCTAAACATCAGCATGTTAACAAAATGAACAAACCCCCAAAATTGACAAGATTAGAAGTCTTTGTAGTTTGGTTTTATGGTTCAGATAAGCCTTTCAGTGCTTCGCCCACATATTCTGTTTCTGTAGTCATGCTGTAAGTTTATGCATAGCAACACATGCTGAATTACAGCCCTTGAAGGAAAGACTGATGGCTTTTTATTGCAACTATGCTTCCCTGATGCTTTGAAGCAGAAAACTGTACATTGACACATGCAACTTGTGCTAAGGTTCACGTGCAAATCCATAAATACTGGACATCCAAGTGTCTGTCGCTGAAGATGTGAAGCTGAAAAAATGTTGTGTGTCATGTCAGAATGTTTAAAATCCGGGCAGGAAATTAAACTTAAAATGCTGGTTGTTTCGCTGCCAAAGTAACTGTCAGTAACTTCCAGCAGCAGTGTTATTGGCATTTGACTGGTGGCTGGTGTTAATTAAGGTATTACAATGTGTGTTTATGTGTCTGTATGCCTGCAAATTTGGCAACCGCATGTGGGAACTAAACGTGTGAATCTCTTGACTTGTTTGATTTAAACTCTTGTGGTCAGTGGTTTCAGTTGGCTGTGTATTAGGTCAGTTGAATGTGTGTCCATCTTATCTTTCCAGTGGAAAATTGACGTGTCACATTAGTTATTCTTGAGCATGCTGGAAGGGTTGAGATAGTAGCAGGTGATGTCTTTTAAAAACCCACCAAACCCACAGCCACATGTCCTAGTCACTCGGTGTACATTACTCATCCTGGAGGCATGTACAACACACACACACACACACACACACACACACACACACACACACACACACACACACACACACACAGCACACAGCCTGTCTTTTTTTTCAGCAGAGTGGGTATGGTTGAAGTTGTAAATTCACTTGTCAACTCAGCAAGTAGATTTTCCGTAGGAGGGTTTGTACAACCACTGCCACTGAGTGGGACCACCCTACGGAGATGGCCTTTCGTATGCAGACTGCAGGGCTTGGTCAGTCCCACTTGTTGTAGGAAAGAAGTGTGTCTTTCTCTCTGTACTCATGTTTTTTTCTGTCTTTTATCAAACAAATTGCAAGATAAAAGACAGCCAGGTTGTTTTTTATTTAACTTGGATAATCAAGACAGACATGAAAGATGCAGGCCAAGACTTAAAAGCAAGTGAGAGAAGGAGCAATGGAAGAAAAATAAAATCAGGATATTTTTTAATCAGAAATAAATGGGTAAACCCTGACATAATACAAGTAAACATGATCTTATTCATATTGCAGTACCCTCCTTACTTATTTTTGAAATCTTTCTCATTCCTTCCCTCCTCAGAAAGGTTCAGATAGAGGTCCTCTGCCTCACCACGACTATTTTTAACAAGGCCTGAAAGCAAAGCATTGGACAGGCACACACACACAATCCCACAGACCCTTAGACAGGTGCCAACTTTTGTGCCGAAAAGCGTGGTGTGGTGTGTTGTGCTCGGGTGTGTGCATGGGGAGTGACTGTGGGCTGGTGTCGGAAGAATGCTTGACCTTGCCGGCCTCTGCCGCTGTTTGGCTTTGATGAAACATTCCTCAGAAAGTTTCCCCTCCTGCTGTCACCGAGCCGCAGGGCATCGATACGGGTTTGTGTGCATTATTTTGTGTTTTCTTTGTGCGGGTGATTGAAGATGGAGAGAAAGATGGTATAATTTTTTTTTTTTTTTTTTTTACAAGCAAGCAAAAGGACATTTGCAGATGATAAAAAATTAAAACACAAAGAAACTACATTTATTATTGGTGTTAGTAGTACATGTAAACGTCCTCCATCCAATATCCTGGACAGGAGACAATAAAATAATCTATGTTGACTGCTTAAAACTGATCCACCAGAAGTCAGGGGAAAACTGGATGTTAGCGGGTTAAGAAAGAGTTAAATAAATGGAAGTATGTGTTTTTAAAATGTCAGTTTTTTTTTTTTTTGCTGAGGCTTGCAATGGACGGAGTACTGATCAGAGGAAAAAGGGTTTTTGATCGGTTGTACTGTATTAGTGAAAGCGAGCGAGGAAAGAGTAAAGAGAGATTGTTAATTTGCATTTCTCAAAAACAAAGTCAGGAAAAAAGGTGACATTCAAGAGGAGAGAAATAGCAAAGGAATCTCATTTAGTCAATCTTGAATTTCACGACATTTGTCCGCAATCAACAGGCTTACAAATCTGCGGACTTGTTTTGGCATGAAGGGGTTTGAGGGTTTTGAGGGGTGAGCTTTGAAATCTTTAATGGTGTGTGAAGGGGCAGGTTTGTAAGATGCTTTGATTCAAAGGAAATTTTCACATTTACAGTAAAAGACTGTGCACACATTCTCAGGTAAAACCATCCGTCTTTTAGAACTGCAATAGCAACCCTAGCACTTTATTACACCTGGTAGCCAATACGCCAGATGTTAGTGAGGTGAGGTGTACATTTTGAAGGTAGCTTGCACCTTTTGATTCCCGCATGTAGGAGGCTTTCTACACCAAGGTAGTTAAATACCAACTACTCCTAAACACCATCTCAGAGCTAGGTTATAGGTGCACACTGTTCCAGTTCATATTTGGTAGCCTAGGTCATGCACACAGGTTGGTAGTAAGAGGGCTGTGCTTGGGATGGGCAAAAAGAGGGCTAAAGAGCTTGCAAAGTACTGTGCCATATCTACTATTATTGGCAGCCGCCACATATTGAGGAGACGTTGCTACTTATAAGAGCTTAGTATTGTGCTTATTAAGTGATTTTGTAAAGACCTGCTGCATGCCACTAGTCCATGAGTTTGCGTATGTATTGCATCTGAAATATTCGTGTCCCTGTACCATTTTCTTCATGTTGTCATAAATTGTGTGTGTGTGTGTGTGTGTGTGTGTGTGTGTGTGTGTGTGTGTGTGTGTGTGTGTGTGTGTGTGTGTGTGTGTGTGTGTGTGTGTGTGTGTGTGTGTGTGTGTGTGTGTGTGTGTGTGTGTGTGTGTGTGTGTGTGTGTGTGTGTGTGTGTGTGTGTGTGTGTGTGTGTGAGTGTGAGAGAGTGTGAGGACAGGAAGTGTTGGGGCTGCGGAGGGAGAAAGTGTGTTGTGGGTTTGTAAAAAGTCTTTTTGTGTTTAGAGAATCTAAAACAAGGGGACAGTGTGGGGTGTGGAGATATGGAGACTTGTTAAGGATGTCTGGAAAGCTAAGAAAAATGTTTTTTATTTTTTTTATAGTTTTTGGAATAGTGTGATTGTGATGTGGGTTTGGATGAGGTTTTTAAACGGGCAAAAGTATGTTGTGTCAGTGAAACAGCATCTTGTTAGGATAAAGTGAAAAACATGAAAAGTGGAAAAAAGAAGAAAGTGTGTGACAGAAGTTTCTAAGTGTTACAGGGGCAAAGAGAGTTTTGCTTTGGTCTCAGAAAGCAGCCAGGAGGAGAGACAAAGTGATTGGCTGAGGAAGGAGAGGGAGTGTTTTGGGGCAGTAAGGAGTCTCAAGGACATCTTAAAGAGGAGTGGACAAAGAGGCAGAGCAACACAGACTCTCGATTGGCTGCAGGGAAAGTGTGTTTTGTGTGTTTAAGATTTGTGAGGAAGCAGAGGAGAGAAATCTGAGTGTGCACAAGGAAGGGGAGTACTTGTAGGAAGGAGAGGTGAAAAAGAGGACGAGAAGTGTCAGAGGGTAAAGATCGGAACAAGAGGAGAAGGGAAAACACAGGAAAGAGGGGAGGACAAGAGGGTAAGAAAGAAGGCAAGAGTTTCTTTGTGGGTGAAAACTGGCTGATGAAGAGCTGACGAGGGAGAAAGAGAAGAACAAGAAAACAAAGCAACCAAAGAAGGGAGGGTGAGGAGAAAAAAAAACTTTTGTGGAATAAAGATTGACAGGATTAATGAGAGGGAGAGTTACTTAGCAAGTGACTAACAAGCCAGCCAAACCAAAGACTCACACACACAGAGACCAAAAATATCCATTGAGAGGCAGAGTAGTGACAGGAGCTGGTGTTTTGTGTGGTGCTCCTCCTCCTCTTCCTCCTCCTCCTCTTCATGCTGTTGTTGGCTTTAACTGACGGCGGGTCACTGGGGCGCCACTACATCGCCATGTTTGAGGCCACGCAGAACGTCACGCTCAAGCCTACGGAGACCTGGAGGGAAGCGCTGTTGGACACACGCGTCATGGACCTCTTCTTCACCGTGAGTATCCTGTCCATCACTAAAGTGTTTATCCTTCTCAGAGTATCTGCAGGATCTAAAAAGTTAACATTACTTAATTTGTACCTTAAAACTCGTAAAACATGTTTAAGTGTTCAGTTTTGAAGTTGTGCTTTCTTGTTGTTACAGCGATTTGAAGCAATTTTTGTCTTTGTTTCACTGATATAATCTGTCTTCAATTTAATTTTAATGGCATTAAGAAAAATGTAAAAAAAAAAAAAAAAACTTGTCAAAACCTGCAGAAGCGTAGCTCTCTGATATTCCTAATGTTTTTCAAATGATTTCATATGTCTATGTCCTTTTTGTTTTCCGTCCATCCCTATCTTTATGTTAGGGAGGTCTCTGTTCAGGTCTTTCTGTCTTACACATTTCCATTGAAGTGTTTTTGTGTCCTTTTTACCCTTCTTCATTTTGATCCTTACCTCATGATGGTGGTTTATTCATTATAAACAAAGAGAGACAGTTTGCCTTTTCTTGTTGGGCAAAGAACTCCCTTCTCGTTTTTTTTTCAAATGTTAAGTTCATACTAGTTTCGTGGTTTTTTTTTGGACCATTAAGTAGATTTATGGGTGCTTTGCTGTGGGGTCGTGTTATTGTGTTACTGTCCAGAGGACCGACCGCCCAGTGAAGTAAATGTGTATTTTTGTGCCGTGACTTGTGTGTTTTAAGAGGCGGCCCACGCTGGCTAAGCAAACGGTGTGGAAGAGAAGCGTGGAACAAACTGGTCAGCTCCTCTTCCATTCAGCATCCTGGCTGAGCCTTTCAACTGCCCTGCTGCCATATACTGCTCCTGCTCTCTTATCCTTTACCTGCCACCACCTGTTTCACAACCACCTACATGACCTCTGTCTACTACTCAGTTTTACCATGTTACTGTTACACTTAAAGTAATCGGTCAACTGTGAATTACTGAACTGATGCTTGCTTAACCCTTTGGGCCCTGACGCACACTAAAAGTATGTTACTAAGGCTGGCTGAATGATCCAGCAGTTTTGTGACCAGCTGTTATGTGTTAGGTGTTCCAATAGCAAAACACAAATCCTATTCCTTAATTTAGATATGAGACCACATACCATTTTTTTTTTTACTCCCTCTAAAGCAGGTGTAAGACGTACTGTATAGTCAAACATGTCAGTGGTCAGTTGAGGAGTGTTCAAGTTGCAGCGATTAGTACATAATAGACATTAATTTAGTTTATAATATCGTGGAATGTGCCCCTTAATTCACTGTATAGCACAAGGAGCAGCTTTAGCCTCTATGGCTAATTTCCAGCTGTAGTCTTCAGCCAGCTGACAAAGGGTATACTAAAATACAATGGTTAACAAATTAAAATAAATTGTATTACATCTAAACTGCAGGTGCGACTGCAGGCCTAAGCAAAAAGGATTAAGGCATACAGACCAGTGGCACACACAAGCAAGCAGGCAAGCACAGATGATGGCAAAGGCATTAAATCAGTTCTTGCAGTAAAGACAATACAAAGAAGAAAAGATAAAGCAGAATAGTCACAAAGGCCACATTGAAAGCACATACAAGACATAACATTGAGGCAGGCAGCAGAAATGGAACGGCAGCAACAATGACCATATCACATCAAACACATCACATCTGACAGATTGTGTGCAGTTATAATTATCAGACAGCCATGTTTTAAGGTGTGTTGTAAAGGTGGATCATGTATGTATATATCTTTTGATAGCTGTGGGCAGTGAATCCCAGTTTTGTATTGCCATAACAGAAAATTATAATTGACCAAATGTGCTTTTCCTAAATGGAATTAGAAGGTCACCTTGTGTGGTGCTTCTGGTTATCTGACTGCTGTTGTTACATTGGATTATGAGTTCATGGGAGGAGCGGTGTTGTGCAGAATTTTGTAGACCAGACAGCTGTTTTTGTATTTGATTACATCTTCTACGGTTATTTAGGATAATACAGTGATCCAAAACTTTGAGGGTTTTCTTGTAAAGAGTAGCTAGTGGCTTTAATGATGAGCTGTTATTTTGTCCCTAGCTTGTCAGACAATATGTTAGATGTAACATAATCATGGCATTCATAAATAATTTGGCAGTATTAAAAGTTAGAGCATTTCTAATGTATTTAAAATTGGCTAGTCTAAACTTGACCCTATTGTATACTTTCATAATATGTGCTTTAAAAGAAAGATTAGAATCAGTAATAATGCCCAGATACTTAAATTGTGGAAGGACCTTAATGTTTTGACCCAAGATGGTTATAATTGACACAGTGTAATTATTATTATAAGAATGTTTATGAAAAACATTCTTACAGTTCTACTTACAGTTGTGGTCAAAAGTGTACATACACTTGTAGAAAATCACAATGTTATGGCTGTCTTGAGTCTTCAATAAGTTCTACAACTCTTATTTTTCTGTGATAGAGTGATCGGAACACATACATGTTTGTCACAAAAAACAGTCATAAAGTTTGGTTCTTTCATAAATTTATTATGGGTCTGCTGAAAATGTCACCAAATCTGCTGGGTCAAAAATATACATACAGCAACATTAGTATTTGGTTACATGTCCCTTGGCCATTTTCACGGCAACTAGGCGCTTTTGGTAGCCATCCACAAGGTCTGGCAAGCTTCAGGTCGAATGTTTGACCACTCTTCTTGACAGAATTGGTGCAGTTCAGCTAAATTTGATGGTTTTCTTGCATGAACCTGTTTCTTTAGCACTGTCCACATGTTCTCAATGGGGTTTAAGTCAGGACTGGAAGGCCATTCTAAAACCTTAATTCTAGCCTGGTTTAGCCATTCCTTTACCACTTTTGATGTGTGTTTGGGTCATTGTCTTGTTGGAACACCCAACTGCGCCAAGACCCAACCTTCGGGCTGATGGTTTAAGTTTTCCTGCAGAATTTGGAGGTAATCCTCCTTCTTCATTATCCCATTTACTTTCTGCAAAGAACCAGTTCCACTGGCAGCAAAACATCCCCAGAGCATAATACTACCACCACCATGCTTGACAGTAGGCATGGTGTTCCTGGGATTAAAGGCCTCACCTTTTCTCCTCCAAACATATTGCTGGGTGCTGTGGCCAAACAGCTCAATTTTGTTTCGTCTGACCAGAGAACTTTCCTCCAGAAGGTTTTATCTTTGTCCATGTGATCAGCAGCAAACTTCAGCGAGTCTTAAGGTGCCTTTTTCTGGAGCAAGGGCTTCTTTCTTGCGGCAGCCTCTCAGTCCATGGCGATGTAAAACACGCTTGACTGTGGAGACTGACACCTGTGTTCCATCAGCTTCCAAATCCTTGCAGACCTGCTTCTTGGTGATTCTTGGTTGACTCTTGACCATCCTGACCAATCTCCTCTCGGCAGCATGTGATAGCTTGCGTTTTCTTCCTGATCGTGGCAGTGACACAACTGTTCCATGCACTTTATACTTGCGTATAAGTGTCTGCACAGTTGCTCTTGGGACCTGTAGCTGCTTTGAAATGGCTCAAGTGACTTCCTGACTTGTTCAAGTCAATAATTCGCTTTCAGATCCACACTGAGTTCCTTTGACTTTCCCATTGTAGCTTTTGTAGCTGAGTCTAATCACTGGGTCAAATGAGCCCTATTTAAATGGGCTCATGAGAAGTCAACAGCTGTAGTCAATCAGAATCACTTAGAAGAAGTGAAGAGGCCATGACATGAAGCTAATTTGATTGACACAAGCTACATCACCAAAATTGACATATTTTGTTGCTGTATGTATATTTTGACCCAGCAGATTTGGTGACATTTTCAGCAGACCCATAATAAATTTATGAAAGAACCAAACTTTATGACTGTTTTTTGTGACAAACATGTATGTGTTCCGATCACTCTATCACAGAAAAATAAGAGTTGTAGAACTTATTGAAGACTCAAGACAGCCATAACATTGTGATTTTCTACAAGTGTATGTACACTTTTGACCACAACTGTAGAGCCAGTTCTGTGGTAGAGCGATTGCCTGCCAATTGGAAGGTTGGTGGTTCAATCCCTGGCCCTGCAGTCCCATGTCGAAGTGTCCTTGGCCAAGACACTGAACCCCGAGTTGCCCCCGATGCTGCGTGTGTGTGTGTGTGTGTGTGTGTGTGTGTGTGTGTGTGTGTGTGTGTGTGTGTGTGTGTGTGTGTGTGTGTGTGTGTGTGTGTGTGTGTGTGTGTGTGTGTGTGTGTGTGTGTGTGTGTGTGTGTGTGTGTGTGTGTGTGTGTGTGTGTGTGTGTGTGTGTGTGTGTGTGTGTGTGTGTGTGTGTGTGTGTGTGTGTGTGTGTGTGTGTGTGTGTGTGTGTGTTTATCTGATGAGCACCTTGTATGGCAGCCTCGGTCACAGTGTATGAATGTGTGTGAATGGTGACTGTATCCTGTATGATGTAAAAGCGCTTTGAGTAGTCGTTGAGACTAGAAAAGCGCTATATAAATACAGCACATTACATTTTACATTTATATTAATTTTAATGCAGGAGCGATATAGCCAATCATTGATTTGATCCACGGCTATGGTAAGTTTGGTAGCAGCCAGATGTTTTGTCTTGGCATGCACATATGCTACGGTGTTGTCCGCATACAATAATGTTTTGACATCAGGGCAAACAGATGGCAAGTCATTAATATATAAACTAAACAAAAGCAGGCCAAGTATCAATCCTTGTGGTACCCCTGTGCATAAGCCAAGAGCTGATGAACGGAAACAGAAACTTATTGTTCTCAACCAGTTAGATATGACTCAATCCATTTAATTGCTAACAGGGAGAAGTTAAAAGTATCTTATATTAAATCTTGGTTTGGATTATATAGAGACAAATGGAGCCACCTTTGATGAGAGACTTTCCTTTGAGTATGGAAACATCAGTGGTTTAAAAGCATAATTGAAGGATATTAATAAAATTCTGTATGTTTATTAGAATGTTGTAAAAATGAACATGTGGAACAAAAATTATATTTAAAAATGGCATGTTACTTTGTATACAAGTTGCAGTTCAATGAGGTGAACATTTCCACATGATGTTGTCACAGCTTATTGTGATATTAATTCCCACTGTTTGTGTCTGATTTGTCTAAAAGATCACAACTAGTGATGTTTCTATGTGGAAAGCATCTCTCTTCTCATTTGCCTCCATAGTTTTTGTTAGCATCTTTTGTTAACCATCAGGAAGATGAAATATCTCAAACTTCCTCTCAATCTGTTTAACATTGTGGTTATTTTTGGTTGGTCACCACTGCTAAACGTTTCTTCTGTGGTTACAGATTATATATTAATGCAGATGGTTTAACCCTTGTGTTCTCTTGTTTTTTTTTTGTGCTTTTCTGATCTTTTTGTCTTTTTTCTGATTTATTTGTCACTTTTTTCAGCTTTTGGGGTTTAAAAAAAAAAAAAAAAAACCTGAGCTGGTTTAATAATAGGTTTTACACTTATTCTTGGAATTCATGGTCAACAAACGTCAGTTGTATCAAATTATACATACGTTTCTAGTTAACAAGGCAGAAATTATGAATTATTTTTCATTAACAGTTAAGATCAGAGGATGATGAGTGGATCTCAGATGGGTATATGTCAAAGTTTAGTCCGGATGCTGTTTTGAAACCATTAAAATAAATAAATAAAAATAATTCAAATTCTATAAGATTAAATAAAACACCCAAAATCATACATTTTACCTGAAGAATGTTGTATGGAATCATCCATGTTATTTTTGGGCAATTTGGTTGCAAGAAATCCATATTTCTGATATAAAACACTTTGAAATGGGTCAATTTGACCCGAGGACTACACAAGGGTTAAAGTGAATGCATTTGGTACCAAATTTTGATTTTGATTAGTACTATTTTGGTTACATTACTGTTGAGTAATGGTGAAATAGTAGTTGTTTTGTTGTTGTACAATCTCCGGATGCTGATTTGTAGTTCTTTTTCATTTCTGTGCCTGATAATCACCCTTCATTGACGGTCCTGAAAAAGTTTTCAGTGAGATTGTTCAGACTCAAAATTCACAAAGCAATCACAACTAACTGTAATTGGCTCTAAAAAGTCACTGTAATAAGAGGTTTGCTACTCTGCAAGCACAAATCAACGATTTGATTGGCTTGTAGCAGCAGTTTGGCATGAATAAAAATGTTTGTCATTTTTCGGTCGGACTCTTTGCTGCTGGAATCTGCAGGATGTGTTTTGTGTTGGTTTCAGTTTTCAGGCCTTCACTCTCATCTCTCGCTCTGGTATTTCTAGTAGCTCAACTGTTTGTTTTTGTAAGACTGCTGTGGCACTGTCAGCTGTGTGTATGTGTGGGTGTGGGGGTGGGTGGGTGGGTGGGTGGGAGGAGGCATATCTGTCTTTGTTGGATTGTGTCAATTTGAGTTTGTGTAATATACGCTCTGCATGGATCTGTGATGTGCCTGTGTGTTGTTTCCTTGTAGAGTGTGTGCATTTCAATTTAATGGGGCCCTCTGCTATCTCAGCTGCTGTGTCTCATCAGCTGTGAGGGGAAACAGGTTGGCCGGGGTGTGGGTGGTGTGGAGGGGGTACTCAGAGACACGCGCCATCAGGATCACAGTCCACAACAGACAGGCAGGCAGGATTAGAGCCCGGTCCCAGGATTAGGGGCCCCTGTTAACAACCTCAGTAACCCACCCATCACACACACACTCGTCACCCTGTTGAGGGGCTCTAGAGGGGTGGGGATCTCTGTCCCTCTGTGGGTGGGTGTCTGCCCGTCTCCCATTAACTGGCTCCAGGGCTCCTCTTACTAATCAGTGTTGTTAGGAGGCTAAGAGGAGGCTGCTGTTCTCTTCGCTTCGCTTATATCCATGCTTGTCTTTTACTTTCAATTAAAAGATAATTTGGGTGGTTTTATTTTCATAGTTTAGCACATCATTGCTTCCAGTAAGTTCAATGCTGAGGTCTGGGAACACAGCAACACCCCTAAAAGAAACAAAAGAAGGTGAACTGTGAAACTCTGTGTTACAAACATCTATCAGACTTAACAGGCCGACTTCTTGGTAAATGTTTGCTGTAGCTGTGTGCACACAATGATCCTGTGCAATGGGGAGTTATTAGCAATATTTCACGTGTTCTCATTCTGTTTTGACCTCTATAACTAAAGTTATTTACTTAATGTTTTCCATTTATTCATTCAACCTTTAATTATACTTTATTTAACTAAATCATTGAGGGGCAACATTGACAATTACAAAAACAAAATAACACAGAAAAAAGTGACACATAAAAACAGAAAGACACTAACACTTTCTGAATTGGGGAAAAAAAAGGTAATAAGTAAATTAGGATAACAAGGATGCAAAAGATAGTAGGGGTGTAACGCTTCACTGGCCACACGATTAAATTACAATTATCCTGTAAACAATTTGATATCTCGATACATCATGATGTGCCACCTCCTCAAATTTATTATATATTGCTACACATGGTTTTCATCTACAAATTCAAGCAGTCACATATAAATGAACTCCCATTTTTATTTCATCTGCTCTTAAAAAAGACACTTCCTGAATGTAGCGGCGACAACATTCACATCATACAATGTCATTAGAGTCCATCTGTTCAACCAATGTAAGAACAGGTTGCCATATATTACTGAATTTAATGTTATCCTGCAAATAATAATACATTTGTTCAATAGTTAAATAGTGCATAACATTGTTGATCCAGTGTTTAAATACAGGTGGACATTTATCCTTCCATTTTAATAAAACAATGTGTCTGGCCAAGAGAGTTGCAAATGCTTATTAAGTAGGGATGCACAATGATATCTGCACAACGTCTGTATTGGCCGATAAAAGCTTAAAATGATCATCGGCAGATATGAAGATTTCTGCCGATGAGTCTTGCCGTTAAGGTGGCTTGTTTACTATGTGCACATGACAACCGTGAACATAGCATGAGCGCCAGCAACTTAAACTTCCAACATGTCGGCTGCGTCGAGGTATTTTGAGATTTGTAAAACAGATAAATATGGTTATGCATCTTAAGTGCCGTCCCCCTTAGCAGCACCGAGACTTTGAAAAGTAAGAAGGAAAAAACGCTGGCAAAAACACAGCAGCAGCCTCTACTTCAGTCCTTTTGAAAAAGCTAGAAAATACAGCAGTGACCACTCAAAGGTAAAAGAACTGAACAACATGATATGCACTGGCATATAATTTATTCTCCAAGTTAAATAATTTACCTATTTTTCAGGGGTGAATGTCTGTCTACATTTGTGAAATGATACATTTATGGTAGAATCAACGATTTGTCTTGTGTAATGCCTTATCTACAACACATGAGTGTAAAAAGGTAAATGTAGTACAGAAGAGAGACTTGATTTCTCTTCAGTAAAATTAAAGTGTATGTACAGTATATCAGGGGCAAAATGTGTATGCATCAGTATCGGCATTGGCCAAAATGAGTTTGAAAATATCGGCATATTGAATATCGGCCAAAATTCAGTATCGTGCATCCCTATTATTAAGTGTAATTCGTTCCAGGAGTCAGGTGCATTAAAGTTAAACCAGTTTTTCTAAGGTCAGACCAAGCTCATGGAGCATGAAGCAAAAGCCAGTCAGCAGGGCGAGTATGATAAGGTAGAAGTACAGAGCGTAACAGAGAAGTTGTATGAGGTAGAATGGTAGTTTTCCAACAAGAGCCTTATAGATAAACAGATAGTCAACAGTGAGGTTCACCTCTCTTGGTGAGAACACCTTCATATAAAATACAATATGTACAATGTGTACCGTAGACATGACCTGTTATGAATCTCAAGAGCGAGTGATAGGCTGAGTGCAAATATTTAAGACTTGAAAATGAAGCATGTCTAATAATCACATCACTGTAGTCCAAGACCGACATGAAAACTGCCTGAAAACAACCCTTTTTTCTACAAAAACATGGGAAAGATGCTATTGGTTCTGTAGAAATAGCCAACTTTTTGCCTGAGTCAGCACACAAGATTATCAATGTGGAATTTGAAGGAGAGCTTTTCGTCAATCCATATGATGATATATTTATATATTGTCACTCTCTCAATCGTAAGTCTGTTTAACAGCAGTTGTACTGTGCCCTGCTCTAAAGCCAGACTGAAACGGGCTCAAAATGGAGGCTCTAGAGATGCACCTTCAATTGATAATTTACCAGAGGTTCCAGGACCTTTGACAGACATGGCAGTTTGGTTATTGGTCTATAGATGTTGCGATTGTTTTTATCACCTCCCTTATGTAGTTGTTAAAGATGCCCCATTTTCCAGATTCTGGGAACTAGGGCTGCACGATATTGGAAAAAGCTGACATTGCAATAGATTATTTTTTTTTCCCTGCGATATATGGCAATATAAAAAAAGACTAATTTTTACAAGATGACATAAACAGTTCTATTTGGGAACATAGAAAATAAAAAAAGTGAAAAAGGAACTTTTCTTATATGAACCATTCTTTGTTGAACGTTTAATGTTATACAAACACCAAAGCAAGTGAGCGCTGTGACCACTCTTCTGAAGAGATTTTGGAGAGGGAATTTAGGTAGAAACACACTGATTGAATACTATCAATCCAGGCTAAAGTGAATGATATTAATAATGCATGCATGTTGCTTCCTCTAAATTTCAGGTTGTGGTCAACAAGCTGGGCCTGTTTTGGTTGTTTGATAAATTGATCAACAATGTTTGTGATTGGTGGTTGTAGTAATACAGAAGTTGTAGTGCCAGCATCGCAACATCCTGCGATGTGACTATTGTGCATGTGCACAGCCCTACTAGGAACTATACCGGAGGAAATTGAAAGATATTAGTTTTTTGGTCTGAAATAATATGGGCTGAGAGCCTAAGAATTTTTTTTCCAAATTGTCCTCTCCACTACATTTACAGTCGATGTTAAGGAAAGCATCTTTAACTACTCTTGAGGAGACGGGATCAACGGTAAATGTATGCCCGCGAGGAATATATAAATACATTGTAATCAGTTGGAGGTGGATCTAATTCCTCATTTTAATAAAAAGGTGACCAGCTGCTACAAAATGTTTATTAAACGCAAAACTAATCTCTTTATGGTCAGACAATAGACCGTTCGTGACCTTGATCTGGGGAGGAATTGAGGGGAAGTTATTTTTATTTTATGTCTTTATTAGAAAGCCGAAAGCGATAATAGGACATGAGGGAGAGAAATGGGGAATTGCATGCAAAAAAAGTACCTTAACCGTAATCACAATGAATCTACAAACCAATGAGTTAACGTTGGAGACAGATCATTATTGATGGCTATTGGTCCCCACCAGACCTGAGGTCAGGAGCTCCCCTCTGACATGACAAGTATATATCAGATCAATAATTAGGCTGTGTGGAGCAGCCATTTTTGCTGCTGAAGAGATGTTTAATTTGATGCTTAAAGTGTCATTCAAGGTATGTGTGGATAAAAAGGAATCTCTTTTCCACTTCTGCTGCTAAAAACTACAACTCAGGGATGGAATGATTTGAAGTGAAATGGAAAAAAATTGTAAGAGGAAGCACAGAGAAAATAAAAGAAGAGGTGCAGAAATAGAAAGAGGGGTATATTATTTTACGGGAAAGACAAAGAAAAAAGATGGAACCGAGAGACAATTTAGAGAGTGAAACACAAATGCAATTTGCAGGAGCATGTGAGAGATTTGGGAATAAATTGACTATGGTAAATTGAAGAGGAAAAAGACGCCAGTGGTTGTTGGCCCGCTTCAAAAAAAATAATAAAAATAACAACAAAAACACAACATTTTTGTCGATTTTAACACCTCGAGAACGCAGTGCACACCAGCTCCAACGTAAAAAGAAGAAAAGAGTGCAAACACAAACTGAAACGTTTGTAATTTGGTCCTCAGCAGTGTGTTTTTGTCTGTGTTTTTAGTTTATTTGGCTCTGATTGATTAGAGAGCAGAATCAAACTGTTTGTTTGTTTGTGTGTGTGTGTGTGTGTGTGTGTGTGTGTGTGTGTGTGTGTGTGTGTGTGTGTGTGTGTGTGTGTGTGTGTGTGTGTGTGTGTGTGTGTGTGTGTGTGTGTGTGTGTGTGTGTGTGTGTGTGTGTGTGTGTGTGTGTGTGTGTGTGTGTGTGTGTGTGTGTGTGTGTGTGTGTGTGTGTGTGTGTGTGTGTGCGCGTGCGCGCGCGCCACCATGTGTCACACTTTCTACATAACAGTAATAATATAATAATACATTTCCCAAACTTAAGCCATCTCAACCACATGTCTAAAGCTGAATTTATAGTTATACATGTAGCTTCTTCAAAACTATAGCTACAAGTTGGTGCTGTGGCAGCTACAGTGATGCTACATAGAAACCAAAAGAACTATGAATCATCAGCATGAGCTGCTTGTGTTTTCTCCTACAAGTTGCTAACGCTGGTAGAGATAATTGAAAGTGAAGACCAGATCAAACGAGCTGAAAAAAGGCTCAAGTTAACTGCTTCTTTTCTGTAACACATTTAGCACATCTCAGCTGCAAACCCGCTCTATCATAGTTAATGAAAGACCGTTTACAACTGGTTGCACACTATTAATCTCCTATTCATAATAAGACTATCACTTGTATCACAAGGAACCAATTGTAACCCAAACCTAACTCTAACCTTAACACAAACAACAAAGTGTCCTTTACAGTGAGAACTGGCCAAAATGTCACAAAATCACTTTCTGATAAAAATGTCCTCCCAAGCAAGGTTTAAAACTTCAATTTGGGTTCAGCGACATGACATTATATACTGTTAGACGATAGAAATTTGTCAAACATGAGAGATTTGGCAGGATCGTTGTATTAATACCGTGACTTTATGACAATATTGAAACATTGTTGCATCAATGTGATAATGTAATTTTTCAATATTTCACCGGAATAACCAAAAACAGACACACTGTGGTTATTTACATAATATTATGATATATACTGTAGATATATCACTGTACTGCTACATTGTGATAGAAGCCTACCCCGCTAGTCCTCACAAAGATAGGAATACGAGAGCACAGAGTAAAGCATTTCGTGTTTAGCCAGTAAATACAATCAGTGTGGAGTGCGGGGACTGATGAGGCTGCAGCAGAGCCTGCAGGCAGACAGTAACCCAATCTGAGGGAGGGAGAGGGAGCGAGAGAGAGGGTGATGGTGGAAGAGAGAGCGAAAGACAATAAGTTGGAAGCATCGTGTTGATTTGAAAAAACAGAAAGATGAGCCTCTGAGCCCCCTGAGGTAACAGACACCAGGCTTTGTCTCCTTCTATAAATATCGTTCTCTTCCTCCCCTCCTCTCTCTTTCCCTCTCCAGCTCTCTCTTCTTCCTCACCTCATTGTGTACCGGCCTTTCTTCTTCCCTCAGTTGTCTCTCATTATAGCTCATCTTCTTTCCCTTCGCTTCGGCTCTCTTCCTCATTACTTATTGCCCTTTCTTTTCTCCCCAATTATATTTTCTCCTTAATAAAAATATATATCTGCAGTGAGGGTTGTTGAATAGAATTTTAATAATTCTGAATCTAGTATAAAAAAATCCTGTCAAATCCCTTACCAAATGTATTTAGGTTTAGTGTTCAACATATCTGTGTAATTATAGATAACCAAAATTAAAGAATCAGTTGATCTTGTGTCAGCTTTTGTTTTTGGCTCAAACAGCAAAGACACCATAGCTTTGAGTTGTAGTTTCATTAATGGTCACAACTTACATTTTGTAACTTATAAACTCATAAAAAATAGCTCTTGTCGTATTTGCCTGTCACTATATCCTGACAGTACTACATTATTCAGATAATCTGTGAAATTATGTTATCTTATTCTTCTGCCTTCTCCTGCTGCTCCAAATGACATAAGGAAAACGACCAATCAGAGCCAAGGCGTCTCAAATGCAGCGGCTACTCGTGAATTCCTATTAAACCAGGCAGCGCTGATTAAATATAAATCAAGATTCTGTTACTGCATTGCCTATTTCTTGTCGCCGATATTTTCAGAAACATATTATTGTGAACTGTTTAGCTGTAAAATTAGTTTGCTCCTGTCGGTCGACAGTTTCCCTTTTATTTAATAATTTTAGACTTAGTTTAGGTTTCGTTTTGCAGACACTTAATTTTGAGAATGCCGTTTTTAATAAATAAAAAAAAAATAAGAGTCCAGGCCAAAGAAAAACAATAATATAATATCACCAAATTAGCAATTATGACAGTGACAATGCTTTGCTGACACAAAACTATCCATTAATTAATCTGTCGACCATCATCTGAGATGCATGCCCAAAATATTCCTTATCGTTGTATCTTGTTCTCTCCTTTACACACACACACACACACACACACACACACACACACACACACACACACACACACACACACACACACACACACACGTGTATCTCTAACTATAGTCAGACTCAAGGCAACTGACATTACTGGCATCACATGGATCATTCGCTGGTGCAGCTGCTTTTTCAGAGCTTGCGCTGTTCAATCCTTTGGCCTTGCTCTACCTCTTCCACCCCTCCCTCTCTCTTTCTCCCTCTCTCGCCCCCTCCCTCACTGAGCTCTTCCAGAGGATGACTTCACGCACTGGAAGAGGGCAGGAGCAGCAGCAAAGACTATGGAAGCTACACTACGTTAGCATTTGAGATCTGTTCCCAGCAGTTTGGCTTTCGACCAACCAGGCACCCCGGCTGGAAAGCAAAAAACGAGAGAGAAGAGAAGGGACTAGGAGTTGGGAGAGGCAGTGAGAAAACATTTAAGGGGAAGAAGTGAGGAGAGGAGTAGGAGCAGGAAGAAGCAACAAGGAGAGGGAGGTTGAAAGTTTGATTGCTTCTGCGATGGGGCCATGCGCTGGCATAATGTGTGGTACCGGTGAAGAAGCAATCACTCTGGATTTAAGAGGATGACAGTTCAGGAGACGGAAGAAGAAAGAGGAAATGATCTTGGACTGGTTGAGAAGATCTCACAGGATGAAGGCAGTTGAGCTCTAGATGTCCGTGTAGTACCGTCAGTGGGAACCCATGTTGCTGAGCAGCTGTGATGACTCGCAGTGCTATTACTGCTGCTGCCTTACTATAATGTGTGTGTCTGTTTGTGTGCACAGTTGAAACAATACCTCTTCCCTTGTCGATGTGTGACAGCTCAGCATGGACAAAATCCCAAAACCGAACAGAAGCTCAGAGATAAGACTGAATTTAGATTTTATTTTTCATCGGGACCAGATATATTCCACTCTGGGTTTGATTAAGGCTGTCTTTGGGCTCAGACGAGCTTAGTGATTGTTTGTTTGAGACCGGGGGCAGTCCACAGTGTCTGAAGAGACAGACGTGTTGAAAAATCAATTCGCCATTTCTCTTCACCTCAGCTTGCTGGGTAGTGGGAGACGCCAGTGAGTATTAATCCTGCTACTGGAATCAAATGATCTGTTTTTGAAAGTGGTGACAGCAGGATGAGGCAGGTTCTCTTTTCGTTCTTGGCCGACGACTTTTCTATTTCAAAATGGTATTCTGTATGCAGTTTATTTTGGATACGTTTCATTGACAAAACTCATCAGAGTATCACCAGAGCATCAGAAAAATCAACACTTGGAGGTAAAATTTCCTATTGCACACTGTATTTAGGGGATGTGGTCCTGTTTCTCCTTTCAGATACATACTATGAACAGGCATGTGCAGGGATTGTATAGTTGTTAATCCAGCAAGTTCCATAATGAAGATATTATTTTTTGTTTCATTTGCTTATCCTAAGTATGCACATGTTGACAAATGCCTTCTGTGAGTTGAATTAATAATCATACACTTGTGTCAAATGTGCACAAGTGTTGTTGCTGAATGTGTCACTGCTCTGTAGGCGTTCCTGACCTCCCATACAGGTGGTCATTAGTATCAGGCCTACTACTTGCTCAATGTAGCTTTCCTATTCATCAAAAGAGGAAAAATGGGAATTCTCCTCATTTCCTCATATTGCATGTTGGCAAGAAGACAAGACTGAAATGATCTCTGCTTTTTCAATAAATTCTTAGAAATTATAGTACGCAAAGCATTTTTCCACATTTTTTTTGTCCTTCTGTCCATTTCCCAGTGCACTTATTTCCAGCAGTATCCACAAGTACCTGCTGGTTCATTGAGAAGTTGTACCCTTTACTTGAAGATTCCGCTGTTATATCTTGAAAACAGACTGAGACATATATTTATTCTGTTATCTTGCAGGTACATAGGAAGATTCGGGAGGACTCAGACATGGCCCAAGACTCCCTGCAGTGCCTGGCCCAGCTGGCCTCCATGCACGGGCCCATCTTCCCCGATGAGAGCGCCCAGGTCTCATACCTGGCTCACCTGGTGGAGGGCCTGCTCAGCATGATCAACGGGTCAGTGCATTACAGTGCTGGAAACTAGTTTGTCAATGGCTCAGAACTCACCTCAGTTCTATGCTCAGTGCTTTGTAGTAGCTTGTTGTAGTAACTAAAGCAATATAAGTTATACAGTCAGCCTGTTTGTACTTGTATCTTTTTAGCCATGCTAGTGGCATGACTCTATTGATGGCAATGTTTTCATGTCTGTGGTCTTGTCAGTTGGTCAGTCTACCGCTTTAGTCAAGACTGAAACCTCTCAACAATAATTGAATGGATTGCCATTTAATTTTGCAATCATAATCGTTATCCGCTGACTTTTACTCTAGTGTCACGATTAGGTTGACACCTGCAGCTTTGAGTAAATTGTCTCAACAACTATTGAATGGATTGCCATCCAATTTGGTACAGATATTACTTGTCGGGAGTGATTGCAATAACTTCCTCCAACTCTGACTTTTCATCAAGCGCCTTAATTTGTCCGTTTGTGTTTAGTGCTGAATGTTAGCATTGTCATTGTCAATTTGTTAGCATGCTGACATTATCATTTAGCTCAAGTACAGCATCACAGAGCTGATACCCTGACAGTACACTTAGTCTTGTTATTCACCTAAATGTACAGGTGTTGTGAAAATGACATTTTCCTTTTTAGAATATAGTTTTAAATGTTATCCTCCCACTTGAGTGTCAGCATTGTCCTTATAAGTTGAGCTTGGCAATATACTGACATATGGTGAAGAGATGAGACATCACGTGGGACTCTGGTTATTGTAAGACATAGGTTAAATGTTGCTTTTGGTATTTCTGTAGTTATTAGATGTTTTTGGCAAGTGCAAATGATTATTTGTTAGGGCTGCACAATTATATAATTTTAATTACAATCATGATCAAATTTGCGTGATCGAGCGATATTTTAAATGCATCACTCTGTTCCTAGAACGCTCTGGGTTCCAGGGCGCTTACGAAACATCAAGATGCGTTTTCAACTCCGACATTGTTTTAATTCACCTACCCTGTCTTTTTCTTGCTGGTTTAAATTGGTTAACTTTAAAAAAAATGTCAAGTCTGTCCTATAACAATACTCTGTCATATGCATGTTGACATGGTTATTGGTCGCTGTAATCATTCCTCCTGTCCATAGCTGTAAAGAGAACCCTAAATCCACAATTTTTACAAGCAACCGAATTAAGAAAACAAAGGGCTCACAGCAGGAACTTGCTTAATTTGAAATGTTAATCCCCTCAAAAGAGGTATTACATTGTTTTTCGATGCTAGCACGCAACATTGATCTCTCCCCCGTCTTTCCTTTTGACAATTTGCAAAACCTCTAAAGTAATTTCCATCACACTGACAGATGTAGTAGTAACAATAGATTAAACATTAAAATTGAAATAATAATTCTTTTTTTTTTTAAACATCAGCTGTCCATTTCAACTGCATATATTGTAGCATTCAAAATGCGCGATCAGTACAGTTGCACAGTTGTTGTATTACCTTGCCTACAGTCTCAATAGCTGTAAATTACTCTCCACTATCTCAAGGATTTAATACGTCTTAAATTCAGTGACTCAACAAGTGCTGGAGGACAACATTAGTAAGAGTGTGACTCATACTGGACCTGCTTCTGCTTTATTTAAAGGAAGTAATGGCTTGTTGAGTCTGTGTTTTTAATTGCCTCTAATACTTGCATCTGCACACACTGTAAGAAACTGGCTGGAAAGGGAAGAGCTTGTTTTTCAGTTCAGAACAAATACTGTTAATCAGGAACTTATGTTTCCCAGTTTCCTCTATGAAAATTGAGAAATTGAAATGAAATTTATGTAAAAATTGATTAAATTATGCCTTTTGTTCTTCTCACAGATACACTGCCTATTCAACCAGAGAGGAAAAAATCATTACTAGCAACCACTATAACACTGGTAAATACTGGGTGTGTTTAAGTTTATTAATCCTATAGTACTCATCCTCTAATCAAATATAGAGGAGCAGGAGCATCAACAACAAAATGTAATTTCAAAAACTGTTGAATATTTACTTTTAAGTCTAAATTTTGAGGATAAGCCCCTTGAGATGCACCATCTCGTTGTCAAAGATGTCCTCAGGCACAAAAAAATGAAAATGAACAGACCAAAATCAATACATACTTCAATCAAACTTACCTTTTTTTCATCTAGGTCTGATGTCATAGAGTACTTCACAATAAAAGATGACTGCAAGACATAAAATACAGACACAAAAAAACTACAAAAGGTTTACTGCAGTACTTACCCAGAAAATGATTGAAAGTTAAATACAAAATTTGAGAAATCATTTAAACATTATTATATTCCAATTCCAATTATTTTGTCACTTTTGTTTTGTCAATGACAAAATAGGCAACATGTTTTTTTCCAAATATTTAAAAAACTGATATATGAATATGACCTGATTATAAAGTTGAGATTGGGGCTGATTCAAGTCTGAAGTCAGAGCTTTCGTTAACTTCTGTGGTCAGTCTAAGTTGAATGTTTAAAAGCTGTGATACAAATGTTATTTTGACTGGAGGTATTGTGAATCTTTGCCTCGAATTTTGGCCTGTTGAGGAAATTTCCCATGTTTCAGCATTACTGCGTTTTCATTACTCATAAAGCAACAGATTCATCAAAATGGCAATTGGTTTTGACTAGAATAAATTGTGTGTACTGCAGTGCTTAGTTCAATTTATTTAGCTGAAATTCCCTTTACTAAGCAGACCTGAACCTGTGTTTTCTGAGCATAGGAAATAAATGTACTTTGTCCGTAAAGCTCAGCCTCAAAGCCAATCTTCTCATTACTTCTGCAGAGGTGACATTTTGAACTTCTGAGTCTAGTCTGCTGTCAGTGCATCCAATCAGAAGTGATGCAGCATTGAGCCTCTGTCCTGCAGAAATAATAGTAACGCTCACAAAATCAAGGAATCGTTACCAGTTATCTACAGCCTCTTGAAACAAATATTCTAATGACAAATTATAAGTTATAAAATACTCAAGGAATTACCTTGAGTATTTTTGACATCGCTGTTTTACTAGCATTACAGATGACTCTATGTCGGCAGGTGTGAGTGACATCAAAGAAAATAGGGCACAGGACCCCCTCAGTCTGTGATTCTTTTCCAGCTGCTTGTTAACAGAGGTCATGTGAAGAAATAGAACTCAGAACTGTGCTGAGAAATATTAAGTCGTGTGATCCTGTTGCTTTCCTCACAGGCAGCTATTTGGAGCCCGTTGATTGTTTCTGTGTGTATTGCAGGGAATCACAGTGTGTTTTGGGCTTCAGAAAGATGCATTAAAAGACATCATTGCTCTGTTTTAAGCAGCTGGGTGAGGCGGCGGTTAAAGTCGAATACCAGCTTTAAAACATTGAAAAGGAAACACTCACCTTGTGGTGCCAATGTGCACCGGAGCAAAAAACTATTGTTAAATTTTTATTTTTTTTACTTATGTTGTGAAGAGTGTTTTCTAGGGCAACAAGTAACAATTATTTTCATGATAGATTAATCGTTTGGTCTGTAAAAAGTCAGAAAATAGTGAAAAATGTCCACGACCGAGTCCAAAACGTGAGAGAGATTACATTAATTATTATATAAAACAAAGAGAAGTAGCATATCCGCACATGGGTGTAGCTTTAATAACATATTTGGAGTTTTTCTACAAAAAAATTGCATAAAGATCAATCAATTATCAAGATACTTGCAGATTAAAAAAAAAAAATTATTTAATAGATTTGATTAATTGTTTCAGCTCTCGTCTGTACTAAAGAATAATCTGTGTGACTTTATGAATGTCTTACCTAGGTCTGTATCAACCTTTGCTGAATGTAATCAGATTGTATTCCCTTGATTTTACTCCTGGTTTTCACTTTGCTGCGGTAGCTCTATAAACATCGTGGCCTTTAGATATCTTCTCAGCAAAATGGGTGATGAACACTGAGCTCCTCCGTATTAACATAACCTATTAACCTGTAATACGAGGTGCATTTTAACTCTCAGATAGCTAACATCCAGACGGGTTCAAATCTTAGATTTTAATCTGTCCTTTTTTTTTATTAATTCAATTTGAGTGGAGTACTGCAGAACATTTTTTTTTAATTTAAAAAAAAAAATTTTTAAGAAGATGCACAAATATGTTAGAAATTAAAAGTTGTATACTGTCCACATTGCTTCACCTGTGAGTTGTTTTGAGTTAATATCTTTACAAACTTTTATAGATACAGTGTCTAGTGTCTCTTTACAATATACAGTATGCCTCCATTTTTACGCCGATGATACGCGACTTTACCTCCCTGTCAATCCTAAAGACGCTTGCAGCCTGATTGCCGTAACAAATTACTTTGGGGAAATTAAATGTTGGAAATCCTGTCAGTTTTTCCAGCTCAATGAGGATAAGACTCTCCTCAGTGTGACAGTGGAAGTTAATGAGAAATTCTGTACATGCAAATCAAAAGTATGCTGTGCTGTCTTTCAAAACTTATTTTGGACACATCCCCACTGACCTTCAGAAAAGTTATTTAGGCGTTTAGTTGCACCCGCCTAGACTGTTTTAATTATATTCTGCACTTAAAAAATGGCTGCAGCCACTAGACTTTTAACAATAAAAGAACACATTAGCCCCATTTTATTATCCACTACCCAGCTTACAGTTGCTCTTAAACTACAATTTAATGGATTTGACCTATTTTGACAACATGGCCCTCTTAAAAAAATGGAACATTTTAACTACTCTGCAACCACACTGTCGTCCTTAAAACGTCTCTCTAAACTGGCTTTCTGTGCTTACACTATATTAATTTATTCTTTACTTATTTTAGACACTATTGCGGATACATTTACTAAAGCAATGCTTTTTTGATAGCTCACAGTTCTTATAATAAAGAAATGTGAGCATGTTTTTTCAATCAAACACTTTCTACAGTTAAAAGAAGCTAGAGTTTGCCTGAATAAATTTGTCAAAAAATGGCAACATTTTCAATTAAATCTGTAGCTTTCTGTTCTAAGAATAAATAAACTAGAGTACAAATCTGACCAGACGTTTTATTGATGCTACAGACACATTTTTACCAAAAAAGTGAGGTTCAATATACCCAGCTGTACTTGTATATGTTTTTTTTAATCATGCTGTGGCTGTTGTTTAAGCACATTCTTACTGTTAATAAAATTGCTATAGGTTAGCAGAGTTTTTGATGATCGTGGGAACTGTATGTGTGTTAGAGAGATGATTATCCGGAGCCAATAAGTACAGAAGTATTTTATGCTCATTTGTATCTTTCGTCATAGTAGTTCTGATTTGAATTAAGGGGCCACACTGACATGTAAAAATAACTGAGACACTCATGAATGTGCACACATGCTTGTTGTTGGACCACGTGATTCAGTGAGTAGGAGTTTTTCTCTCCCTCTCTTTTCTCTCACAGGCTCTCACTCCCTCTCTCTTCCCTTCCTCTCTTGCTCTGTCTGTAATCACCTATTCTTGGAGTTTTTTTCCAATTGCCTCATCGGAAAACCATGCGAAAAGGGATGGCCGATCTGCAATGATTGAACAGTTCTGCTCGCAATTTAACTCCATCTGATAGGGGTTAGCAGGGCCTCTTACACAGTGTTTCTCTCTGACTGACTTTGGAGAGGTGTGTCAGCTCAAACACAAATTCAGGATTAAGAGGTTTCTTTTGGTGCAGCAAAGGCAACACAAAAAGTTAAATCAAACGTATATAACCTTAGGGGTGGTGTTGGTTTTTGTAGAGGGGTTTTAAAAGAAGTTTTTCCCTTATTGAATGTGCAGAAATGTAGAAAAAGAAAAACCTGGAGAAAAAACAAATCAACAATCAAATTCATGCCAATATGAAGGCATGCATTTGAAAACATCAACATCACTGACAGATTGGAATATTAAATCCAAAATACAGTTTCTTTCTGTCACGTTTAAATTCCTTGCCTGCAGTTTTGAGGAGAGCCTCTGCATATCGTCGATATTCATGTGGTTATGTAGCACTTTTTTGTAGTTTTTTTTCTGCCTTGATAGCTTAATTATAAGATGATGTATTTGTGGTGATGTTTTATTGTATACATTTGTGGTGTTACCCTGCAGTACTGCTGCTATAGAGCCACATTGCTTGTAAAGTATGTTTTCAAATAGAAATGTGTTTTTGGATAAATCCCAAGACATTCCATTCTGACTACATTTGATCGTTCCTTTGGGGGTTTTTTTCCTTCATTTTGTTCCTCCTACTGTATGTCTTTCTCACACATTGAATTTTGACACGTTTGTTTTTGATAATTTATTGCATTATTTTGGAGAAATTCAGAGCGCTTAATTTGTTTCCAATACTGAGGAATTGTTCAGCCTAAGATTTCATAGAGAATTGAATGCAGTTGGGATTTTGAGCTGGATAATTAGGCACTAATTTTAAATATTTTTCATGACTTGTCACAATGAGTGTGCCATTTGAAACTTTTTTTTTTAGCCATGATAGCTACAAGGCTTTATGGATGATAATGCTGGTCAGTTGTTAGTCGGACTGAATTATCGTGACAGATATTAGATTCCCACTTTTGTTTTCCCATTTGGATTCACATTCCCAAATTTTGTACAGATATTTATGGTCTCCAGACAATGAAGGTTAACTGGCTTTAGCGTTTCCCTGACTTACTCTAAATCCACAAGCAGCTAAAAATGTCAATTTATTTTTTTCAGCCTCAGCTGTGCATTGTGTTTAGCAATAATTGTTAGCATTGCTCTTAATAATAGTAATAAATAGTTAAAATTACCTGCTTAACATCAGTATTTTAGCATTGTCATTGTGAGCATTGTGGGGTGGCAATAGCTCAGTTCGTAGGGAGTTGGGTTGGGAACCGTAGGGTTCGGACCAAAGTATGGTGGTGGACTGGTAGCTGGAGAGGTGCCAGTTCACCTCCTGGGCACTGCCAAGGTGCTCTTGAGCAAGGCACTTAACCCCCAACTGCTCAGGGCGCCTTTCCATGGGCAGCCCATCTCTCCATTAGTGCATGTATAGGTACTGAGCATGTGTGTGTAATTCAGGCCTGTGTGTAATAACAACAGAGTGTAAATTGTAATTTCCCCTTGTGGGATTAATAAAGTATAGATTATTATTATGTTATTGTGCTGATATTCGCATTTATCGGGAAAGAGACTTCAGATACAGTATTAGGGAACCACTAAGGCCTATATAAAAGTATCCAAAAAGCACCATGTCATGGGACCTTTAAACAGTATTTGTAACCTGATTAAATACTGTTTGTTAAACTCGAATTGTCTTAAAAACGTGGCTGCATTTCTTCATCTTGTGATCCTTCAGTATTTCTTCACATTGATTATACATTGCGTGTGGGGAGCTTTCTCCATATGGTGTAGAATTCAGATCACAAGCCACTCTTATATCTGGTTTTAAAATTCAACAACATGTGAGCCAGATATGATTTTACCATGTCCACACGTGTCATTTCATGCTTAATGGTTCAACTTTATGATAAAAGTCTCCTTAAAACGATAAGTGTAATTACAGTCATTCTTTCAATTATCATGTACTCTGTGGACTGTACTATGAGACAGAAATACCATAAAAATAACCTTAGATGCAGCTGTGGAAAACTGCTCAGGGGTCAAGTAGCCCATGAGTTTTGGTTAAGGATCAATTTTCATGCCTGTTTCCAAACCTCAGTCACTAGTGCGTAAACTGGAAAGTGACCCCAGTTTAGCCTCAACCTCACCCTGGAGAGTGGAAACTATTTTTCCTTCTGCCAAAGCACACGTTTGAATCGAATTTGGAAAAGAAGCAGTTTAACCTTTTCTGTCAAGAGAAGGAAATTTACTTAAATACAAGTCATCGTCACTTTTTTATTAACAAAGTATAGTACATGCTGTTCTGAGTTTAATTTAATTTTTTACCCTAATTTTTCCAATGGCATTAATCATTTTATAAAAAAAAAAAAAAAAAAAGGTACCACACAGTTAAATCCCATTTCATTATCTGTATTCCCAGGATTGAAATCGAGGACTCTGAGGCGGTGGGCATCTCCAATATTATCTCCAATCTGATCACCATGTTCCCTCGAAGTACTTTAACAGCGCTGCCCAGCGACCTCTTCACCTCCTTCATCAACTGTCTCACTCTACTCACCTGCTCGTTTGGTCGCAGTGCCGCTCTGGAGGAAGTGGTGAGTAATAACACTTTCATCTTCTTCCTCTCCAAAATCTGATTAGCTTCAAAACCAAAGGTGTTTCATTTAAAGTTTTTGTTAAACAAGATATTTTTTTTCTTGAAATATCCCTATATGTAGAGTCTCAAAAATGCATTTGTCAACATTGTAGCAACTAACCATGTTTGCCTGATAACAAATTAAATAAGATTTCAGTCAAAACCTGTAGATCCTAAACTTTTTGACTTGTGACCTCTAAAATGGAAACAATAGTTTAGAGGTTGTGACCAGTTAAACCAAACTTTGTTTTATTTACTATGAAGAATAGATTACCACCAAGTACACTTAAAGAATAAGAAGGACTTATTATTGAAAATCTTTGACATTGTTTTGCCGACATCCTTTTGCTGTTTCTCTCCTCACTCAGCTGGACAAGGACGACATGGTTTACATGGAGGCCTACGACAAGCTGCTGGAGTCATGGTTGACGCTCGTCCAGGACGAAGAGCATTTTCCTCGCGGCTGCTTCGTCCAGCCAGCAGTCCAGGTCTTCAACTCGTACATCCAGTGTCACTTGGCTGCTCCTGACGGCACCCGGAACCTGGTGAGACTCTTATTTAGGATTAACAGTGTATTTTACTGAAAGAAGGCAAGTCAGTAGCAATAAGTTGAAAGTGGACTCTAAAGATTTGGAAAAGGGAAGAACTGTGCTTCATTTGTTTTAGCATTATAATACTGGGTCTGCTCTATGCCTAATAGAAGATATTATGCATTCTTTATTTTGTTGTTTTAGTGTTGAACATTTCAAGATTCAGATTTCCACATTAATATTAACATATTAACATTATTCTCCTCCTGAAACGTTCAACTTACTTTCCTTTCATACTTTCTCTTTGCAATTCAAACCCTGAACCCCCAGTCAGTGAATGGCATATCCTCACATGAAGAGGAAGAGATCAACGAGCTGCAGGAAGACGACAGAGAGCTGTTTTCCGACCAGCTGTCCAGCATCGGCATGCTGGGACGTGTGGCCGCTGACCACTGTATCCCACTGCTCATGAGGTAAACCCGCAAAACTTAACCAAGTACTTCATATCCTTTCATGCTGCGACCTCTCCATCAGTATCTTCCATAAGGCAGAATTTGTTAAATTCTTGTATATTGTTCACATTTTTAATACCTAAAATTATAAATGTACACAATTGTTTACCAAGTTTTTTCACATGATTTTAAATATGTGGGAAGTTTAGTTTAGTTTGCATTATTATAAAGTATTTATATTTTTTTAAGATTTAATGTGATTGGAGTTCAAAAGGAAGCAGAAGCTGTGTTTTTGTTTCCCACGTTAACATTGGTCTTGTGACGTCGTCCTGCAGTCTGCTGGAGGACCGGGTGACGCGGCTTCACGGTCAACTCCAGAGGACCCAGCAGCACCTCATGGCCACATCTGACCCCGGCTCAATGGACCGCAAAGTCCTGGACGATCTCTATGAGGACATCCACTGGCTCATACTAGTCTCAGGTCAGAAGCAGCACAACTATTTATTTATGTATTTATTTATTTTAAAGGACATTTTGAGGTTGTCTGGATTAAAGGTGCCCTGCCACACAAAAACGTTTTTACTTGCGTTTTTTGAAATATAATATTTGTGTTTGTGTTATGTGGGCGGCTGTGGCTCAGCGGTAGAGCGATTGCCTGCCAATTGGAAGGTTGGCGGTTCAATCCCTGGCCCTGCAGTCCCATGTCGAAGTGTCCTTGGGCAAGACACTGAACCCTGAGTTGCCCCCGATGCTGCGCATTTTGTAATGATTGCTCCAACAGTAGACCTTTTTTCACCAAGCTGCTTGGCAGTTTCCCTGTAGCCCTTTCCAGCCTTGTGGAGGTGTACAATTTTGTCTCTAGTGTCTTTGGACAGCTCTTTGGTCTTGGCCATGTTAGTAGTTGGATTCTTACTGATTGTATGGGGTGGACAGGTGTCTTTATGCAGCTAACGACCTCAAACAGGTGCATCTATTTTAGGATAATAAATGGAGTGGAGGTGGACATTTTGAAGGCAGACTAACATGTCTTTGAGGGTCAGAATTCTAACTGACAGACAGGTGTTCAAGTACTTATGTGCAGCTGTATCATACAAATAAATAGTTAAAAAATCATACATTGTGATTTCTGGATTTTTGTTTTTTTAAGATTATGTCTCTCACAGTGGACATGCATCTACGATGACAATTTCAGACCCCTCCATGATTTCAATGTGGGAAAACTTGCAAAATAGCAGCATGTGTATGTGTATTCATTCATTCATTCAGAGGGGGAATGTGGAGTTATACTTTGTTTCTCTTTTAGATCTTTTAAAAAATTTAGAATTATTATGGTTGAGTTACAGACAGTAGTACCTGCCGTCACCTGTTTTCCTGTATTTAAACATCATAAAAGTGTTAGAAGATTTAGTCCTAAGAAGGCTTTGCATTGATTAAAAACAATGCAAAATGCACTTTAAAAAAGTCTTGTATAATTTTTTTTCCAGTTTCTTCTACTTAACTGACTTGATTTGTGAACTAGACAGAACAGCAGAACTCCAACCAGTTCTGTGGGTTTGTGTTAATAACTTAATCTTAACATGCATCTGTCTGTGCATTCCAGGGTATTTATTAGCAGACGACCCTCAGGGTGAAACCCCATTGATCCCATCAGAGGTGATGGAATTCTCCATCAAACACTCGACAGAAGTGGACATCAATACGACGCTGCAGATCCTCGGGTCACCGGGGGAGAAGGCCTCGTCCATACCGGGCTGCAACCGCACAGACTCAGTCATCAGGTACTGTTTCTGTTGGAGGTTGATATAATTTAAAGTTTTGAATTTATTTTGTTTTATTTAAGACTTAAATAATTTTGGTGGAGGAGCTTTGAAATGTTGTATTTTGCACTGTGCAATATGGCATTTTTGGTATGTTTCTTTACAATATTTGTTTCTACTATTTGTGGCTGTTGAATTATTTTTATGGCTAGCAAGGGTTCATTAGCTTGTAAGCAATGTGTTTATCCTATCTGAAGGCTTCGTACGGACTGAGACTACTGAGACGTTACTTATTGGCATCCGGTATTGAGAACTGGAAGGTTGACAACTTGAATCTTAGTACTACCTAAGAAAATCTGTGTTGGTAGGATAAAATAAGAATTTGACGTACAGTAGCTGTTTTTTCCGTAAACACACAAGACTGAGTGAACCGTGAAGGTCTCAGGTTTGAATTGGTGCAGCAGAAGGAAAAGCATCTGTGAAAACCAGTATGCAGCACAGGTTTGTATGTGATATATTGACACTAAACCTGACTCAAGGACCAGACAAACTGCTGTCAGATAGATTGTTGTATCGGAAGAGATTGCACTTCTTTGTGTCCAGCAGTCCTTGGATGTTGTGGCAGTTCATCTCATTTTGCCAGCGAGACCTCCACAAAACTCTCCCAGAATAGACTTCCTCCCTGTCCGGAGGGTTGGACTTCTAAGTGTTATCACAGTTATTGTCCTATAAAGCTAAAGGTGAGTTAGTTCCCTCACATTCATTCTGAAAAAGCATCTAAATGTGTGACCTGTAAAGCACAGGGGAAAAAACACACAGTTAAATGTCAGAGAATAGTAAAATATGCCCAACACATCAAGGTGACCCGTTCAAATTGCGGCATTTGTCTGACCAACAATCCAAAACATCCAAAGCTCAAATATATTCAATTTACAAAGATATGACCCTGAGACAAGTTGGCAAATCGTCACATTTGAGAAGCTGGAAATAGTGAATTTTTTTTGCTTAATAAATTACTTAAACAACTATTATCAAAAATCTAAATTGTGGTAGATTATTTTCTGTTGATTTAAAATGAGATGTTGACATGTTTTAACACATTTAGTCTAGAAATGTGGATCTAGCCTCTGAACATAACTACTATCAAATTCACTTGGATCAGGCTGTTGGGCATCTGACAAAGTATTTGGTTGTCCTCTGGGTCATTTTTGCCTATTTTGGACATTTTACAGACAAAAGTATTAATCAGTAATGAAAATTATAATTAGTTGCAGCCACTCCATTACCCACCATTATACGTTAATAAACAAGGAGAAGACCAAGTGCATTTCCATTCCCTAACCATTGTAGTTATTGGCACTGCAATGTTATTTGTTCCTACTTCAGAGATGATGAGCGTATCTTGTTGGTGAAAGCAGATTTTTTTCTTTTTCTTTCAACAACAATTATCACAGTGACGACAATAGTCACAGCAGCCAGTGACATTGTTTGTTGAAGGTCTTTGAGTCCCTGTGTTCCTAGATTGTTCATTATGTAGAGGTGTGTGTGTGTGTGTTTGAGAGAGAGAAAGAGATGACTGCAATGACAGAGGATTGCAGAGACGAGTGGCCGACAGCATCAGGTTTCCTATCTGTGAGTGTCCGACCCCGGCCCTGTAAATGTCAACGTGGTTTTGTTTTCTGCAAACAATGTGAAACTGTGCACTGTCCTCAACTGAAGGGGCGGACCCATAAGCTGCTTTAAGCCCTCTGTCTCTCTACCCTCTATGTGCTCTGTCGTGTGTGTGTGTGTGTGTGTGTGTGTGTGTGTGTGTGTGTGTGTGTGTGTGTGTGTGTGTGTGTGTGTGTGTGTGTGTGTGTGTGTGTGTGTGTGTGTGTGTGTGTGTGTGTGTGTGTGTGTGTGTGTGTGTGTGTGTGTGTGTGTGTGTGTGTGTGTGTGTGTGTGTGTGTGTGTGTGTGTGTGTGATTCCCACTCCGCAACAGGCATGAAAGGATGACTATCTGAATGAATACTTGAGACATACAGTACAAAGGTACATTTATGCAAACACACAGAACAAAATTTTCATGTTTTAGTTGTCATTATCAATCAAGCACTGACAAGGTTTGTATATAAACCATGGTGGGCCCGTTTTTGCCACATAAAGGTACGAAAGAAGTCTGAAAACAGATGTGGGTGAGTGTGGTGTTTGTCTGAAAACTATTTGTACAGAGGATTACACATTTGTCAACATTTTTGGGCTGGCTTTAGATGATCTGTGAAGATGACTTGTAGACACTTTATGTTGTGACTGTTGCGTACATTTTGATTTTGAGGCCAAAATTACGTCAAATATTGTTCACTCGTTGAATGAAAAGTTGCTTACCCCCGCTGCTTTTAATTGTTGTCTTTACTGAGCGCTTTATCTTGTCATGTAGGGTTTAATATTTTCCCCAAAAATGAGATGAATCAGATCCCGGGAAATAGCCGTTTTTAATTATGTATTTATTTTAGTCCAAGTAATCTATCGATATGAAATGCCAGGTGGATTGTCTGTGACTTGTCTTCTGAAAATCTAGGCAACCTGTATAAAACTAACATGTGTTAAAGTAAACCCATTAAATGATTCCTTTAATCATTCTATTAAACGAAATCCATTCTGTGGCTGTTGAGATTTGTATGCAGCTGGAAACGGGAATAATCACTCAAAGTTAACAAAATATTTCTTTATTAGGGCAGGGCAGGCATATTTCTCTTTTAAACATATACAAGTTCAACTAAGTGAAAGAAAACGACTCACAGAAATGTACAACTGTGCACTGCAAAAAGACAGGGCCATAGGCCGATGTAAAACTGAATTGAAACCTAAACACTCAATGTTATGCAATATCAGCATTGCATTGGACTCCTGACAACTTAAACTACATATTTCTTCTGGTTTACAAAGCATTCTCACCCTGCCCTTTCTTTTTCTTCTGGAAGTGTGCTTTCAAGAAGCAGAGAGTGTTGATAGACTGCACTCAGGCAGTTTCAGATTTTCGTGACAAATTGGCCACAAATGGAAAACGCTCTCTCCTCCTCCACGGATGTAGACTACTGCTGCGTAATGAATTTAGGAAGCCTTTATTACCGTAGCTACATTACAGCACCACCGCCTGCATCAACGTTACCGTATGACAACAATAGACGCACACTCATTTCATTTTATTTTCCGTTTCCTCATTTCATTCAAACTTAATTCATGTTGTAGGCCTATTGTGGTTGTGTTTATTTGTTGTAGTTTGGTGTATATATTGTCACTGTTGGCTGTAATCCAAATTGCCCCTCAGGGATAATAAAGTGACCTTGATAACCTTTCTCAGGAATCGGGTAATAGTCTTGATCAGATTTCCTCAGGAGGGGGAAGCGGGGAATCATCCAAGCTGTGTACAGTAAGGATGGGACGTTGTTGACCTCAACTGAGGAAGTAATAGAGCGGTGGAAGGAGCACTGTGAGAAACTCCTAAAGCCGGCTGACACGTCCTCTGTGGTAGCGGTAGAGCTGGAGGATGATGGGGGATTGTTGTCAATTACCCTGGTGGAAGTCGCTGAGGTAGTCAAACAACTCCACAGTGGCATAGCCCAAGGGATTGATGAGATCCGTCCAGAAATGCTAAAAGCTCTGGGTGTGGAGGGGCTGTCTTGGTTGACACGGCTCTTTAACATTGCATGGAAGTCTGGGACAGTGCCTAAGGAGTGGCAGACTGGGGTGGGGTTGTGGTTCCCCTCTTCAAAAGTGTTGCAGTTTGGTGGGTTGGGGACCTCATTGCTTTTTGCGGATGATGTGGTCCTGATGGCATCATCGGCCTGTGACCTTCAGCACTCTCTTGATTGGTTCGCAGCCGAGTGGGAAGCGGCTGGGATGAGGATCAGCACCTCTAAATCTGAGGCCATGGTTCTCAGCAGGAAACCAATGGAGTGCCTTCTTTAGGTAAGGAATGAGTCCTTACCCCTAGTGAAGGAGTTTAAATACCTCGGGGTCTTGGTCGCAATTGAGGGGACAATGGAGCGTGAGATTGGTTGGAGAATCGGAGCAGCGGGTGCAGTATTACATTCCATTTATCGCACCGGTCAGTGTTCGTTCCTACCCACACCTATGGTCATGAAGGCTGGGTCATGTCCGAAAGAACAAGATCCAGAGTACAAGCGGCCAAAATGGGTTTCCTCAGGAGGGTGGCTGACGTCTTTCTTAGAGATAGGGTGAGAAGCTCAGTCATCTGTAAGGAGCTCGGAGTAGAGCCGCTGGTCCTTTGCGTCGAAAGGAGCCAGTCGAGATAGTTCGGGCATCTGGTAAAGATGCCTCCTGGGCGCCTCCCTAGGGAGGTGTTCCAGGCACGTCCGGCTGGGATGATCGGGGAAGACCCAGGACTAGGTGGAGAGATTATATCTGCAACCTGGCCTGGGAACGCCTCAGGATCCCCCAGTCGGAGCTGGTTGATGTGGCTCAGGAAAGGAAAGTTTGGGGTCCCCTGCTGGAGCTGCTGCCCTTGTGACCCGATACCAGATAAGCAGATGAAGATGGCTGGATGGAGATTTCTCGGGATTAAACCCTATTGTCATGCCCTTGTCTCTCATCCTTTTTCATTTGGTCTTCTCAACTACTGCCCTCCTGTTCTCATGTCTTCTCACCGTTTGTCTCTTTCCTTTTCCCTTTAAATCCAACTATATTTTCTTACGTTCTTTTGTCACAGGTTGCTGTCAGCGGTGCTGCGGACATCAGAGGTTGAGTCCAGAGCAACAAGAGCGAGTCTGACAGTGCTGCTGAGCCCACAGATGGGAAAGGATATCATGTGGTTCCTCAGACGTTGGGCCAAGACGTACCTACTGGTGGACGAGAAGCTCTACGAGCAGGTATAAGCTGACATACCTCCGCTTAACGTCATACTTTTAAAGGTCACATATTTTACAGTACCCTACAATGTTGCACACTGCTGTAGTGCTGCACAATTAATCACAATTTGATATTTTCCTCATATTGTGCAGCCCTACACTGCACTATGACATAGTATTATGTAAATACTGAAAAATTTCAGTTGTTTTTTCTCCAACTGTCTCCTCTCGTTTCAGATCAGCATCCCCTTGAGCACAGCGTTTGGTGCAGACACAGAGGGGGCCCAGTGGATTGTGGGATATCTTCTGGAGAAAGTGATCAACAACCTGTCTGTGTGGAGCTCAGAGGCTGAGCTGGCAAACGACACCGTGGAGCTTCTGGTGACCCTGGTGGAGAAGAGGGAGAGGTGAGGACAGTGGTGGTGCAACGATAATTTGATTAACAGAAAACTAATCTTATTCTTTTATTTTTATTCTTTTATTATTCTTTTTTTTTAAAGAGAAAAATAAGCCAAACATATCTGGTTTCAGCTACTGTAATTATTTTTTTATTTTTTTTTATTGTAAACTGAATGTTTTTTAGACCAAACAATTAGGGCTGAAGCTAACAATAGTTTTCATTGTCTGGTCATTTTGATGTATTTATTGTCATAAAAATGGCTCAAACTATTCATCGATTTTCAAAATAGTAATGACGATTAATTAAAAGTTTACAGTCAATGGATTTGTCTTTGCACTTCAAACAATTAAGTCCACAGCCAAGATATCCTGACTTTTATTACATAGTATGTTGTCATAATGCATAATAACTTCCCATAATGCAACCAATAGCTTTTCTGCTTGTTTCTCAATCATACTGAATAGTTTTCTTTGCCATTATATGTTTTGGTAAATGAATATGAACTCTGTTAGATTTTGTATTGGGTTCTCACAACATTTTAAAGAACAAACTTGAATTCTTGCATTCAAAATAAAAACATAGAAACAGACTTATTTGGATTGAGAAAGTTTTCACATTAGAACAGCAAAATGCAGCTTGTGATTAAGATTAAGATTTTTAAAGTTGGCATCACTTTGTTAAAGATGGTCAAAAAAGTTTGGATCTACTGGCTGAGGCTTTCTGGGTAAAAATCATATTGTGCACTATAAGTACAGATGTTTTTGCAGATTTCTGGGGGGGTCACATTAGAGCCTACCATACCACAGACTCTTACAGACACTCTGCCTCATCCCTGTCTGTTCAGGGCGAACGTTGTGGTGCAGTGTGAAAGCTGGTGGAACCTGGCGAAGCAGTTTGCCAGCCGCAGCCCACCACTCCACCTGCTGTCCAGCTCTGTGCAGAGGTCTCTGATGAAAGCTCTGGTCCTGGGAGGCTTTGCTCACATGGACTCTGACACTAAACAGCAATACTGGGCTGAGGTAATTTGTGTGTATAACTCTGTACAGTGAAATATGAGAGTTGAAATGATTAGTTGGTTAAACAAATAGAAGATTGGCAAAAATTATTCTGCAACAATTCCCATAATCGAGCCATGAAAAAAATGCCTCTCTGGTTCCAGCTTTTCAAATGTGAGAATTTGATGCATGAAGTATTTAGGTTTTGCGTTATTGCCAGCTTGGATGCAACATTACACAGGTGTGCTTTCCTATAAATTTCATTTATACTTACTGAGCTGAGGTATAACTTAGTTAAAACCAAGAATTATAATAATAATAATAATAGATGTCAGTAATGTAAAATCTAAAAAAAGTTAGTACTTAAACTATTTATCTCTCTCTTCTAGCCTAAAATATCTAAACAACTAAACAACACAGAAACACACAAATTAAATGTGTGTACATGACACTGGGTTTATAGTAGGCGATATAAGAGGGAAGCATCATGGGAGTGTAAAAGCAATTTGTGAAACCAGACTTTTAAATTCTCTGCGCTAGCAGTTCTTTGGGGCATGGAGACCCACAATAAGTCTGGCAAACATATGGCCTGTAAATGACGTATTTAATTCTATAAATGGAGCAGAAGCATTACAAGAAGAATAGACAAAATGCCCAGTAGCTCTGCAGCTGTGCTTAAAAGGGTTTTCTGATTAACTACAGCTTAAGAATTACTTTTCTAGTATGTATATAGTATCTATTTATCTATGTATCTTTTTATTGGTACTTATAACATATTGTACTCAATGAGTTAAAGATCTGTGAAAACCGCAACATCAACAAGTCAGATGAAGGCGATAAACATGAGAAGTCAGACAAACAGACAGGTTGTAAACAAATCTCCAGGTTAATTAAACTTATTTGGAAAAGATGAACAGTAAAATTGTCTCTAAAGTGGTTTAGATAATCTGGTTTGTTTATATCGTCTGACTGCTCTTTGTCTTGTTGTTGGACCTTATTGGAGACATGTAGCGTAAGTACAATGTTATTTTTGTTTTGATTTTGTGAAACTGATAAAAATGATGACCGTAACTATGAAAATAAGACCCAACTGAAATTATTGTATGGTCTTTATATATATATATATATATATATATAAAAAAAAAAAATACAAAGAAGTCGTCCGTGTTTAGAGTCTGCAGACTCCAGTCAGATTGGAGGAGGAGGAAGAGGAGGAGGAGTGATTGATGTAGTCGATAATATTCTCCCGTGGAGTCTTTCTCCCATGTGTATAACATGATCCTTTTTGTGATCCTAGAGGCCTTTTGTCTTAATAGGCTGACAGTATTAAATGGGGGTGCAAAGCCACAATGACTCCAGAGTAATTATGGGTGTTACGAGTGAGACAGCAGCTGTTGACTCTTGCAGCTGCTTTGTTGGAACTTTGATGGCTCTGTTGGAGAGATGGACCCAACAACTGATCGGACGCTCCTTTTGTTACATCTCTAAATTCCTCCTCTTTCCTTACATGCACCGAGAAATTGCTTTTATCCTCAAGTACTCGGGTTTACTTTAACATGTACAGAATGTCATAACTGAGTTCAGATAACAGTTAAAGGCTAAAACCAGTCAGACGTTCCAGTCTGTTTGGATGCAGGTCTGTGCAAAGATAGTATATAGTCCCATTACATGTGTTTATTAGCTGCAGAAAAAAGATGTTTAAAAAACTGAAATTTCTCCAGGCTACTTTTAAATGTTCGGAAACATGAAGAACTTGATAGATGACACACAGTATGTCCCATCTGAACACATTTTGGAGTCCATTTTGAGTCCAACCTGAGACTCCCTGTTTCTGTCCATCCAGGTGCTTCACCCTCTCCAGCAGCGTTTCCTCAACCTCATCAACCAGGAGAACTTTGCTCAGATCAGCCAGGAGGAAGCCGTCAAAAAGGAAATCGTCGCTACATTAGAGGCGCTGTGTGGCATCGCCGAGGCGACGCAGATGGACAACGTGGCCGCGCTCTTCTCTTTTCTCATGGACTTCTTGTCCAGCTGCATTGGCCTCATGGAGGTAAGAGTGGAATCAAAGTCAGTGAAAGGTGTTGGTCAGATTTGATACACGGCATTTAACTCAAAGGACAGACCAACAAAACTCTCTTTCCAGTTCAAAGAAATCTTAAAATGTCTTTCAACTCTTCAGTAAAATGACTAGGATGGAAGAGGCCTTCAAACGTTGGTCTGTGTGTAAACATTTGTGATGAAAGATTTTGTAAATATCTTAACTGAGATCATTGTACAAGTGTTTAAACAATGTTTTCCATATTGGTTCAATGAACTATAAACAACTAATGAGCATGCACCTGTTGAACGGTTGAAAGACAACAGCAGCTTCCAGGCGGTAGGCAATTAAGGTCACAGTTATAAGGAAATTAGAAAAGTAAAGACACTTTTGCTGACTCTGAAAAACACCAAAAGAAAGACGCCCAGAGTCCCTTCTAATGTGCTGTGAACGGCCTTAGGCAGCAGCAGATGTGGCCAGGCAATACATTGCAATGTCAGTGTTTCCCACACACAGACTCATTTGTGGCGGTGCGCAACACAATCAACACTGGCTGACAAAAATTGCATTTCTTTATTAATTTTTTTAACACTATTTAAAACCTTTCCCTGCTCTCTCTCTTTCTCTCTCTCACACTCAAACACACACACACACACACACACACTCAGTCCATCGCAATGAATACGAGGAGACTGCTGGCGAAATTCAAAAGTTCACGAAAGGTTGATATCTCGTCAACATGTTCACGCAATCACTCTGAATACAATGTTGTCAGTGTGTTCATGTTTCCCGACCTGAGTCTTCTGCTTCAGAAAATTAACTAGTTGCAAGATTTCGGTAAAATGCGGATGGGTTGTCGAGGTCAAAACACTATGTAGCAGCTGTGACTCAAATAAATGTATTCTAAATAATGTTATGCCATTGTTTTACTCTCTTTGCTGCTTCAATCCAGATGAGTATTGAAAAGTATTTTCCGCGACTGAAAAAGACTCGTGTTGAGAATGAAGACCTGCCTGAACCGGAGGTATCAGTCTGAAGCCGATCTGAACAGTCCGACCCAGTGTAATTAGTTATTAATTTGTTTACAATATTTTTAGGCTTCAACCAGTGCTGCTGAAGAAGAAAGACAGGGTCAAGGAGAGAAATAGAGAGATTTGTTAGGCACTGAAGAACGAGTAGGAAAGGAGGACAGCATCCAACATCATGTCCTCAGTTTTTGATACTTGATTGTTACGAAAAAAAAGTATCCCCGCCATGTTCAGGAACACATTATTTTATTTCCGTTAGTCACATGTCTGTGGAAATTGTTCAGTTTATGTCTTAGTTGTTAAATCTTTTAATTTTCATACAAATATTTGCATATGTTAAGTTTGCTTAAAATATAAAAGCAGTTGAAAGTGAAAGGATGTTTCTTTTTTTTTTGCTAAGTAGAGTTTAGGGGTTCCCTAAACTCAAGACCCAAAATAGAAATATGGTGTCTGTCTGGGACCCAAACTTACATAAACAAACAATTAAACAAACAAATATCAATTGCAGTGGCATCTACAGTTATAAACTACTGATAAAGAACACAACAAACCATGCATTTAAAATACATATGAAGGGGCGGCCTCTAGCTCAATGAGTAAGAGCGTGCGCCCCATGTAGGCTGTGGCCTTTGCAGCGGCCCGGGTTTGACTCCAACCTGTGGCCCTTTGCTACGTGTCATCCCCCATCTCTCTCCCACCTTTCCTGTCTATCACTGTCACTCTTAACTAAAGGGAAAAAGACCCATGAAATATATATTTTTAAACATGAAATGTACTGCATTGCATCAAATGCACATACCATAGCGTTGCGCATTTAACGCAATTGGCAACCCAATAAAAAATGAGTCTGCAACCAATTTTAGGTCCCTATCCTAACCCTAACTGGGAAAGACCCATCTAGATGACATTCGCGTTTCATGTGACGTCTGCTTTTCTTGCTCAGGTCTACAGCAACACACCCGAGACGATCAATCTCATCATTGAGGTTTTTGTGGAAGTGGCTCACAAGCAGATCTGTTACCTGGGAGAGGTGAGTGGCACCCCATTTAAATGTACTTCCAATGTTATACCTGCAGAGAATGTTTTTATTATGCAGGTAATAATTTGCTGCTTGCCAAAGTACTGTACACATACTTTTCACCCATATGTTCTGCTTCCTGTGGGATGTTTTGTCAATAGTTTTATCTCTTCATCAGTTTAATATGTATATGTAACAATCAGTTTTGTTAAAGTCCCTGAACACCCACGCAGGTGTTCAGGGACTGTGTGGGTGTATATAGACTGATTGACTGACATCTTCCTGAGTCTCTTGTTAACTTTTGTTGCTCTTGTTAAGCTTTATCATTCTTATTGGTAGAAAATATGTGCGATCTAAAACAAATCCCATTCAAGCTCTGGCCCACTTTCAACCTGAGCAGAGTCGAATCAGCCAGATTAACTGATATTACCTGTTGGTGTTCAGAGGCTTTAAAGAGTTTGAACTGAAATTCATCTTTGGCCTGAGCTGAATAAGATTGTATTTATTAAAACATTTGCTCAACAGAACTGTACTCTGCTTGTAAAATGACGCAAACATTTCATGTGGCTTTGCATTCACACATTTTACATGTTGATCTTTTCTTCATAAGAAAGTAATAACAATAGTCTGGCCTCAAGTTTTACTGAAGATAAAGGGACAATTTTCCTCAGTTGATTCCTCATTAATGTGGGAGGGGAATAAAAGAGACTGGACTAATTTAAAAGATTTTTATGGGGCAATCTGGTCATGGCTTTTTGGGGTATCATTAGAAAAGTGTGTATCAGACCACAAGGATAACATAAAGATGATACTTTTATCAGTTACTCAGAATTTTAAAAAATATGTCACATTACAGCAATACAAGATCTTTCAAGCATTAATCAAGAAATAAAATGATGAATTTCAGTGCAATTGTGGTGGGAAAATGACCATTTTCATTTAGTTCACAGAAATCTCAAAACTCATGAATTTTGTGGCTTCAGGTCCGTGTTGCTGTCTGAGATGTTAACTGTCTCTTCTCCCTCCTCTTCCAGACCAAATCCATGAAGCTGTACGAGGTTTGTCTGACGCTGCTGCAGGTCTACTCCAAAAACAACCAGAGCAGGAAGCGAAACGACGCTACAGCAGAGGAGGACCAATACCAGGATCTGCTGCTCATCATGGAGCTGCTCACTAACCTGCTCTCCAAGGAGTTCATCGACTTCAGCGACACCGGTGAGTCGGCTGCATGTTTCTGTCTTTAAATATAAAACTAAAAGGAGAATTCCACAACCAATTAGAGCAGAAGACTTCTTCTTCTCCTTGTTCATATTGCCTCAGTTGCTTGAGATTAACACACGTTTTTAACTGCTGTGTGTTCTAGACGATGTGTTTCGCAACCAAGACCAGGGAACACCGGCGTCCAGTCGGACCGTATCTGCAGCAGATGTGGTTCTTTATGGTGTCAACATTGTTCTCCCTCTCATGTCTCAGGACCTGCTCAAGGTAAACTTGGATGTTTTTTAGTGTTCAATCTACGTTCCAGGCTACACGTGTTGCAATGACATGTTGTGAGAGCTCCTGCTGATCTTGTTGACGTTGTTTTCCCAGTTCCCCTCCCTGTGTAACCAGTACTACAAGCTCATCACCTTCATCTGTGAGATCTTTCCAGAAAAGATCCCACAGCTGCCTGAAGACCTCTTCAAAAGCCTCATGTTCTCCCTGGAGCTGGGAATGACCTCGTATCCTCTGTGTGTGTGTGTGTGTGTGTGTGTGTGTGTGTGTGTGTGTGTGTGTCTGTGTCTGTGTCTGTGTCTGTGTCTGTGTGTGTGTCTGTGTGTGTGTGCGCCTCTGTCTCTCACAGGTATTACATTAGCACTAGGATAATGAGATTTAAAACCATACCCAGGAGCCTTTTTCTTTCAGTCACCGTGGTTTGTTGGACATCTATCACATTATTTTTAAAAGTAGAAAGTATATGAAATAAAGATGTTCGCTTCAAATTATTGTGCTTGGATTTAGATAGCATATATATTTATAATAGCCCAAATCTGAAAATGTGGCTGCAGCAGAGAAGATAATTACGATCTGATAATAATTTACTGGATCTCTGGTCATCAGTGTTCTTCTTGCTTTCATCTGGAGCTGCCAGTTTGCTGGCTGCAGCTGTGTATGAGCCTCCTGGCAGAAACAAGCTAATTACTATGTAGTTTCTGTTCCTTAACGTCTGTGTTCAGGATGAGCTCAGAGATCAACCAGCTGTGTTTGGAGGCTTTGTCTCCACTGGCTGAGCAGTGCGCTAAAAACCATGAGAAGGACACGCCGCTATTTATCGCCACCCGTCACTTCCTCAAGGTATACCACACCATCATTTTCACCACAATAAAACATGTACATATAATGATAAAATACATACAAAACACAATTTTAGATATATTTTTATGTCACATTTGAGCAGGTAAGTTTACACGTTTTTACTGCCCTTGTAGTAAAGGAATAGTTTGATAGTTTGCCATACATGCTTATTTTCTTTCCAAGAAATCATTGCGCACAGCCAAGAACATGTCAGTTTTTGGACAGACCTAGGCTTACCTGTTTCCCCCTGTTTTAAGTAGCTGTAGCTTCATATTTGCTGTGCAGACATTAAAGTGGTATTTTAGAAAACAAATAAGTGCGCTTGCCAAAATGTTGAACGATTCCTTTAAGAGAGTGTTGTTGTTTTTTAAGCTAGAATGAAACAGTATGAGTTGTATGCCGATGCTATGTGCTGCTGAACGGTGGAATTCATGCTCTTGAAACACTGTTTCGCTTTATAATACCGGGTACTCTGCCTTCTGTGCCTCTAGCTGGTGTTTGACATGCTGATCTTGCAAAAACACAACACAGAGATGACGGTGGCAGCAGGAGAAGCACTCTACACACTTGTGTGCCTTCATCAGGTGAGTGAATAACATCATCATGTATAAAGTTGTTCTCGGGTCAAATACAGAATTATTGCACTTAAAAGCCACCATCAAGTAGTTGTCCATTTAGACAAATGGTCAAAGTTTCTTGCTTATGTTTAAATGTCCTTTTGCTCCTACTTCATTAGCAGCAGTAACTTTGCTTTTCTGGCAACCTAAATTGTTAAAATATAACATATCAAATGTCTTCACAAGAAAATTCATATTCATGGTCCAGCTTTAAATAATATTTAAAAACTCACTCCTGGTTTGATAAAATTGAAGCAAATTTGAGATAAAAATACAACCTGTTTTCAGATTTATTTTATAAATAAAACGAAGACACTGGAAAATTGTCATGCAATTATATTTATGGTCATTATATTTCATTTAATTAAGTATAAATTTATTCTATAAAAGGACTGTTCTCAACACGAGGCAGAATGGAAATGGCACTAAAAGCCCTCTAGTGGCCGATTTGTGTCATAGCACATAACTCAGCCCTCAGTACCACAGAAGAGAACAGTATCAAAGCTAGAATAGCACAAAATAAAGTTCTGTGTTTTTACGTATTTTAAACAGACCAAAACAAGAAATAGGAACAACTTATTACAAAACTCAGAAACAACCACTAGCGCTGTCTTCTTTGTAGTCCTGGCCTCTTTCCTGACCAAGAAATATGATGATTTGTATTCAGTTTTTATTTTTACTATCCGTATTGTAAGAATTATTATTTTAGCCTATGATGATGACTTTTGATACCCATGTCAATATTTCTACCTGATAAAAGTGCCAGCTGATATTTGTTTTTACATCAACACATGATGTAAACAATTATCTATTGGGCATTCTATGGCTTTTTTAAATTTTATTTATTTTTTTATAAAGTCTGTTAGAATTGCAGAATATTTTTGAGAATCTTTTACATTATTATTAATAAATAAAAACAAATAAGGTACAGAGCGGGACAGTTGCAAAATAAACATGTCAGTGATGAACTCTTGATTCTGAGTTGGTGTGTTTGTCCTCCGTCAGGCGGAGTACTCGGAGCTTGTGGAGACCCTCCTCTCGTCGCAGAGAGACGCCGTCATCTACCAGCGGCTGGCCGACGCCTTCAACACCCTGGCAGCCAGTAGCACGCCGCCCACCATGGACCGCAAGCAGAAGGTCGCCTTCCTCAAGAGCCTGGAGGAGTTTGTGGCCAATGTGGGCGGCCTGCTTTGCATGAAATAACCACTGGAAACGGCCTCCGCCTCGGATCATTGTTTTTTTATTCGTTTTTTTAAAGCAACCAATCAAAAGACACCCCCACCCCACCCCCGCGCGCTTTGTCCCTAGGAACTATGGGTAGAAGAGGCTGCTGGAAGCTTCCGAGGACCTCACTGTCTCTCTGCTCGCTGAGGGATCCATCTCATCCCTGAATGTTTACCTGGTTTTCACCTCCTCAGATTCCTTTTTAGTTTTATTTTATCCCCCGCCTCTCCAGCCTAGCATGATTGACAGACTTGACGATAATGTGGTAACCATGGAGACTGAACTGCAGAGCAGACGGACTCAGAGGATCCTTCCCCACGTTGACTTACATGGCGGAGCACTGACCATCATGACGACGAGAGGAGGTGGAGCAGCAGCAGCAGCAGCTGATGATGTTGACGCTGTTGTCCTCCACCTTCTGTACCTGGAGGCTACACGCACGCACACACACACACACGCACACACACACACACACACACACACAGCAACATTGGGGGTCAAACAAGTCTTGAAAATTAAAGATGTTTTTTCTTCAGTGTGAGGCTTGTAGTTGAAAGTATTAGAGAGTATTAGATGGGCCATTTTGTGTCAAGAATGCTATAGCAACCACACACATACACACATGCTGCCCCAATCTTTCCCAGAGTGCCTTTTATTTTGGTGAATGTGCTGTGTGTGCGCGTTTTAACTGACAACAAACTGTGCCTGCCATTCGTCAATACTACAGCGGATACATACACGCACACACACACACACACACACACACACACACACACAATCAAAATACGCACTTGTACACACATGCGAGAAGCCCGGCTGTCTGTGGGGTAAACAATGCAGCACAAGAGGGCATTTGATTGTTGGCGTTGACAGAAAACCAAAATCAATTTCACTAAAAGGTGTAAATATATATATATATAATGTTTTGAAACCAGAAACCACAAGAAATGTTTGTTTAAAGACAAAAAAACATGACTACAATGTTTTTATATGCTAGTTAGACAGCATGAAGAATTGCTCCCTTTTTATCATTCAGATAAAGAAGGAGCAACTTCCTCGGTTTTGACCTTTTGCAGTTAGAAAATTGTCCTCTATTTGAATCATAGTATTATGTCCCGGGGTCCTCCCTCCGGACACATGACGGCTCGATGAAGGATCGGGCCTCTAAAGTTTATCAGATTTAATTTCAGTAGTATTTTTCTATAACTGCACATCCACCGTATCACTCTTCAACACACACTGGATTGAAGCAGAGACTGTTTGAGCTGAAGGACAGCAATAACAAACCAAATAAAAAGGAGCAGAGCCACTTGTTGAAGTATTATGTTGGAGACCTCCTCGTTCAGAGCACTATCCTGGTTATTGTAGAACGGCTGTTTTGTTAATGAAGTGTAAAAGTGTACATAAACTTATTGTATAAAATGTTCTGGGCTCTGCAGTTTCCTTTATGTTAATCTATACTTCAGTAAGATTAAATGTTTTTGAATATACTTTTAATCACCAAATATTTTGGCTGTCAGCTACAGTGAGCGGTCAGCTATTCTTCAAGACAGGCGGTAAAGACAGTGGAGGAAGTATTTAGATTCTTAAGTAAAAGTACTAATACCGTTCTGTAACTAGAAAATGAATTCAGTGCTTGTGTTGAAAAGCTAGATTACTAAACTGGATTGCTGGCATAATTGCATAAGAAGAAGGTAAAAGTGAGAATAGTTGTTAAAGTGGAAATTGTTTTAATTAGTATGAATTTCATTGAAATGTTGGATAATACCAAAATGTATTAAACAAATGTGGAACATTTTTAGTTTTTTTTAAGTACAATGTTGAAAAAAGTAATTTAGTATTTCAAAAAAAGAAGTGATAAAGTCATAGTCTGGTCATAGTATAGAATGTCAGCGGTGTTGACCACTAAGCCACAGTGGCACCAATACAATATGTCATAAGACGTCATAGCATAGTGTGTCGAAAAAAGTAATTAAAAACTCATAGAATGTTATGTTGAAAATTTCGATATTATTGTATGTAAAAAAAAAAAAAGTTATACAAAAGTCATAGTATAGTATGTCATCAAAAGTCTTAAAGTCATAGTGTAAGATTGAAAAAAAGTCATTAAAAAAAGCATAATATATCAAACACAAATCATAGTATCTCCTAAAAAGTCGTATGTTGAAAAAAGCTATAGTATGTCAGATACGTAATTAAAAAAAAGTCAGTATATCGAAAGAAAGTCATAAAAATGACATAGAATAGTATGTATGGCGCAGTGAATATGACACATGCCTTTGGTGTGGGAGATCACTACACTAAACCCCTAGTTGCTCCAGAGGAGTGTGACCTCGTAAGTCACTTTGGATAAAAGCATCAGCTAAATGACATGTAATGTAAGTCATAAGTGATGAAAAAATATAGCTTGTCAAAAAAGACATTAAAAGGTCATAGTACAGTATGTAAAAAAAGTGATAAAAAGGTTATAGTATGCCGGAAAATGTGATAATGTTAATGTATGAAGTCACAAAAAAGTTGTAGAATAGTATGTCATAAAAAGGTTATAAAAAAGTCATGGTGTAGCATGTCAAAAATGATAAAAAGGTTATAATATAGTATGTTGAAAGAAGTAATAAAAAGTCACAGTATAGTCTCTAAGAAAAGTGATAAAAAGGTTATAGTATAGTATGTTGGAAAAAGTGATAAAGTCAATATATGAAGTCACAAAAAAGTTGTAGAATAGTGTGTCAGAAAAAGTGATAAAAAGGTTACAGCATAGTGTTGAAAAAATGTTTTCAAACAAAAGTAAGTAATAAAAAAGTCAAAGTTCTGTATATTGACAAAAACTCATAGTATAGCATATCAAAAAAAGTGATTAAAAAATCATGGTATAGTATCACAAAAAATTCATAGTATTGTATGTCATAAAAAGTTATAAAAGTAATCATATAGTATATCGAAAAAATGTTGAAAGTCGTAAAACAGTCATAGTAGAGCATGTCAAAAAAGTCAAAAAGTCATAGTCTGATGATTAAACATACTATTAAAACATTATATAGTATGTTGAAAAACGTTTAAAAAAATCGTAGTATAGTATGTCAAAGAAGTAAAAGTAAAGTATGTCAAAAAAGTTAAAAAAATCAATGTATAATATGTCATCAAAAGGCATAATAAAGTAATTGTGAAAAAAGTCATAGTGTATACATAGGCTATATATGTAAAATAAAAAGTAAGTGTATACTATGTCATAAAAAGTCAGTGAGTATGTCAGAAATGTGATTAAAAAAGTCATAGTATAGTATGTCATAAAAAGTCTTAAAAAATCATGATACATTATGTCATAAAAAAGTCAGTATAACGAAAAAAGTCATTAGTATGTCATAAAAACTCAAAAAAAATCATAATACATTATGTCATAAAAAAGTCATAGTATAACAAAAAAATTCATAGTATAGTATGTCATAAAACTCATAGTTTGGTATGCTGAAAAAAATCAAAAAACACTTGATAGTAAAGTAATAGTATAGTAAATCAAAAAATTTTAGTATGTCAAAGAAGTTCTAAAAAGTCATGGTATGTTGGACAAAACGTTTTAAAAACGTCAATGTCTAATATGTCATAAAAAGTCATTAAAAAGGCATAAAAGTCATAGTAAAGTATGTCAAAGGTCATAGTAAAAAAGTGATAAAAAATAACATATGATAAAGAAGTAAAAAAGTAAAAAAAAATAAGTAAGAACGTGTATATATATTTACACATTTAGTTAACTATGTCATAAAAAGTCATAAAAGGTCATAGTATAGTATGTGATTAAAAAAGATTAAAACATATATATACTATGTTTAAAAAGTTTAAAAAAAGATCATAGTATAGTATGTCAAAGAAGTAAAAGTATAGTATGGCATTATCAAGAATAGACAGAGACCACTGAAGTTATATCAAAGTTAATTTTTACTTATGAACACAAGGAGACAGTTTCCACACTGCAGAAGTACAGAAAATGCCCAACTGGAAGCTCTCTACAGCCGCTTGTTTATACAAAGTGGATGTTGATACAAAATCATAACATCATTATGATGACATCAAGTCATTGTATAGTATGTTGAAAAAGTCATAGAAAATCATGGCATAGTATGTCAGAAAAAGTGATGAAAACGTCAAATTATAGTACGTGGAAAAAAGTGTTAAAAACGTTATAGTATGTCATAAAAAGTCGGAAAAATGTCATAGGATAGTATGTTGAAAAAGTCATAAAACATCATGTCAGAAAAGGTGATAAAACGTAATAGTATACTTGTCAGAAAAAGTCATATAAACTTCATATTATAGTACGTTAAAAAAAAGGGTTAAAAATATCAATGTATAATATATTATATATAAGCCATATTAAAAAGTCATAGTACAGCTTGTCAGAAATGGTATGTTGGACAAAACGTTTAAAAAAAGTCATAGTAGAGTATGTCATAAAGTCATAGCAAAAAAGTGATAAAAAGTCAGTGTATATATATATATATACACATATATATGTAAAAAATAAGTAAATGTATGTCATGAAAAGTAAAAGGTCAAGGTATAGTAGTCATAGTATGTTTACAAAGTCATGAAAATCAGAAAAGGTGATAAAACGTAATAGTATACTTGTCAGAAAAAGTCACATAAACTTCATGTTATAGTACGTTGAAAAAAGTGTTAAAAACGTCATTGTATAATATATCATATATAAGCCATATTAAAAAGTCATAGTACAATATGTCAGAAATGTGATAAAAAAAAAAATCTCCTGGTCCAGCAAATAACGACAGTAACGAAGTATTTGTAGCCTACTTCGTCTATTTTCCAAATATTTAATTTCCTGAAGATTGCAGGTTACTGTAGCTGCTGTACCTAAATTAGCGCGGTCGACTATATTGTCCTTTCTCAAGAACCGTACTACCTGGAATATGTCATCATTCTGCGACTCCTCACATGTTCACAACATCGCAGAATAACTATGTATCGCAGCAGTGACGTCAGACGGCGTGCAGAGGCTCTTTGAAGTGCACGACGGGACCAGCTTGTTGATAAGTAATAAGTGGTATATTCAGTTTTGTACTTTATTTTAGTGTGGGTAGTAACAAGCGGATACTTTATCAGTGGATTTAATAGTATTAAATCGGCAGTTTAGGCGACTATCCTCGCTGTCAATCATTCATTTGTCAGCAGTGATGGAAGAATAACTCGGATATTTTAGTAAAAGTAGCAATACTACACTATACTATGTTACAAGTACAAATCCTGCCTGACAGCGAGCCCGGTTACGTGACATCTACAGAAGCAGAGGGAGTATAGATTAGATTAGATTAGATATCATCCCACAGTGGGAAATTCACTTGTTACAGCAGCAGTAATAATACTGCTGTAACAATGAATTCCCACAGTAAAAAGCAAACAATGTGCAAAAAGTACTGAATGAATGTAAAGTGGCATTATATAAAAGGTACTGTAAAGTAAAGTATGTGGCCATAGTACGAAAAAGATTGCATTGTAAATAAGTGACATGAAATGAAATTGAATATGTAATTAAATAATATAGTAAAAGTAAGTAACCATAATATAAATATTGAAATGTAACCATAATATTGAAAAAGTACTCGTAGTGGAAAAATAGAAATTCAGGTAATAAAAATATACATAGAGCCATATGGTGCGTGGTGGATAGTTGAAAACAGGTAGAGCAATTACAACCTTCTCAGGTGGTGTAGGTGGTTGAGTCTGAGCGACCTGCAGTACATCAGTCTGCTGCTGAAGGAGCTGCTCAGCTCTCACCCCCTACATGACACTGTGGGGTCCCACACGGTCATGTAGGGGTGAGAGGTGTTGTCTAAGATGAATGTCAGCTTACTTAACATCCTTCTCTTCCCCCACTTTCTCCGTAGAGTCCAGAGGACCGTGGTGTAAATATTAAATTACAAAAGGCAATTCTGAAAATAACTTATTAGAAAATAATAGACCAGGAAACGGTTTGTGTTTATATGGATATTTATACTTTTTTTTTTCCAGTGCAAATTATGAAATGTGCCACTCGGAATTGTTTTGAACAAATAATATATTAAGACTTGAAAAAATTGATTTTCTGGTCCTTCATTCTTAAAGAACAGCTGTTCCTTATCTTCCTCCGTCAGACATGAGTGACAGCAGTGATGATGACGTCCCGACGCTATCGGCTCACACTCTGGCCGCCCTGCAGGAGTTTTACAATGAGACCAGCGAGCCCAGCACTACGCCATCAGACCAGTTTGCTGTGGGAGCAGTGGAGGAAGACTGGGTGAGTTGACTGGTTGTAGTGACAGGAAATGGAACTCTAGCCTGGTCCTACCAGACTCTTGTACGTTTCATTTGTACAGAGAGTCTGACTACTTTCCACTGACAAGTGTTAACTTCCTTGAAGGCGGGTACTCTGTTAAAGTTTAAAACTATTGGATCTGCCCAGAGCCACTCTGGATCTGCCATAACCAATCACTAACGTTTGGCTGTGATGTATGTCAGGCACATGTGCAACAAGAGGGAAGACCGACAAGGCTCATATTTAATGGAGCGAGCTAGAAAATCAAACTTTTCCCGAACCTAAAAACTTGGTGCCCACCCTTCCAACTTCAATAACTTCCTTCCTATATCCATACCCTCCTCTGTCACTTCAGGAAAATTATGAAGAGTAGGAGCCCCAGGACAGAGCCCTGGGGCTCCTACTTCATAATTTTCCTCCTTCCCTTCGGCAATATCTTCCCCAAATTTAACATTCACTTCCACTTTATGCTGATGACACCCAGTTCTACCTCTCAACCAAACCCTCGTCCACTCTCCCGCCCACCTCCCTTACTGATTGTGTCTTTGAAACAAAAACCTGGATCACCCAAAACTTCCTCAAATTAAACAGTAATAAAACCGAGGTTCTCCTCATTGGCACCAAATCCACTTTATTCAAAACAGACAGTTTTTCTCTCACTATTGACAACTGCTCCGTCTCACCCTCCCCCAAGGTTAAGAGTCTGGGTGTCATCCTTGACAGCACACTATCCTTTCAACTCCACATCAATAACATTACCTGGTCTGCCTACTTCCACCTAGAAAACATCAATCACCTCTGCCCCTCCCTCCACTGCTGCCATCGCTGTCCACAGTCTCGTCACTTCCCGTCTGGATTACCATAACTCTCCTTTTCGGCTTCCCTCACAAATCCCTCCATAAACTTCAACTTGTCCAGAATTCAGCTGCCCGCATCATAACTCAAAACCCCTCTATCCACCACATCACTCATGTCCTTCAACAGTTCCACTGGCTCCTGGCCCAGTTCTGTATCCAATTTAAAGTCCTTCTGTTTACATTCAAGGCCATCCACAATTTGCCTCCCCATATTTGTCTGATCTCCTCCAGGGTCCCACTACCTCCTGCTCCCTCAGATCCTCTTCCTCCATACGCCTGTCTGTCCCCTTTGCCCGTCTCACCACCCCATCTCCTTTTCTTACCTTTACCTATTTTAGGCTTAACGTTGGTAAACTAAACAATGCAGTGTGTGTAAAAGCATGCAGCGCTGCAGTCAGATTAAGAGATGTAATGTTGATCAGGTCATACATGTTCAGAGTGTCATTGATATTTCTGTTTCCACCAGCGGATGAGTCAGTTCTGGTACAATGACGAGACAGCAGCTCAGTTAGCTGAGGAGGTCGTACGTGAAGCTGGAGAGGGAGGCAGGTAAAAGTACACACACGTACACACACACACACACACACACACACACACACACGTAAGCCGTGGTGAAAACAATATTTAGACCCTTTACTACAGTAAAAGTACTAATACCACATTGAAAATACCCCACTACAAGTAAAAGTCCTGCATTGAAAACCTTACTTGAGTAATTGGCAAAATGTAGCTGACCCAAGAGGCTTTTTAAAGACTTTATTTAGCAGTTTCACAGATTTGTAGCCACACCTTGGGAGCCACTTGTTTTGAGAATAATAGGTTTCAAATATTTTTATTTTGAAGCTTAATTTCAAAAGTCAAGTTACAAATTTGTTATTACATGGCGCCTGGTTAGCTCACCTGGTAGAGTGGGTGCCCTTTGCTGCGTGTCATTTCCACCCCTCTCTCTCCCCTTTCAGGTATATGCTGTCCTATACAAATAAAGGCCTAAAATGCCCCAAAAACCTTTAAAAAAATAAATGAATTGTTATTACAGTATTTTTTACAGTATACAAACAACGATAAGGAAAGAAAGATATATAGATAAATAAGAAAGAGGCCCTAATCCCTACCTGCAATAACCCACCCCAGTCTGTGATCAGGATACTGCTTGACCTGTAAGATAAGAGTCCAAAGGTTGACAAAAGTTTTTTAGCAAGAATAATATGAGCAAAAGATTCAGAGTAATGTTTGTTGTGTTTACATTTCGTATTTAAACCCCAGCCTGTCTTGTAGCTGCATTGCATTCTGATCTACCTTCTGATGAATGGATTCTGATAATTCAATAAAATGGCAGCTGAGAACTGAATCCCAACAAATCACAACCAGACATTTATGCTTAATCTTCAACATGTTTCTGACTGATTTTAAATGTTTCTTTTTACCTGCAGGATAGCGTGTGTGAGCGCGCCCAGTGTATACCAGAAGTTGAAGCAGGGTGTGGTTGAAGGCTCGGACCGGGTTTCTGCCGTCGTCTTGGAGTACGATCGCCGCTTCGCCATCTACGGCGATGACTTCATCTTCTACGACTACAAAGAGCCGCTGTCTCTTGTGGCCAATGTGGCTCCTCAGAGCTTCGACGTCGTCTTGGCCGACCCGCCATATCTGTCCGAGGAGTGCCTGAGCAAAGTGGCCGAAACCATCAAGTACCTGAGCAAAGGCAAAGTGCTGCTGTGTACAGGTGAGAGGAGGAGCTCTAATATTGGCCAGTTTGTATCTCTCATGTATTGTTATTTATAAAGTAACAGAAAATTTTAATTACTTTATTTACTGCTCAGTAGCTTAAATTGTAATATAAGAATGTATTATTTAATTTATATTTTGTATTAATCTAAATCTTTAAATTAACTAAAGCTGCCAAATAAAGTACATTTGAAAATGTAGTGGAAGTAAAAAGTAGCATAAAATGGAAATAAGTACCTTGAGTAAATGTACTTAGTAACATTCCACCACTACTCATTACACCTATGTTTTAGTGAAAAAAGTGAGCAGCAACATTTTACTTGCTGTGTTTTCAGCAGGTTTTTTTGCATCAAATGTTTGTGTCCTGTTTGTCTTACAGGAGCCATTATGGAGAAACTCGCCAAAGACCTTCTGGATGTAAAAATGTGCAGCTTCCTGCCAAAACACAACAGAAGCTTGAACAATGAGTTCCGCTGTTTTGTCAACTATCCGTCTTGCCTGCTGTCGTAAACCTCTGGAGGTCTGAACACTTTGACTGTTTCCAGCACAGTGCTATTAGTTCTGTGGTCCTCTACTGATGAAGAATGAAGGGATGTGGTAACAATGCAATGAAGTTGGACATTTTTTGGACAGTTTGTTTTGGTTAACAATTAATCAGGCTTGTGAAACTAATTCTCAAGAGTCAAAAACAGTTGGGGATTACACTGAGAGCAATGCTTTCTTTCACAGGAACGCCCTGATCTCATTCACACCTGGAAGCTGCCACAGTCTGCTCTGCTGGCCACTGAGCAGCTCCACTGGAGTGGTAGGGGTTAAGGGCTTTGCTCAATGGCACCTCAGTGGTGGTAATGAAAGAGGGGCACACACTGTGTTTCACCTAGATTTATCCTGGCAACAACCTTCCGTTCCCAAGCTCGCTTTTCTAACTCTTGGGTCACCACTCCCCATAGACATAGGCTCGTTAACCCATGGAAGATTGACATTCATTTCGGTAAATAGTTTGTCGGTAATCGATCAAAAAACATTAAATATTTATGCAAAACTTCTGGAACATTTGTTGAGACAATATTATTAAAGTGGGTCCGAATGAATGAACTTGCAGTTCAACATCAGTAGGTGGCAGCATTGATCAGGTCATTGATTAATAATGAGGCATTTTATTCCATTGGTCAACATTTGTTTGCGTTAAGTTTGTTGGTCCATCCAAATTACAAATAAACACATTGTCATTTATTTCTTTATACATGCTGATAGTTGTGGTTTAATTTATCCAGGTTTTGAGATATCCGTCTCTGAGATTTCTGCCTCCACACTGATGAGTAAATTTTTGTGGTTTAGAAATTTCAAATACATTTCTCAAAACCTGAGCAAAAAAACTATATGCATTACTAGATACAATAAGTATGTCAAATAGGTTTCTGTACACTGGGCTGAATCAACCCTTCAAATGCCAGAGTTTCATCTAGTCTTCTCTGGATTTGTAAGCGTATTCTCCAGTCCAGCCAATACAATAACTTTGATTTTTGTATCATTAAACAACTGTAGTCAAGACATCACCAGGTTTGGGTCCAAAGGGTGTCATAACCAAGCCAAGAATGTAAGTAAGCTAAATAAGTCTTGAGAGCAAACCAAACAACAAACTACATCCTTATTTGCTTCTAGATGAAAAATGTTTCCCAAAGATGAACATAGAAGTTAATCAGTACCTCTGTACTAAACCATTCATCATGCAAATATATAATGTGTGATTGATTAGGAACACTAATGGGGGCTTCTACTTTACAGGTATATTCCCTTCAATTAATAAAGATGTCAATGGGGAAGGACGAAGACCAAAAATGTGCATCAGGTGTAAAATAAAAAAATAATAAAACATCTGGAGTACCACATTCCAGCTTCCTTCATATTTTCTTCCCCACAGAGATGAGCTGTTTGGCTTTGGCCTCTGCTCTCTCCAGGCTCTGGTTGCTGTTCTGGCCATCCCTCCTTTCTCCAGCAGCGGCACACAGGTGCATCCCACAGCGATGGAGACATAGACCTCGGCGTACGAGTGGCGGCCGCCAAGACAGGAGCCTGCTCTCTTCAGGATGACAGAGGGAGCGTAGACCGGAGTGCTGCGGTACTGGTCACTCTCCTCACCGTACGGTCCGATCAGGCAGCCCTTACACAAGCAGTAAGCCTCAGGGACGTAGCGGGGGTACCTTGCCGGATCGTACGAGATTCTGAAAAAAATTAAACATTATTTATTATTATAGTATTCCTGCCAACGTCCTGTAAAACCTTATATTGTTAGATTTTCCATCTTATTTCCAGCACACCTTCAGTTGTCACACAGTGGTGTTTTTCTGAAATTAAGATTTTTTTTCGATTGCTAAACAACAGTGACACCTGGAGTCACGTGCAAAACTACAGTCTACACTGCAACAGTTCAAGTGGACCAAACTCTAGTTTGGTTTTCATTGCTAGAACAGTTTTCAAAAGTCTACACACTTATCCCATGACTTTAACCACAACATGCACAACACTGTGGATTTACAGCTCTTTGTTCAGATGCTAACACTGCTGTCACAAATGTTAACCACACATTCAAAACAGAATAGATTTCAGTCTGGTGCCTATCAAACTCTGCTGATTTTAGCTGAAAGCCTAAGCAGGTGTCTTGTTTTACACTTGTTAGTGAACATATATGGTATTTACATAGAGAAAGCTCAAAAAGCCTTTTTTTTTTTTTTTATACAATCACCAAACCAGAATTACAGTAAACAATGATACACTGCACTGTTAAAACCAGGTAAAAAGAGGTAAAATAGCAAAGATACCAATATGTTCAGGTCAGATGTCTGAGGTTACATACATGGCTATAAAAAGAAATGTGCAAAACATTCTTTACTATAGTAAAACTGTGTTCTTACTCTTTTTCAGAAAGTAATGGAGGTGAAAGCAATGGATACACCACATTCCTTTGTATGGAGAGAGGCTGGATTAGTCACACTATTCTTTGTTACTGTTATGCACCTTAAGTTTTTTTTCTCCAGTTATTTCATAAATTACTAGAGACAAAATACTATATTGAAGCATAGTGCTAATTGTCATTCATTCTTGTATACCTTACATAAAAATTGATATATTGTAAATCTACATCTTTTCTTTAAAGAAACTATTGAGTAGTGTGAAGTCACTCAAATTGTTCTAACTGTATAGATGACATGAATTGTCAGCTCTTGCTGCTGCAGCGCAAAGTAAATCTGTTATTTGAAATTTGAAGTGTGTTTAATGGGATGCACTTGAAGCCAGAAAAGATTAACTGAAGGTCAAACAATAGAATGAACTTAATGTGACACAAAAGGTAAAAAATAAAAACTGTTTTTGAAAACAGAATTTGGAATATACAATGATTTACATTTTTAAATGTTTAATTTAACATGTTTTTTTTTTTTTATCAAAGGGGTGCCATATGCAAAAATGAGTTAGCGTCTGGCCAAAAATGCACGTTTAAGGTGGAGAGTGTGGGTGTGGCCTTGACCAACTGCCACTTTGCTCAAGCCATGGTGTCTCTCTCCTTCTCATGGGTGGGCCATATTCTCTGGGCGGGCAAAGCAGAGAAAATGAAGGTAACCTTGCTCCTTATGACCTCATAAGGAGCAAGATCCCAGATCGGCCTATCTGAGCTTTCATTTTCTCAAAGGCAGAGCAGTATACCCAGGGCTCGGTTTACACCTATCGCCATTTCCAGCCACTCGATGGCCATAGGCAGGCTAGGGGAACACATATTAATGTTAAAAAAAACTCATGAAGTGAGATTTTCATGCCATGGGACCTTTACTTTACAATGCAAAATTCCTGATGTTAGTTTTTCCATGCACAGTTGTTTGTAGTTATGGTTATATTATATTATATATTTGGTGTTATAGTAATTCTGCCAGTGAAGGTTTAAATACACACTAAATGAGTACTTGTGTGTTCATAGCTGAACAAGTTGTGACAAAATATTAAAGTTTTATTGAAAGTTCGGACATTATAGATTGCAATATTTAACTTTTTTCCTTTCCAATAATAAAAACATGTTGGTGTTTCCTGTTTGAATGAGAGTATTCTTTTGCAAATAAATTAATGCAACTTAATTGATCGGATAGCCTAGATCACAGCGCAATTTGAGATAAAAACAAAAAACAATTTAAGTTGCACCTGCTCTCACCTGTAGGCCCAGGGGGAGATGCTGAGCAGGTTGACCGGGAGGCGGGTCTTGCTGTCGGTCTGGGACCGTGCGGAGCTCGGGCATGTCAGGTTGAGTATGTCCTGCGGCTCCAGCTCCAGTGCGTGGTGGAAAGCACTCATCACTCCCACCGAGAGCCGACCAAACATCTGCTCCAGGATCTCCTCCGGCAGGTCCAGGCAAGATCGGGACCTGGTGGCCTTTTTTCGTACCCGGCCCGCTCCGGTCGGCCAGCCCAGCAGCAGCACAGCCAGGTGCAGCAGCAGCAGGACGCGGATCCGATGCGGCATCACCGTGCGCTTCTCGTTACAGTGCTGTGCCAATATGCGTATATCCACTGAAAAATGTTTCTCAGCGAGCTTTTAATGCCTTCGCCTTTCACCAAATGCGACAAGTAGAATATTAGAATCCAATGACCTCAGTTAATGACAGCGTTAACCGTAAACGTGTTACTGTCCTCGGTTATAATCCAGTGAAATGTCGGAAGCGTTGGGGAGTCAGCAGAAGGCGAACAGCCCACAGCCCTAGCTTGGAAACCGAGGAGCAGGCGCACCGCCAGGGAAACATTTTTGGTACACCACGTCCACAGTGTCAAGAGTAATAATTGCTTCAGTTAGAAATAATTACCGAGTTGGAGGTTTCACACCTGTTGCTTTCTGTTTAAGAAGATATAAAATACCACCACGATTGTTTTCCTGCTGCTTTTCTCCACCGAGGTGTGCGGAAAAACCCGATGGAAGTGTTTGTACCTAGAGGAACAGGGGGTTCCAGTGTGATCAGAACGAGTCTAAATCAAACCAACGGATAAAGTCCTCTCGTAGACATCTAGTTATAAAAGAAAGAGGCCAGCGTTCATGAGAGCAGCTCCTAACGGGAGTGGGATGTCCAGACTACTGGCAGTGTGTGGATCTTGGCTTCACACCAATCTACTTCCCTTAAAGATAACCTGGATCCAGTTAAAGTCCAACCATTTATGTCTGCTCTGGCTTTACAAAGATACTATCACCTCAAGATCAAACCACAAATAGATTTAAATCATTTTAAATGCTAAAAGTACACGGTTATGTCTTTTTTTCTGTCAAAGGCCCCATTCCTCCCTGTAGTATGATGTACTTCAAATATGGCATTAAGATTTGCAGTATGTTAGACAAATGTTTTAAATATTATGCATATAAAAATTCAAAACAGTTACATCTCCACTAAATCTTTGGTTTGTTCTGCTGCCTTGCTGGAGAAACACTCAGAGAACTTTCTAAACTCAGACATCATGGGTTGTGTTCTATCTGAAGAGCATTGTGCTCAGAATAAACTTTGTTCCTGAACAGATAAAATAGTTTCTTTTTTAATTATATTATTCATATTATTATTACTACTATTACTAACTAAATACAAACAAAAATAAACTATTATACTACAAATAAGCATTTTTGGAATAAGTACATGTAAAAAGTAACTAAACATGACCTGAAATGGATGCATTACATAACTTTCTTGTATCCTGTTGATGGATTTTCCGAAGCAGCTCCTAGCTCATGGAAACATATTGCAGTCAAAAATATACAACAGCAATATGTTTTTCACTGTTTTGGCTCTGTTCCCCAACACTGGGTTTAAAATGAAAAAGGTGACAGTGAGGGTCAAATGTCCAGTTGTGTTTTAGGGCATTCACATTTTGTGAACAGTAAAGAACTTGTTTACTCTTGGGAGGAACAGAATATATCAATATATTGTTTCTGTTTCGAGTATGTATTTATTAGTGTGTATCTAGCGTTTGTTTGTTTGTTTGTTTGTTTGTATGTATGTGTAAGCACATTGTGAGCAACTATGCTCCAAAGAAAAATTCCTCGTTTGTGTCTTCATACCTGGCCAATAAAGCTGATTCTGATATCTAAAAGGTTTATAGTTTCTACACAATTCATCTGATATGAATGTAAACACATTTAAATTGAAGTTAAATGTCAACAATTTAACTGCATTGTGACTGTATTACAATAACAGATGTATTGGACCCTTATTGATGCCCATGAAAAATAAAAAATAAAATAAAAATAAAAGTCTTTGTCCCGTAACATTTATGTTTTTTGAAGAGTGGAGTATAAAATGCTTTTGTTTTGTGGTGAAGTTTTGTGCTCTCGCCTTTCAAAAAAGGTGACAAAAGAGCAAATGTCCCAACAATGCAGTGAAGGCAGAATGTGGAGAAAGCTACTCCGGCAGCAGGTCGTCTCCCAGCTCTTCATCTGCAAAGTCGTCATCCTCCACGCGCTTCTTGGCTCCAGTCTTTGGTCTCTCCATCTGAGGCCCCAGTGGGTCCACATAGGACGCATCTACACACGAGAGGAACAGAGCTTTACTCCTTAAGAAAAATGGATTTGCCTTTAAGATGAAATATATAGAACTGCTGATTGTGTATTGTAGTCTCTTAGTTTTCACTATTAAGAAATGTAGAAACTGTCCTCTTATTGTCAGAGTCTCCTTGTTGTGAGAAATATTGTTGAAAGTAACTTTACATTTTAGTGGCTTGAAATGGCAGCAAAAAGGAAGACTTTGCATGAAAACTGATCTCTCATACATAATGTAGGTGGTTAAAGTGTCAGCAAAGCTAAAAAACCAAGGGTTCAAAGATTAAAGAGAGTAATTGAGACAGTTATATCCTGTAATTGTTTTCAGAGGTGAAAAGAGAGAAAACATGAGTTTCCTCACCTATTTCTTTTGGGCTACTGGCCTCATAGGGCTCATTGGAACCAGGAAGTGACCTCATCTTGGCGCTCAGCCGCTCTCCCTTAGTACTGTTGCTGCTGTGGCCGCTGTCTGCACAAAACACACATGCAGACACAAACAAACATACTCAGAACAATTAATCTGACAATGAATAAAGCTTTAAAAAACACATATTGGAGTACATTTGCCAATTCTGACAGTTAGAAAGGTGTCCCTCAAAGCAGGACCAATTTATGTTTTTAGCTTGAGACTCCAAAAAAAATGAGCTGAGGTCAAAAAGGGAGTACGCTTGTTTTTCTCACTCTGAAAAGTCAACATAGTGGAGATGTGAGACACATACAGTAAGTCATGAAATGTGTGTAGCACAGTTAGTTCTCAACCTTTTGTTGTCTGACATACCCACACAGCAACACAGATGTTCCAAATGTGTTCATTTAAACAGATTTTAAACTGGATATTTTCCAAATACATTTAAATATATCAAATGATGATGAATGAATGCTGGCTGTTTCAACTATTGATCCTTTGCCTTTATCCATATACAATATTTCAAATTTTCTATTAAAACATACAAAATATGTAATTTTCTGCCAATAGGGGTCTCTTTATTGAATTAATAACAAAATAATTTCTCCTTCATAGTTTACCATTCAGAAGACTTTTACTGGGAGCTGAATTATCCGCAGAGGTCTCCTCCAGAACAAATGGACCCGGTGATTTAAACTGGTAAAATGCAAGGGGTATCATGCCATTAACAGGCGACTACGATCAAATGACACGCTCCGGGTCATTGATTACATTTCCTGATATCTCTGGGTTTGTTAGATACCATCCATCAACCAAAATGTAACAGGTTCCTGAAAAAGCTATGTATCTTACGAGAGAGCTTGGTAGCAAGGCACTGAATAACAGCAACAGCTCAGGTCGTAATTATCTTAGATGGAGCTTTAAGATGTGATGAATATGTGGGAGAATATGTGTCTGTGCTACTGGTTCAGACAGATGACAGGCTGATAAAGCGCTCTAGTGAGCTGAAGGACTGACGTGAGCAGCAGTTCACATCTGGCTGCCAGGTAGCTTTGGAAACGACAAGAGTAAAGGCAGAAAGCTGAAAACCAGGAAGGAAAAAGAGGCCTGATTTTCTACCTTCTTTCACAGTCCCACTCCCAAACATCTCACACGAGGCCTCCCAAACTGCTGGCAAACTGAACCCTCTGCTGGAAAACTGTCTTTTTTTCCCTTTTTATTCTTTTATTGGATGGTTTCAGTGGCGTTTCTCTTTTATAATACACAAGTGGGAGACACAAAAAAACAGGGCTGACACAACAGGTTGGAAGCCAGACTTAAAATTGATCATGTGTAATGGTTTCCATGATTAAAGTTGAAAGGAATCTGTTTAATGCACCTTCATAGCACGAATGGCCATAATATTTCTGTGACGGGTTGACAGAAACATTGATCAATCAATCAATCAACTTTCAGGCTTTTGCACTTTCCTGCTCAAACATATTTGGAAAAAAAAACACTTGAAAAATGGCTATTGCAAGTAAGTTGCACAGAGAGAATAAGAACACAAAAGTTAAGTGATAAAGAAGAAAGAGAAACAAGTTTACAAACAAATATAAGAACATTTTAGGTACAGGTTGAACCCTGCACCTCTTGCTCTGTGTGAGTGGTTTTACCAGTTTCACATCTAAGAATGACAGGTTTGGATATGTGAGAAATCCAAAAGCCTCGACATACACACACAATTTACAGTGATTAAAATATGCTGACAGTGGGAAAATTCTCAGGTGTACTAGAGGTTTTCTCAAATATCTGAAAGAGGGTTTGGCGATCACTCCCTCCTCCCCTGTGAGAGCACTCAGTGCAAACACTGATTACAGTCCAACATCACAGCTGCCTGTTAGAAGATTTCTAGACCAGCTCAAGTGTTTTGACTGAAACACTATACTTACTTGGATTCTTGTGTGTTTACTTAAAGAAAACTCTTCTAACCACTCACTTCAGCTCTGTCAATGTACAATGCAAACATTACTGTATGATTGTGCACATGCAGTACTTTTAAAAAAACATAATAGAAAGGTTTAGTCATGGGTATACAGCGCTTTTCCATTCTTCTTTTGAAATGTGGCTCCTTAAATGAAGGAATGAATGTGTTGAATCAGTTGAAAATTAACCTTTTGGCTAACAATTACACATTTACAGTGACGATTAACTTGCATTGTCCCTGTAAAAATAAATAACTAAATGACTATAAGACAAACGCAAGAGGTTCATGTTATTGATTATCAATGGTTTAGCTTTAGTTTGGAGTAATGATCTTACATACCTCTCCCTGAGTCCAACAGTGGACTGAGTTGTTTAGACTCAGATTGAGATACTGGGCAGCAAAGAGGTAGCAGAGCAAGAGTACAGCCACAAGAGCCAGAAAAGCAGAAGAAAACACAAAAAGGAAAGAAAGATTACAGCATTGGACTGAAGATCATTGGACACAAATAAAGATCAAAACAAATGGCAGAAAGAAGCAATTACAGAGAGCTATTCCGTTTTCTCACCTGCTTTAACATCCATCTCTGATGTGCCGAAAGAAAGTAAGAAGAGAGTTTGGGATTTAGCTAAACAACTTAAGTGTAATAATAAATATTCAAGAATACAAAGGATTGAATATGTTTGACAAAAGCTACTTTTTAACTGAACCATTTACATATCTGGCAGTATAAAACAAAATGGAACAGTAAAAGCAAACAAGTTTGAGGTTTTCTAATCTAATTTATCAGGACATGGGGGTATAATGGAAGTCTTGGCATGGTGGAGCAGCAGTCACAATAACAGGTGCATGATATATATTTAACTACAGGAAAGACGTTCAGCTGCACAAGAGAGAGCAAAGCTGGTCTTTGTTAAAGTTTTGGCAACTCTCTAGTTTGTCTGGATTGCGTTTGAAATCTGCTGATGAGCCAGCTTTCCAGTACTAGAGCCAGTCTAGAGTATGTCTGTATTTGTTGTGGATCTGTAGTGAAGGACTGCTAAAACTGTGGAAGTTTGCTCCGGTGTCTGCTGTGGCCTTAAGATCTCAGTTCGTTCAGGGTTCCTAAACAGTCTTATCCTAAAAAGAGGTGAGGCTACACTGGCATTCCATGTGAACAATTTTGTATCCCAAAAGGATGAAGGGATTCAGTCAACCAAGGAGGTCTGTTAATTTGACCCAGTAAGGTGTTCGACCAGTTAGTGACCCATTTGATATTAGATAGGGAGTTACAGCTACAACCCCACAATGGCTCCTTTCATAGACTTTAAAATAAATCAGACTTGCAACAGAACATGACTGCAGCCTTCTACTCTAGTCAGGACTCAGTGTAGTGTCTGAAAGGTATACCCATAATGCTGGCCTTCTTAGGAGAGGTGAATACAGGTGTGGAGACGCCTGCTGCCCAGCAGCATGTGTGAACAACAGTTAGAAGAGAGAAGTGATGAAATGTTAAGAAACTGAATGTGAGAAAGCAGTCAATTCTAGCTTCAAGTACTTGACTGTTTTCAAAACTTTGTTATGGATGTATTTGAACCTGTACCAAAAAGAATTGAGGTCAGAAACACAGCCCTCCCTTTACCAACAATATATGCTCTTATGCTGATGTTAAGGTTACTATGCACTTCTAATGTTAATAAATCCACACTTTTCCCCAGATGTTTGACTTGGGTTCGTAGCGTTAGATGAGTTGTTCACACCTTGGACCTGCCAAACATTTCACTATTTCACGTTATTGTCACTACAGACTCACCAGCACTCCCGGCACTGCCCTCTCTGCTTTCTCTCCGACCTCTGGCACTGCCCTCCCGACCCGACTTCACCCTCTGCGGAAAGAGAGAATGAGGGTGAGTTTTGTGGTGAAAAAAAGCAATTTAATGCTATATAATTGGGTTCTGGTAAAAACTTCTCTCTCTCTGTGTCTCGTTAACTTAGTCAAATGAAAAATATTTTTGAAACTAAATGTATGGGAATTTCCATGGTAACATAAGACATTTAACATAAACACAACATCAGAGCAGGGATTTAATCTTCTCTTCTGCTAATCATTATCTTATTCAACCTTTTGTACACTATGCAGCTATAGTATATTATCAGGATCAGTTGTTGTTTCACTCTTGAGATGTTTGGGATTAATAAATCAACCCTCTGGCTCTGTCTGCCTCTCTGTAGGATTGTTTCTCTGGTTGGATTTAAGAGCAGCTGCTTGTGATTTGAAAAAGTCATCCTACTAATCTGTTCCTGGCTCTGTTGGCACACGGCTCTGTTACTCTGAATCACGCCTTCTTGAGAACTTGACTGACCTGGGAGACCACAGGCCTGTCATCTACTTTAGGTGTTGACCTTAAATTTGGGAGCCACCATAGATACTTGTGATTGCATTCCTCAAGATAAGGATGCATTGCAGAATACATTTTTAAATTTTCTTATCCGGCTTTTACTCAGAGATGAATCAATAAATCATAATCACAAATAAGACAGATGTAACATAATTCTCCTGTGATCTCAGAATTACCACTAAAAAAAAGGAAAATTCCACAGATTTTACACATCAATGTTTGTGTACAGGCTGTGGGGATTACTACTGCATAATATGCTATATCTGCACACTTTTGCACACTGTAACTCGTTTTAGTACTTTTAATAACTGTTTTGAATATTATTTTTAGGTGACACTGAACAACTCTCCAAACACAACTGTTTGTAAATGACCCAGCATTTGTGTCAGCCAGGTGTGTAACAGCTGTATAGCATCTCCTCTGAACACGGTTTGAATAATGGAAAATAAACAGAAGACAGAGATTTCTGGAGCTGCAGCGACCACGGACCAATTTTATGGCAAAGGGACACGTGTATGTTTTTAATCAGCGCATTCTTGTCCGGGAACAGACGACAGGATGCCAAGACATTGGTGAAAAAAAGATGATTAATAAATGCTTACAAAAACTCTAACATACATCTGCAAAACAAGCAGGTAATTTCTGAGGCTACGTAATGTTATAATGCAGATGTATTACCTTATTTGAATAAGATGCATTTTGATCCTTACGTGGAAAACCACTGTAAAGGTTACAGGGTGAATCACTATCAGGTTGTAGCGACTGGTTATAGAGAACGGCAGATTATAACTTTATTTACACAACAATGCTGCAAATAGCTCTTTTAAAAGCCTATACCTGTTAAACTGAGATTTACCTGTTCTTTGATCTCCTTCATCTTCTCTGCTTTCTTCAGCTTGGTGGCGTATTCTTGGACTTCCTTTAAACCCATGTCCGTACACAGCCTGACCAAGAAACGCAGGCCTGGTCAAACACAGAGTTTTTATTTTTTTAATTTTCTTAACACTTTGATTAGTGGATCATCAGATGTTTGTCAATAGTTCTGTTGAAAATTGTATAACAAACAGGATGAATTACATTCCACATTTTCTGGAAACTTGCGGTGAATGTCTTTATACGTTTCCAGAGCCTTCTGGTAGTTTCCTGTGCAGGAGAAAAGAAAAGGTCCTATATTTACAACTTTAACTGAACGCATCGCTAGTTCAGTCAGGCACCCTGAGTCAATGTTTCTGAAACTGTTAAGTGAAACAGCTGTTACTTTTCCCCGCATTTACCTCCTCACAGTTAGTGAAGATACAACTAAACTTTACTAGATTAAAAGAATAAACCTTTATCAAATAATAATATTCATAATGTATACTTTATTAATCCCACAAGAGGAAATTTCAATTTACACTCTGTTGTTATTACACACAGGCCTGAATGACAGCCGGATATAGTACCTATACATGCACTAATGGAGAGATGTCAGAATGAGGGGGCTGCCCATGGAAAGGCGCCCCGAGCAGTTGGGGGTTTGGTGCCTTGCTCAAGAGCACCTTGGCAGTGCCCAGGAGGTGAACTGGCACCTCTCCAGCTACCAGTCCACCACCGTACTTTTGGGGACTTGAACCAGCGACCCTCCTGTTCCCAACCCAACTCCCTACGAACTGAGCTACTGCCACCCCCTCGATAAATAATAATAATAAATGACCACGCACTCACCGTGTGGATAACATTCAGGAATTCCATTGTGGAGTGAATCTACTTTTCTTTAATATGGTTTTGACAGAGAAGAGGCAAAAAATGCTATGTTAATATGCCAAGAAAGGCAAAGAAAATAATCATTTCTCACCACTTCTTCTGTAGCAGCTTGCCACCATTAACTGCCACTTCACCTGGGTTGGTCTGAGAAACACAACAGCAAGACATTCAGTCAGTTTTAACGCACTACCTTTTTATTTTATTTTTTTAGAAGAGATTGGACAAAAAAAAGTAAATTCATTCAGAAGACAAACAAAACCAAATGATCTGTCAAAACAAAAATGACTTCCAGATGAAAACAAGCTTCATGGTTGATGAAAGAAGACACAATCAAAACAAGATGAAATAAGACACCAATAATAAGACTTAATCAAGACAGAAAAATGTGGAAATAACATAATAATAATAATAACAATAACATGTTTCTCAAGATGAACTTGACTTCCCCCAAAAATACTACAGTTGCTGAAATGATCATCTTCCTTTTTTTTTTTTTTAAACACAGAACTATTTGGTTTGTTACTTGTCATTCTTTTACCTTCTACATTACTTTAACTTGTGTTTACTTACTGTATCAGTGTGGCTCTTTCAAAGTACTGAATGGCTTTCTCACAGAACTGTGTCTCGATGTAGTAAGCCCCAAGCCACTCGATCACATCGATGTTGGAGGGGAAGTACCTGAAGGACTGGACCGCAACACAACCCGAACAACATCAGAGCACTTATAGGTAACCAATGCTGAAATGTTATATTAATCAATAAAATGTTAAATTAAGTCCCGAACACATTAAATGATCTAGTACCTCGTAGTAGTACTGGAAAGCCTGGGATTTGTCCCCCTCACCATCATAGAGCTCCCCCAGTTTGGCCAGTGCCTGGGGGTCAGTGTGAGTTACACTCAAGACCTGTATCAACCACTCGATTGCCTGTTGAGGATCTTCCAGAAGCTCATATATGAAGGAAATGAGTCAAGGACCAACATATGATCACATAGGAATGGATAGAGACACAGGTTTGAATCTATAAATGAACACCTTCCCAGAAACATCTACTGAGTTACAATTGTTTGAAGACATACACATTCAAAAACACATTTAACAAATTACACTTCATATCAGTAGGATACAGATTGGCCAGCTGGTACATGACTTGGGCACTGTTCCGTAGAATGGCATGGAGCTTCAGGAAGCAGTCCAGAGCCTCCTCGAGACGATTCAGTTTCTTATAGGTTAGACCTGGTACAAGTGGGAAAAACTGTCAAACTAAGGGCATTTTCAAGGAAACAAGGTTCATGTTTTTGTTACATTGTATACATTTGATCTGGTAAGTTGGTTTTGCACTGCAGTTATGCAAGCGCACTAAAGATTTATCCGTGACAAAACTACGTCCTGCTGTCATCACATAGGTGAGCTGCATTTCCAGATCCACTTATAATTGACTGGTTTGTAGATGGGCTGCCCCGTCATCTCGTCTCCTCTAGTTTTTTCTAGTGACTGCTGCTCTCCCCTACTGGCCCAGCTCTTTTTGTTTTGTTGGGATGTTGAGAAGCGAAACACGGAACTTTCTTTCTAGAGCATTTATTCAAAGACAAACGGAAACTTAAAACTGTACATTTACTACCACTTAACAAGTAAACTGCTAATGTAGTCTCTGCTCTGATAGCCGACAGCTGTCTGCTCTGAGCGCATTTACCCTCACTCACTTTCTCATGTAGCCCACACACTAAGCACCACCGAGCTATTCCTTAAAGCAGCTTCCCCGGTCTTGTAACACAAGGAGGGTCTGGCAGAGCTTCTTGTATTTGGTCCAAACCATACAAAAAATGCTTTGACACTATAAACGAACCGGACCATGGTTCCGTTCAAAACTGGTCATGACCCACCTATGATGGCTAAATTATACTTAATTTTTTTTTTTACATTTAGATTCCCAGCTATTGAAGGTGACAGCGAGAAACTTATGGCTTTTAGAGTAATATATTTTTTTAATACTCCTGTTTAGCACTGCTGAACTTGGACCACCTTTAACCCTAACTATACTATAAATTAACCTCTGCATTATCTACCCCTGCACTATGTCATGGAAATGGATGTTACCCAGGTTGTAGAGGGCCTCAGTGCAAGAGGAATCATTCCTCAGTGCTTCTTTGTAGAACTCTGCCGCCTTTTCATAGTCTTGCTTGACAAACACTGTGTTGCCTTTGTTGATAAGTGCTGCCGGGTTGTAGCGGTCAGCGGTCATGGCAAGGTCTGCGTATCGGTCAGCCTGGTCATAATCCTTCTCCTGTAACAGGTGAAAGATCAGAAGGGAAGAATCTAATGGCAGCATCAAGTATACTTGTCAGCAAACATCCACTGTTCTGAAGTGTCTCGGAGCACTTAAACAACATAAATATAATTTCATTATGTTTGTTATCAGAGAGCCTTTTGATTCGTCAAAGAAATAACCTTACCAGGAAGTAGAGGAAAGAGAGGTTGGTGGCTGCAGCACTCTTCACTCTGCTGTCCTTCTTCTCAAATGTCTTTAGAGTCTCTACTGCCTGATAACGCATAATAAAAAAGGTGTCAGGGTAAATGTTATACAATACACCTACAAACATAAAAGATCACATATTGATGCAAGCTGAAGCTTCTGCTTAGATTTATGTTGAGCCATCACACCTTCTATACATACACTTTACATAAGAAAATATCAGAATATATATTAAACGTGTAGTTGTATGTATATTTTAGAAGACTACAGTATATAAAGGAGACCAGTAAGTCAACCACCATAAACCACAAAGTAAATGCAAACATTATTATCTAAAGAATCATTGCAGAACGATTTTTGCAGTAATGAGTCATGATCGTTTTCCTCAGACATGTAATTTTTGAAATAAAACTCTTTACCACATTTACTAGGTTGTTATGCCACCTACGCACATTATGTACTGGGGTGATAATCCAATAGTATTAAGGTGTAAAGTTTTTGACAAACCACCAGCTAGGCTAGAGCTGCACTGAGGCTAAAGTTTACACCACCACCACCACCACCACTGCCTATCAAGAGTATAAAAGCACCACAAAACATGCATCATGTATATGGAGCTCCAAAGTGTTCAATAGTAAATAAATAATTATGAAATATCCACGAGAATAATTTTTGGAACATATGGCACACTCAATTTTAAAATAATGAACTCAAAATATTAATCAGTTAAATCTGTCATTATAATAATGTTTTAATTAATTTTTATTTCATGTCAGACAGTTATTATGCAAATGATAAATTACTTAAGTTAATAATTTCTTCAATTATTTCACAAATTAGTTTAATTTATGTTTTATACACTGTATATATATATATATATATATATATATATATATATATATATATATATATATATATATATATATATATATATATGATTTCCTTTTAATTATTTAATATTGAAAATGTTGGGCTTCCATAAATTAAAAGCCTGTCAGTGCAATAAGGCTAGATACTGGAGTTATATTTAATTAAGAATAAAAAAAACGTTGCGCTACTGGCAAAGATGCAGTTACTTGGGTGCTCAGTGGTATATTGTTGAAAAAGAAAAGGAACCAATATAATTTCCTCTCTGCACCCAGATTTTCCTTACTGGTCTTTGGGTTTTAAACCAATAACTGCTTCTCCAACTTCTCTTGGCAGTGCCATTATTTGGAAAAGGCCTTCTTACATAGTAACAAAAAAACACTATCTAAACATGAACATGGAAACAGAAGGCACACATACCTCAACCTTAGGCATGCAGATGGGAAGGAAACAAGACAAAAAAGCAAGAGAGAATGGAGCGCAATGAGCAGGGGAAAATTTGAGTCTGATGCTGCACATTCCTGAAACAGCATTAGCAGGAGAAAACTGACATATGTAAACAATGCTGGCCAATAACTGCACGGAAAAAAATCGTTGTAAAATTAACATGAATCAAAATAAAACAAAGATAGATGAAAAATAAAAAATAAAATAAAAAAGGGAAATACCACTCATTTTACCATTTCATAAATGTAACTACTACTCCTGAAAAGAAGTTTTTGCTTTAATGAGAGTACCTGTTTCCAGGATTAGCATTTGTAACACAATTATAGAACAATGACAATTAAATCTACAACAAATATCTTCAGTTTCTGCAAAGTCAGTCTCTATTGGCTTATACTTTTGCAATTATTTTATATACCTAGATTTGAGGTTGAAGCATTCACATGAAATGTTTGGTTTATACGTCTGGCTTTAAACTGGAAGGATTTGGCATATTCTTATATATCCAATCTTTAACAAGGTGGCAAATACTAGCATGACAATGTGGTGACAACAACAGACTTAAGGACTGAGATGCCTAAATTGAGTGGTCTTGCCCTTTACAGTGTTAAGACAAAAAGTCACCTGGTTGAAGTCCTTCTGTCGGAGGTAGGTGATAGCTTTGTTTATCTCTAGATCGTTGGCAAGCTCAACATACTGAGAATTCTTCACCATGTCCACACACCTAAAAAGAAACCAACCATATATGCACAGTATAATACTTTATGATACATCATTTGATTCTTGCTGTAAATAGCATGTTTAAACTCAATTTGCCCAATAAGCCAGGCACATGAAAGCTGCTGTATAGACTGCATTTGGATTATGGTGGTTTTACTCAGTTATTACTAAACTAAATTGTTATAAGGCATAAAATCCTCTCAAGCCATGATAAGACTTTCTACACTTGTTTAAAAAAATAAAATAACATGGGTGTGAAGAAGTAGGGGGAAGCAGGAGAGGATGGGAAGGTTATAGCCACCCTTTGACATATTCACTACAGGAGCAGGAGGCACCTGAAACCTGCTCAATGAACAAATATCAATAATAAACTCAAACTAATTGTCCTCGTTTCTGTCACAGTCTCAGCATCGGCAGTTTCAGAGGGGGGCAAATCTGCTGTTTTTGCTCTGAGAACCCGAAAAACTAGTGACCAACACTTATCACTGTTTTCATATTTTCTTTTAGAAGGACCTAGCTGGGTTAGAAATCCAGGAACATTTAAAATGAAGGGAAAACACTTCCACTTGACAATCCCTAGCAGTTCAGCAGAAACACTAATTTTATGGAGTATGTTGTCAGCTATATCTTATTATATGTGCTTCAGTTACCACCTTGAAAATCATGTTTTTGTCTTTGTGAGTCCTTCAAAAGGACTGTAATGGAGGATGAGTCCACTTGCACATTGTATGCCCTCTAGTGTCAGATGAACAAACTAAACCAATACAAAAATAACAAACCAGTCAAATCCAGTGGCAAAAGATGTCTCAATGGCTGGAGCGATGAGTTTGGCTGCAGTCATGATGTACTTCTCAGCCAGGACTTTTCTATGTACAATATATAGTGAGAAAACAGTGCACAGGTTCAGGTACAAAACCCAATTATTAAAAAAAACAGTATGCATTGTATTCAAAATGCAGTGTGCTTGGTGTTTTATCTGGAAAAAAAGAAAAGTGTGTGTTTTTCCTACAGATCTCTTTCCATCTGGTGAAGTTTGTCGTTCTTAATGGCATCAATGACCATACTTGAATCGGTGTCATCCTGAGAGAGATAAGAGGACAAGGTTTGTTCAAACATTGAATATTAGGAAATGAAAACGTATAGATATATCTGATAACTGTGTTCTTAGTTATGTTGTTGTTTACTTACTACAAGACTATTGTACTTCAATAATTTAAAACAGTTGCCAATTGTTTAAACACACAATAGTGATTTCATCTACATCCAGGTAAAGGAGAACACACACACACACACACACACACACACACACACACACACACACACACACACACACACACACACACACACACACACACACACACACACACACACACACACACACACACACACACACACACACACACACACACACACACACACACACACACACACACACACACACACACACACACACACACACACACACACACACACACACACACACTCTCTCTCTCTCTCTCTAAAACTCACATTAGATGGGATGTACTTGTCTTCATCATCAATGCCCAGAGGAACAGAGATGAGCTTCTGAAAGGCCTTTTTCATCCTCTCCCTATCACCGATGGCATAATAGCACAGGATAAGGTTGAAGCCGGTCTTGATGTTGGGACTCTCACTCATGATGTGCTCGAAAGATGTTATGGCGTCTGAGTATTGGCCCATGCGGACAAAGACCACGCCGATGTTCTGCATGATCTTGATCCTCATTTCCTTGTGAGCGTTAGAGATCTGATCCAGTGCCATTCGGTAGAACTTGATGGCTTTGGGGTAGTTCTTTTGTTTGACGTAGATATTGGCCATGTTGACTTTTAGACGGCCTAGAAGAGCAGCATAGATGTAGTTTGAGGGAAAACCACAGAAAAGACATTTTTGTTCCATGATAATTTGTACTTCAATGCTGGTAACACAGTAACAAATATCCTCTTTTCTTACAGTCAAATAAAAATAAAAAACTGGATTTTCTGTCCTCCCTGCATAATTGGTGGACTCACTTGGGCAGCCATAGTTTAAACACATCTGTAAGAAGCTCAGTGGTCTGCTCACCTGCGTTACTGAACATCTTGTTCTTAACAATGACCTGGTAGCTGTTTAGGGCCTCTGGGTACATTTCATTGTTTGCATACTGGTTGGCAAGGTTGAGCAAAACCTGGTAATGACAGAAATATTCAATATTTCTAAATCAAATAATACCAAAACAGACAGTGAAGTCAGGAATTGATCCACAGAAGCTAACTTTAAATTGAATTGGTTTTCTGTGAGCTGTGTCCACATAGTTGAGTGGTTAAGTCCACTGCGTCTAAAGCCTAATGTGCTATTGGATCAAATCATGCCAGTTACTTCCTTAACTGTGTCTCCCTCTAACATGAAAATAACTAAAAGTCACTTAATATGAAAATAATTATGATTTCCACATTCTTCTAACATATACAGCAGCTGTTAGTAATGTAATTTACAATCCTAAGCGTATTTAAGTAGTGATTATTCCAGATGGCAAATTGCAAAATTTACAATTTGACATCACAACCTGACATTACAGAATCAAACATTAACAACTTCTAGTGCCAACAAACACGCCAGAATGCCACGTAGCCACTGTGCAAGAAGTGGATGGATTTGCCAAATAAGTAAGAATAAAGACTATAACACTTGATCACCAATTATCTCCTCAAACACACATTGTATCACAGATAATAAATAAAAATGTAAAAAAATTAAATTTTTTTATTTTAATTAATGATAGTAATAAAACCCAGGCTTAAATAGTGGATTTCCCAAAGGTGGTACTTGTCATTCAAAGTGTAAGAAGTAAGTGCTCAATCATTTCATTTGCAGACAATGGAACATTTTCTTTTTAGTAGCATTACTTACAGAGTAGGTGAGGTCTAAATTGATGTGATCCGCATTGCCAGATTGTTCCCTCTGTCTCACCAGTGCTCTCTCCTTCCTCCCTGCCTCTTTGGCCTTTTCAAGGGCCTGTAAAAACACATCAATAACAATACATACAGTATGGAGTCATTACAACACAAAGACACAATTTACATACACAAGTCAGCAGTAGTGACACCAACAGCCATGAAGAAAATAAACAATACAACAAGCCCTGTACAGTAAAATGTGTCCTGATAAATATAGTTCTTCTGCCAAGTTACTTTGGGCAAAGCATTTTAAATGCTTCAATTATAATAAGGTAGGTTTTGTTGAACTTCTCAATGACCTGAATGAACCTGTTGTCTGGTTCAGTATGTTATACTATATGCTTTTTAATGCACTGAAATTAGGGTAGGGTAATAAACTTTGGGTATTTTAGCCAATCACTGTTTTTAGGTTTAAAAACAACTGGCAGGTGAACCAAAATCTTTATGACAGGGTTGAATTTGGTAGAAAATGTAAGGCACCTCTGAGGATACTCAACCGGGTACTCAGTCCAATGTGTTGGAGTATCAAGCTGACACAATGAAAAATGAATCGCTGTCTCAGCTGGAGGCCATTCTCTCCAAATCCAAAAACAGTATGTTAAAGAATGACAGAATCTGACCAGTTGTAACGCTCCAATGCTCTGTGCCATGCAGCTCTCTTCTATTAGGTCATTCACTTTTTTCTCCAGAATCTTAATCTTCTCTTCAGGTCTGCAAGAACACAGACACAGCAATATAATGTGTAATAATGTTGCTTAAAAGCACACGTCTTTTTCCATCTGCTTAACAAAAAACTGCTCTTTAGAGACAGAGACACAAAATTATATACTCTGTTATGACAAAATATGCATCTTTAAATCCTTATTCTAATAGATGCAATAATGCACCTATAAATACCTTTATACCGATATTTTCCTCACACTGCTAAGGAAAAACACTAACTTGGATAATGCAGGAATAATCTTCAACGAAACACTAAAACAGTTTAAAGAGTGACAACTCACGTGTCCTCATTCTTTGCTTCAAGTGAAGGTGCAGGGCCTTTGGACTGTCCCAGAGGGTCAAAGGTCGAGCCTGAAAATACAAATAATACTAATTAGCATACTATCAGTCTGTTCTTATACATGCAAATAAAAGGTTGATACTAATAAAAATAGCTGTGCTTTTTGAAGATTAGAACCAATAAAAAAGATAAAAACCTTTCTGCTTCCTGCTGCTGTGCCATGCTGGCATTGTCCCTCACTACAACTATATTCTATTACTAAAGAATAACTTGCAGAAAGAGTGAAAATGAGCAGCCACAGAATCACAAGCTACACACTAATCACATGGTAATCCAAATGAACACATATGTAGCGCGATAATTTCTTTTTGGGACTCCCTTAAACTCACCGCGTGTCAGGGAGGAAGTGTAACCTGCTGCTCTCACAGCAGTCATTGGTCGGGCTGTTCCATCCTGTACCATTTGACCAACAGAAAAAAAAATAAAACACATCATAGTGATAGCCTGCCTAATGCACTTTATTTTCACCATTTTCTTTACAAAAACCAAGCTATTATTAATGTTGAGCAGTATATGAGGTGTTTTTTTTTTAGCTCTCCGTAAATACATAATATTGGCCAATTGGGAACATTCAAATGTGTAGAAAATGGATCATCATTGATTTCTCATCAATCAATATACAGTATTTCCCTACAAATTTAGCATTGAGTAGGTAAGATTTGTCAACTACTGTATAATAAAAAACTATGCCAGATCTTAAATGCACACTTAATTGGCCAATCCTGCTCACCTGCACAGCTCCAGTCATGGGTCTGCCCAATGAAGAGGCCAGAGGGATCCGAGCCTTCGTGAAACAATAAGTATAAAATAGGTGAGAATAATTTAGGCATGTTAACCTGACCATATCAATTATAATGCAAATATGAAACAAAACATGTTCATTATTAAAAGTATATATTTAAAGTGCTCTTTATAGTTATATTGGTTATTATAAGTGAATTTTGTTTCTTTATCCTGTAATTTATTTCCATGTACAGTAGATCACGATAAAATCATCATCATCAGCTGCACAATGTCACACCTACTGTACATACCAGTGAATTGATCTGTACATCAGAGGCGCTTGCATTATGTATATTGTTTAATTTGTGTCATATTTTTTTTTTTTACATAGGACTCAGTGGTGATCAGAATGTAATTTAAAAATCAGGTCTTAAAAAAAAAAAAAAATCCTTGTCATTGTACTTACTCCAAAGGCAGAAGCTAAAGGTCGAGCTCCAACGGCAGTGCCAGGAAATTTGGCAGTCATCTAGATAATTCAAAACATGACATTTTAGGACAATTATGACATTTTAGGACAATTAGGACATAATGTATCCTCCTCAGTGTGTCTCTCTCTCTCTCTCTTACACACACACACACACACACACACACACACACACACACACACACACACACAGTATTATTAATCTAAATCTGCAAAGTAACTAGTAACACTGTACTCACCGGAGGTCTTCTTCCATAACTTGTCCTCACTGCTTGCTGGAAGCCCACATCGTTTTCCAACTCCTTGAAATTGTTAAATAATTACTTTTTATTCTTTACACATCCCTTATCTAATACAAAAGTAGATAATAATTTACTATAAAGTTGATAAAAAAATAATAATGTCCTTTTCAATCAATTAATCATGCCGTTCCATGGATTGTGGTGGCACATGGATCGTGGCTGCTGCCTGACCAACGCCCATTGCTGCTACGACTACTATTATCATTATTAAGTCCTAGTTCTATTATCTCAACTGTTCTTATTACCACTGTTCATCGTGTCATTCCATTATACCCAATGCGATACTTATTATTATAGTTAGCTAGCGAGCTGTTTATGTGCATCTCTCTCTCTCTCTCTCTCTCTATCACCAAATGCATGCTTTTTGGGGAATCTCTCTGTAAATTATAGTGTGGTCTAGATCTAACGTCCCTCTATCTGGAAAGTGTCCTGAAATAACTTCTCTTACGATTTAACACCATAAATGCAGTTAAATTAAAATAATATGTTGTAATTCGCCACATATACAACTCATATCCTATGTAGCATTAATTGTATCATTGTGAGCTGTACAATTGATTGCAAACGGCTATGAACTAGCTAGCTAAACTGCCAACTTCAGAGGTAACGTTAGCTAAAATAGCATAGTCGGTAAATCACCTCGGAGTCAAATGTTGGATTATAGTCGTTGTAACCCGAATAAAGATCCTCCTCCTCCCCAGCCAGATGCACATTTTCCATTTCTCTTTCTCCAGTGAAGTGATGTAACGAAACGCTCCTAAAGACGGAAAACAAACAGTTATTAAGCTACGCGAGGTGATAGCAAAGATAGTTTGTTGTCGATTTTTGATTTCAATCCCACAATTCAACGCGGCGTGGGTGTGACCGTTTTGTTTCTCAAACCTTTGATTGGTTAGTTTCACGTCAATCATCTATTGGCCTTAATATAATTGGCCAAAGTTGAGTTGGTCCGTTGCTAGGATACACGTGTAAGCTACCAACTCAAGGTCAGTTTAATCGGTTCGTATGAAATATTATAACTAGCTATAACATATAATAAACATAATGAGCTAATTCATGGCGGATATGTGGTTTGTCGTTTCTGTCTTGACGAAGAAAATGCAGTACATTGCATTATTTTGGGGCTATTTGGTCCTTCTAGGTTACCGTACCGGTAGCAGCGTGACTGTAGAGGGGCGGTGCAACGGTTTTGATAGAAATAGCGTGAAGTTATAGCAGAACGGTTGTCTGAGCTGATCTCTTAACATCTAGAAATGAGCTCTTCTGACATGAAGATTATTACTGTGATCGGCAGGTGAGCAAGAAAAGACACGTGTATGATGTTAAAACTTTGCTCCCAGTAGCTAACTGAGCTGATTTCTTGACATCATGTTTATTATCATGATACCTTTACTGCTACACTTGTAATGATTCTTCATAATATATTTATTTATTTATTTATTTATTTAACCTGTTTTAACCTTTTATGCACCCTGTTCATTATATCTGCGCACTCAGTCTCTGGAGTGACCTCTCTTAACCCTGGAAAGCAAATATAAGTTACAGCTAAACTTCTCTTTTCTTTTCATACATTTTGAGAGTTGGTTTTATGTGCATAACAGGGATTTTTCTGTGTAACTGTAGGGACGAAATAATGAACTGCTGGGACGTGTTAAAAGAGACAAGACAAAACAAGAGTGAAACTGCAGTATAACATAAGCCAGGACTATTTAAGAATGTGATGATGCAGACACACGACAGCACTGAGCACAGAAAAACAAAGACTTAAATAATAAAAAAAGACCAGGTTAATTGTGACATTGAATACAAAAACATGTATAGATTGTTTAATGGGATTTTGATATAATTACAGAGACAGTTTTAACTACAGTAAAGAGTGAACATCCTAAGTTATCTATTTGTCTGTGTTGCAGTGGGCTGATAGGCCGTTCCTGGGCTATGGTGTTTGTCAGTGGAGGCTACAGTGTGAAGATCTTTGACAACCAACCAGGACAGGCTGCCAAGGCCATCACAGAAATCAGGTCAGCCTTACACACTACTGTAGTCTTTATTAAGCATAAACCATCCTCTAATGTAGTGTTAATTTATGCAATATTCTATCCACTTTCCAGAGTTATTTGCTTATTTTTTTCTGCATTTGGATTACATCCTCCTGTCAGTCTGATTACAGGCCTTAGCTCTTAGGCCTTAGCTTCAGCTTGGTCTGGGAATTGTTGATGCCGTGGGCCTGTAAAGCCTAATGAGACAAGCACATCATATTGGGTTGTGCAAATAAACTTTACGTGACCTGTCTGGAAGTCCTGGAAAATGAAGTTTGAAATTATGTTGTGTTTACTTGTGATTTCTTGATCTTCTGATACGTAGCTATTACTTAGGTAGTTGTCATAAAGTATGTCTTTAAAAGTCTTAAATCCATGTATAAGAATAAAAGGTACCCTAAATTACTGAGACATGTATAGTCTTACAGTATCTGTTAAATGCCTAATCTGACTTGAGTTAACTCATACTGTAGTTGTAGGCTGTCAAAGATTTTCAATTGGGGCAAAAAACAGTTGTTAACCTCTAGACATATGAAACTTATTTGCTCTCTTACCCAGAGAGCAATAGTTTTATGGCTTTTTACCCACTGAGTAAATATTAGAAAATATATCAACAATAGCCCATAATAACAAAGGAAAGCTGAATGGTATTTTCTTTGTGGTGCTCAGAGTTACTCTTTAGCACATGATGCTGATCAGCCACTCTTATGGGGTGTGTGTGTGTGTGTGTGTGTGTGTGTGTGTGTGTGTGTGTGTGTGTGTGTGTGTGTGTGTGTGGCTTCAAAACATTAAAGGGAACATTAATAAGACGTATAGATGGACCATCCATGACTTCCTCTTACTATAGGAACACATGGCCAAACCTAAAAACACTTTTTTTAATAGCCTAGTCACTGCTAGTTAAACATTAATGTGAAATGACAAAGGGCTTTTGGTGAAAACTAGTGTCAGAAAACAACTACCTAATGTACAGTAAAGACAATCTGCAACCCCTTCAAACTAACTGAGGAATCAAACTCTATACCAGGATCTTGTTATTAAACATTAATTATCCCATATATAGCTAATGTGTTGCTAACTGCCTGTTGTGCTTACAACTTATCTGAACAAAATATAAAGAGTCAGAATAATGTACCTTGTTTAGTATAATTTACTTTACATCACATTTATTTCTTTTCAATTAAATTGTGATATGTCGCTGACTTATTTTATCTTTTACATAATAATTGCTTCTGTGCTACCATAAGTGGCAGCCACAAACATACATTTCTTAAATATCTTCCTTGAAGGTTTCTGGATTGATTGCTCAATCTGCTAACATAATTTAGATTCTGCTTTTATGGAATTCAAATCTGCTATATTTATATTTTGGTAATGATTCCTTCTATATTAAAAATTTAATGTTACATGTCATACAGGACAATTTGTTTCATACAGAGTATTTGGAGAAAATGTGTGAGTGAGTGTTAACTGTCCTCTATTACTTTGTGTTGGCTCAGGAAGCAGCTGGAAGACCTGGAGGAAGCCCACATGCTGAGAGGAGAGCTGACTGCCATGCAGCAGCTCGCCCTGCTCAGCTGTTACGATGACCTGTCTGAGGCACTGGAGGGAGCCTTCTTTGTCCAGGTGACACACTAGACTACTTCCACTACCAGCACATGCATGTATTGTTTCATCCTCACATGTGCCCTAAAGTGTTTACATTAATCTCAGTACAGTATGTTCTGGTATTTTTAAAATTACACTGCTTGTCCTCGAGGGGGCACAATATCATTGGTTATTGTGTGTGATATATTCTGTGATACCACAAAAAAATGTTGAACAAAGCACATACATCTAACAGCTGAGGTTTGCCATTTTGCAAAATTGAGACCAATTTCCCCCTTGTGGATGTTATGAACAGTGGGGCTTGAAAGGTTGGGCACCCCAGGTAAAAATTTGTATTAATGTGCATAAAGAAGCCAAGAAAAGATGGATAAAAAAACTCCAAAAGGCATCAAATTCAGATTCAGATTAGACAGTTGTATATGTCACAAAAAGATAGATTTTATTTCCATCATTTACACTTTAAAAATAACAGAAAACCAAAAATGGCGTCTGCAAAAGTTTGGGCACCCTGCAGAGTTTCTCGCATGCACCCCCCTTTGGAAAGCTGAGACCTGACAGTGTCATGGATTGTTCTCAATCATCGTCTGGAAAGACCAGGTGATGTCAATCTTTCTGTTCTGTTCAGTTCTGTGGACCGATGAGGTTAAAATAGAACTTTTTGGCCGCAATGTGCAAAGGTACGTTTGGAGAAGAAAGGGCACAGAATTTAATGAAAAGAACCTCTGTCCAACTGTTAAGCATGGGGGGATTAATCATGCTTTGGGGTTGTATTGCAGCCAGTGGCACAGGGAACATTTCACGAGTAGAAGGAAAAATGGATTAAATAAAATTTCAGCAAATTTTGGACGCTAACTTGATGTCATCTGTGAAAAAGCTGAAGTAAAAGAGGATGGCTTCTACAAATGGATAAGGATCCTAAACACACCTCAAAATCCACGGTGGATTACATCAAGAGGCGTACCCTGAAGGTTTTGCCATGGCCTTCACAATCTCCTGACCTCAACATAATTGAAAATCTATGGATAGACCTTAAAAGAGCAGTGCGTGACAGACAGCCCAGAAATCTCAAAGAACTGGAAGACTTTTGCAGATACCATTTTTTGGTTTTCTGTTATTTTGAAAGTTTGACGGAAATAAAATCTAAATTTTTTTTGACCTATTATACGAATGTCATTTGATGCCTTTTGGAGATTTTTCCATCTTTTCTTGGCTTCTTTATGCATATTAATACAAATTTTTACCTGGGGTGTCCAAAGTTTCGAGCCCCACTGTATGCATGCATGCATGCATGCATGTAAATCAGAACTCTAATCTAAAGTGAATATACTGTATCAGCACTTTTTTTAAATATTGCCACGTTTCATGAGCATTTCTATGAGCTGACTATATGGACAAACTAACAGAAGTAGAGCTTTTCTTTGACACAATGTTCAGGGGGAGGTTGTCAGGGTAAGAGTTGCTCTTCTGTTGAAACATGACATTTTAACATGAAATCACTCATCATGTCTTTGTCATGCTAAGAACACAAACGCACACACTCAACAATGGACACTCATATTTATCTCATGTCATGTTTAACACTTAAAAAAGACCACCATGACTCTGTTAAAGCAGACAATAGTGTGATTCTTCACAGAGGTGGTGATCAGAGCACAGAGAGACAGGTAATGACAGAATAAATCAATACTCTATACAGAGTTCACATTAACACGGAAGACTAGAGGACTTTTAGAAACGGGGAAATAACACGTAACAATATGCACAGTGTTCCTGTTCAGATAGTCTGACTAACATTTCCTGATAGCATGAAACCATCTGATGCAAATTTGATTCTGTTATTAATCCGGTCTTTTCTAGAGGAAAAGAGGGAGTGCAGGGGTTTGTCTCAATCAGATTGGTTGGAAAATATATTAATAACTCATATAGTCACTGACATTAATCCATACTAGCCCTACCAAGGGAACAATACAGAACATACACTTAGATAGTAGACTATACTTACACTGCCACTGCTCATATTCCTCACCACTATCTGTACGTTTCCAGACCATTGCAATTACACTCTCTTCACCTTGAGCGACATCACATCCTTAATACACGGGTAATTCAAAATGAAGCAAACTAATGATAATGATAACTAATGTTTTTTCATCAAGAAAAATGCTGGGCATGTAACAGGAAAAGTAAAATAAAACCTAGTATAGACTTTATGAAAGGATAGGATGTTGAAATAAAAAGTCTGATTAGAACTGTTGTTCTCTCTTAGGTACTCATAATGTTAACAAGTGGAGCGTCTCATTATTACACACGCATTTGGCGAGTACCCTGCTTGCCCAGCCAGTTATTGCAGTTCCACACAAAGCCATTTTAAGAGTAGATTAACACTCCACTATTGCATTTGACAGCCACTCCTTTCCAACACTCCATTAGGGCAGACCATGAAATAAACAGCGGAGCCCAAACTGATTTGAATCTGGTTTTAAAAGTATGAGAACAATTTAGCCTTTACCATATTTGTCAGAATACATTAGTAGTTTGTAGTTTGACATCAACAAAGAAACAAAATAAAAAACTCAACTATCAATGAATCCAAATTCATTTTCTCCCTCAATACACTTTTATTTATCCGAATTGTAAGTTTTGGTTTTATTTATCGAAGTACGTACATTGTCAATATAGTAGTACCTACCAAAAAACTAAGTCTTTATTTACTGTTGTGATGACTAAAGTTGTCATCTTCACTGTGATGCTTCGCTGGAGCTTTGCAAAGACTGAAATACTGATTTAGTGTTTAGATTAGAAGATTGTATTATTCTGTATAATATGTTAGATTGTATATTACAGATACTTTAGCCAGAGTTGATAATTTTTACTTACTCTGTTACAGTGTGTGTGTGTGTGTGTGTGTGTGTGTGTGTGTGTGTGTGTGTGTGTGTGTGTGTGTGTGTGTGTGTGTGTGTGTGTGTGTGTGTGTGTGTGTGGCACTTCAAAACATTAAAGGGAACATTAATAAGACTTATAGATGGACTGTCCATGACTTCCTAGGAACACATGGACAAACCTAAAAACACTTTTTTAATAGCCTAGTCACTGCTAGTTAAACATTAATGTGAAATGACGAAGGGCTTTTGGTGAAAACTAGTGTCAAAAAACAACTACCTAATGTACAGTAAAGACAATCTGCAACCCCTTCAAACTAACAGAGAAAATAAACTTTTTTCACAAAATGTTGTGTTTTCCAGGAGTGCGTATTTGAGCAGCTTGATGTCAAGCAGAGCGTCTTCCAGGACATAGAGCGTCTTGTGGGAAAAGACGTCATCCTGAGCAGCTCCACCTCCTGTCTGGTTCCAAGCAACGTCTTCTCTAAAGTACAGAACAAGAGTCGCTGCCTCGTCTCCCATCCGGTTAGTGATGCTACAGTCCTGGTTCCAGCGGGTATCTTAAATGGAATACAACTTAATGAACTACAAACTGGGGAGACAGTTTAGTTAATCCACAAATCATGTTATTACAGGTATCCCACCTGTATCATACATTACACCTATATCTAATGTTTCCCTTATTTCATTTATTCCTTCTTTATCATGTATCAGTGTCTGAAAAAGTAAGCTTTTGGGTGTTATAACCCATCTTTTTCGAGCCGTGTTGGAAGCACCTGGCATTTATTTACTGAATTTGACTGGGAACTATTTTATCATTAAAGCTGGAGTGCGGAACTTAAGTCTCTGCCCTCTGGCAGTGAGATTACAATACAACTTTATGGACAGTTTACACTGAAATTCATTTTGCGTTCCCGATTAATTACACAAACACTGTTGATGCATACTGATGACCTAGTCGTAAGTGAGCTCGCTACATCTCCCCTGCCCCTCAGGACCTCCTTTTTTATTTTACTTTAACCCTTCTTTAAACACCAAGTTTCATTTTTATCTGGAACATCCACTCCAGAAACTTTTCTTGGACGCTTTTAAGATTTTCCGCCATACTCCTAGCTGGTAATCCGTCGCTATGGTCTTTTGCACCTTCCTGCCCTCTTTAGCTCTGGCTGGTTGATGCAAAAAATGCATCACTTCCAGTGCACCAAGCCGAGAATCGCCACAGCCACCACAGCTCCAGTATAATTCAATTCAATTTTATTTATAGTATCAATTCATAACAAGAGTTATCTCGAGAAACTTTACAGATAGAGTAGGTCTAGACCACATAATTTATAAGGACCCAACAGTTCTAGTAATTCCCTCCAGAGCATACCACAGTGCGACATTTGCGAGGAAAAACTCCCTTTTAGGAAGAAACCTCGGACAGACACAGGCTCTTGGTAGGGGGTGTCTGACGGGCCGGTTGGGTTCAAATGAAGAGCGGCAATAACAGTCACAATAAAAGATAATGGAGCAGTGACTAAAAAAAAAATAGTTTGTAATAGTTCATGGGATAGCAGGGTACTGCGCTGCATTACATGGCACAGCAGGACGTAGCAGGGCACCGCAGAGCGCAACAGGTATATTGCAAAAAGAGAGCCTGACCCTGAAAACTAACCACTAGCCACAAACATCACAGACTTCTCACAAGAGCAGTGATGCCTATTGACTCTAAAACTTTACCTTTACAATTTAACCTAAAATAGTAGTTTAATACAGATTATTGTAGTGTAAATTTGTGTTATAATGTAGTTAAGTGTAGTGTAGACAGTCTAATGATGGAAAATGTTATGCAATAACTTAAATAACAACTTTTCACAAACATGCAATATCAGTAGTTACTGTGTGATGTGTGATTGTCCTGTGCTCCCCAGGTAAACCCACCCTACTACGTAAAACTGGTGGAGCTGGTACCTCACCCAGAGACAGCAGCAAGCGTTATGGACACCACCCACTCCCTAATGACCAAGGTAAAGATCAAAGATTACACAATACTGGGTATGTCATGACGTGCAAGAGAGATGCAAAAAATGAGTCAATATCAGGTTTATGAGGAAGCAAAATGCCTGTAATGCGAATAAAAGAATACTAAAGCACTACTACTGAAAAGTGATTTAAAAAGAGGTCAGGACTGGAATCACATGGTATGTTTAGTGGAGCAAGAGTCTTTGTTTGCTAGTTGTATTCTAGGTTTGATTATCTGATATAGTGTGTGAATCCAGGCATGGGTGTCTCTAATCTGGGATGTGTCACTTGTCCCTGGATTACCACACAATGTAATTCTAAGCAAGTCTCAAATCCTTGCATGTCTCTGCATGAGGAACTTAACATAACATGCTGAATTAAATGGACACCAATGGCTTCTTGGAAGCATTTTCTTTAAATCCCTGGGTGTACCAAGGTTGGCATTGAAGAAAGTACACTTTCTTTTTTTTTCCAAAATATGTTAATTGCTGAAACCTCAAATTATTACAGGATGTATTAGTAATAACAAAGGGTAGCAGGTTTGACATTTTTCTTGCTTTTAAAACAGAACAAAAACGCATACATTCTCACCCATTCCCCCCTCCACCACCCTGTGAAAATACACTTTTCTTTAGTATAAAACCTTTTAAGAGATACAGTATGGCAATTCTTGACATGACTGATTTCTCTCGATTCAGGTTGACCAGGCGCCCGTGCGTCTGAAGAGAGAAATCGATGGCTTTGCCCTCAACAGAGTGCAGGCGGCCATTATTGCAGAGTCCTGGAGGCTGGTCCAGGTCAGTGTCTTGTTTCTATCAACTGCGTTTCTTATAGTCTTCTTGTCCTGCACCAGTCAGTTGATCTATTTCTGTAAAACATGGTTACCTTTGAAATGACTCTTTATTTGTGAGACACTCCTACTAGTTTCATACATTCCTGATCTATTCCTGCAACCTAGTGTCCACCTCATGCTGACTCTGCCCTAAAAGCTCCCTGTGAATGGTTAACTACATTTGAACTCTTTCATGCATAAATACCAACTTATCATCATGAAGTTGCACCATTGGTCAGAGCGCTTTCGAAAGGAATCTCATGGAAAAATTAGACGATATGGCAACTGATCACTCCAGATGTGGGCTGTGCGTTGCACGTTCTGTGTTCAATTCAATTTTATTCATAGTATTAAATCATAACAAGAGTTATCTCAAGACACTTTACAGATAGGTCTAGACCACACTCTATAATTTACACAAAGACTCAACAATTCCAGTAATTCCCCCAAGAGCAAGCTGTACAATTGTTTAATATGGCAGCGGGCAGCACTTTGGGGACAGTATACTCTAATTGTCTTCAATTGTTTAAAAATTGCTATATGCCATAACTATATGACTCTAAATATTAATATCCAACAAAAACAAAACTTATGAAGGTCCTCATAACATTAGAGACACAAGAGTTTGTTTTATCTCTGGATGAGAGCTCCTCAGTCTGAGTGAGGCTTTGTGTGGCTCCGTATCGCTGCTGATGGTTTTCTAATAGAGGCAGAAAAGAGGAAGGCCCTTGGCCACTCACCTCTGCTATAATCTCCGTGGTCTCCTTCCAAAAAGGAAACACAATCAGAGTAAATGAGCTTTAGCCTCTGATGACAGGCACCATTACATGATCGCTCATGGAAGAAATGGTTTCAATGGTAATGAGGATGATGAGTGTGATGATTGTTACCTGAACTGGACTCACATAAAGATATCTCTTTGTGATTCAGGCTTCAAATACCACAGACATTCGAATTACCTCAAATTACACTCTTTATTGAATAATGTGACAGCAGATATTTCTGTAGAAGATTCATAAACTTTTGTACTAAATAGTCAATGATACTTTTTTTGCTAGTTGTTGTTTGAAAGGCTCTTGCTCTTGCATTTAGCAATTTTATCATTATTATGTCCTGTCCGTCAGTAATTCATGGAGCTCCTGGTGTTAAAAGGCTTTAGGTTTTGAAATCAATACAGATATGAATGTAAAAAAAATGTATTTTCATATTTTCAATATTGCACCTGTCATACAGAGCGAAATATTCTGTAACCTATTTTGTCGTCAAAACTGCCTACTTTGTCTTGTTTTAATCAAATCAGTAGCCTATATATTTATGTTTACCCAGTTTTCAGAGTTTGAATCTGTCGGCACTATGTTCCGAGCAAGCCCTCCCTGTACGTTACCTCGCAGCAGAAGAAGGAAGAAGGATGGGAAATTATAAAGTGCATGAAAAAGTATAGACAACCGCTGTGTTGGTTATTTATGCCAAACAAAAACTCCTTAATACTTACTGCTGACCAGACTACAAGATGATTAAAGATGTAATGAATTAGCTCTGCCCTCTCTGTGGATGAATTTTTACAGTATGTTAGAACAAATCCCATCTTTCATATTTAGTGCCGACACACACACACACACACACACACACACACACACACACACACACACACACACACACACACACACACACACACACACACGACATAATAACTGTAAAAAGGGAGAGTGTGTCTTTCTCTTTCTCTCTTAATTCCATCTTCTTTCTCTGTTGGAGATGTGTAAAAAAGAGCGTCCCTTTCACAGCTAAGTCAGCATATTGTGTCCTTGTCTGTTACATTACTGTACTCTTAGGTTGCAGTGTGTAACTGTATAAGATGGTCAAACACACACACACACACACATCACAAAATTACAAACAAGATAAGACTGCAAAAGAGCTAAAGAAAAAGCTTGAAACTTGAAAAGAATAAGACGCAAAACTTATTAATTATGACCCATCATGGAAGGGTGGCACACAAGCAACAACAATGTGGGTGTGATGCTCAGCACATAATGTTGTTAGTAATTTTAACATAGAACAACTGCATTTGCAGCTTGAGAAACCTATGGGAAGACACACTGAAACACACTGAAAGAAGGAAAAAGAAATCTATTTTACTTTCTCATGTGATTTTACACTCTAGGGATTTTTTACGCTACTACAAATGATTCTCTACAGTACTAAAGAAGGATGAATGCATGAAGGGAAATGTTTTCTGCTTCACTAATCCTAAGGTTGGTCCATCACATCATATGTCAGAAGCTATACAAGCAAACAAGTTTTGCGTCTAAGCCTTTGCATAGTGTAATCTACATTCTCAAATCAACACAAGGAGTAAAAAATTACTTTTGACATCTTGCAAATATACTTTCATGCTCAGTTGTTAGATTTAGACGCTAAGAAGCTGGAATCAGAATATTATCTACGTGTTTTTTTTTTTGTTTTTTTAATGATTCAAACTGATTTAATCAATAAATCAAAATAGTTTGGCAATTGATTTAATTGTTGACAACTTATTGATTAATCGTTTCAGCTTTATACATTACATTCTTATGTTCACAGCAGTGCAGCCTAATGCATAGTAACATTATTGTAGAAAAAGCCAATTAACAATTTCTCCTTTGTTTTGTTTGTGTCACAGCTGGGTATATTGTCACAGTCTTCCTTACACATATATGGTAAATAGACAATTACCAGAACATTGTATGAAACTAAGTTCAATCCAATACAATTACAAGACAATTAAATATCTCAACAACTATTCATTAACAATTATTGGATCATATCACTGTCATTGTCATCATGATCATGTTAGCATTTAGTTCAAAGCACCACTGAGCCTAAATACAACCCGACAGGGCACTGGTTAACGCTGGTTAACGCTGTGGTGGTTTGTGGAAGTGTTGTGTTGATTTGGCCTACATAATGTGAGATGTTTATACTATTTTGTTATTTAGATGCAGGCATAATTGAACATAAAAAAAATTCAAATTTTTCTTTCATGGAAGTAAAACAGGAATGTGACACTTGTCAAAGCACTAAAAAAAGAGCTTATTAAGGAAGACTTGTATTTATTTTCTGTTGGTTGGATGTAATAGATACTCACAAGAAGAGAGCAACAGGCATTATAAGAAGAAAGTGTGGGATGACTTGCAACAAAGACCCTGGGTTAATCACAGTTTGGCTTTTTAAAGGTTTTGGGAATTTGTTCTCTCTCATCTTTGGTTCACTGATGAGTTAAGTGGGCCTCCAGTAAACCCTTGTTAGTTCAGTCAATGCACAGAACACAAGAAAACAACATGGGTAACGTCTTAGTCTCGTTGAAGGAGAGTCTGGCTACTCCACATAGCATTCGGGGATGGGAGGAAAACGTGCTCTAGTTTAATGGCATTTCTTTAAACCAATCAGAATCTTCATGGGTGGTGCTAAACTTCGCACAGAGCTGCTGCAAAATAGCCTTGCGAGGGAAAACTCAGATTGGACAGATAGTCTAGCTAGCTGTCTCAATTTATCCTGCAGAGATCTGAGGAGCAGTCAACAATAGTCCTTATAAATCCACCAAATTTAAAATTCCGACACAAAGAAAATGGAAGGAAACGGAAAATACATTCATTCGGCAGAATTTCCTGCAGCACCATAGCAATCCCGGAAGTGGAAAGCTAAGGATATAGACTAGTAACATCTTAACATCTGTTTTTGAGACTAAAAACATTCAGCCTGCTTTAAGAAAATAAAGCAGAGATTACTGTGTCCCTCTCCCTTCTGACTCTGTACTGGCTGCAACATAACATCCATGTATACACTACGTGATATTTGTGTCTTCATACAGAGCTGTGAAAACTCAGACTCATATCTACATGACATTCCATACTGTGCATGGATCTCCCACTTGTGAGGCTCCTGTTAACAAGAATTAACCCTGAGGCACCCTTAGGTCCCAGCTGACAAAAATGCCACGTCAGTGTTAAAGGGTCAGGACTTTTTCCTGGAAGACACTCCCACTGAATGCAAAATAGAGGATGCTGATCACCTCAAACTGTGGCAACTCTGTGTAAATAGCTGAGTGTTTCTAACAAACATCTTGTCTATGTATATAAAAGAACATAGTAGAAATGGTTACATTCTGACATATTTAAACTAAGAGCTCATCTATGACCACAGATATGTTTGATCTAGTTTGCATTTAGTTTGTAAGCTGTGAAAGGCTATTAAAACATTTGCCTAGTTTATATTAACTGTAGGAGGTATTTAATTTCAAAGGCCCTGCTACTGTCCATGTTGGCTACCTGGCATTGTTTGTTGTAACACTTAAATGGATCAGAGCCGTGATTGATGTTGATTGATGTTGTTGTTACATTAGTTCCCTTTTCTGCCTTGCGGTAAAAAAAAATCATGTTCACATGTAGTTTTAAGTGAAACCAAAATTTTGTGAATTTAGTTTTAAGTGTGGTCGGGTTTTGGTTTCTATATCTCTGGTATATGCTTAATTAAGTTAAGAAAAATCTCATAGTTTGAAGTTTTTCATGCACCTTTGAGAATTGTCTAAGTAATGTGAAAAAGCCTGTACGACAGGAATGAACTCTTTGCCTTTTTAAACACTTCCTCTTGTCAAAGTTGATCAGCAGGTGAATCCAAAACATCAGTCAGTCTCCAGTTCTCATAGCACAGTATTTGATCCTGGCTCCAATTAAGTCAGGTTAGATGCCTGAATGTGTCTCAAAATTTTTTGAATATTTTGCTCTTGGAAGGGGAACAAGACAGGGCTCACCTCTTTTGTTTAGCCATAGAGCCTTTGTGGAGGAGACTAACTTCTTAAGTGGTAAGAGGTGTAGTGCACAAACTTATGTTTTATACGGATGATATTTAGTTTTGTGTTCAAACCTAGCAGATCAATACCCTGTCTACTTGGGATCATAAACTGTTTCTCGAAATTTTCAGGTTAGAGGGTAAATTGGTCAGCTCAGTGCCTTTTAACAGCCTTTGTATTTCAGTGGCCAAAGCAGTATTTACTTTAGGATTTATTTTAGCAGTGGGGGCCGGTTTTATGAGGTCTTTTAAGATTATTTAAGTCTACCCTTAGAACGGCCCCACCGCAGTGACGTTTTTGGTGGAGCTGTTCGTTTAATAGTTGACTCGGAAGAAAGCGAACGTTTTGACAATAAATAAATCAACACAAAAGTATGTGGAATGAAACTGGACGGGCCCAATAACCTCTGAACTAATTGTTAAATTGCAATGTCAGCGGCAGCCTATGGTGGGTGCATTATGTCGGCAGGATAATTTAAAAAGCAACTGCGACTACATTTTTTGTACAGCCCTATTATACCGTGGTGGCAGAAATGTTGCCAGAAAATGTGGCCAAAATGTTGCCATGGTGGGCCACAAAATCTAAATCAGCATAGAGGAAACACTGGCCCAAAGCAAGGTATCGGAAATAAAAAGTGTCACATTACAAATATTTGGGTATTACCATTGAATAACTGTCTTTTACATTGCATGTCCAAGATTTGGTTCAAAAAACTGAAATTGAAGTTAGGTTTTTTTCTTTAGAATCAAGTCCTGTTTATCATTTGAAGCAAAAAAACAACTTGTAAATGCAACATTCTTGTCTGTCTTGGACTATGGTGATATGTCACCATAGTCTGTATTCTCGGGTCGGGTGGTTTTCCCTCTCCATTCGGCATTGGATGAACTGGCATCTTTTTATTTATATGGCAGTATTAGGACTTCTTCCTCCTTATCTGAACACTTAAATCCTCCCGAGGTCTGCAGGGACATATCACCTACGCTCAAAGGATCTGTTTTTTTTTTACAGTCCCCAAAGCCCGCACTGAATTTGGCAAAAAGGCTTTTAATTTTGCAGCACCATTGTTGTTTGAATAAGAGTGAAAGTGTGTTCATGTATTTACCTGTAAGTGTCTCTGTGTCTATTTGAAACCGTGCTGCTGCCACTTGCCAGGACACTCTTGTAAAAGAGATTTTTAATCTCAAGGAGTTTTTTATCCTGATTAAATAAAGGTTTGAATGAATGAATGAATCTGTTATCTGGGTATCTTGTTCCTTCCGCAGTTAAAGACCTTGTTAAAGTTCATTTGGATTCATTATTCAATCAAATCTGTTGTGATGTTAGATTGGTGACCCACAATCTCTCAATAGCATGGAAGGTGAATGAAAAAAATACTTTGTGTTCCTAAGCTAAATTACCTTATCCAGTATCTTCCTCTGGAGGTTCCCCTGTCATATTTTAAATGGTTGACAGAATAACAAAGACGTTTATATGGATTGGTGAAAAAAAAAAAACAGCTACATTTATTAAATTACAAGGACCGGATTATAGTAGTGGTTTGGGTCTACCAAAGATGTTGTATTATTAATATGCTTTAGGGTATCTGGCCCACTGGTCACTTCCTCCTGAGAGAGCTCCACCCTGGTATTGTATTGAGCAATCTGTTCTTGCCTCATTGTTGAGGCATTACAAAGCCGATCTGTTAATCTTTATGGTGAGGCAAAAACACACCCAATAATCTCCCACTTAAATTTCGTTTGGACCTTTGTGGCCCGGCTGTTTGAACTGGACTCATATCTAAATACTTCAGCAAGTGTTTGGCAAAATCAAAAGTTATTTATTGGTAGATCTTACAAAAGGGAATTGTCTCAAAGGGGGGTCTGTATCTCTGTGGCATATTGAAGTCCTTTGAGGATGTGGTACAGCAATTTGGAATCCCTAGGTCTCAATTTTTTTTTTTTTTGATATTTGCATCTTTGCCATCTGTTAGTGGGGATATTTGGATCCAGTTCTTCAGCCCCAAAGGCACCACAATGTTTAGATAAATTGTTGTTGTTGCTGAAAAATGGAAAAGGGCATCTGGGTATTATTCAATGCTTATAAAAAACCTGGGGGATTGGACTCTCTCCAGATTGTTTAGAATCAATCTGAAATATGCACCAAATTGTTGGAAATGTTAGACAGAGGACGGCTACTTCCTTCATTTCTTATGGTCCTGTGATAAGGTCTAGGAAATTTAGACCGATAACTCATGATAACCTATGTCGGATTGCAGGAAACAATGTTTTATTTAGCCCAAGATAATTTGTTTTGGGAGGTGGTTCAATCCTAAATGGGATGGATAAGCACAAAAGAAGCTGGGTGATTTTACACTGTAGACGGAGGAGAAAGTGAATTCTCAGAATAAGTGGCTGGACCATATTTATATTCCAGTACTGATAAATGATGTCTCAACTGGAAGTCTTACAACCAGGAATGCAGCACTGCTGTGTTGCTACAGTGGGAGCTAATGGGGCTCCAATTTATAAAAAAACAAAACAAATAAATGGATAACATTTCAATGAGATAAAAAGGTTTTAATTCATTCCATTTTTATGTAAACACCTGGTTGTTCCATAGTTAGGTACATAATGAATGATGCAAGTGGTTGCAATAGTCACCAGTGATAGTTAACATTTGTTTTCCGTTCTGATGCAAAAATCCTAACAGCTTATTTCAAAGATATCCGTTAAAGGTTGTGGGATGTAATTTCTTTTTTTTCTTTTTTTTTTTTTTTATATGAAGACCCATAAATCAGCTGTAGTATGTTGGAAAGTCTCACAGTTTGAGAAACTGGTTAATTCTGGTTTGACCTGTCAAAGGTTACAGGCTATAGTGTACATGAGTAAGAGACATTAATAACTGTCACTTGTCAGCAAGCTGCCAACACTTATTTTCTACATCTTTCAACAACAACACGTTACTGAATATGAGTTATATTTTATCAGTCTAAACTGTCTGAGTTTGCAGGAAACAAGAAAATAATACTTACAGAATCATGCGTGACGTCTCATTGTAACAGTGTGCCTAAAATCAATTAATTTCAATGGAATTTCAGCAATAAGTGAATCCTTCCTCTATAATTCTAGAAATTTGTTATACAAATTTGCGACGTTGACCAACTGCAAACTGTCTCGGCAATGCTCCTGACCTTTGAGAGAGAGAGTCCAGACTGGAGGAGGCTACATGTATAGCTATATTTGACATGTGACAGTAGGAAAAGCACATGTGTAAATAATGAATTTAATGATGGCTAAATTTTATTTAGATTCTTCGGTTTCAGGGTCCTGGTTCTCTGCATGCTGACTCACTGATAACTAATACCTGTAGCTTTTTCTATGACAAGTCAAAAAAAAAAATTTGTATTACAAAGGTTGTTATACCATTACTTTTGTTATGACCATGCAATCCAACGCCTTTAAGTCTTTCAATAACACCAGAGAACGGTTATCCAATAAAGATCAAAATAGGACCAGAGGTTTGTCATTGAGCATCAAGGCCCGTGGTCTGAGAGTGGCCTTGTGATCCTTCTTACATAACAGCGACCCACCCTCATCCCTGTGTACACACACACACACACACACACACACACACACACACACACACACACACACACACAGAAAACAGTCCTTGAGTCAGGGCCAGCGTTGGAAAGCGGAGTGGCTGAGAAAGCGGCTGGTTGCCCCCAGTGATTATGGTGGTGAAAAGACCCCACCCACCGTCCCACTTAGCTCAGAAAACAGGCCCGTTGTTGGATGCAGAACTTAAACAAAGACGACCCTGTCCCTCTCCTGTTGCTCACCCTACTGTCTATCTCTGTATCCGAGCTTTGATTTCGTTTGTGGTCAGCCAACTGGTATCTCTAACCCAAAGATTACCTGAACCACTCCCTCTGTCACTCCTTTCATCCATCCCTCCATCCTCAGCCCTGGTACTTCTTAAATAATCATAAGGACACAGAATTGACTGATAAGTAGGGCTGCATAATTAATCGAATTTTAATCCCAATCACGATTTTGGCTTCCCACAATCAAATTTGCGTAATCAAGTGATTTTTTTTTTTTTAAATGAGTCATTCCGTTCATAGAACACTGCAAGTTTTTTGCAAAGCCAATCTACCGCTCCGTAAACCACTGTCTGATTATGTGCCAGTCAGAGTTGTTTCCTGCACCGCGCAACTTAGTTGGTTATACGTCGGTCACAAGGTTTGCCAGTTTACTAGTAAACGCAACATTTTGTCCCGTTTGTGTATGTTTGTTTCAGACAACAGCAGTGACCAGTGCTAGTCGGTGCTTGTTAGTGTATGTTAGCTCACAGGGCTCTAGGGTGCGACAAACATTTTTTCTTCTAGGTTGCACCGGTGTACCTGACGTCCTTCCATCCGCTGCGTCCCCACAAAGGAAGTAATGTTGTTTATATTGATATGGTTTAATTTAGCGTTACATGACCCATTTCTTCTGTAAAGCCGTGCCTGTGTTTGGCTCTACCCTCTTACTGTCCGCGCAGCCCCGCCCCCATCCACTCACACACGGCCCCCAGCAACAGAGACAGAGCAGCGACAGCGCCGGTGTTCCCCCGAAACACCGGTCCAAATTCTGACGTTTGTCCTCAGTTTTAATTATTATTAACACAGCTGTATATTGTTAAGTTGGTAACTCTACTATTACGGCGGCCACGGCGAAAAACACAGAAGAAGTTATTGAATGCAACTAACTTCAGTTTGTAGAGTAATAGCATGAGACGGAGCCTGCTGGACCCATTTATAATGAGTCAGCCGTCACTCTGTGAGTACGTCCATTGCACCCCCCCTAGCTCTTTTAATCAGTTATTGTTGAAAACAAGTGAAGGAGCTTTCACAGAGGTACATTTTTTTTTTAAATATATCCCAGGCTATTTATTTTAGATAATTTTTATTTACATGTGTTGCAGCTGTATGTATGTACAACATACAACTTAAACATAAGATGGATGTGAAAGCAGTTATAAATAGCCTATGTGACTATAAAATTTGTTCTGGTTAAAATCAACAAATAATCGTGATAATTAATCGTGATCTCAATATTGATCAAAATAATCGTGCAGCCCTACTGATTAATGAAACTTTATATGGTGGTTTGATGGATCAAAGGGAATTTGGTTTGTCTAAAAATCCTGGGGTTAAAAAGCCTTGACCTACCTGGCCTGAACTGCCAGGGAAAATGTGTTTTTATATCCGCAGACAAAATTCTGAGCTGCAGCATTATTCTAATTATTCAAATTCAGTTTAAAACACTTGATAAAGGTCTCAGGGTTGAAAAGCATTTGTCTTGTAAGCTGCTGTAGGGAGTTCTAGTCATACATATACAAAAAGGTACAAAGCAGTAAGTCAGTTAAGGAATACAAAGGGCAATTAATGTAAATAAAGTGTTTTTTCCTCTCTTACTCCATCAGGATGGCTTTATCTCTGTCAAGGACATTGACCTGGTGATGTCAGAGGGACTAGGAATGCGTTACGCCTTCTTAGGTCCCATGGAAACGATGCACCTCAATGCACCTGCAGGTACTGTTCCCTCTTTGGACATTTCGCTAACGTAAACAGAAGGTCACCGCCAACAAAAAAAGCTTAAAGCTTTTGTTTTGGACAAAGATTTGAGAGACAGATAGGTAAAAATAATAAAGAGAGATGGCCACAATGGTTTTAATGCAGTTCAATAGGTTTTAGATCAATCTTGTTTGGGTTTCTATTTCACTTTTCAGTATAATAAAAATGCCCCAGAATGTGGTTTCAAGATATTTTGGATACTGGATTTGATGTTTTCACGTGGTGGTTTCAAGTCATTGTTCAGTTTAGTGGTGATACCAACAATTTTTTTTATTGCAAGTTTTACTTTAAAAGAATCTAAAAACTTTGTTCAGTAAAAGTAGAAGTCATTCTTACTGAAATTTCAAATATTTTGTATATGCACGTAACACAAATAGAATGAGAGAGTAGATACTTAAACTGACTTGGAAAAGTATACTAGTAGTTTATTTACCACAATTACAAGTGTTCAGTTTCTATCCCAGCACTCAAGCAGAAGCTCGAAACTGTAACATATGTGATGTACAGTAATTGTTGAAAATAAATACTTGAGTCAAAACAAACCAAAGTTATTAGCTCAAAAGTATTCTGACAGTAAAGACAGTAATCACAAAGAGCTTTGTGAGTCAACAGTGATATAGCTACCATGTCTCAACACAACATACATGTACTGTACCACACTGTGTGTCAGAGGTAGAGTGAGAGTGAACCCTCAGGGAGATGGAGAATATCAAAGGCTAGTGTGAAATCCAGAGAGAAACCATGCCTGTGTACACACACACACACACACACACACACAGAAAACAGAAAAAAAGGACACTTTAGCAGAACAAAGCAGCCTTTTGATGGGTAGCGATGAATGCACTCCCTCACACCAGTAATCCAAAACTCCCAGAGCCCACATCATGGTCTTCAAACCAGTTGCCAACTCTAACCATAGTTACAGTCTTTTTTCTGCTCAGGAAACAGTAGTATGATAATGTTCACAAAAGATTGCTAAGACCTACTCCTGTTGTTACTTCCCATGCTTAAATCATTCCAATCAGATACTAGAGCACTCAGGCTCTCTGTCTCTGTCTCTCTTTCTGCTTTGCCTGAATGACTGCTTTTGTAAAAACCATGTACCTGCACAGGAGAGCATTATCCTTTTTAAAGGAATAATCCACTGAAAACCTACTGCCAGTAGTCTCGGAGGAGGAAGGAAGGAAGGAAGCTCTGAAATGTTTGTAGCTTGCTCTTTTATGTAATCAGTTCAGATTCACAACAGCTACAACGGATTCAAATTGTTATCCAATTTGACAGCAAAAAGCATCAAAATGTTCAACAAAACCTTTCCATACACTCCCTTGCCAAGAGCTCAGAAAGCTTAGTTAGTTTATGTTTGTCATTTGCAACCAAAATGCAAAAATAGTTGCTCAGAAAAAAAGTACTGCAATTTGAACACTTTCTATCTACATCTAGATCTACATCTATCTATCTATGTAAATACAGCCAACAATGTTAGCGACAAGTGTGCTAGTGTTAGAAATAGTGCTATCAGTTAAAAGCGTTAATGGAGTTAAGGCAAACCCACCTTAACGTCGTCAATTTTTGTATCACGAGATAAACGTTCTTTTTGGCCTAGCAAACTTTGTAGTTTTTTCAACGTTAGAAAACTACAACACCACACCGGATCTAGCTAGACCAGAAACAAAACCACAAGCACGCCGCACACACTTGTTTGGGCTTGCGAAAAATCAAAGGACATTTAGAATAGATAAAAATGTGCGATTAATTGCGATTAGTTGCGGGTTAACTATGATATTAATGCGATTAATCGCGATTAAATATTTTAATTGTTTGACAGCACTAGTTAAAAACATACAGGTGGACAGCAGAAAAGTGGCTAGTTTCTATGGAAAGTTTTTGACACTTTTTAGCAGTCAAGATGGCTGACCTTTGCAAACCATTGTATCTCCAAGATGATTACTGCTGCTGACGCTGACAGTGATTCAAGCTACATCATTTTCATTGCTACCTTTTTAAGGCATTTGAATTCAATTTTTGTGACTCAAAACATAGGTGGACTACACCTATTTATAAGCTAAACCATTGATTAACAAAACAAGAGAAACAGCAAAGTAAGTGAGGTGACAAACTGGTACTGCTACTTTCATTCATTCCTTCAATTCAATCAATCATTTCCATGTTTAAATTAAGACAAACGGTATAATTACCACCAAGCATTTACATTTTTATCATTTAGGTTTGATTTAACATAAAATCCATTGAATTGCTTTATAGCACAAAACAGGTCAGACATAACACTAATTGTTTTTTTGACAGCAAATTGAGGTTGTGTAATAAAGCATGGTATAAGAAGTGAAGGGCCAATAACCAGTCAAAGATCTAATCTGACATTCCTTTCATTTTTAAACTCTACAGACACATGATGGAGTTGTTTTGGAAGCTCTGGAAGCCTGCCATTTACTTGAATCATCCATTGCATAAACCCTGTACCATTAGCGTGTGCTATTGCTGGGCTTGAACCTTGATTTGGATGCATGGAATACAAACATTTAAGAAGATAGCCAGACAATGGCAGCAAAAGATGGCTTGAAATAACACTTGTATCTTCTTCCCACACAAAGTCTATTAGGTTGAGGGTAGATGGTACTTATCACACTGCTCTGTCATATATAATGTGCCCCACTAAGTTTGATGTAAACATTCAAAGTACAGCTTCAGAATAAAACATGAGACAGTAAAATTATGTTTAAACTTTATAATAAGTTTTCTAGCTATATTGCTGTCACATATTTGGTCTAAATCTCTTGTCTGAATAACTACAGTAAAAGAAAAGACTAAAGTTTTTTTTTTTTTTGTGCCACACTTTAGAACTATTTTTAAAGTGCATCTTCTGACCTGCCAGGATTAATAATGTTGAAAAGCTAGCAAGACTTGAAAGTAGTATCTCCTAAGGGCTCTGTCGAACCCCCGCCACCCTGACAAACACCGTTGCGTCACTCTCTGAGCATAGTGGAGGAAATATCGCAAGTCACTCATCAAAACTCCTTCATGGCTCATTTACCGGTTAGCAAACTCTTAATATTATCATACCAAATTTTGAAACCAAACATGACTACTCCATTCTCCAGAAGACTTGCATTAACTTGGAAAGTGACAACGCGCATTAAACTCAGGCTTGTACACTAGAGGGGTAGAGTACCGTCTGCTGGGAAAGGAGGCATATCATTGGTTCTTTCAAGCGGATTGCAAAGCAGTGATTGGCGGGCGTTTTTTTTTTTTCACAGGATTACAGCAGCTACAGATAATGGATCTTTATTGCTCCTTTTTCAGAGCCCATAGTTATTTATTGCTGTTGGGGTGTAAAGACCATTTCAAACAATATATTAAAAACTGTATGTTGGAAATAGTTACCAACCCTGCCTTTTAATTACACGTCTGATATAAAGTAGTTTGGGCACATCTTTCTTTTTATATAGATTGCTCCACACTTACTGCTTCAAAAATATAGTCCTAACTTGCTGTGTTACTTATCACAGAAATGTCAACAAACCATACCGGTGACCCTCTTTGTAATATGTTTGATTCAGCCATTGGTTGTTTTGGGGACATGTGTTGCCTCATAGAGCATTAGCTGTGTGTTGTTATTTTGTTTTTATGTCCAAATTAAGGGAAACAATCAATTTGTTGATCCACAAATATTTGGTTGTGTGCTGAAGGATTTTTTATTAAGGTGATACTGCATTTAAGCAAGTACTCAATTATCAATTGCCCAGCCAGCTCATAACAGTAGTTGTTAGCAGCTTTTAAGAATGTTTCTTACAGTTTTTTAATTTTCAGAAACTCTTTTATATATATATATATATATATATATATATATATATATATATATATATATATATATATATATATATATATATATATATATATATATATATATATATATATATATATATCTATCCATCCAGATATTGAGTTTTAATACTGTGATATTTGATTGTTTTTTTTACTACTGTGTAAGTATTTTTATACTGTTAGATTACCCTTTTGACAGAGATGTTTTCTCTGTTTCCTGCCCAGGGACTACAGATTAAAATTAGCTTATAGCTAACTAACTCTGGTACTGCCAAGGAGTTGTGCATTGTCCCTGTCAACTAAATAAATAAATATAAAACGTCTATGATGCAGGACATCACTTTTATCATTATTTTTTGTCATTATGTGATATTAAAGGTATATTTAAATTAATTGTAATTAATTTGCTGCTGACTGAATACAGCAAAATTCCATCAACAGAAGTTCTTTTTTCCCCTTAAGCCGAGGAAAACCAGAGCCCTCCTTTATTAATCTTTAACTTGGGCAGCACATAAATCATTCATCAGCCATAGGGCCGGTTTCCTACATCACAAATAAATCATTAAAGATGAATCAATGACAGTGACGAGAGAATAAATCTGAAGGAATCACACTGAAAGTTATGCAAAGCCTTGAAGAAGGGCCTGACAGGGTTTCTATAAGGCATGTAACATGCACAGAGGAGTTCGCATTTCAGAGTGACTGACGACACCCGGAACATTAAGATTTAATTAATACGTCTTGTAGTTTTTCTCAGTGGTTCTCTGTGGAGTCAACAAATTCAAAAGACTGAGGCTGGTCAAAAGATAGGAAATATTAACTACGGCTTAACTGTTTTTTAAAATATTTTTTTCACTGTATAAGAAAACCATGACAATGTGACTTGGATACAATTATAACTTTAGCAGAAAATCCTGTTTTTTGACGGGATAAATACTTATTATGCACGGTATTGGTGCTTTTCAATAAAACAAATTGATCACAGTTGTTAGAATCATTGCTTCTGTAGCTGCATTTTCATGTTTTAAATTCAATGTAAGGCTGCAATTATATGGTAGTTCTGCAGATGTACCAGAGAAAGGTGTTATAGGTATGCCCAAATGTGTACAGCCCAGCGTGTCAATTTGTTTAACCAAGTTATGTCTGGAGGTGCAAAGCAAGGAAAAATGTTATATCTGAAATTCACACAAGTGAAAGAGAAACAGTCACTTCAGTTACATGTTGCACAGAGAAACATGTGCCAGCCTTTGAGTTGAAAGTGCTTAACTTCAGTCACAAGACGGTAGAATGCCATACATTTTACTATATACTTGGAAGAAGCTTTTTGCCTCTTTAAATTAAAAGTTTTATTCGATATTGTCATGCCTCCAACAGTTTGTTAACCTGCAGGGAGCCCCAAATAGGTGAGGACAGCATCTGTTTACCCCGAGCACTATGACAATGTTTTCCTGGAGTGGAGCAACATTTTTAAGAGCAAGAAACTTCCGGTCTATGATGTGTTATGATGTATAAGAAAACCATGACAATGTGCCTTGTATACAATTATAACTTTGGCAGAAAATCCTGTTTTTTGACGGGACAAATACTTACTATGCACGGTATTGGTGCATTGCAACAAATCAATCACATTTGTTGAATCATTCCTCCGTAGCTGCATTTTCATGTTTTAAATTCAGTGTAAGGCTGCAATTGTATGGTGGTTCTGCAGATGTACCAGAGAAAGGTGTTAAGGGTATGCCTAAATGTGTTGTACAGCCCAGCGTGTCAATTTGTTAACCAAAGATGTTATATCTGAAATTCACACAAGTGAAAGAGAAACAGTCACATGTCAGCCAGTCACGTTACATGTTGCCCAGAGAAGCATGTTCAGCCTTTAAATTGAAAGTGCATAACTGCAGTCACAAGACGGTCGAATGCCATACATTTTTCTATATACTTTGAAGAAGCTTTTTGCCACTTTCAATTAAAAGTTCTATTCGATATTGTCATGCCTCCAACAGTTTGTTCACCTGCAGGGAGCCCCGAATAGGTGAGGACAGCTTCTGTTTACCCTGAGCACCATGATAATGTTTTCCTGGAGTGGAGCAGACTTTTTACTTTTAAGAGCAAGAAACTTCGGGTCTATGATGTGTTATGATGCATATGCGAACCAACTGCTGTAAGATTTGTGCTATTATGCCCATTTTTCCTCCTTCTGATTAGCTGTCGTCCCACAGGATTGGAAGATTATATGAAACGGTATGGAGAGGGGATTACGAGAGTCCTGACCTCCTTTGGGCCTGTACCAGACTTAACTGGCGGGGAGGGAGCCAAGAGCATCGTAAATGTAAGTATGACGACAGCAGAAAAAGATTACACTTTTATTGAAACTTCACAGAAGCCAACCATGTGTAAAATGTCACAGTTTTCTTTTATCCTGATCAAAGGACTTTTAATCAAAACAGATATTAAAAAACACGTTTTCTGCATGCCCGGAAGTAAAAAAGTTCCTTCTCACCACGGCGCCAAATTGCTCTCTCTTAGTATGCATTACTTAGTCACATGCTATCACAGGCTGTTAAAATGTTAGCCACAGAAGGTCACTATGTGAGGAAACCCTGAGCTGGTGCAATAAATAGCTTAAGGTCAACTAGTTTAGAGAGCACTAGCTGTCAATCTTGTTTTCTGCTGCTTTTTTCTCACTTAGAAACCTTCTAAGCCAGTACAGGAGTTTGGAAAGAGTTGTAATAAAATCCTATTTTCACCGAGGACATACACTTTGAATATTTGATTTGCATGTTAATAAAAGTTGTATTTATACAGATTCACACTTAGGAGCATAATTTCCACTCCTTCTCTACAACAGCAGAGATGCATGCAAAAACATAAACTCACACCAAATTAACGGTGGCCTTATTAAGGCTATCCACAAAGCAACATGTAGTTGGCCTTATTAAGTTTTTTTTTTTTTTCCTTAATTTCTCTCCTTTTATTTGTCATCTTCTCTGTGTTCCTTTTTTTCCCCAACATATTTCATTGAGATCAGAATCAAGTTTTGAAAATACACATTTTGTACAGTTTAGATTTTAACAGAAAAAGAATAACAAAACAATACAAATTATACATAAAAGGAAAAGAAACAAAGAATAAATAAATAAAATAAGGCACACAACTCACCCACCCCACTGTGGTTAAGTTAGAATAATATGCATACACAAGGCAAGGCAAGGCAGCTTTATTTATAGAGCACATTTAAGCAACAGGGCAATTCAAAGTGCTTTACACAAAATCAGTTAAAAACAATAAAAACAGTTAAAAGAAAATAAAACCCATAAAAAAAACAGAAAAAACATTTCAAAAATAAAAACAGATAAAACACAGGAATAAAAGTTACAGTGCAGTATATAAAAGAATAAACAGTAAAGAAATGAACATCATTTAAAGGAAGGCAACATCAAAAAGAAAGGTCTTCAGCATTGATTTAAAAGAACTGAGAGTAGCAGCAGACCTGCAGGTTTCTGGGAGTTTGTTCCAGATATGAGGAGCATAGAAACTGAACGCTGCTTCCCCCTGTTTAGTTCTGACTCTAGGAACAGACAGTAGACCCGTCCCAGATGACCTTAGAGGTCTGGGGGGGGTCATAGTGTACTAGCAGATCAGAAATGTATTTTGGCCCTAAACCGTTTAGTGATTTATAAACTAGCAAAACACAGAAAATATAACAGAACTCAGTCTGGTAAGACTTGTGAGTCTGTGAAATATGATAGAAAAGGCTACAATGTACAAAAGAAACCTCTCATCGTGTACTTAATTTTCTCAAGTTTCAGGAAAAACATCTTTGAGCCACTGTGAAAGTGAAGAAGGGTTTGGAGACTTCCACTGTAATCTACATCTGGCTAGTGTAGATGTGAAACTAAATTTCTTTCTGTGCCAAATTTAATTGATCTGACTATTCTGAAGTCCCAAAAATAGCAATTAAGGGGCATGGTTGAAAATAGAGTAATCTATTGGCAAATTCAACATCATCAAAATTAGGTGCATACACATTGACAAGCAACACCTTAGTCTGCATTAATGTGGCCAAAACTATAAAATATCTGCCATTTTTATCTGCAATTACCTCAATTAAAATAGCAACTCCTCTGGCTTTGGTGTTACAATTTGAGTGGTAAATCTGACCTATCCTGGGAGATCAGAGCCTATGATGATCCTTAAGTCTAAGATGGCTCACATCACAACACAATGGCAGCGTTAAGCCGCTTCAGATGATTAAAAACCTTGGATCTTTTAACAGGATTGCCCATACCACGTATATTCCAAGTGAGAAAATAAGTTTGCGTGCCTATATTAAGGGCGCTAGTATTCAAACTAGCAGAACACATTTAAGAGTCAATAAGAGAACCAAAAAGCCAGGGTGAGTTTTTGTTGCCACAAAAATTGACAGCAACTCGGAAAATCACCTGAGCTAAATTCAAGAGATACTCCCGCAGAGTCAGACATAGCATAAGGCACAACTAATACTAAAATACAACATGGCAGGTTGACCAAAAGTTATAGGATGTGAATTGGGTTAGTTTACAAACTAGGCCTAATTTAATTAGCTAGGAGGAAGTACGAACACTCGGCTCACTGTAGCATATTAGACCGGACTACTTTATCACCCCATAATTTCAATTCACCCTCTGTGTAGCGAAAAATAAAGATGTCACGCTGCCTTTGCAGTGTGTCATCCTCCATCTCTCTCTCACCTTTCCTGTCTATTTCACTGTCACACATAAATAAAGGGAAAAAAGCCCCCAAAAATAATCTTTAAAAAAAAAAGAACAACGTCAATGTAACTGAACATCAGATGTAAACAATATTAAAATGTAGACAGAGGAATTACATTATTATAAAGATGCCATCTGGAAGCATCACCCAATGTTCATCTTCTTGACATAGACTTTGGCATATTCCGCTGAGACAAAGTCCTTCTCGTTCACACATTCTAGCAGTTCTAGTTTCAAGGCCTTTGTTTGGTTAGCTTGGGTATCAGGACCGGGTGAGACTGATCCGCGGGGCGGAGAAGAAGTACCTGCAGCAAGGGCAACGCCTGCGGGAGACTCTCAACACACATCCTACTCCATTGGTAGCTCAGCAGCTCCCCCCTTATTAAGTTTTAAAGGAATTCTCTGCTTTACACAAACGTGGCCAACTGTTTCCTGGAACACAATCAGGAAATACCGTTGGAATGAAACCTTACATCTCTGTGCTTCCTACTTTAGAGCTAGCTCATGCTAAATGCATGTTATCCAGTGTGTGGTCAATTAGATGTATTTACAGCGGTGAAGTTGTGGTTCACCAGGTATCTGGCTAACATACTAATATTATCAAAACACAAACCGTTTTGGAGGGAACAGTTTCCAGTTAAAAACAAATTTAGAAATGCAATTATCTATATTCTCATTTTTGGTTTTCCAGTTCCTGAGGAACTCCAATATGGCTGTCAGAGAATGGTCACGTCACCTGAAAGCCTTATATTAATTGTTTTTTCCTGACAAATGTTTCCTTACCTGCTGACCACAGGAGATGTGTGAGCTGATCCCCAACGACCCGCAGCATCTGTAGGCCCGGATTTGAATATTTGATTTGCATGTTAATAAAAGTTGTATTTATACAGATTCACACTTAGGAGCATAATTTCCACTCCTTCTCAAGGTACGACAGCAGAAATGCATGCAAGAACATAAACTCATACCAAATTAACGGTGGCCTTATTAAGGCTATCCACAAAGCAACATGTAGTTGGCCATATTAAGTATTATTTTTTATTTTTACCATAATTTCTCTCCTTTTATTTGTCATCTTCTCTGTGTTCCTTTTTTCCCCCAACATATTTCATTGAGATCAGAATCAAGTTTTGAAAATAGACATTTTGTACAGTTTAGATTTTAACAGAAAAAGACACAAAAGACAAATTAACAAAACAATACAAATTACACATAAAAGAAAAAGAAGCAAAGACATTCAAGCAGTTCTAGTTTCAAGGCCTTTGTTTGGTTAGCTTGGGTATCAGGACCGGGTGAGACTGATCCGCGGGGCGGAGAAGAAGTACCTGCAGCAAGGGCAACGCCTGCGGGAGACTCTCAACACACATATCCTACTCCATTGGTAGCTCAGCAGCTCCCCCCTTATTAAGTTTTAAAGGAATTCTCTGCTTTACACAAACGTGGCCAACTGTTTCCTGGAACACAATCAGGAAATACCGTTGGAATGAAACCTTACATCTCTGTGCTTCCTACTTTAGAGCTAGCTCATGCTAAATGCATGTTATCCAGTGTGTGGTCAATTAGATGTATTTACAGCAGTGAAGTTGTGGTTCACCAGGTATCTGGCTAACATACTAATATTATCAAAACACAAACCGTTTTGGAGGGAACAGTCTCCAGTTAAAAACAAATTTAGAAATGCAATTATCTATATTCTCATTTTTGGTTTTCCAGTCCCTGAGGAACTCCAATATGGCTGTCAGAGAATGGTCACGTCACCTGAAAGCCTTATATTATTTGCTTTTTTCTGACGAATGTTTCCTTACCTGCTGACCACAGGAGATGTGTGAGCTGATCCCCAACGACCCGCAGCATCTGTCGGCCCGGATTGAGAGGCGGAACCAGCTCCTCATGGGTCTGGCCAAGCTGAAGAAGGAGCACTAAACTCACCATGCAGGGTCCAAAGTCAAGAACACTTTTAATCGCGACTAAAAAGAAAATCTGTGAAATTTGGTAGACCGATAGGAATTATGAAAAAAGATAACTATATAACAATTAAAATGATGAGAATATCTTGGGAGTGACGTTCAGGGACACTGAACATTTGTGCTCTTAAAGTGCCTTTTATGGAGTTCTTGGACATCATAAAAGAACTGTAGCTTGCTACCCAAAAGGAAGCAGGGATTCAATTTTAAACATGTTTTTTCAAACTCTACAGTATTAAATCTTTGTCTGTCTGCTAGTTGATCTCAAGATTAACATTGTAATAATTAAGGGACTGAATAAAAGCAATGACTTCACCAGGTGCTACATACCACATAATGTTCTCCAAGGTGGAAAAATTATGTGAAAAATGTGATCAATAAAAACAATGAAATCAAACATGTATGTATTTTTATATTGAAATGTTTTATCCTATTCCTAAGGAAAAATAAAACCATGAATTCTAATTTTAAATATGTTGCATGAGGTCTGGAGTGGAGTGGTCTCTGTTCCCTCCAGCAAAACCAATGGATGATGTGCATAGAATTGACTGGTCACTGATAAGGGCCTAAATCCCAGGAACAACCCTCACTCGCTGTGACATGTCATCCCACAGTGATATCAGGCCAGAGTGACCATCACATGATCGTACTGTGGGAACTTTATCATCGAATGTGCACTATACAAAAATATAAACATACAGTATATGTAATATACAGTGCACATAAATTAGAGGTTTGATAAAATGTGTCTATATACAGTATATGCACATATTCTAAATATTGTGTGCTTCTCCAAAAAGTGTGCAGACCATCTACTGACAATGGATAAGTACCTCATATAACCCCATTTCAAAGAGTTAAAACTGTTTTTTGACACATCACTAATTATGATAGCTATTAATGCCCGACGGGGTGTCCATTATCAGGAGTTAACGGACGACAGGGAGGCCAGAAGCTTCCGAACCGTGTTGGAAATAACATATTCAGATTTAATTTAATTTTGAACAATCATTTAAAATGTTGTACAGTCAGTTTCACTGTAACACCTTTAGTAGGTGTCCTATATCACTTTTTGATGAACACCCTGCAGCCAATCAGAATAATATATTCACCCAGAAAGTCCTTTATTATCAAAACAGCCATTTTAAATCTGTCTAGAGCTGCAAAACACATGAGTCTATTAAGTCTAAATTAGCTTATGAACAAATTCACATTAATTAATTATGGTGATGTATGATTTTTATGACCCTTTCTTTGATGGTTATGTAAATTGTTATGTAAGAATCACTTTAGGCATTCAACAATGATAAATGAATGTAAAGTTTTATCTATTTCCAAAACAATTTTTGTCAAAGCTATAGGGAGCCAGTGGAGAGGGTCTCTGAGACCCCTGACACAGACCATGGTATAATATAATATATGTGACTCTGAAACGGGCCATTCTGCTACTGAGTACTTTTACTCTTCGTAGAATATTTTGATGCCAATACTTTTGTACTTCAATTAACCGAAATTTTGAATATTTAACTTTTACTTGTTAACAGAGAATTTATATCCTGTGGATGCTGCAACTTTTACTCATAAAAGATCTGAGTACTTCTTCCACCACTGACTGTACCTGAATTTAAAAACTGTAGCTCTTATGCTCCTTATGAGTTTTTTTTTTTTTTCCAATGAATATTAATACAATTTTAAAACGTATATCTGCTGTTTATGAAACTGTCTTGTCATTATGCACAACACAAAAAGAGAAAGTAGGTTTTGATGTCTCTTGGGTATCTGGCTGGCCGCACCCTGAACCTGCTGGCCGGCTCCCCTCCCCTCCCCTCCCCTCCCCCTCCCCTTTCTGTCTACAGGAGGGACGATAAAAACCCTCTGAAGACTCAGGTGCGTCTCACACTCAGCTGGAAGACGGAGCAAGACATTGTTGTCCTCGAACGAGCTAAACTCTGATTCTGTTGGAGCACCAGGAACAACTTTCTTCGCATCCTCAAATAATTAAGGATTAACTGATCTTTATGGAAACTTATTGATTGATTTTTATATAACCCCCAAAGAGACAGGTGAGTTATTGGTTTAAGTTTGTGAACTCGTTGCACTTTGCCTTATTTCTTTTTTTTAAAGAAATAAACGGATGAAAACAACAACAATAGGCTACTACTACTTATAGTTAGTAGTAGTAATAGTTATGTATATCTAATTCGCAAATAATCGGCGTATTTTACACTTTTCTTTCTAAAGATTGTTTGTATTGCATGCTACATTTTTTGAAAGTAAAATCCCATTCATTGTGTGCAAATAGCCTTTTAATAATCAAACGCGTAGAGTAGGCCTACTGCTCTTATTTCGATTTTCTTTTATATTGTTTTATTCATAATTGAGTGTCATCGCTAGTTGTAGTGTCTTGCACATCAGTATGGCAAAAAGAAAAAAATAGAAGATAAGATTGTTCAAGATAAGGAAACGAGAGTTTAATTGAAACCATAGACGCTGGCGCACTTTTGCGCTTTAATCCTGCCCAAGACACCACATCACCTTCATTTATTACCGCTAGCCTACTTTAGAAATTTCACATCTGCCATGAAGTACAAACAGGTAAAATAAAAAATAAAAGTAAAGCTCCTTTGCAAGTAGACTTGCAAATTTAATACAATTTAAAGTGATAATCATTCATAATGAATAAATAATATTAGCAGTGGTGCTAAAGAGTAGAATATGTTAAAATCTCTGTGGTGTATAACAAGGACAGTGGTGAAATACCCCAGCACTTTCTGACTTAGGTGGAAAAGTGCTCTATAAAATGACAATTGATACATTTTTCATGTTGCGCATCATTATCTGGCTGCTAGAAAATGAACGCATTGGGCTTATGATAAAGTTTGTCACACTGACCTTTTTGACCCTGTAGTGGCGCATCACAGACCTGACCCAGGTGTCCCAGGTATCATCCTTGAAAATCATGCATGAAAGTCACTTGAAGTCCCACTTGTGACCCATGTTGTGAATTTTTTTTTGTCAAAGAAATAATTTTACATTGTTTGAAACATTAAAAATATCAAAATCTAAAGGCCAACAAGTCTGTACCTTCAGACCGATAGAGGTTCTGTGAGAAATGATCAGATGTTCTTTTTTTTTTTTAACAAAAGGAATTTTAAATTTTCCAGACTGTTAACCTTCTGCTGAATTCCTTCCTTCTACAGGTTGTCTGAGCTTCTAGAGTCCTCTTCGCCACGATGAGCTGGGCTGCGCTCTACTCTCAGCTGGGCGGCGTCAACAAACACTCCACCAGTCTAGGAAAGATTTGGCTTTCCGTCCTTTTCATCTTCCGCATCACTATACTAGTTCTGGCAGCTGAGAGCGTCTGGGGGGACGAGCAGTCAGACTTCACATGCAACACGCAGCAGCCTGGCTGCAAAAACGTCTGCTATGACCACTTCTTTCCTGTGTCGCACATCCGCATGTGGTGCCTGCAGCTAATCTTTGTATCTACACCGGCCCTGCTGGTGGCCATGCACGTTGCCTACAGGAATCGTGGGGATAAGAAGGTCATGCTGGCCTCCAACGGCAACGAGAAGATGACAGAGAATGACCTGAAGACACTGAAGAAGAGGCGTCTGCCGATCACAGGCCCACTGTGGTGGACCTACACATGCAGCTTGTTCTTCCGCCTCATCTTTGAAGGTGGCTTCATGTATGCACTGTACTTTGTCTACGACGGCTTCCAGATGCCCCGGCTGGTGAAGTGCGAGCAGTGGCCATGCCCCAACAAGGTGGACTGCTTCATCTCCAGGCCAACAGAGAAAACCGTCTTCACCATATTCATGGTGTCCTCATCGGCCATCTGCATGGTGCTGAACTTGGCCGAGCTGTGCTACCTCATCGCCAAGGCGATCCTTAGGTGCTCTGCCAGGTCAAACAAGAGGCAACTCTCTTACAGCCATACAGACAGCGTGACACGGGATACTGCCCATCTGCAGAACAAGAAGAACGAAATGCTGTTGTCTTCCACCACTGATTCAACCAGCAACAAGATGTGTTAAAGGATAGCCACCTGTTGTCGGGTGTTACTAGAGACGATAGAAAAGCATAAACTGTAAAGCCAACCACCTATGATGGTCTCAGTTTGTAGCAGATTTTGGGAATGTGGAAATTCAAATAACCACAACAATGTGTACAGCAGTGTATGTCTAGCTCTGATGGCTGACCTTCTACACTCGTGTAAAGGCATATCCCTGTAGCTACCATATTTGCTCTATATTTTCCTACATGTGGCCTTAAATCTGCCCCTAAAGGCAGTTAGATGTTTTTTCCTTAGTCAACGCATTCTCATGAACAGGTTTGTATGATATCGTACGAAAACGTATGCAAACCAATTCATATGATATCCTACGAAAGTAAGCAACCGCCGTTACATGACAAATTAAGTTTAGCAGTCTTTCCAGGTCAATTTAGCCGAAAAAGGGTTACTGTCAACAAGGTACCAGTCACCATGAAGTGCTGGTATTTTCAACAGACGTTGCTGTTGAGTTTAGCCGACAAAAGTTGATCATCATGCAATGTCAACAGTTACTTTAGGCACCAAAACAACTAGTTAAAATTAGAAAAAAACCCACCTGGGGTAGTTTTAAAACACCACCCTGTTGATTAGTATGACAAGCGTTTCCTGGGTAAAAGTCTTGTTTTCCCCTGACACAACTTCTGCTCCCGCTGTCTTTTTTGTGTGTTTTACAAGTGCGATACTTTTTGTAGCTATATGTAGGCTACAAATGGTTCTTGAGAACAGCCTGTCTTTGCACAAAAAAAAAAAAAAAATCTAAAGTATGGATCATTTTACATCTGGTAGAATTCCCACCAGTGAGTATTACTGAAAGAGTCTGTTTCAGATCACGTTTTTTTTATTATTTTTTTTTAAGTAGTGTTTTTGTACCAGTGGATCATCCATATGATCACAAGTGTTACCTTCCTTTTCACACAGTGGATGGGTTTTCATTTTTTGTTCACAGTTTGAGGTTGCTTGAATGTTTTGAACCAGAGAAGAATGAGTTTACACTGACATCTAGTGGTTGGAAGTGGAACCTCTAGGAGCACAAACACCTTCCTCTAAACCTGAAGGATTTGTTTGGTGTTGAAGAAGAGAAAGGAGAACAAATTAAATCATGAAAGGTGAAACAAAAAGTGCCTTTGTGCTTATGTTTTTAAAGACTACTTTACAAGAACTGAGGTTTGACTTTAAATGTGGTTGATTTTAAATGCGTTTTACAGTTGTGGATGAAAGCAGATGAGTTTTTTTGATCCTGCTATGTTGAATCAAGTGATGAAGTTGAGTTTAAAAATCCATAGTTGAATAACTTTCTATACATGATACTAGAGTTTTTACACATGTTTATATTTACTGAGAAGTGTGTTGCACAAGATTACGCTGATAGACTTTAACATAACATAATGAAATCTTACCTACCACACTACAGTGGTTTAGAAGATGTGATGCTCTTTGCTTTTCAATCACAATGTATTTTGTCTTTTAGTTGAACTGAAAGTATTTGAAGTGTTGGGAATGTGGCAAAAATATGTATGTTTGGAGTGTAAAATGTGTTTTAAGCAATATGTTTTTATTCTGCAGTCAGCAAGTGCTAAAAACCCCCACCAACATTAAACCTAAAAAGTCTAAAAAAATATGATTTTGTAGAAATATTATTTCAGAAAGACTGAGTGGTGTTGAAACATACAGAACATTATTTTTGATTCCAGTCAAGATGCTTGACTAGAAAAATACCAACTCTGTCAGACTTTTAGCGATTTCTAGATATGAATCAATGACTATTTGACTCAATATTTTGGCATTTGTAATATTTGCTGTTGCCTCCCTGAAGACGTGTTTACCCTACAAAAGTTTATTTCAAAAAGCGGGATTGTCAAGTTAGACAGACAATTAAAAAATTGTATTACGGGTTTGCTTCTGAAGGACCTTTGTTATTATCTTCAGCCGATTCATAAACATTCAAGTTACGTCAGTGCTCTTAATCCTGCTTTTTGAAATGTCCAGAAGTTGTCCTGTTCAGCCCAGACCTGGTATGTTATTTGGACTTGTGTTGTTGTTGCAGTGTGTACTGACCCCAGCTGACTGTATCAGCTTTCAGCATGTGCCTTATTTTAGCCACCACACTAATCACTGCTTAACGTTAGGAACTACGGGCCAATCTCAATTTGAAAATGTCTTTGTCCTCCCTCCAATCCAGGAATAACTGAGTTGGATTAGTTACACCTGTGTTGTTAAAAATAATAAATCAGCTTCTGTGAACAAATGACAGTGATTAAGAGAGATTGAAAAAGGGTATGTGAGGCAATTTAGAAAATCAGTGTCATGTATTTATATTACATAACTGATGCAGTTCTGTGGAGTTACAGCATGGAGTGAACTGACATTTTTTTAAGTGGGCTACAATATTGTTGATCAAAGATCCAAGTCATGCATCTTTGCAGACAAAGTAATCTGTATGGAGATGTAGGAACAATATTTATGATTGTTTTGTATATCTGCTCTGCATTGACCTTTGACCTTTTGCTTTCTGTAACAACCAAATAACATTTTGATGTAACGTTTGTCACAGCAACTGTGTTTTTAAGGAACGAGCCTGATCATTCCAGTCCTAAGAGTTAAAAAAAAAAATTCTATTCAGATTTCTCCCACAATCTAGTTTGAGTATACAGTATGTTTTTAACAGCAGATGACATACTTATGAACAAACAGCTCTCTGAGCAAGAAATGAAGATTAAATTTGTAGAACGTGTGTTTTGTACCTGAGATGTTTTTATCACACCCGCACTTTGATCCTTGAAGTCTTTAAGCTTTGTGAGACATTTTTTCATAAATCAGTAAAAACAAAACTGTGTGGTTCTTTGTTTTGTGTAGATACTGTATGTCTGTTAGTGTTTCACGCTCATTGCCTCATATAATGCCATGCCCTCCTGCAGCTACCCATTGGGTGGGTAGGGGGATGGAGGGTTTTTTTCTGTTTTTTTTTGTTCTGGGTGATGCCCTAAAACATTAGTCTGCTAAGATAAAATGTATTATGCTCACTTTGTCTTGTTTTCTTAAGATCAGCAGATATCAGGTTTTCATTACTCTCTGTAAGGTTTTATTTGGACAGAGAGTTCAGTGTGTCTATAGGGTCAGCCTGAGTTTAAAGTGACCATATGACCAATCAATGGCACTTTTTCTTCTAAATTATAGTAGATATTACAACTTTTTAAATTGCTGAAGTTTAATGGGATTGGGGAAAACTTTTGGTTTCTAGTGGTTTTCACATGATACTTTGGAGAAGTTCAGAGCATGTACAGGTTTTGGATAAGTTACGGCAAAGTTTTGGAAAAGGTTTTGGGGCACATTTTCGGCAACTTTTGCGCATATTTCTGACAGGTTTTTGGGGTGGTTGGCAGGGGCGTGGTGTGACACCGGACAGGCTGATGACTCTGTGGATTCACTCATGCATGGTCACACAATGTGACAGTCCAGACATGGCTGGAAACGGGAGGCAGCTCCGTTTAACCAAGCCCCATCTCCGACTCCAAGCCGCCTCCAAAAACTAACAACAAAAGGAAAACTTTGCCTTGCGCAAGTTAACGGGCCCGGGACAGACAGCGCGACAGGCAGACTGAAGACGTTTGTGCATGAATGAGTTTGAGAAGCGGCATTTAAAAACAAAAAGAGTTTGTTGGGCTGACAGAGAGGCGACAGGTTGCGGGTTTGGGATCAGGGAGACAGAGTGTGGGAAGGTCGCTGCAGCCGCGGGAGGTCTACACGCTTTTCAACGCACTCAAAGGATGGCACCAATGATGGCAGATGGATTTGCTTTTCGTATTTAAGTATGACATCTCCGGTCTAAAGGTATGACGGATAAACACAGCTGTGAATGCTTTCCTGTGATTAACTGGGAGTAAAGTGAGATCAAGTAAATGAAGAATGCCATCAGGTAATTAAGAGTTGTTTCAGTTTTACTAAACAAGAAGAGTGAAACAAAAAGCCTGACAAAGCTTAAAGGGAGTCTGGGGACTCTGGCACAGTCTGTATTGTCAGCCTGGCACGTATGGCTTTGTATTTGAACCTGGCTCTGTCTGTTACATTCATCACCAGCCGACAGAAATGCCACAAATACCTGTAAAACTGAGAGAAATGTATTCAAAGTTGGCCAGTAATAATGAAGTCATCACGAGGTCAAATGATACACAACATTCTGACTCTCTCTGAGTTTTAATTGCTGCTGTATCCCCAATACTTACACTACGTATTATACTACATATTACCTTTATTTATATCAGGTATTTCAAAGGCAAACGTTTTTTGTTTGTTTAGAAAATTATACTTTTTTTTTTTTTCAGCTGGTCCTAAACTTTCTTTAAAAACAACCAAAAGTGTTTTTGCTATAATCTGGAAACCTTTGAATTATTAATCAAAGCATGCACAGAGGTGTTTGATTCACTAGTTTTGATCAACTAACGTCTCAAAGAAAGGAAATTAATTATCGTTTGACTAATGTTTTTTCTCTTCCAGGTGTCTTACATATTGTGAACCCTAGTCGATGGATTTATTACCTTTAATTCAAGAATATTTTAGTAAGTTTCTCCTTGCTTTGTGTTGTTTTTTTAATTAGTTGTATAATTAGTGTTTCATGTGCATAATACTGTCTAAAAGATATGAAGAATAGCAAGGAGCTCTACCTTGCTCAAAATACATTCATCATCCATTTATCCCATAAACAGGGCAGAAGATATCTATAAAAATACATCTGTTTTACTTAAACTACATGTAGTTTGAAAAGCCTGTTTAAATGGTAGTTATAAACTTAGTTTTAAATCTGTCCATTAAATAACAGATGCAGTGCTATTAAGACTAGTCAGTCAACAGAACATGATTATACAACTGTTACATTGTGTATAATTGATCAATTAAGTAATTTATCAAGCTCTTATCTTCTCTGTTTATATAATACTTTAACATATTCAGGATTGTTTGAACAAATCAAGCTATTTCAGGACATCAGCTCAGATTTTTATGCCATTTTAAAGACTATACAATTTGAGTAATCCCCCCCAAAAATTGAAAGATTAATTGATAATGAATATAAGGTTTTGAAAACTTTTTTGAAACTTAAGACCATCTTATCTTTTTAATCAGAATTTTTTACCCTGTTAGTATAATATTATCTTTCCTTATTACAGTTAAACGTTTCAATCTGAGCCCTGTGGCTTTAGTGTTACAGTTGACAGTGCAAGAGAGGGTGGTGTGTGTGTGTGTATGTCAGTATTTGTTTCAGTGTATGTGTGTGTGTGTGTGTGCGCGTGTGTGTGTGTGTGTGTGTGTGTGTGTGTGTGTGTGTGTGTCACATCAGAGCCCCATCTCTGCTAAATGCTGTTTTCGAACATTATAATGTAGATCTCAGCACATGCCTGCTGGGCAGTGGAGCGAGCAGGTGAGAGAGAGAGAGAGAGAGAGAGAGAGAGAGAGAGAGAGAGAGAGAGAGAGAGCCTGAAATAGAGTGAGAGAGAATGAGAGAGAGAGAGAGAGAGAGAAAAAGAGAGCGAAAGGGAGAGTGAAACAGGGTTCAGTCAAACAGGTGGCCTGTACAGTATATGAGCTTCTAAAAAGCTCAGTGTTGCAAAGTGAATGCTGTGTTTCAATTTGTTATCAATATCCGATGCCTACATGGCAGTTTTCAATAAATACCTTGTTCTGCTCAGCGTTTTATGAAAAAGAGAAATATGTCGAAGTCTAGTCATCACCTCTACTCTCCTCCATGTCCTTGATCCTGTGTCTCCTTGTGTGTTTGTATGTGTTTAACCTCGGGGTAAGCCATGCCATTACATGATAAATGTTCAAACTACTTTTGAGTACAATTTCATACACAATTCTTTAACTTTTTCTTTCTTTCTTCTTTTTTGTTTTGCCAATCCTCCTTTCTTTGTCTACTCCAGCCTGCACTTTCTCCATAGGCTAGAAATCTTGAAGCATGGGCGACTGGAGCTTTCTGGGGCGGCTGTTGGAGAACGCTCAGGAGCACTCAACGGTCATCGGCAAAGTCTGGCTGACTGTCCTCTTCATCTTCAGGATCTTGGTGCTGGGGGCCGCGGCTGAAGAAGTCTGGGGAGACGAGCAGTCCGACTTCACCTGTAACACGCAACAGCCTGGTTGCGAGAACGTCTGCTACGACGAGGCCTTCCCCATCTCGCACATCCGCTTCTGGGTGCTGCAGATCATCTTTGTGTCCACGCCAACTCTCATCTACCTGGGCCATGTGCTACACATCGTCCGCATGGAGGAGAAGCGGAAAGAGAAGGAGGAGGAGATGCGCAAAGCAAACAGGTTCCAAGAGGAGAAAGAACTCCTTTATAAAAATGGTGGAGAAGTTGGAGGAGGCGGCAAGAAGGAGAAGCCGCCAATCAGGGACGAGCATGGCAAAATCCGTATCAGAGGCGCATTGCTGCGGACCTATGTGTTCAACATTATTTTCAAGACTCTGTTTGAAGTGGGATTCATTTTGGGCCAGTATTTACTCTATGGCTTCCAGCTGAGGCCCCTGTACAAGTGTGCACGTTGGCCCTGCCCCAACACCGTTGACTGCTTCATATCGAGACCCACTGAAAAGACTATTTTTATTATATTTATGCTTGTGGTGGCTTGCGTGTCTCTTTTGCTGAATTTGTTAGAGATCTATCACCTTGGATGGAAGAAAGTTAAACAGGGCATGACAAATGAGTTTGCCCTCGACCACGAGTCGCTGCGGCGTGTGAACATTGCAGAGCCTGAGTGTTTGGCCTCAGCCTCCAGAACTGCCCCATCCAGCCTCAGATACCCTACCAACTACACAGATGTGAAGGCGGGCAGTGGGGCGTTCCTGCCACCACTGGGGCCGGTAGCCGTGCCCTCAGCAGCGGAGTTCAAAATGGACGAACTCCAGCAGGAGGAGTCCCTCCGTCAGCCCTCCCCGCTTCCCACTACTACATAAGCAACAACAACAACCACAGGCTGGCCACGCAGCAGAACTGGGCCAACTTGGCCACCGAGCAGCAGACTCGGGAGAAGAAGGCCACCTCCCCCTGCCCCTCCTCCTCTTCCTCCACCAGCAACGACAAGGAGCAGCAGCAGCAACCCGTCGATGCTGCACTGCTCCCTCCAACCAGCAACACCACCAGTAACACCAACATCACCAATTCAACTGCCACTGCCGCCTCCAGCAGCAGCAGCAGCAGCAGCAGCAGCAGCAGCATAGCACTGCATCCAACGCAGGCAGCTGGAGTAGAGGGAGGAGCGAGCCGGAGGAAGGCCACGTCACCACCACCACCGTGGAGATGCACGAGCCTCCAGTAACGGTCAGCACAGACCCTCGGCGGCTCAGTCGGGCCAGCAAGAGCAGCAGCATCAGGGCAAGGCCGAGCGACCTGGCTGTTTAAATCTCTTTGGCCCTTTCATGTCCCGAAACCCTCCCTGACCAACACCCTGCTTTCCCAAACCCCACCCCCAAAACACAGTGATTCTCAGACAAAACAATCTCACACATGCATAGAGCAAAAAACTAACACAAAAAAAACACAAAAAATAATCAACAAACAAAAGAAGGCAAGATGACAAGAGACAGGAAAGCAGAATAACAGAAACGGTTTAGGCTAATATGAGATCATCAGCAGTTGTTGATTTAGTGCAATTGGTGAGTTGCAGAGTATGTGAGGAAGTTTTTTGGATGGTCTTAATTGAAGCACAAAAATTTGGTCATGTGCTATGAAGTCAGAAGGCTCTGCGCACAGTGATGGATGGAGAGAACGACATTGTAATGTCATAATTTTGCATCAAAATGGACACTTCTCATCAACATGTTTGGTTTGGTGGGAAGATCTCATGGTGTTCCTCTATTTTCGTCTTTTTGTTGAGACTAAAGGAATTATTACAAATGAAAATTATCATTTGTCAAAACAATGACGACTGAATATTTTGTTTTATCTGGAGGAAGCACAAGTAGCTGGCAATGAACAGATCAGTTATTTGATGTGTAGCCAGATGATTCGCTTATATATATATATATATATATATATATATATATATATATATATATCTTGAACAGCTTATTCCAGCGTTTGTCCTTTGACCCGGAAGGCCCTTTGTTTCAGCACTTCCTGAATGTTATGAAACAAACACCTTTTATGTTAAAAAAAAAAAAATTAATCCAGGAAGAAATTTCATCAACAAACATTACATGTATTGTGTTCCTTATAGTTGTGCATGCCAGCATGTGCAGCCCTACAACTCACCGATTCACTGATTAATTTTCATGGCAAAGCTGGCTAGCTTGGTTTTTACCCATGATCCATTGCACTGCTTCTTGGACAGAGACAATAGATATTTTAATTAAGATGGAATGGATAGGAATGGACTGATGTGATACTCACAGAGTCCTTAAAATAAACAGACAGAATATGGGTCAAAACTGCTGAGAGAAGTCATCACTGTGATGCCCAGAATGCTCCTATATCTCTACGAGCACATTGTCAACAACATAGAGATCTAAACGTTCCAACCAATGCTGTTATTTGACAAAAGGAGCAGGGTCACTTGCGCCTGCCTCTGTCAGCATCGCCGTCAGTCAACATGTCTGAACAGACAAAAAATGCTTTCCACTAAACGCACAAATGATAAGATATTGCCTTCAAATAATAATAAATAATAATAAAGCAAATACATGGAAGCCACCACCTAATATAAAGAAAAAACATATTAATTTGTGTTCATTTAGACAACCTCCCAAAGCTCCTTTGGTCAGACTTTCCTTTAGTTAGATTGTTGGCAGATATTTTTGCTCTGAAACGTACAATCAAACTTCATCACATCTCAAGATTAAGAGCAACTTTGAGAGTGATTTCCGCCATCACACATTTCATATGCTTCGTCATTGGTTTTATTCTTAAAAGTGCTATTTTTTTTTTTTATTGAATTTTACTCATAAATTGCATACTTGTGGTAGTCAGTTTGTGATTGCAAAAACAGCTACGATTTAATACAAAAAAAGACAACATGACTTGGCGTTGTGAGTATCAAAACGCCACGGTGCCGTCTACCTTGACGGCTTCTATTTTGTTGTGTTCATCTTGATACTTAGAGAACTTTAGAAACCCAAACATTTAACTGAATTTACGAGCAGCCGCAGTCCTCCGTCTCTGTTGTGTTACTGTGCTGTGTGGTTCATTCACAACCCAGGCACTCACTTTCAAAACCTCTTTTCTTTTATTAATTTAGTTTTACAGCAACCAACCACTGTATTATTCTTTGAATTCACCACTGGGGCAAAGTTGAAAGTACAAAGTAACTACAAACCTCAATCATCTGCATTGGACATATTGCACTCACAGGGCATAACAGCATGATTTTATAGGAACAATACTTTTCAAGCAGTCAATGTTAATACACTGGAGTAAGACCAAAGTGGTACCAGTTGTTTATTTTTATTTTTTGGGGGACGGGGGGTTAAAAAATGATGGTACTGTATGATGTAAGAGTATCTGTACCCATATAGGTATAATGTCTCACACTCTGTTTTACTTAAGTTGCTTAAATGACATTTGGTGCAAACAGAAACAGAAAGAGGAGAATAAACACCCACACACCACATAGGTAAAAACAGCCTTTCCCAATTCATGTTTCTTGTTCAAAATGACAAAAAAAAAAAACTGTGTTATCTGCATTTGTTTTTGATCCCTAAAGTTTACATTTTGGTAGTTGATAAAGATTTGCACATTTAGGAAAGAAACATTGCTGTTCTACAATGCTAATATTGGTAGTGGTAGTAGAGAGACAGTGTAAGAGAGAGAGAGAGTGAGAGAGAAAGAGAGAGAGAGTGAGCGTGATGAGAAAACTGCCAATCTCTATGATCCTCAAAGGAAAAAATGTCTTAAAACTAAAACACAGTGGCTCTTCCCAGAAAGTATTTTTTCTCAAGCTCAGATAATGTTAAGTTTGAAGATTTAAAAAAAAAAAAAAAAAAAAACAGTGAGAGAGAGAAAATTGGGTATTTTTCTGTGTGTTCACCCAGTATGTTCTCACAGACTGGTCGGGACTCTGGTTAGACATCATACCAGAAGACTCCCCCTGTCGAGAGAATGTTAGCTGGGTAGCTGGCCCTTCCCCAACCCCACATAAGATGCCCTGACACGATGTTGTGTTCAAAGCCCATCGTCTGCGTGACTCCTCCAAAACTCTCTCCTCTTACGTTTCATGCAGAGCGCGATATCTCTGGCTCGTCAGGGAGTATAGGAACAATCTCACAATGCTCAGAACAGCAACCTGTTTTCAATGCTGTCTTAAACAAGAGAAGTGCCTTGTGTATGAATGATTCTTTTGTAAGAACAAGTTGATGTAAATGTTCATTTACCTCAAATGTTTACAAAACTGTTACTAAATAAATTTTTTGTACCATATTTGTTGTTCTTGCTTTCACTTTTGCTTTATGAAATTCATGGAACCCACATGCATCAACACAGAGCTGTCAACTGAAGACTTGAGTCCAAACACCTAAAGTCCTTGTCATTGACTTGCCCTAAGCAAGCAAAACATTCAAGTTCTATTAAGGTTTAATAACGTGGTAAAATTTGAGTAAAAAAAGAATTTTAGGCATTTTAGGCCACAGCTAAAATGTCAAACGTCATTTCAATGATCCCCAATATTTGCTTCTGAGATGCAGTGGAGCAGAAGAATAAAGCAGCAGAAAACTACTCATGTAAAGTACTCAAGTACTAGAGTTGCACCATATAGACAAAATGTGATATTTCAATATTGATTATCAATATTACGATTTCTATAATAATTTCGATATTATTAAACATGTAAAATTACAGAAGTAATGGAAAACGCATCGTAACAATATTCATAGATTCATAACAATAGAGTGCACAGGGAGACTTATATACGGCTCCGGCTGGACTACAGGTCAGTCTTGAATGAAAAATATTCAATATATCTGACTCCAAACTCTACCTGCACTGCAACTTTTGATAGCTACCTGGGAGAAATAAGTGCAGGATGGGATTCAGTTTGTCTAGTTCAATCAGAAGCTTCTTAAAGCCTTTTTTATCCACTGTGTGGATATCTTTGGCCAAATAATACTTTATAGCATTGGTGATTTCAGTATGTCTCTTCGAGTTCTTGTCGTACTTTGTGCCACTAGCAAAAACTCTCGCTAGCGAGGCTTGTTTGGCTAGCTCTGGCGTATTCACTTTTTTGGGATAGTATCTTGCACTCATGATTTGTTCCGTTTTGTTTTCTCTATCTATTTCTTCATTTACACTGTCACTCTGCCACACAGTCAACGGATGGGACGCATCGCTTCCACAAAATAATTGCATACTTAATAAAAAATATTGCATACTTTCAATGTAATATTGCGCAACGTGATATCACGATAACAATATTAAGTCAATATATCATGCACCCCTATCAAGTACCTCAAAATTGTACTTAAGTACAATACTTCAGCAAATGTAGGCCTACATACAGTGGTGCTCAAAAGTTTACATACACATGCTTAAGTTGACTAAAAAGAGGAATAAAAAAATCATGTTTTGGAAATTTATTTTAATACCTAAATTAAAAAATGAGGTAAAATCCAACCTTTAAGGACACCAATTTTCTTTGTGAATGAATAACGTATTGTAAATAAATAAATGTTCTTATTTAAAATACAGGGGTCATAAGTATACATACCCCTATGTTAAATTCCCATAGAGGCAGGCAGATTTTTATTATTAAAGGCCAGTTATTTCCTGGATTCAGGATATTATGCATCCTGATAAAGTTCCCTTGGCCTTTAGAATTAAAATAGCCCCACATCATCACATACTCTTCACCATGCTTAGAGATAGGCATGGTTTTATTTCAGTTAGACTAATACCTGGTTTGATTTGCATTGAGAGATGATTTTATAGAAAGTATCCCATGCCTATCTCTAAGCATGGTGAAGAGTATGTGATGATGTGGGGCTATTTTAATTCTAAAGGCCAAGGGAACTTTATCAGGATGCATAATATCCTGAATCCAGGAAATAACTGGCCTTTAATAATAAAAATCTGCCTGCCTCTATGGGAATTTAACATAGGGGTATGTATACTTATGACCCCTGTATTTTAAATAAGAACATTTATTTATTTACAATACGTTATTCATTCACAAAGAAAATTGGTGTCCTTAAAGGTTGGATTTTACCTCATTTTTTAATTTAGGTATTAAAATAAATTTCCAAAACATGATTTTTTTATTCCTCTTTTTAGTCAACTTAAGCATGTGTATGTAAACTTTTGAGCACCACTGTAGTTAGTTTCCACCACTGTTGAGTTGCAATTAGCACATGAGGAACTTAGTGACTTTACTTTTTAATTACATTTAGCATTTTATTTATGAGCCTACACAAGATGAGTTAAAACTTTGTTTCTCATTTCCTGTATATGTGAAGATAAAGAATATTTGATTAATAACTTGTAGCTCTAAGCTCAGTTTTGTTTTCATATATAATTCCCAGTCACATAATCGTCAGAATCTAATTTTGGCAGCATGCTGTTCTTAATAATTTGAACTGCTGGCTTCCTGTTTGCTAGCCACATCAGCATCAGGAAAGCTTCTGAGTGTCTTTGGCATTACTTTCTCTGTAGACTCTTTGACCTCCGACCTCCCCACCGCTCACTCCCTTGCTCTGCATTCCAACAGCCAATATCAGAATGTGACGCTGAGCCAGACACACACACACACACATACACACTTTTGCATCAGAGATTCAAACATCTACGACAAAGTCTTTAGTCTGCACCCTCTAATAATTTACAACACTGTGCAATACATGATAGAGGTGGGTGAAATTAACAGATGCTGAGAAAGTACGTCTTGATCTTTGGGCATAGTGGGCAACAACAAAGCAACAGCTCATATACATACAAAGAGATATCAGTGGACTGACTGCATGTTAGAGTACACTTTTGGGTTACCGTAAAGTAATACTTTTTTTTTTTACATTACATTTTGGGAAATTTTATTTCTTTTAGAAAGTGAGATCTAATTTTGAGTACGGGAATATGGCAAAAGTAATTAGCCTATCTTAGAACGTGAAAGAAAGTTAACAAACTACGGAGATCCTAAAGGGACATGGAGACTTATTTTTTCTTGTGCTTCTTATGAGCCCAAGTATCTTTCTGGTGAGCATGAGATACATTTCTTGTGAGCATCTCGTGAGTGTATCGTGCTTATGAGAAACCAATCTAAGGCTAGCAAAATTATGCTAACGAAGTAATGCTAACGTTGCGTTCTTAGGAAGATGAATATCTCGTCCTCTGCAGCATTCTGACTGGTATTCAGATTGAAAAAAAAAAAAAAATATATATATATATATATATATATACACACGATATATTGATTAAGTCAGGTTTAAATTAGGCTAATTTAGATTCATCCTGGAATGTGATATCCTTTCTCAAATCTTAACAGTTATGTTTTTATCCTTTAAACAGTTCAATAGTCTCAAATAAAATTGTATTTAAGTTTTTTTTTTTGTCTTTATCCTTGACTGTATTGAAAAAAACTACCCAGATGAACAGCAACTAAATGTATATATAATATGTTAGATAATGAGATAAAACAGCATTAGGCTTTGGAAGGATTACTTGGCACTGGATATTTGGCATTGAGTCACACAACAACAGAGGATAGTACATGAGTGCTGGGCTCTTGGGTCCAGTGGCTGCAGAGTGATGGGAGATAGTTGATCTGTTGGCACCCCTGATGGAGGCCTCAGTCCGTCACTCAGTCAGTAGCCTTGTTTCCACTGCAGGGCTAAACAGAGCTCACTGCCTTTCAGTGACTTTTTTTAATTCATTTTCTTCATTATTGGCAGTTTTTTGTTTATTGAAACTTTTTTCAAAGTAAAATGTAATTTTTGTCCAGCACCTGATGGCTGGTCCTGGTCATTTGAACTTGTTTTTGGGAGGGTGACACACTGGTCTGGTTAGAAAGCTTACTGATGGTGAGAAGGTCACAAAGTGGTGCAGACCTGTCACTGCCAGTAGTGATGTTTGTTTTGCGGTTATTTACTAAACACCAATCAATGGAAATTAATCTGATATAAAATACTATATTTTCACATTTCAATCCCTCCCCCCCAGATCAAAGCATTAGACTTATTTAAAATATTAACTGTAATTGTTACACTGTGTTCACATCTGAAACCTGTTCTTTGGGTTTAACAGCATTACATTCACTTTTTAAAGTGGACTACAAAATCTGCAGCTTTTCCCGGAGAGATTTTCATTTAAACTTTAATTTGAAAACAGAAAGACTTTGGAGTTGGGTTCTTACAGATTAAATTTAGAATAAATTTTTTATTGAAATTACAATATCCCTTAAGATTAGATTAGATTAGATTATACTTTATTCATCCCACAGTGAGGAAATGTCCTTATTATAGCAGCATTTTCTACAATAAAAGACGTTTACATTTTGTGAATCTCCATAAATTCATCACAAATTCATCTTACTAATTAAGAAAAATACAACAAAAAAACGATATGACATGTCGACTCATCAAGCAAGTAAAGACATTAAGACACAAGGTCATGATAATGGTATTGGTGCTGTGTTTTATTCATTTTGAATCCTGTGGCCCCTGTAAGGCCCACTTGGCCCTGTGGTGGAAAAGCAACGACAGAAAGAGACAGTCTGCTCACTGAGTCACCAGTCTTCAGCGCAGAGCAGACAGGAGGCTATATTTAGCCTTTAATCACCTAACAAATTCACACTCAGCCCACAGCACAAATACCTCAGGCCCTCTTTATGTATTTCAGGAGTGTGATGAATTTGTTTCTAGGAGGCCTGACCACCGGCTCATGGAAAGATGTTGGTTTGTTTGGCAGAAACTTTTCTAGTAGTTTGGTACCAGACTGTTAACCTTTGGATGGCATTTTTTAAAGGTCAGATCATGCAACCTCCAAAGAGCCTTACAAAAAATGATTACAAATAGTCAGAATAATAAAAAATAACTTTGAAATTATCAACAAAAAATTTCAAAACTGCAAAGAAAGCTTTGACTTTGTTTTTTGAGAGAGAGAAATTGGGTTTTTTCTTTCATCGAAGTCCAGTGCCATTGCAAAGATTTCATAAACAATGAGGTCATGCAGCAACTCTAACCTCCTTAGTATGTTTTTAGCCACCAAAAGAAATTCAAATTTCTGCCAGTTCAATCACACCGGTGGTCAGGGAAGCCGTCCGACTGAAGAAGGAGTCTTTCCAGGATATGTTATCCCGGAGGACTCCGGAGGCAGTTGCAAGGTACCGATGGGCCCGAAGGGCTGCAGCCTCTGCCGTGACAGAAGCAAAGCAGCGGGTGTGGGAGAAGTTCGGAGAAGGACTTTCGGTCGGCACCAAGGTGCTTCTGGAAAACCGTTCGCCACCTCAGGAATCATCCAAGCTGTGTACAGTAAGGATAGGACGTTGTTGACCTCAACTGGGGAGGTAATAGAGCGGTGGAAGGAGCACTTTGAGGAACTCCTAAATCCAGCTGACACGCCTTCTGTGGTGGAGGCAGAGCTGGAGGATGATGGGGGATTGTCGTCAATTTCCCTGGTGGAAGTCGCTGAGGTAGTCAAACAACTCCACAGCGGCAAAGCCCCAGGGATTGATGAGATCCGTCCAGAAATGCTGAAAGCTCTGGGTGTGGAGGGGCTGTCTTGGTTGACACGCCTCTTTAACATTGCGTGGAAGTCTGGGACAGTGCCTAGGGAGTGGCAGACTGGGGTGGTGGTTCACCTCTTCAAAAAGGGGGACCAGAGGGTGTGTGCCAATTACAGGGGTATCACACTTCTCAGCCTCCCTGGTAAAGTCTACTCCAAGGTGCTGGAAAGGAGGGTTCGGCCGATAGTCGTACCTCGGATTGAAGAGGAACAATGCGGTTTCCGTCCTGGTCGTGGAACAACGGATCAGATCTTTACTCTTGCAAGGATCTTGGAGGGGGCCTGGGAGTATGCCCAACCAGTCTACATGTGTTTTGTGGATCTGGAGAAGGCGTATGACCGGGTCCCCCGGGAGAAACTGTGGGAGGTGCTGCGGGAGTATGGGGTGAGGGGGTCCCTTCTCAGGGCCATCCAATCTCTGTATGACCAAAGCGAGAGCTGTGTCCGGGTTCTCGGCAGTAAGTCGGACTCGTTCCAGGTGAGAACTGGCCTCCGCCAGGGCTGCTCTTTGTCACCAATCCTGTTTGTAATATTTATGGACAGGATATCGAGGCGTAGTCGGGGTGGGAAGGGGTAGCAGTTCGGTGGGCTCAGGATCTCATTGCTGCTTTTTGCTGATGATGTGGTCCTGATGGCATCATCGGCCTGTGACCTTCAGCACTCACTGGATCGGTTCGCAGTTGAGTGTGAAGCGGCTGGAATGAGGATCAGCACCTCTAAATCTGAGGCCATGGTTCTCAGCAGGAAACCGATGGAGTGCTTTCTTCGGGTAGGGAGTGAGTCCTTACCCCAAGTGAAGGAGTTTAAATACCTTGGGGTCTTGTTCACGAGTGAGGGGACCATGGAGCGTGAGATTGGTCGGAGAATCGGAGCAGCCGGTGCGGTATTACATTCTGTTTATTGCACCGTTGTGACGAAAAGAGAGCTGAGCCAGAAGGCAAAACTCTCGATCTACCGGGCAATTTTCGTTCCTACCCTCACCTATGGTCATGAAGGCTGGGTCATGACCGAAAGAACAAGATCCAGGGTACAAGCGGCCAAAATGGGTTTCCTCAGGAGGGTGGCTGGCGTCTCCCTTAGAGATAGGGTGAGAAGCTCAGTTATCCGAGAGGAGCTCGGAGTAGAGCCGCTGCTCCTTCGCGTCGAAAGGAGCCAGTTGAGGTGGTTTGGGCATCTGGTGAGGATGCCTCCTGGGCGCCTCCCTAGGGAGGTGTTCCAGGCACGTCCAGCTGGGAGGAGGCCTCGGGGAAGACCCAGGACTAGGTGAAGAGATTATATCTCCAACCTGGCCTGGGAACGCCTCGGGATCCCCCAGTCGGAGCTAGTTGATGTGGCCCGGGAAAGGGAAGTTTGGGGTCCCCTACTGGAGCTGCTGCCCCGCGACCCGACACCGGATAAGCGGTCGAAGATGGATGGATGGATGGATGCCAGTTCAATCACATTAAAATTATTTTCCTTGCATGATGATGTTAACACTGTTTCAAGTTAACACTGACAGCTAGGTAGATTATCTGTCCATTCTGAGTATTCTGGTGCACGACTGAAACAACTTTTGTGTTTGAACGTACATGTTCCTCCCCGAGGCTATTTTCCAGCGGCATCGTGCCTCTGCCCGGCGCTTAGCGCTGCCCAAGACGATTGTGATTGGTTTGAAGACCAATAAACCAGAGCACATTTTACTCCCATCCCAGAATGCTGTGTGGACTAGCCAAGCCCTCCTCCGCAGTGCTGTGGAGGAAGGTCTGGCAAAGCGAGACAACTGGGAGTCTAACGTCAAAATTCAATACATCACATACAATAACTACACCGAGCAAAACAAGTGGTAAAAACATGAAATAGCCAATAAAAGACACCTCCATGCGCAAAATAATAATAAATGAATAAACAAGTGTTGCCATGACCATGCTCCCAACACTTTACAGTTTCATGCAGAGGGTAATAACAGCACATTGGTGATTCAGGAGATAACAGCCTCTGGTTAAGTGTTGTTGCAGAACCTGGCTGACTTAGTTTTAATACTTTTCAGGCTTTAAAAAAGGGCAGGAAATAAAAAAGAATGGACAGCGGGGAGAGAGGAGTCTTTAAGAAGCTCATGTCCCTTTTACCTGTAGACGAATGGTATAAATTTCCGCAAAATTGTTTGTTTGACCATGACTTGACAAAAAGCCTAACAAGTCCAAATAAGTAAAAGAAATTATCTAATCAAGTCAATTAACACATTTACTTAATATATTCACATTATTATTTTTAATTAATTAATCAATTGATTACATTCACCATATGCATGTTAATAGTATAAATGATGTAATGTTGCAGCATTTGTACAGTGTGTGGTCATGTGAGGGGCGGCTTGTTTTGACTCTGTTCATAGAAAGAGGAGAGGGGGCAGCACGGGGAGAAAGAGCATTATGAGAGAATTATGTGAGGCGAGGTCAGCTCTGCGGGGACACCTACAGGTGAGGCGAGGGTATGGACACAGTGCCCACAATGCACCTGGCTAGCTTCACCTGAATGCACAGGTGTACATTCATTAAAAAAGGTGCTCAACTAAAGGTCTCAAACTGAAAATAAATAAAAAAAGGACATCTCCACCTGTCTTTCCAGAGGTCAACTAAAGCACAAATACAAATTTACAAAAATGTGAAAAGAGGCAGCATCTCTTCACTTTACTCTAAACCACACCGACCTTACATGACCCGAGCTCACTCACCACAGAGCTGCAAACAGACTGCCCTCCGTTTACATGTTTTGATGTTTACTTCTTGCTTTCATGTGGCGCAGTGGATATGACACATACCTTAGGTGTGGCAATTGCAATTGTAAGTCGCTTTGGATAAAAGAGTCAGATGAATAACATGAAATAATATAATGTAACACAAGTCGATATTGCAGTAAAACTAACTCAATTTGGTAATTTTGGAACACTGGAAACAGATTGTTTGACCATAGGAAACCCATCACATTTAGGTTTCAACAAGGTACATTTGTTATGGTAGCTTCAACAAAGTTCTTGCACACCATTTGCAGCAACATAGTATATTACATTTATTTCCTGCTATCACAGGACAGTAGTTTGTACATCTTGTGAATCCTAGGTGTGTGTGTGTGTGTTTGTGTGTTGCTGATGTGTCAGCCAGTGGGCGTTTTGAAAATAGTTGAGTTTGGTGACTGTGCTGAAGGGATCAGGAATAGGGTCAGGCCGTCCTAATTTTAACTTAATCCAAGCCCCCCACTCTTCCTCACCACCAGTCAGAGCCAAGGTTAAACAGCGTGTGTGAGTGTGTGTGTGTGTGTGTGTGTGTGTGTGTGAGGACATTTCTGGTGCATTTCGCAAAGATAAAAGCATCCAAAAGGAAAGAAAATATTTGTGTTGCACTTTAACCCACATCCTGGCTGTCCCAGCTAAACCTTTTCCCGTCCTTCAGCCGATCCTGCGCCGTTGAGGCACACAAATTGAGAAATGCAGTTGTCATCCATTCCTGCCCTCTTGTCCTCTGTGCAGCTGTACACTGCATCAGCAGACACATCAACCTTCTCTCTCACACACACACACGCACGCACGCACGCACGCGCACACACTGGCTCTTCCCTCCTAGTCGTTGTTGTTTTATCATTAAATGGCGACATTAGTTCATATCATGTGATTCAAAAAGGATTCATTGCACATTAGAGGCCTTAATCGCCACCTATAGTCTACCCCCCGGGCCTCGCCCACATGACCCTGCTGACCACAGCGCTTTCTTTATGCCCCCTGAAAGAGCTGGGGATTGAGCCCAAACAAAAAAAAAAACCACGAGGGTGAAAAAATGTTTTTACATCCACCCAGCTCCCTCGCGGGCCTGGCTGTGAGGGTACACTGGGCCGTTTTAGCTTTAGATCAATGGGACAAGTTACTGGAGTCTGGCCAACTCTGACAGATAGCACAGAATGAAAAAAGCTTGCCTCTTCAAAAAATTGGGTTTTGTCACCATGTTTTTTACCTCTACCATTCCAACTCAACCCAAAAAAATGTGAGGTGAACTAGAAGAAATGTTTTCCCTTTCTTTCTTTTTTTCTTAAAGCCTTCAAACGATTTGAGTTTTCATGAAATGCTTCTTCTGTGTGTAGGGTGACAGGGCGAGGCTGGGGGTTGGGAGGAGGAGGGGTGTGCAGAGGCTTATGGGAGGAGAGGGGAGGCCGCCGTATGTCAGTCGGCTGCAGATGATCCTCTTGTCAGATATGAGTCCTGACACAGAAGCTGAACAAAGCAGCAGCTCGTCCTTCGGCTAATGATGGGTATTAGTTTAACAACACGTCTGGTGATGATGATGGCTGATCAACCAGGAGCTCAGGAATACTCAACTAGTCCCACAGGGGTGGGGTGGGGGGGACACAGCGAGGGCGTAGCGCCCCCCATTGGGAGAGAGAGGACATTGCTCCTCAGCTCAGACAAAAGCAGCCTCTTTTCTGGTCGTTCCCATATTTTGTCTTCTGTGAAATGTCTTCTTTCATTACAGGATAAAGATGTGGATATTGTGTATTTTACTTATTGTCAACAAATCCCATAAAATGACCAAATCCATAAATTAATTTGAGTATCAACAAGTATAAGTTTTCCTCTGCACCACAGAGCTCCATTGATGTCCAAAAACTACTAAAAACACTGGGTGACATGTTCCTTCATTATCATAAACACACTGTGTAGTTTACAGTGGTGTGAAAAAGTGTTTGCCCCCTTCCTCATTTCCTGTTCCTTTGCATGTTTGTCACACTTAAGTGTTTCGGAACATCAAACCAATTTAAACAATAGTCAAGGACAACACAAGTAAACACAAAATGCAATTTTTAAATGAAGGTGTTTATTATTAAAGGTGAAAAAATCCAAACCATCATGGCCCTGTGAAAAAGTGATTGCCCCCTTGTTAAAACATACTATAACTGTGGTTGTCCACACCTGAGTTCAATTTCTCTAGCCACACCCAGGCCTGATTATTGCCACACCTGTTCACAATCAAGGCATCACTTAAATAGGAGCTGCTTGACACAGTAAGGTCCACCAGAAGATCCTTAAAAGCTACACATCATGCCGAGACCCAAAGAAATTCAGGAACAATTGAGAAAGAAAGTAATTGAGATCTATCAGTCTGGAAAGGGTTATAAAGCCATTTCCAAAGCTTTGGGAATCCAGCGAACCACAGTGAGAGCCATTATCCACAAATGGCGAAGACATGGAACAGTGGTGAACCTTCCCAGGAGTGGCCGGCCGCCCAAAATTACCCCAAGAGCGCAGCGACGACTCATCCAAGAGGTCACAAAGACCCCACAACAACGTCCAAAGAACTGCAGGCCTCACTTGCCTCAGTTAAGGTCAGCGTTCATGCCTCCACCATCAGGAAAAGACTGGGCAAAAATGGCCTGCATGGCAGAGTTCCAAGGAGAAAACCACTGCTGAGCAAAAAGAACATCAAAGCTCGTCTCAATTTCTCCACAACACATCTTGATGATCCCCAAGACTTTTGGGACAACATTCTGTGGACCGATGAGACAAAAGTGGAACTCTTTGGAAGGTGTGTGTCCAAGTATATCTGGCGTAGAAGGAACACTGCATTTCATAAAAGAACATTATACCAACAGTAAAATATGGTGGTGGTAGTGTGATGGTCTGGGGCTGTTTTGCTGCTTCAGGACCTGGAAGACTTGCCGTGATAAAAGGAACTATGAATTCTGCTGTCTACCAAGAGATCCTGAAGGAGAATGTCCGACCATCTGTTCGTGTACTCAAGCTGAAACGAACTTGGGTTCTGCAGCAGGACAATGATCCTAAACACACCAGCAAGTCCACCACCGAATGGCTGAAGAAAAACAAAATGAAGACTTTGGAGTGGCCTAGCCAAAGTCCTGACCTGAATCCTATTGAGATGTTGTGGTATGACCTTAAAAAGGCCGTTCATGCTCGAAAACCCTCTAATGTAACTGAATTAGGACAATTCTGCAAAGATGAGTGGGCCAAAATTCCTCCAGGACGCTGTAAAAGCCTCATTGCACATTATCGCAAACGCTTGGTTGCAGTTGTTGCTGCTAAGGGTGGCCCAACCAGTTATTAGGTTTAGGGGCAATCACTTTTCACACAGGGCCATGATGGTTTGGATTTTTTCACCTTTAATAATAAACACCTTCATTTACAAATTGCATTTTGTGTTTACTTGTGTTGTCCTTGACTATTGTTTAAATTGGTTTGATGTTCCGAAACACTTAAGTGTGACAAACATGCAAAGGAACAGGAAATGAGGAATGGGGCAAACACTTTTTCACACCACTGTATTTTGACTTTCACATGCAGCGTCCTGCTGCCCCAAATACTCACAAAAGCAACAAATGTATATTAATCCGCTGCTGAAAAAAAGTCCCCAACTGTTTACTCCTGTCGGAGTAAGATTTTCTTAGAACTACAGTCACCCGCTGCCTTAGGAAAATACTGCCTAGCCTATTTCTAAATACAGTAAAAAAAAAAAAAAAAAAGAAAATTATATATTTGTGAGTCATTTTAAAGCTGAATGTCTTCAGCAGGAAACAATGGGCTTGGAGCCACAGACAGCATAGAGAAGCTGGAAAGCATTGAGAGAAGGACTAATGCATTGTTTATTCTGATCAGGAGATTTGCAGACAGAAAAGTAGAACAACAACAACATTATCAGTTATGAGTTCAGTCATCTGTCATATTAGTTATGAGTGAGTTGTGTAATTCTCACTTCATAAACAAAGCGGAATTAAAGTAGACCTACATGACAAAAAAATGTCATAAAATGAATATTTGTTTTCGTACATTTCTGTCACAGTGCAACCTCTACAGTGTATGCATCTTTTTGATCTGGTTATTTTTATTGAATAAGAAAAGATATGAGAACTATTCAAATGGTCACTTAGCTGTAGAGACCTTCAGGAATATGTAAATAAATAATTTACTTAAGTAAAGTAGCAATACCACAATTTAGAAATAGTAATATTGTTATAGCAGGTTAAGGTGAAGCTAATTTTAAATACTTTTGCATTGTAAAATCTTTAACAGAGCATAGTATTAACAGAAGTTATGTTTTGGTTGTGAAATCTCGATCTGAAAAATAATTAAAGCTGTCAGATAAATGCAGTGAATGTATAAAGTACCATTAAAATTGAAATACTTATGTAAAGTACAATTAACTCAAAATTGTACTCAAGTATAGTACTTACTAAATGTATTTAGTTATATGCCACCAGTGTTCATAGTCCCCTGGGACTCTGCTGTACTTACTTTGAAAACCACTCAGCTCCTCCCAAGTCCCGGCCTCTTTAACCTTTCCACTCGGCTTCCTGTCTCTTGACCCTGACCCCCGCCTGTTCCACTGACCCTGGGGTGTTGACAGGCCATGCCACCTCCTCCTGCCCGGTTGTCCGTTATCTCCCAGATAACACTCCCTACCTCAGTGTCATGTCCACCTGGCACCTTATAAAGAAGAAGAAAAAAATATATATAGGAGGAAAATGATAGTGAGTACACCCCCATGTTGTGCCAACGTTAACACGCTGTAGTAACTTTCATCTGGACTTTGGTTTTACATAAGAATACAACAAGGTCATTGACCCACGACCATAATTGTTCCTTTAACACCTGCCTTTTTACAAAGTTTGACATTTTATAAAAAAATAATGGAAGAAATAATGTGTGAACAATTATTTGAATCAACATATTCAATTAGGAATGACATACTGCTTTGCTTCGTGAGTGATAATGTTACTCGGACCAAAAGTATTTGGATACCCATGCGCACAAAGCAGTCCTTTGTAAGTTAAAGAATTAATATCACAGTGTAGACATACAGTATTCTGTTCCAAATAAAAGTCCTGCATTCAAAACTGTACTTACTTAAAACTTACAAAGATCAAAATATACTTTACAAAAGTAAAAGTATTCATTATACAGAATGGCTTATTTCAGAATATAAATATTGATTACAATAATTACAATTGTTGATTTATATAGGAATGTATTAATGTGATAGGTAGCTTGTGAATTTAGCCCCATGCATATATGAGCCAGAGGGTCAAGGTTTAGGAGCTCTAAAACACAATGTTGTAAAGTAGTAAAACAGTATGTCCCTGGTGTGTGCATAGTGCATGCAACAGCACATCTTGGTAAAGGCAGTTGCAGTGCATACAAAAAGTAAAAAGAAAGATTTTGTGATTTGGAACTCAGCCTCACTTTCCACAACTAGTGAAGACTTTCCTGTTTCAACATGACAACGGCATCATGCGCAAAGCCAGCTCCATAAATCTTTCTCAGTTTTGTGTGGAAGAACTTGACAGTCCTGCACAGAGACTTGACCTCAACCCTAATCCAACACCTTTGAGATTAACAGTAATGCAACCAGGTTCCAAAATCTAGTGGAAAGCCTCAAACAACAAGAGTGAAGGACGTTAAAGCAGCAAGTTAATGTCCGTAGTTCTGGAATGAGATGTCATAATGGGTGTAATGTTCGGGTGTCCGTATATTTGTGGCCGTGTAGTGTGCATTAACAAATCCCAACCAATCTTTTTCTCCAGCCATTCTATGTTCTGAGGTTTTTTGTGGCTTTCTGCTGTTGAACAAAACAATGCAGTGAAGGGAATTTTGTTTAGAAAATGTCATTATAAAAAAAAATACTACAGCCAAAACAACGTCCTGGTTACACTGGATAAATCTTAAGACATCAAAGCCCAGCGATTTTACTGAAAATACTCTCTAATTTGGATTAGAAATGTTTTTAATGCTTTCCATTATATTGGGTTAGCAGCACAGGTTAAAGGGCAATCTCAAAATCTCAGCACATTAAAGTCAAACTTCACAGATCTAACGCACAAAGGACAGGTAAGAAAATAAATGCTTTTTGGTGAAGCAGCCCTTTAAAGTCTACATTATTGTTTTTACTCCATGGCATATCAACAACGGCATCATAAAGGAGTCTGGTTAGAAAATGAAATCATTTATTTAACATGACCGTATCAGCAGATCAGTCCACACACATAGCATCAGCCTCACAATCACTCACTTTCAGTATTTACAGATAGGCACATTCACATCCGGCATTGAAGCCAGCCACAGCGTCTAGGTAGGTCCAAATCTGTAGGAGGTTTGGTTACTGCCTTGAGGGTCTAGCAGGAAAAATCAGCCAAGTTAACCAGTGTTCTCTGAGCCGGGGTCAGTTTTGTTAACTTCCAAAGTCAAAGTTTAAAAAGGTTTGGGGCTGGTGACACTGATCTGGTGCTAGAAATCCAGACCACTGTTCACCCTCTAAATCCACAAAACCTTTGTTCCTGAACTGTTACACTGCTAGACCGTTAAATGCACAGACAAGTGTACAAAATAACAGAACATCTGCTCAAGATAAAATAAAACCCTGAAAGGCTTCGTTCCATGGCCTTGTTAATCGGTTTAATCCATTTCAGCTGGGAGAAATTTTAATTTTAATCAGTGAGAAATGTAAGACATTGTGTTCATGATGAGTCAAACTCAACTGGAGTGTGTTCCTTAGATTTTTAGCACAGGTTTTAAAAAGGTACATTTTGTATGGGTGTAAATTTCAGCCAGCTTAACAGAGTATTCTCCCTATACAAATGAAACTGAAGTGACCAAGGAAGAAGTAGAACAAAGAAAATTCTCAAAGTTCACTTGATTTTAAACTTGACACTTTCTCCAATTTATTGAAACATTTAGAAACCAAAGTCAAATAAAACAAAAAGTAAAAAAAGGGGACTTAACCACACACAAAATTAAATAAACAAAAAAATGATAGTGTATAAACAGTTCATAAAAAAAAATATTTTTAATGTCCAACCAATTTGTTATTAGAACATAAACTTTCGCTTTGAAGTGCTAGCACTCTAAAACAGCCTGGAAGAAAAAGAGATGCTCAGTTGTTAAACTTAACTGTTAAGTTTAAAAGGAGACTAAGAATAACAGAAATACCAGGAAAGTCCAAACACAGGGACAATAGCAGAAAGGAAACGTGTGTGTGTGTGTGTGTGTGTATATATATAGTCCATTGAGCTCTGAATGATCCGTATCCTTCATGTTTTGCAAGTTCCTGCACAAACACCCTTTATAAATCAACAAGAGGCGGCAGGTTTTCAATGAATGTCAGGTAAGGAACTGGCACCCAAGAGAATTCCATCCCAACATAAAGAGGATACAGTCAAACTAATAAAAAGAAATAAATAATTTGTCTTTTTTTAAAAGGCTTCTCGGAGGCGGGTTTTTTCAAGCTGAAGGTTTCAGTAGGTGTTTCTCCTTTCCCCAAACTACAGAGTCTGTGTTGACTCCATATCAATAACCACCTTATTTCAGAGATATTTACACTTCAAAAGCAACCCAATCTGGGCTTAGTATGCACATAATGCTACATTGCATGAATGAAGGTACCCCTAATGTCCTATAAAGTAAGCATGTTGGGAGGTTGCCTTTAACCCGAACCACACACAGCGAGTCAGGTCTATCAGGTGAAGGAACACAAGGTTTAGAGTCACTCCTTTTTACTGTCTGGGATCAGTTCCGGCTCCTGAAGTCCTCTGCGGCGCAAACGGGTTTTTTAACTGGGCAGAAACAGCCCAGTTAAAATGGATGTGTGTGATACCAGTAGGTTGCCCTGACTGTGGGGAAGAAGATGCTGGTCCTTATGCTGGGTTCAAGACAAATTTCAACTGGAGGTTTTCTTTATGCACTTATTAGACTTTGACACCATCAGCAGTACATAGCATCACTTTTAAAATACTGACAAGTCAAAAATACACTCATGTCTAATTGAGTTTAAGATCACAACCTTAAGAGGCTCTAGACACACCCACAGGTGATTTCAATTAATGTACCCAATTTGATCCCTTTACTACCGTTTTTAAGCACCTTTCTCCATTCTTGTTGGTACACCAATTTTTGGGGAACTCAAAAAAAAAAAAAAGTACATTCACATAACAAAACTGCCCAGAAGAGCATGATGTAACTTTTCAGATGCAGGTAAGTAAATATTGACCAGAGCAATCGGTGTGCAAGAGCGACACTGCAGTTCATAGTCTGTGATAATGTACTAAATATGGTAAAAAAACTGACTGAAATACCTTTTATGTTATGTTTCTGTTGACCAATAAATGCCATTTCCTGTCCTGCTTTTAGGTGCAACTTGGAGCAAATGTCGCCAGCCAATATCTGGCTCAACACAGTCAAACTTTACCTGAGCAGAACGTTGTGTGGGTGTGTAAGACCTTTACATCTTTTCACGATCAATTTCTGAACCAAATATTTGCTTGCTTAGACCTTTTCAACCCCCATAAGTGGACAAGGTACATTGTTACATCACTGATGGGTGGAGTCAAAGATATGAGCCTGAATCTTTCCAGTATAGACGGATATAGATATTATATTTCTGCTGTAGATTATTCAGGGTTTATCATCCTTTAAATAGAAAAATATAAAGTAGCACTTATAGTTGTATGCTGAGCTGCTAAATTGGGAACAGTGGTGAATATTTGCCCAAAAACCTACCTGGCTACCTGTGTTTCTATTTTTGTACAAATTTAACTACCAATTGCATCAAAGAGAATCATGACCTACCAACTGCCAACTTTGTAGAGACATAAAATGAAGTTACTCGCTTGAACCACAAAGCACACTGCTATCTTTTCCATCCACGGAGCGATGGTGAGGACTTGAAGCTTAGAGTCGAAGAAAATAACTTCATGACTCGGTCCCTTCGCCTCCTGGTAGCTTCTGATGGCCCTTGTTAAAGGTTTAAATATTGTAAGGCTGCATGTCTGAGCACTGTAAGCAAGCTAGAGCCTTAGCAGCACATCCAATTCAATAGATTAGAACCGTCGATACACTTTGTCTACCTGAAAAACAAATGGAAGCTCCACCTTTACCTCACATCATCCTAATAATCCAACACATCAGGACTGATTTGTGCCTGTCCTCTTCTGGTTTATGACCTCTTCCTCCGTTTGTGAATCTATCAGAAGTAAAAGTTCAGACTGCTCTTCACGACCAAATTCATCATCCTCTACTTCAAGTTCTGGTGTGGACTCCCCTCAACTGGAGAGGACAGCAAGTCAGTGAGGAGGGTAAGACGGGGGAGAGACACACACACACACACACACACACACACACAGAGAGAGAGCGCTTCCTCCTCTACTGTTTAGGTTCTGCTAACAGAAGTCAAAGTGGCCGCTACTCCCCCCCAACTGCTTCCCCGCTGTCCTCTTCGCGTTGTTTGTCTATGTAAACGTCCCTGACCAGGAGGACTCTGGTGAGGAGGCTCTCCAGGATCTTTCGCTCCAGCGGTGTGGAGCTGAACCACTGCGGGTTGTCGGGACTGCAGGCTGGACCTGGCTGAACGTAGAAGACGTCTAGACGTTCCCGCAACAATGCTGGGCTGGAAGAGGGGAATTGAAAGGATGTAAACAAAAGGATATATGATTAAAGGAGGGATGTGGAGGGCAAATGGAGGTGGTGGTGGTGTGTGGGGGGGGGAGTGTGAATCTATTCTGAGTATTTTATGGTAAGTTCTCATTATTCAATAGTCAACACTGTAGTTCAGGATGTGAACAGCAATGAGTTATAATCACAGAACTCCAAAATATAGAAATCTAACCAGATTATGCAAGACGGAGCAACTGAAGACAAACACTTTCCATAAATTAGTCTTTAAATAAATTATAAATGTCAGAATAATTCAGAGTTAATGATTCCAGAAAAAGTTACTTATCTTTTAATTTTTTTTATTAATGTCAGGTTTTAATTAGTGATAAATATAAATTAGTAATTTATTCATTCATAAACAGAATGAACATTTAACAAGCAAAAATGTTTGCTTTCACCATATTCACCAATTCTTAGATGTTTTCCATTCGTCATCATTGTAAATTAAATATCTTTGGGTTCTGGACGGTTTGTCGCACAAAACATGGTCAGTATTTTCATAAGGAGGAGATAAATTATCGTATATCTAAAAAGTGGGAATCTTTGTTTTACAACTGCTGCACAATTTGATCTTCTGCAATACGATCAGTGAAGATAGTGAACCCACCACTTAGATCTGTAGAGATCGTAAAGGTGACACTCGCGCTTCTTAACCGGGCAGCATACAGTGGGGCCTCCTGAGTCATCGTCTGGTTCATAGTTCTGATCGCTTTCTTCCAACTTACGCTTCCTTGACTCGGTTTGCACTGAAGGACCGAAAGACAAACAAACATTTAAGATTGTGTTACACAAAAAAAAACTGGGAAAAAAATGTCCCAAAATGTTCATGTTGCTGGTCTCACCGTGGTGATCCTGAGAGATGGAAGGCACGCGGATGCAGACGGTGGTCTCCTTGGTGACAGGATGGATGGTGTCTGGGCCATAGACGTTGGCAAAGGAGAGGCGGAGGTGTTGCTCCACGGTCCGCAGGCCAAAGTATTTGGTGTTCAGGTAAACCAGAGAGCGCAGCAGAGCGGCTGGACTCTGCTCCCCGAGCTGTCGGCTGCTCCACAGGCTCTGCTCCTCCACCCGACCCCACAGCGAGCCTGGAGGAAATAAACCATCCTTAGTCATCCTGAAGCTCACCACTCCGTATCCAAGTGGAGGGTATAGTAATATTTATGACCCTCAAACTATACTTTTACTTGTTCAACAACAACGCTCATATGTTTGGGACCAAAAGTAATCCACACTATTAAAAAAGAAAAAAGCATATCAATACAAGCTCATTTTTAAATTTTATTCCACACCTTCAAATTTTACATTTCACAAATGCATCAGCCCAAGTAAAACGGGAAAACACTTGAACTTTAACCTGTGTCCTCATATAACATTATAGTGCAATCACAGCAAATCAGTATGTGAACAGCAGAAGAGTTATAATCATTAGACACGGATCGTAATAGAGAGAAACAATACAGCACTACGCCACCAGGTGGTGCTAAGAACAATACACTAACGTGCAGTTATGAAAGCTACTTTAGCGCTCATGGTTGATTGAGGTCCAATTTGACCAGTGAATCGCTTAACTGGTAAGACAGCTGACAAATTTCACTAGAAGAGTAATTTGGAGTTGGACAGATGTGGATTTCAGACTCACCATCAGGAAGCACGCTGGGCTGCCAGTCCTTCAGGACCTTGTTAAGCTCCTCTCCAAACTGCTGGTAGCACGGGTCGCTAAATAGGTCATCCTTCCGGCCTTTGGCGTGAAGATGCTTCAAACACATAAAATCTCATCTTTAAAAAAAGAAAAAGTCAAACAAATAGCTGCAATACGCAGATATCAATACCGTAGTGTCCTCATATTTAAATAATCATCACTGTTTATCAGGATGTGAACAGCAGAGTTAAACGAGTTATAATCACTGGACACAAATCTGCACATTTTAGACCCATCTGGAACAATAAGTTGTTTTCTGGCTTTCTCTGCTAATACTATATGAGCACCATAAGCTCTATTCTCAGCAAAAAACCCACCAAATAGCTTTTCATTTTTTTTAAAAGACAAGGAAAAGTTACGGCAGCGAATTAAAGCAGGCCCAGAAAATGTAGAACATTTTCGAGTGTTTAAAGCTCATATTTCTTCCTCAAACGCCACACAAAACAATCAAATATTTAAAACTTTGTTAGTTTTGTAAACAGATAAAACAATCTTACATTTTCCTTTCAGAAAAATCACCCTCCAATGGACTTTAGACAATCGCGTGCTCCACTCCACAGCCATGCTCCCGCCGCTAACCATAGCTGCTAACATGTGAGAGGCTCAGGGCATGGATGCATGAGAGGGAAGTATGTGCGCCAATTATATCTGTCCTCCTGGAAACACTCACTCACACTTTAGTTCCTACTTCTAAAATAACTACAGATGGAATTCTTATAGAACAAGAAGGAAAGTTAACAAGGTTAAATCTAAAATGTAATAGCTAATTTGTATAACTTTAAGATATTTTGTTATTTTAGTCAGTGAAATAATAATACTTTGGTAGTATATGGTGCACAATATGGTGGTAGTGGAGAGGAAGTCAACAAAATTAGTATTGTGACAGCCCAACTGCTAACATTACCAGATACCATGCCTTTGTATAATAAAAAAATAAAAATAAAATATTATAATTGTTTTCTTATATACAATGTTTATGGCATATTAGTCTTTATTTGATACTGACAAAGAAGTGAAGAAATAAGGGGAAAAACAAAGGAGGGATCATAGTCTATGACAGATGCAACAAAATTAATTGAAAATGGTCACCTGGCCAGCAGGAAGCCCCCTTCTTTTGTTTTTTAAGTATTAACTAAGCACACTAGAAAGCTGCTCCTCTTTCTCTGTGCATTCTTTCCCAGGTTAAGTAAAGGTGGAATACAAAACTAACCAGACTGTAATGATTGTGATCATTTCAATCAAACTTTGTTATAACCATGCTTCATGTTTAATATCAGCTGTAAAACTTGATAGCCATTTCATGCCTTTTGCATGTTTTCAATGCTTCAAAAAAGCCCACATCAGCCACATGATCACACACACACACACACACACACACACACACACACACACACACACACACACACACACACACACACACACACACACACACACACACACACACACACACACACACACACACACACACACACACACACACACACACACACACACACACACACACTTTTCCTACTTTGTACTGTAACTGCTTCATAACAATTTCCCTTGGGATGATTAAAGTTTTATCTGATCTTAAATTATCTTATGACTATGCAAGTAATAACCTTTCATTTCTTCAGATAATAGCAACTGGGGTTTTGCCTCCATTTGTAGTAGACAGAAAGTGACAGAAAATACAGGAAGTTGACATGCAACAAAAAGGTCCCCAGCTGGATAAACTGCTGTTGTGTAGCTACTGTTACTTGCCATGCATCTTAGACCAAGGTAGATTGACATGTGAAAATGTTTTTCCATTAACACTACTGTTTTCAATTCAAGAAACAACTTGAAAATAAATGTTTTAAAATTGTAATAACACATGTGGTGCAATCTTAATGATCAGTGTTCATTTTCAATGTTATACTTCTGTTCTTATGGCTTGCTGAAGAGGTGCTGGTGTTTCTGGGGTTTGATTCTATGGCTTGGTACCTGCTGAATTCCCAGACATAGGTAGAGGATGCTGTCCGGAGAGTAGCGCTCTCCGCTGGGCCTGCAGACCTCCCTGACAAACCGGGACAGAGCAACGTTCAACTCCTCTGAACTCAGCGACAACAGGTTACTTTTAGACCGAAGCTGTAGGAGATGAGGAACAGACAGACTGCTTTCAGCAAACACATCCTACATGTTCTCAAATATGATAATCAATCTTTCATTTTCTGCCAGCCAACTATTACTGAGCCACGGCAGTAAGTTCATGATCCGGTTCAGCTTACCTGTTTTGAAGCTGTCCTTTACTTTGGTGTCATCTGATTGGTCAGAAGGAGATAGCGCCCAGCGTTTCCAGGCATTGACGCCATATCGAGCTTTGAGAGGCAGCGCCCGCCCCACTGAGTGTCTGTGTGTTGGATGGGAAGAAGAGGACGAGGCCAGATCTGAGCTCTCCTCCACTGCCAGCCTCTTGTTCCCCTGCAACACAAACACACAATTACTATACATTAAATTGTAGGTTGGCCAGTGTAGTGTTTGTGTTTTGCATGTGTGTTTGTGTGTGCGTACTTGTCTTCTGGGCTGTGGTCGAGGTGCAGACGCCTCCAACTCTTTTGGCTCTTCCTTCGCCTCAGCCAGGACTGAGGTAGAGAGAAGTCCATGTCCTCGTCCATGCCCTCCAGAACTGGAACTGGGTCTGAGGCTGAGACAGGTAACAACATCTGTTGAATTATTTGTATTACAAACCCCAATTCCAGTGAAGTTGGGAGGTTGTGTAAAACATAAATTAAAAACAGAATACAATGATTTACAAATCCCTTTCAACCTATATTTAATTGAAATACACTACAAAAGCCTTTAATGTTTTTTTTTTTTTTTGCAAATATTCAATCATTTTGAATTTGATGCCTGCAACACGTTCCAAAAAAAGCTGGGACAAGGGCAACAATGGGATCAGCCATATCAGCCAATCTTGATTCATTAAATAGCCCTATGAAGTCAGATGATGTTACGTAACAGCTGCTTTACTAAACATAATGAATTAGAAGGAAAAATACACAAAGTGAGAGAAAGAGTGACAATGTCAGAGTGAGCGTTAATTTGAATTTAGGAGCATTTCTTAATTTAGTTGGGATTCAAAACTATGTTAAAAATACAAGTTTCAGTTCTATATTGACGATGTTTCACTTCCTCTAGGGGCCGTCGGAAATTCCACCAGATGTCCCTCATTTCGGCAAGATGTCCGTCACATTTTGCTTTCTTTGTGTTGACATTCTAAACACCGGTAGATTTCTGAGGACCATGGTTAACTGCTCCTCAAATCTCTGCAGGGTAAATCCAGACAGCTAGCTAGACTGTCTGTCCAATCTGAGTTTCTGAGGCTATTTTGCAGAGGTGCCGTTGCTTCGTATGACGCTTAATGCCACCAAAGACGATTGTGATTGGTTTAAAGAAATGCCAATAAACCACAGCATGTTTTTCTCCCATCCCAGAATGCTGTGTGGTGGTATTTCATGGCTTTGTTCTGAATTACATTGCCTCACTAGCCTAGCATCAACAGGTGCAGAACTACATGTACAGTTTACCTTGAGGGAAGTCTGCCTCCAAGTCTAGGTTGGGTGCGTACTTGTCCTCCGCCTCTCCCTCCTCCGTTTCTGCTATTTCCTCCTGTTCCTCTTCTATCTTTTCCTCCTCCTCTTCCAATTCCTCCTTTTCTCTTCTATCTTTTCCTCCTCTTCCTCCTGCTTCTTTTTCTCTTCTATCTCTTCTTCCTCTTCCTTTTCAACCTTGTCCTGCTTCTCCTGTTCCTCTTCCTCAGAGCTGCTGCTGGAGATCTCCTTCCTCTTACGTTCCCTCTTCACCGGCTTCACATCTGAAACACACAGTCAAGTGGGTTCTCATTGTCATCACTTCCTGCAGCTTTGTTTAAATCAAACTGAACACCCTGTTAAATTGAGAATGTTGTAACCAGAACACTGTTTTTGGAAAGAGACATTTGTGTTTACAAATTCAGGTTTCTTAATGGTTCATTCACCTCCATTTCAAAAGATTAGCAAAAAAACAACAACAACAGCTACCTGGATGTACAAGTAAGTAAGCTGGTTTTTAAAATCAAAGTAGTGCAGATACCAATTAAGTACTTTAATACCCCACCCCCCATTCACGTCACTTGCTAACCATCATGTGAACATAAGCATTCAGTTTGTGTAAAATGCCACCACCACCCATCCAAATGATTATTTTTGTTACACAGATACATCTTTAAAAAAACAAGTCTTTAAATGCACTCAATCTTACCACACTATAGACCGTATGGGTTGTATAGCTGCTGCAATAGGGGGCCAATCACACATAGCATAAAAACAAAGAATGCTTGTGGTGATTGGCTGTGAGAAAAACCATACAAACATTCATTTGTTTCTAGATCTGGGTACAAAAAGGATCAAATGCAGGTATTTGCAGGTGTGTTTGACTGGAGAATTTTCAATACTATTTGGTACTTGGTTATTTCTGTTGATACCATAGAAAAGGTATTGAGTACCGGTAAAAAGTCCTACAAGTACGTAATGGAAAAATTTGACTTTTACTGTGCCAGATTTGGCAAAAATGAGAACCAATTAATTGGACCATATGTTTTATACGGGCGTGACAAGACAATCAGACCTAGAGACAAGAGACGAGATTCACAAGAAAAAATTAAATGACGAAATATGACATATCAAAAATAGTCTTTCATTCAATCAAAAGTCACAAAATGAAAATAGCACTGTGAAAGGTTTTGCCAAAAACTCAAATGGCATCTCTCCTGTGTAACTAATCTCTTCAGACCTAGTAATTGTGCATTCCTCTCTCCTCCCAAACCTGCCCCTACAACGTGTGAAGTTTTAAAAACTGTAACCACACTTATGTTAGCTTCACCGGCATTGCCGTGACTTTAGCAAATAAGAGAAGCAGGGCGTAACTTTTGCTCCATCTGCGTGCGTGTCGGCGCTGAGCCCTGCGCTCTGTGAAACATGCAGAGAAAAAGCTTGGGCTCTCAGGTAACATTTGGCACAGACTGATTTTAAATTAATTAGTTGTCAGTAGTAACAACGTAATTCTGTGCTTCTGTACCATAGCAAGACTACTTTTAACCTCATCGACAAATATCTAAATATTTGGATCTCGTCACACCTCTAATATTTTATGTAGCCAATGTTTTGGGCTTCTGCAGTTTCTCTGTCTCAGACGTGTTGATTTAATCCGAAATAAAATAACCAGCTCTGATGTGATGTTCTGTTTGTTTTGATGTCTTAAAACATTCCTTTTTTAAATTAATACAATTTTAAAAGTGTGCCAGTTCTCTAGGCTGTAACTTATGTAATAACTGTTAACTTAATAACTTGTTATTTTTATTATGAGCGCACCTGGCTTCTGGTCCTCTGTGATCATCTCTGCCATGGAGAGCAGGTGAGCCTCCAGATGGTCGGAGGGCACCTTGTTTTTCAGTTCGTTGATGGTCTGGACGATCTGCTCGGTCCCCTGCAGGGTGGTGGGCAGGAACACAGGCACAGGAACCTAGACGGGACAGGACACGTAGCTTTTTAGTAATAAGACAACTTTAATTAATAAATGTCTCCTTACTTAGCTTCGGTGACACTAACAACACATTTTCAACATGAATAAACGTGTACACTTAAATTTTTGTGTTTGCCTATTTGTTCATAATAGAGACATTTTAAGTAGCCTGTGATTTTAACATTTATCATACAGGCTTTTAGTAATGTGTCCACTGTATGTTAAACCTTTACAAAATGAGATTTTGCCTTTTAGCATAAATAAGCCATATGTGTTCATAATGTCTTACCGGTACAGGCAGAGAGACTGGGGTGGGAGTGATCTGGGAATACATATTCATGGGCATGGGGATGAAGACAGGCACAGGTATGGGTACAGGAATATACTCCCTCTTCACACCATCGTCTACATCTGTGAAAACAGATATGTCAAACCATAAAATTATATGCAAAAAATCTGTACGTGTAATGGGTCATGAAGTGATGATTTTGAAGCGTGAGTGGCAGGAATTTTGTCAACCTCCACATAATGATTAAGTCGAACTCAAGTGAAACTTCACAAAAATGTCCCAATTCTACTGCCTTGCTAAAGCAAACCTCATAATTTTTTACCTGTTTGTAAAAGTTTGCTCTGCATGTGTGGCTTGCAGTAGGTAGCCTTGGTCAGTGTGAGCGGCTTGCAGAGCACTGCCTTGTTCTTGACATCTCTCATCAAACCTCCACCAGCATATGCCACAGTACCCTGGTTCACCAGCTGCAACATGGTTGAGAAAAAGATAAAAATGTAAAGGATAATTGCAAAAACAGAGCTTCTGCTCTGACAAATCAATATTTTATTAAAACAAATAATGGGGTTGTTTTTAAAGGGACAGCAGGTAAGTAAAAGTCTGACATAAAAAGAACATACACTGTATGTGGTTAAAAAAAAGGCTACACATTTAAGCAGATGCCTTACATTTCTATACTATTAGTTGTACATTTAATGAATACTTCAGATAAAGCAAAAACTAATGTTTCTAACTGTATGACCTTTTCCAAATTCTTACTTACCCCAAGTTTGGCCCCTTGCATTTCATAGCCTGTGAAGAGGAAAATTAAATACATCACATCTTTATCTCATAAATAATTGACACAAAGTAACATAAGAAGGCAGGTATTTGTAGGAAGACTTTATTATTCCAAAGGAAACACACAAGCGTGTACACACACACACACACACACTCAGTATTTTTTTTTTTACCCAGGGTGGTGTTCTCTGGGCCTTTCTGTGTGACCATTATGGGGTCGTTCTGCTGGCAGTAGAACTTTAACAGACACTCCTGGTCACAAAATTGCTTCATCTCGGCTCTCCACATTACAGACTCTGTCAGGTTACCCTGCACCTTACAGCAGTCACACCTCGCCGCCTAGTGGAAGAGAAACATTTCAGAATGTTCACAACAACGTATTCCTGCGTACAATTACATTTGTGTTAATTTATTAAAGGATACAGTGAATGTGAGCGGACCTTGTAGTACCAGTCATGGAACTTCTTTGCACAGGTCTCGCTGCAGAAGTCCCGAGTCATGCCACCGAGCTGCCGGGTCAAACCTCTCTTACAGAGTTGGTTGCAGTGGTTACAGCTGACACACTTCAGACCCAATCTTTTGATAAAATCCTGCTTAAATAACAGCTTACAGCCTGAACAAAAACAAAAAAGCAAAATCCTGAGTACAAAACCTCAGAAAAACAAGAAATATGCTTAAAAAAAACAATTGACATGTGGGCAACGTGTGTGTGTGACGTTAGTCCGACGGGGTTATTGTTATGGGAAGTGAGGCTCTCCGTGTGTAGTAAAGAACCGTAGGCAGCAGCTGCCGCTGACACAGTCATACACATAGTTTTCGATGGATAGTAAGTGAAGCTACAGTACTCAGCGTTTTATGTTCGCTGCAAATACGAACTAAATCACCTGATTAATGCAACATTATCACAATGTCTCCCGGCCATTTCCCCCCGCAGAATGTTGCTACCAGCCAGGCTAAAGCTAATATAGTTAGCCTAAAGAAACAAGGGGTCCGTCTGTCCCCCTATCGTTATGGTTTGGAGCCACGATACTGGAAACTTAACACTTATCTACTACAGAAGTCTGTGTCTGATCTAACGTCATTTCCACTGATTTAATTGTTCTTGGATACATAGAGTTTGTTGCTAGTGCGCGTGACATGCAGGTCAGATCAATTTATCAAACTAACAAGCTGGCCCCGCTAGTCCACCACAACCTGAAATTTTGAGGAAGCAACATGCAGTCATTGTCATTCACGTTAACCTGGATTGATTATTATATGAATACAATGGTGTCGTGCTCGTCAACCAGCGTATTTCTACCTAATTTCCTCTCCAAAACCACTTCACAAGAGTAATGTTAGTCACAGCGCTTAATGCTTTGGTGTTTGTAAAGCATTAAAGTTTAACAAAGAATGGTTCACATTAGAAAAGATCCTTTTTCATTTTTTTCTTCTATGTAGATGCACTCCCCTACAAAATCGCCGCAGTAATCAAGAATGATTTATTATTTCCAAATAGAGCTATTCATGTCATGTTTTAAAAATTACTTTTTCTTTTTTCATATAAAAATAAATAAATCGCAATGTCAGATTTTTCCAATATCGTGCAGGCCTACTCTGATTTATCAAGTGTCCTAGAGGAGAGGATGGGAGATTACTACCTTCGCTGCAAAAAGGTCTCTTGACTCCGGAGAACTTGACCATCTCATGTAGCGTCTTCTCCTCTTGGCAGTATTCACAGAAAGTCACAATGCAGTGGAGCTTCTTGTAGTCCTCACAGCACGTCTTACTGCAGAACTGGTAGACCTTATCCTAAAGACAGACACATTTGGATAAATGTATAGCACCAATTCTGGTTTTAAGATTCATTACCTTTATTCTCTGCATGCATGAAGAAAATGTAAGAATTGCAGGATGCTCCTACAGCTGTAACAAGTTTGACACAAAGTTTGACTTAACTCATGACTTACCTTCTGTACCAAGAAGCGCTGGACAATTAATCAAAAATGTATTGATGTCAGAATTCTGAAGCTGTTTTAACGCATTTTTCCCATGATGATAATTTCGATAATTTATTCCTGCTGAAAAACATTCTACCGCGTGTGCAGGGTCCAAAATTAATACTCACACGCACACACATACACACAAACACTAGCACGCACACCAAACACTACCTTCTGTTTACTGACAGCCAATGATTAACTCAATTAATTTGCTATTAAGTGCAGCCTTCCAAAACAAAGCACAATGAGATTAAGGGGCCCTATTTTAACGATCTGAAATGCAAGTATCAAACGCCAAATGCAAGTAGCTTTGTGGGCGAAGCTCGGGCACTGTTATTATACCGGCAAGATGAATGACTCTGGCGCCTGACGCTAAACTAAAATAGGTTGGTCTGAAGTAGCTACATTACTTATAGGTGTGGTTTGGGCGTAATGTGCAATAAACTAATCAGAGCGTTATTTCCCATTCCCTTTAAAAGCAGGCGCGCTTGTTCCATGGTGGATTACTATTAATCTATAGTATTAATTTTAGTATTATTAAAAAAATTAGGAAAATCCAACCTTTTAAAAGGACACCCATTTTCTTTGTGAATGAATAATGTATTATGTAATAAATGTTCTTCCTTAAAATACAGGGGTATAAGTACACACCCCTATGTTATTTTCATGGATCCAGGATACTATACATCCTGACAAAGAATTAAATTCAGAATTAAAATAACCCCCACATCATCACATACCCTTCACCATACCTAGAGATTGGCATGGTTTTATTTCAGTTAGTTTAGTAGCTAGTTTGATTTGCATTGAGAGATAATCTTATGGAAAGTTCCCCATGCCTATCTCTATGTATGGTGAAGGGTATGTGAGGATGTGGGGCTATTTTAATTCCAAAGGCCAAGGGAACTTTATCAGGATGAATAGTATCCTGGATCCATGAAATAAAAATCTGCCTGCTTCTATGGGAATTTAACATATGGGTGTGTATATCAATTAACTTATTAATCATTTCGTCTATAGTCAAATACAAAAATCCCATCACTATTGCCTAAAGCCTACTTGACATATATAATTTAATATTATAAGATCAAAACCCCAAATTTTGTTATCACAGAGGACTAAGAAAAACCAGAACATATTCAAATTTGAAAAGCTAGAACTAGTGAATTTTGGCAGTTTTCCTTGTTTAAAAATAACGTAATTTATTATTTAGACTTTAAAGTAACTACTAAGTTTCTATTTTTATTTCCATGTACTTTTTTTTTTTTTAACCTTTCTCTATTTATCTATACGTATTTCTGTCCTTGTGCTGCTGCAACACCTGAAATTCCCCTCTGGGGATCATTAATGGCTTATCTTATCTTTGTGGAAGAAAAAGACCTGTGATACCTGAATAAAAAAGTGAGCAACTACTCCTCAGGATGGTCTCACCTCCCACTCCAGAGTTTCAGGTTTCAAGCTGAATGCTCCTCGACAGTAGTTACATTTGAGCTGGACAGTGTTGTTTGTGGTGGAGAGTGGCGATTGTCCATTTGTGGCTGTTTGAAGAGTAGCGTTCTGTCAAAAAACAAGGAGGAAATTAAAACCTTTGATGACTAGCAGCTGTTGAGTAACAACATCCTGGTCTAATGGCCTTCCATAAGCATCTTGATATATCAATACACAGCTGGTTGTACTTACTTAGCAAAGTTAATTTAAACACTGACTTGCAAATAAATATATATTTTATACGTGGTTGGTATTATATAAACTGTCAAACAATGGTCGAGTCACGATAGTTTCACAAAAATGTCTTTTCTCATTAAAATGTAAATGTATGCAACATGATGCTAAGAAAGTAATCAGGTCATCAACTGCTGAGGAAACCTGTGGCGTTTTACGTTTGCGTTTTTGAGCTGCTGTTCTCATGAGGAATGCGTCAAATAAGTAGATACCGGTTAATCTGGGTTTTATTGTCACAACTTTCATTCCTATCAGGTATAATACCATTTTATGTCCTTACTCATCAGCTCCGCACAACTTCACACTGGAATACAGGGCGCATTGGAAACACCAACTATGCAAAAGCCTAGTTTGATCCAATTATCTAAAGTATTTATTGCATGAGTTTAGTATGCTAATTTTCAGCAGCATCCTCCGTGCAGCTGCAAGAAACAAAATGGTGTTTTCATTCAACAACATCAAAGAATACTGTGCTAAATAATCCAGAATTCATCAGAGGGACAGCGTTCACGAGTGTGACCACTTTATTACCTTGGTAAAATGTAGGGTTTTTTTGTAAAAGGACCCAGATTTGTGTCTTCTGGTTTGTAATGACAAGAGTCCCCACCTGGAACTTGGTAACACACTGTGAGCTGCAGAAGTTGAGGATGTTTCCCTCTGGCAGCGTGGCCTGGTACTGCGGTAATGAATTCCTCTTACAGAAGTGACATGTGGGCTCTGTGTCTGCACACACAGACATTAAACATTAAAACTCACCATGACTATGCATTTATTACACATGCTTGTGACTTTATTGAAGTGAATAACTGTTTCTCCTACGTGTGCATTCAATGTTTGCTGGGATGAATACTAATCATCAAACAGGTTAACAGGAGCTTTTCTCTGCTGCTGTGTCAAGTCCTCAGTTATCCATCATCAGAATATACAGACCTAAATACATTAAGACAATAAAACATTTGAATTCCCAACAGAAACAGTAGGCTACCGAACTCTTACCGTAATAAATGCTAAGTCTTTTTCTGCTACTGCCCACTTTGAGCCTTGACAACATGACCTTGTGTCGCTAAGATCAGCTTGAAATATTATGGGACCTGTGGAACTGTGCAGAAGTCTATCAAATTCTGTTCAGAAAAGCTCTGTTTTTGTGTTTGCCGCCTGGTGACTCACTGATGAAGGAGGTCGACGCCAGCTTGCCCTTGTTCATGCAGTTGACAGAGCAGTAGGAGCCCATGGTGCCGCCGGCTCCGAGACTGTGAAGCACCTCGCCTGTCTTGATCAGCGTTTTGCAAGTCAGGCAGCTAGCAAGTTTACTGTGGACCTATGACAGAAGAAAAACACCATGTCAAAATAACAACTCACTTTGTTCTGCAGTGACAACAAGGTTATATTAAATCATTAATAAAGCTAATTGATTAAATAAAAACATTTTGTCAGCTAAAAACAGCACTTTTTTCAATTAGACTTCTATCAAGCTTTTTAAGCCCTTTTATTCACATTAGAGTCCATGTAAACACAAACAGACAGCACCGTAATGACAACACATTCAAACATATCATGAACCATGGTGAAGGGATATTAAGATGCACCTAAGAGAAAGAAAAATGAATCATTACAAGTTGTGGGAAATCCTAATGGATCCTCTTCTTTGGGTTTTAATGTGTTTGTTCTGACTTTAGTTGAGTAAATCTTAATGACATATGAGCATTAGAGGAGTAAACAGCGTGAAACTCCCCAGTATGGTATCTAATGTGAGCCACAAAAGCACACCGATTATCCTCATTGTCCTCCTATTATTATCACAGTGACTAGCAGAGCAACATCAGCCCTGGAAATCTATTATTGCATTGCCTGATAAAAAACTGTGTTGTTAGACCTGGCACCATTCTCATTTTCATTTATTTCTACAAAGTACAACAAGGATGATTTTATAATACCCAAGTAAAGAATAAGGTGATTTTCCTCAAAGTGCAAAACTGCATTTATTGAACTGATTTTAGTTCTTAAAAATGATTTAAAACTAAGAGGCATTACCGAATTTAGAATGTGTCTTCTGCAAACAGACATAACTTATGATTTTCTATTTAGAAGAACTGTTTGTCAGTCTTGAAGATTTCTGTATTTTTTATAGAAATGTAGACAACAGAGCTGGTCAGATATAGAAAATATAACTTATTGAAATGCTCAAATGGATGCAGGCAACTTCTGTCCACCAGCCAAAGATATTTAAACACTTTGTTTCACTTCTTAGCCAAATGAGATGGTTTGTACTGTAGGGGTGGCATGGCTCATGAAAAAAAACATCTGAAATGTTTGGTTCACTTGTCTCAGTTTGGAGCGTGTGTGCGTTGCAAGGTTCAACGCACAACACACTGACATATGTTCAAATTTGATTAATTCAGTAAATTATTATTTTTTTGTCTTAAATCCACTAGCCATTTTCATATTATACCAACATTTAGAGCATCCTGAGCCTTTTTGGTAAGGTTACTAGGAAAAATTATCCCAATATCATCAATTGTCCCAATTATGTGCTTGAAGTCAAGTCAAATTCAGTTTTTTTTTTTTACATGGTAGTTAGCGTAGTGGCAGTTTGTTGGCTGTGGAGGAGGAGGACGGGTCACCACAGCTACACTAATACAACAGAAACTTTGACAGAGCTGAGCAGAGCTGTAAATTTAAATGAATACGTTTGAATTAAATAAATGATCCAAATCAAACAGGCTTCAATCAGGTTTATACATTAAACACCTTGGGCCTGTGGTTGGGCCTACAGTACCTGCTTGTACTCCCTGACGCAGTTCTGGCAGCAGAAGCGTTTCTGTTGGCCATCGACCAGCAGGAAGTGGTTGGCTGATGCTCGGCTGGGCAGGTAGTCGCCACATTGCTCACAGCAGTTCATGATCAACCCGTTGGCCCTGCGGTAAACGTTGAAACATGTGTCGCTGCAGATCTTATGGGTCACAGTCTTAAAGCTAACTTCGTGCCGGATCTGTAGACAGAGAGAAATGCAGAAGGGGCAGCAAGAGCCTGATTAACTAAACTTCATCAAGCTTTCTTATAAATCTCTCCTCAATCGATCGGAGAGCCTCGTCATCACGCGTCATACTGGGTTATACTTTACTGTAAAGGAGTTCTAGCTTAGTAGAATTTTTTTCCAGTAAATCCAACAGTGCTTCCCATTGTGAAAACAGAGGCTTGAACATCAACACCTCTTGCATGTATATGTACAGTGTGCCAAATTGTCCTTCAAAGTTGTCATAGGTGTGCAAAATTAATCAATGCACTGGTATAATTTGAGCATGAATACAAACAATAACTAAAGGATGTGTCCAACGAGCCATTTCAATTCAAGCCATTGCAATATGGTAAAATTAAAATAATTTAAATCTAAAGCTATAGGGAATGACAGAAAGAAAAATCATGTTAGTTAAATGTATACATTACTACTACTGTCCATGTTGTGTACTTTGCTAATTATTTCAACGTAGCTTGGCAGGGGCATTGCTGTTGCTTTAAAATGCAAATGAACCCAGGGAGACTATAATAATGCAAATGGTTTAAGACGTCACAAATGCAGATAGTTTTGGTTGCTAGGTGACAGTAGTAGTAGTTATCCAACAGTGATGCAGGTAACAGAACAACCACACAGACCAATACTGAATGTATGTAAGAAAATAACGGTACATTCATTTAATTTGGATACTTTGTACACTAAAGGAGCTAGGACCATTGCCAACTGAATGAATGATATTTTACTTACATGGCCCATCTTACACAGAATTACATGACACCAATACAAAAGTAATTTTATACACAGCTTCCAGGCCAACTATTGCTTCTTTATGAGGTGGGAGGAATTCAATTCAATTTTGACAAAAACTGTTTTTGCACTTGGTGGCCATGGAGACTGAGCTGAAGGCCTTCTGCAAATGGGCCCTACTATGCCACACTGAAATAGACAGATGGAGAAAAGAGAGAACGCAAGAAAGAAGAGTGAACAAGTAAACAGTAAAAGGCAGACAAGGAACAAGAAAGAGATAAATATTGAATGAAAGTGGCCTGAGGAAGACAATGAAGGAGAGACAGAGGCAATGAAATGGTGGTAGGAGAAAGTTCATTAAGGGATAAGAATAAGATTTAAAAAAAAAAATAGAGAACAGGGTGAGAAGATGGAAAAATCAAAACACTCAAACCAAGGATAATAAATAAAAAGAAGTTGAAACCAAAATTGCTAAGAGTCGCTCTGAGGCTCTCTGTGTATTGGACATTGATGTTGCAATGTTCTCTGCACCCTGAGGGAGCCAGCGTATTACAGACACCTCTAACTTGTAATTAACCGTGATCATACTTCAGTACAGATGTGAACAGCTGCAGTCTTTCACACACTTCCATACATACTACTGTACATTTGGGTTGTTTCCCTTACTTTTTTACTAATTGCCACTCAATTATTCATTCTATTATCAGGAATACAGAGGCATGTGTTGCTTTGGTTGAGAAAGACAGGTAAATGGACAAGGGAGGACTATGTTTTGTTAGTTGTGTCAGACAGACTGACCTCTGTGAGCTTGCCGCAGACAGTACATTTTGTTTTGAGGACTGATTTTGGTGGGTTTTGCTTGTTCTCGTATGCACCGAGGCAGCCCGTGCTGCAGAACTCCTGGAAAGACTCGCTAGAGTCGACCTGGGCCACGATGGTGCCCTTCATGTTTGTGATGTCCCTGAAAAACAAAATCGATTAACATCTACAGGAAATATGAGTATGAGTTAAGAGTGAATTAAGAATTGGGACAGACAACCAATACCTATATTCCTTAATTGAAATTTAAAAGAGTTGGTTTATTATTACAACCCCACTACTTTGAATGTACTGCACATGCTTCATTACAATTCTAAATTCAAACCAATGAAGGCAAGGCAGCTTTATTTGCAACTGGGCAATTCAAAGTGCTTCACATAAAAACGATTAAAAATTAAAATAATAAAAGTTACATTGCAGTACAAGGAATTAATCATTAAAGAGCAGTTAAAAACAGTCAAAATAAAATTTGAAAATAAAACTTACATTGCAGTATAAGAAATTAAACATTAAAGAGCAGTTAAAACAGTTAAAAAGCAGATAAAAATAGCAGATTTTAGGCTACTAGTATGGGACAGTGTATAAGTCGCTGCCCTACACATGTCATCGGAGCGCAATAACCATTTTGTGGAAACCCAAACTATGTTGACCAATACGGTAGACACTCTATACAGGCAGAACCATATGTTTTACCATCTCATCCATCCACCACGGGCCCTGCAGGATCATGTGACTTTGTGCTCTGGTTACCCATAACCAAGAGTGGAAGTACAAATGAAATGTCTCTTGTTCAATGTGCAACTTACTTTTTGCACATGGTGCAGCTCTTCTTGGGGGCGGGTTTGTGTGAGAAGGCAGAGAGACAGGTGGTGGAGCAGAACAGGTGTGTGGAGCCTTTGCGCTGGTATGCCGTCTGGCCTTTCTTCAGGGGCTTTTTACAGTTGGCACAGGTCACCTGGGATAAACAAACAAACAAAAGAACAATGACTTAACTGCAGGGCAGTAGTACAACAACAGTAAGTAATAAGAGTTTACAAGCACTGCAGATTCACTGCAGAGACCCATATTGACTATACACTTAGGGTCTATACATTTTGCACACCTTTCTTCAAAACAACAGTTGGCTCCCATGTACGGTAATTGAACAGAAAAACAGCAAATAGGACAAATACGGGGTAGTGAAAGAAAGAAGTGTTTCAAAGTAAATTAAATTAATTGAAACACTTAAATATGCTCCAGTGGTGGTTGCCGTGTGTTTGGGAAACTATTTAAAAGCACATATGAATTAAAGATGAGAATATGAAGCAATTAAACAAACAGGAGTGCCACAGCGTTATTTGTATGAAAATATAAAAATACAGATACAAAAGTTGCATGTACAACTGAACCTTTAACTTTGGATTTAAGTTAAAATAACATTTCCAGTTTGTCTATCATGTTAATATTAGATTTGCGGCAGAGGAGGGTCTTGCTAGTCCACACAGCATTCTGGGATGGGAGAAAATTGTGCTCTGGTTTATTGGCATTTCTTTAAACCAATCACAATCGTCTTGAATGGCGCCAACCTCCGCAAGGAGCAATGGCGCCTCTGCAAAAGCGCGCTTGAGAAAACTTGTTTTGGTGGAACGTGTACATTCAAAAGTTGTCTTAGTCGTGCAACAGAAAACTCTGATTGGACTGATAGTCTAGCTAGCTGTCTGGATTTACCCTGCAGAGATTTGAGGAGCAGGTAACCATAGTCCTCACAAATCCACTGGAGTTTAAAATCCAACACAAAGGAAGCCCAAGGCAACGGATATCTGGCCTAAATTAGTCAAATCCAGCAGAATTTCAGTCAGCAACAAAGCGCTCCCGGAAGTGTAACTTCAAAGACATAGACTATGTTAATGTTTTAATATTTAATGTTAATGATCACCTTGACTGTCCTGGGCTGTGGCTGAGAGCCTGAGGAGGACGTAGATGAGGAAGACTGGCCTGGAGGTTTTGGTAGGGAGGTGGCTGGTGATGGAGAGTTGACCCCGTCTGTTTTTGGTTGCGGGGAACTGAAGCTGACTGGGAGATCCATGAGTCTGGAAGTAAAAAAAAAAGTTAACTTTAGTTAGCTGTCTCCATACTACAACTTTGTTTTTACGACTTAAAAATAAACTCCATTAATTCAAATTTATCAGGAGGATTCAGTTTGTCACATCAGTCCCAAGGCTCCCCTTTAACCATTTCCTCATTTTGGAATTGCAGTCTTAAAGTTGTCCTCACTATTCCAAAATATATCGTGTCCAAAATGTCATAACTATTTGGACCACCCTGTAAACATAGTTTTGTGTACTTAGGGCCTAGGGATGTTAAGCTTGGTTTGGGCTGAATCTCTTTGTTGCAGGGGAATCTTAATAGCAGCAATTAACAGCAGACTACTACTTATAATTTCCCTACTAGGGTTTGTGTGCTGAATGGAAGCCATTCCCTGCATTCAGGTTCCAAAATATGGTTGAAAGTCTTCCCAGAAGAGAAGAAGCAATGTGCTCTTCAAATATATAGACATCTGGACATGTATACCTTCCCTGCATTCCTTACATGCTAACACTTTAAGATTATTTGTTTAGTATGTTTTGCCTATTTTAAACAACAGATGTTGGTAGAGAGACAGACAGCAAACAAACATGGATGACATGCATATAAAAGGGCCTCGGCTGCTACTGAACCAGGGTCATTGCAGGTATGTGGTATGCTATATACTATTAGGCCATAACATAACATCTTGAGTAAAACTGACAACCAGCATATAAAATCACACTTAAAGAGACACTATTATACTCATTTTCAGCATCATATTTGTACTCATGGGGTCTACTAGAATAGATTTACATCATAAGGTATTCAGTGGAAATACAGCATTCACATTACAAAGTAATCCTCCACAAATTTGTGCATTCAAGCTGTGCTTCACAGGAAGATGTTGCATTATATTGCAGCAAAAGTAAAGCTAGGTTTAACTTTTTTTTCAGGATGATCCTGCTTTTTAAATGGATGAGTGGGCTGTGTTTTTCCAAACAATGTGCAATCTGAACACCTTACATATATAGCTGTTAATCTCTTAACCCAATTAAGGATAGAGCCCGACCGAAGGATTTTTAAGGCCGATACCGATACAAATATTTGGTTATTTCAAAAATCCAATATATATTTAAAAACGAATCCAGAAAACGTTACAAAACAAACAGATTTCCCTAACATTAGTTATTTATGAGTTCTCTCTAAAATAATGATAATTTATTTTATTGCCACAACAGAACAGTGTAACAGTTTAAGTAAGCAAGGCTCTATTTGTTAAATTTCTTCTTGCTGAATAATAATTTTCTTTACCTGCCCTGTTGTGCGTCCCTGTGTCTCCATTCTGTACCAGCTGGCCCATGGGGGCTGAGCCCCGCCCGGGGTTGAAGGAGGCTGTTGGTCGACCAGATGGGGTGTCAGGATTCAGGCTGAACGCATTGCTAATCTGCAGACCATTTTCCTCTGCCTGGCCTTCACCTGCCTAGACAGACCAGTTGCTTAGGTGAGCTTTTGTCCTTTGTGACAAAACATTAAAAAAACAACATGATTTGCAAAAAAAAAAAAAAACAAGGGTGCCGTATGCTGTGCAATCTGTAGAATTGAAGCCAACCCCATCTATCTAGAAGCTCCCAGTGCAATTTGGAGGAATAAATATTGGAATAAAAAAAAAAAAATTATGCACTCTGCCAAGAACAAACATGCTTTCACCAATGTCTATCAGCAGACAAGAACCAACTTTTCCTGAAACCCATTAGAAGGAATTAGAACTTAAAACTTTTTTTTATTTATTTATTTATTTTTTTAGGGGAATGTAAACTAGCTGAAAGAAAACATGGATAAAATGTTCTGCTGATTCTCACCGCTGTGACAGCCGCAGCCCCGCTCTGCAGTGATGTCACCGAGGTTATCATCAGGTTCATGTCTTCCAGGACGTCCACTGGATGTGGTGGCGTATTCACTGCAGAAACAGTGGCGCTTCCTTTCTGGCTACTGGAGCCCAGTGTTGTGACACTGGCAATCCTGATCTCTGAATCTGGCTCAGTGCTGCTGAGTGCACCTGGCGAGTGGGATTCGGAGGACCCTGCAGGGTGCGCTGGTGAGGAGGAGGAAGTTTCTTTCGGCTCAGAGTCATCCTCATCATCAATGACAATAGGCTCTGCTTCTGTGGTTGGAGGTTTAGGAGGTGCTGCCACCGTGGATGTGCTCGAAGACGCAGGAGAACTGGGGGTCATCTCTGCCGTGGACATGTCTACAGTTGCCACGGCAGCAGCCGGCTCTAGACAGTCTGTGCTGGGTGTGTCCTGGGAGAGGGTTGTGGCAGAAGGCTGGAGATCCTCCTCCCCTACAAGAACCACATCATCATCATTGTCCTCTGTGTCCCCCTCCTTTGCAGCTTCATCTTCTTCTTCCGTTACCATGGAAAATGCCTCCCCAGCCACCTCGGAGGGGGGCGTGGTCTGTTGCTCAGGGGAGGGAGTGGCATCCATGGGCTCCACCCGCTCCCCTGCCTCTTCTGCTATGGCAGGGTTTGGTTCCGATTCCCCGTCCATCGCTAAGGCAACCACCTGGCAATCAACAAACAAAAGCCAGTTAGACAGCGTAAAACCAATCACTGGTGCTGGCTTCACCTAATTATCTCCTGACAGCTGTAGAGGTAACACAGGTATCCCCAGAGGCCAGCTTCCCCCCCACATAGACCCCTCATGCCTGGTGAAGACTCATTGCCATTGTCTATTTCACCAAGCTTGTCTTAGATGTACACCAAACTACAACCTATTTCCTCCAAGACACAGCTTTAACTGGATGCTCTGCTAACAGTTGGAGCCAAAATGGATGTTGAGGTGATGCTGGGGCAGTAATGTGACATTTCTGCTGTGTTACTTCTAGAGCTACAAAGAATCATAGATTAGTGGTCAACAATTAAATTAATTGCCCACTATTTTGATAACCGAATTATCAGTTTGAGTCCCATGGAAGAGAGGTTCTTGGATTCAGCATTTTGAATGTAAATATCTTCTTGTTTTTTTGTTCTCCTCTGAAAGTAAACTGAATATATTTGAGTTTTGGACAAAACAAGACTTTTGAGGATGTCATCTTAGGCTTTGTCACTGATCGACATTTTTTTCTGACATTTTATAGACCAAACAACTAATCGAGAGAATAATCAAAAGATTAATTGACAATGAAAATAATTGTTAGTTGCAGCCCTAGTTACTTCACTCAGGTCATTAAGGTCAAGTCAAACTTTTCCTTTTCAAGGTGACTCGCAATGAGCACACATTCTAGCAACAGAGAAAAAGGTGTTGGTACAAGAAACAAGGACGACACAAGGATCCCTCAATATTTCTTCAACCTGGGTGAGAAGAACACATCAAATTTGGGTCAAGCAACTCCAAAAAGAGCAGGATTAGTATTCATTTTCAGACCTCTTCTTTTTCAGCTGTACTTGGTGACTAAGCTCAAAGCATAGTACTTCATTTTCAAGTTTGTATGAACAAATAACAGTAGCAGTGTAGTCCTTTCTAGAACATAAATCTTGGTAACACTAATGACTTCAACGCTCTCAGTATTCTTACTACTACATCATAATGGTGGAACCTAAAATTGAATAGGACGTTTGTGCATTTTTGTTGTAACCATTGTACAGAGCTGACTCTGAAATCTTGTAAATGGATGCAAAACCTTCTCAGAAACCTTCTGTCTTATCAAAACGATTTTGCTGAGACAATTTTCTAAAATGATTCCAATATTGATTCAGACAAGTATTATATTATTGATAAGGTTGAAGGATGATGGATGGCTTGTGCTGCGGAGTCAAGGCTTTCTGATTGAAATTACCACAGGAAAACACTATGAAAAGAAGAAACTAAGGCTAAACAACAGTAGAGGTGACGTCTTCAAAAGTAGACCCTCAAGAACCTCTACGTGCCTGCCTAGCAACGGAGGCAACTTTGCTCCTCCTCCTCTCCATAATGTCTCATCCTTCTTTTCCTGTTCTCTGCACCTCCTTACCCATCTACCCACTTTACTCCTCTAACCTGCTGTCTTTCACATCCCTCCGTCCGTACCCGTGTGTTGCTTGACACAGCTTCTCTCTTGTTGCCCCCGGCAACTAGTGAAGCTACACCTTGGTTGCCATGGTGACGGTAAGGCCCACCACCACAGGGACTCCTTGTCTGTGCTCTACATCTGGGTGCTGTTGAGTTGGCTAACACAATATTCAAATGGCTTATATTTAACTATGTGATACTGAATAAATGAATGTAGTAAGTGATCAATGTAAACATGCATTTAACAGCTAAATTATACTAAAACTGGGCTTCTGGATATCTCTACAATATCCAAAAAAGAAATACAACAAAATATGTGTCAGGCAGATTTGGTGCCACACTACTAGTTACTATTACCGGTAATTACTATTTAAAGCACTTTTGGGGATGTCTGCACACTCTACGTTGATCCGTTTCTGTCAGAAATTGCCTTTCTTCTTTAACAGCAGTGAGGGTGGCTGTAAACCACACATCAAATCACTGCTGACAGCTGCGCACACACACACACACACACACACACACACACACACACACACACACACACACACACACACACACACACACACACACACACACACACACACACACACACACACACACACACACACACACACACACACACACACACACACACACACACACACACACACTTCTGTGCAGATGCTGATCATTGCCACTTCACTGGCTTGACATAATTGCGGCGGCCATTTTGGCCATCCAATATAAATCACAGCACCACATCTACAGTATCTTGGAGGAAACAGGTAGGCAATTAGGTTTTCATATTTTACTACTTTTTCTACTTTTCCCACATTAGCTCCATGACCGAGTTGAGATTTTGTTAAATTTTAGTATTGTAGGAAGTCCATGCTTTACCCAGATGACCTAGACCACCTCCTCCTGATAGGGCTTAATGACACATCCCAAGGTTACAAACTGGAAAACATCTTTCTATGACTGTCGGAGATGATTCCTCACAACTAACAGCTGTGTAAAGTCACATATAAATGAGATCTGCAATTTATTTTCCACCAGTTTACAAATACCTCAAAGACCTCAAATGTACAAGATGTACAAAATAAAAAATAAATACCTTTTGCTACATAACCATTTCCTATACTCAGTGTTACGGACATACTTTAGTCAGTAACAAAAAAGTATTTATATGTTAGATACCAAGCACTAATAAAAAGAATTCCAGCCAACACACATACGCAAAACAGTAAAACAAAATTATTAAATGCACTGATTACACTGACTGAAAGATATTCAAGCATGGCAAGTCGCACACCAAGTGACCTGGTCTTGAAGAAGAACCCAACTTCTGCAGTTTGGCAGCATTTGGAGTTCCACCCTTATGAGAAGGGAGAGGAGTTTCAGTATTATTGTTTGGTATTCACTTTGTGAACGCTGCGGGCACAAGCCAACAGCTTGGTGACGCTGTCTGAGCCTTTCATCGTCCTCATTTTTAATTAGTCATGGTAATACCGTATACCGCGGTTAAATAGGGAGGAGGTTTCCCGCTATCAAAATTTTGGACTCCGCCAAACTCCAGCAGCCAGTAAAGTGATCCCGACAGGTGCTGGCTCGCCTAACCCCGCTAACTGTTAACATTAGCGGAGGACCAGGCAAGCGGCCCACGGCTGGTTACAATGTGCAGCCTGCTCAGCAGCCTTTGCCGATAACGGGGAGTGATTTTTAAGCCAAGAGAAAGGGGCTGTAAATCGTGAACTGTGTTTGCAGTGTGTTTACTGATTGTTGCCTTAATTCTAAGCCAATAAAGTGTGTTCAGTCGAGTGGAGAGGACGGCTAGGTAGTGTTATTTTTAGCAGTTCTCACCGTAATTCTAAGTCAAGGAAGTGTGTCTGTACGTTGGGTGGCGAGGTTGTTGTGTTTTTAGCGGATCCTACCGTAATTCTAAGCCGAGCAAGTGTGTCTGTCAGTTGGGGTACAGAGCTCTGCGTGAACCTTTTATGACAATGTCAATATAGCCAGCATCTAACGTTGGCTATCCCAGTGTGCTGAGAAGTAATGTCTGGCTATGTTAGACAAGTATATAGCAACATTGTTGTGAATGCTGCAATCTCAGCCTGGCAACCTCTGTGATCTATCTTAAACACTGAAGCTGGAACACAAAGAACTGCTCATGATGACCATGTGACAGGATGCACAAGTCAAAACAGCGTCACATTAAAGATCGATAAATTGTTCTTGATTGTGTAGGATTAGATTCCAAATAGTGACTGTGTAATCTAACTCAAGCTTATATTTTAGGAGATATAACCTAACCCTATGTCTAGAGACCATGTGTGTGAGGTTAACTGATGTCATAATATGGACAGAGGGCCCAAAGGCACCCTTCTATATGTGCACCACCACCCAGAAGCTAAGCTGAGCTGCAAAGTAAATGCATCACAGCTCTGATATTCCACCAACAGAGGAGATCTATGTGCAAAGCAACTCAGTAGTGCTCTGAGGGGAAAAAATAGCCTAGTCTAGACTCAGTTCAGACTGCAATGCAGAGCTATGAGCCAGCCTGCATTCACGTGGATGCGAGGGAAACGAGGGTCCTGCATTAATTAGCTCTGACATGCAACCTTGCTCCTAACGTCAACACCAGGTGGACAGAGAGAGGTGGGATGGGGGAAGAGACTCCCTCCTTGCAACAAAACCCTCAAGCAGTTAAAATCTGCGCCAGAAAACCCCCAGCCACATCATCACCTTATGCTACATATGTGCTCCTCTAACACAGTCAGTTTGCGCAAGTTAATCATCAAATAATTTCCCCAGCTGGTCACAAGGTGGAGGCATTGAGCTGTTTGCGCCAGTTCCGCAGAAGACAACCGACTAATACCATATTCAAATAAAACGACTGAGATTATTATATAAGGCTTATGTCACTGAGAAGGGATGCGTAATGCGCAGCCACCAGAACATCCCCCGAGCCAGATGATGGGCTACAATACAGTCAATTCCGGTAACCTGGCAGCTGAATGCAAAACTCAACCCTGGCTATTCTGAGCTCCACACAGTTGATGAGCTCTCCTTTAAAATGTTAGAAAATCAGCACTGAAGGACAGCCTGTACCAAGCTTTCAGGAGCCGCTAAAGTCCCCCTGGCCGTGCCCTTGGTTATTAACACTGGCTAGGAGCTCAGCTCCATGACCACCCCAGCACCAAATCCGGTCCAGGCACCCGGTTACCGCGGTGACTATCACACGACCTGATCCGAGCTTCCCTTCTTTTCCCATTCTCTCTTTTTTTCAGCAGTGATATTTAACAAACTATGGGAAGCAGGTCGAAAACTTTAACCAGAACAAAAACAGAACTACCTGAGCTGCGCAACTCTTCCATAAATAACCCAGGTAAATGAGGAGGTAGGTTGGCTTTCAAGTTGGGATCCAGAAGAAAACGTGGTTCAGGGTGTTCCGTTCCTACCCCTGCCCTTCCTGGCGCAAACAGCCACTGGATTAGCGGCGGACAGAGGGGAGGAGAGAAGGCACAGACTGACTGCGCCAGTGTTAAAAAATATCACTAAAATGATCACAACTTGTTCGCATTAAATAGCGCTTAATGTTGAACAAGACACAGTGTGACACTGAAATGTATCACGACTGGCAGCGTATGGTATTAATACACAACCCCCCTCACCCCCCATCTCATCCAGTTTATTTTTTCTAGTCGTGCACATGCCAGTATCACCAAAGCAGGCCGGGAAACAGAATTAAAAGCCCGATTTTTAGGATACCTGTGACACTGGGGGTTTAATTGGAAAGTTACCCCCGCACATAGCCCGACCTGGCGCAATCAGTGGCAAATATTCCCGGCCACCGCCAGGGGCGCCCTATCGTTCGAATGAACGGTCTTCATCGGTGTCATGCGGTGGTAAACAACGAGGGGCAAAGCTATTCCCACACCGTATTCATGAGTCCCTCGGGAGTTACCGTGACCCAAAGCCAGGTATAAACCCAATAATTTCACAACCACATAGAATATGCCCCCCACCTCTTCCTCCTCCCCCAGCGGAAAACAGCACTGCCTGCCGTCCGCCATTAGGGAGCCAACTGAACAATACTGGAGACTAGAGGCGGCAGCAGCCACAGGACACACAAATCAGGGAAGAAAATCTGTTAAAATTGACTGTTTATTGTTCACTAAATGTGTCTTTTCGCCCCAGCGTGACTCCTGGGGGAGTCCCTGGACACCGGCCTAACGGCACGCGCAAGTTCCCAGAACTTTGACTAATTAGGCGTAAAACTGGAATATAAAAAACGTGTGTGAAATTCGCTTACCGGAGTAGAGCTCGAAACGGTGTAGCGCCACTTTTGTGCCTTGACATTAATCCAGGGGAGCGCTTGCGCAGAACGTAGAACTTTCCACTTTCCGTCCAAAGATCGTGTATTGAGAAGATGACTCACTACGTGCGAGTGGCGGTTCACTTGACGTACCACGCCGGTTGGTTGCGTTATGAGAAGTGTTACCTTTATATTTAGTATTGATAAGACAGATTGAAATTGATTGGTCTTGCAACATTATACATCTTAGTATGTTTTGGATAATTATTAGTTAACTATTTGATCAACTAAGTATAACTATATCATCTCAACCAATCTTAACACACCCTTGATCTCAACTGACCTTTTTGTGCACAGCAGCCATTTTGAAAATTCAGATGGGAAAAGTTTTCTTTTAATCTAGCAAGGAAAGTTTGGTTTGTTATCTAGGTTTCTAAACTAGGCTACTTATTAACTATGATAAACAGTAGGCCAAGATAACTACTTTATTGGGGTTCCTCAATGAATCTATAAGAGTTGACGAGATGATTTAAGGAGCAAACAGAGGGGGATCTATTTCTGTTATCTAAAGTTAAGCTAGGCTATATTTTCAGACTGATCCTTGTTTTTCTTGTGGGCCATTTATATTTTGGACTCTAGAAATAGTTTTAATAAAGTATTAAAAATCACTCCATGGATGTGCTGATCACAGCTGCCAGCATACAACCAGAGATAGAGAGTAGAAGTTGGCATTTTATGGCAAAAAAAGATTAGGAACTAGGTTACTGCAATAATGGGCCAAAGCTATGCATGTAGGCCTTTATGCTATGTAAAATGATATAGCCTAACCTTTTATATGCTGTGCTCCCATTAGATTTGACATATTTTTGAGATTGTCGTGAATGTGATGTGGCTCACAGCACACTCAGCTAAAGCTCCATTTAAAGTGAACTTGTAGAAGAAGTTCAGTGAACAATTTGCTTGTGAGCATCTGTCAAAAATTGTTGCCATAAACCTCCACCTTTTTCCTAAATAACACAAGAACGCAAACTGAAAACAAAGGTTTGCTTAAGTGTGCTGCAGTGATTCAGATTTTGTAATGCATTTTGATTAATGATTAACATTTTTTTATTATTATTTTATCAGAACACACAAAACATACAATTTGAAACATGAACATGAAATACTGAAATTAGCAATTCTACAAAATAAATACATTTATTTTTGGTACTTAAAGTATATTTTATTGCTGATACGTTTATGCTTTTACGTAAATAATCCTGTAGTAGTATCCTGTACTGTTCGGTAATTCCTCTACTATGCAACAGTAAGTCGCATGGTTATGACACAATCGTTAGCCTAATTTTAGAAAAACGTCTGAGATACAAATTAATGGAGCCTTTTATACATTGTTGTGTTTCTTGGACAATGAACAAATAGAGTCTTTAAACGCTTCAGATGTAAAGTTATTCACTGTCAAAGTGACGTCAAAATGAATAGCAGTCAATGGAATACTAACGGCAGGTGAGTGCTCGGCAGCATCAAAATGGCGCCATAGGAGCTACGCTTCGTGGAGGCAGGCATACCCCCTCGCCAAAAACACTGGTCTGGTCCTTTAAGTCTTCTTGACTATATGTAGCCTATGTATAGCCTATCAGTTTATTGTAATCTGAAGTAGAGGCAGAGTGAGACCTCAATTATTTATTATAGGCCTACTCTCTGACGGCATCCATTCGTATTTCTCAGCTCTTTTTTTCGTCGCGCAAGCGCGCGAGCAGCAATCAGGGGGTTGCACGGTTAGCAATTTAATTGCTCCATTAAGCTGATTGAACCTTATCGATACATTTCAGGTCTCCCGTGTAAATTGACTCCAGATCAGCTGGCTAATGACATATGCTACTTTGATAATGAAAGGCTTTTAAAACAAGCTACATTGAAGTACACAGTTCGGGTCCAATCAGGAGGGAGGATCCAGGTTGAGGGAGTTCATGTTCTCAGTTCTACCGGTGCAACATCGGGTTTCCTCACGTAATTTCATTGGAACGTGCAAGGGAAACCAAAACAGCCCAGTAAATAACTATTACACCCATAACAGTGTGAAAAAGCAACATATAAGTCCCTGTTTGACAAGAACGTCAAAATGAAATAGCCTATATTTGCAAGATCGAGTGATCAGATCATAACCTGAGCCAACAGACCAATTAAAAGTCATTAGAAAAACTATGATGAGGTAGGCCTAATCTGGTTATTTTTGTAGCCGGGAGGCAAAAGTCGAATGAAGTCATGGTCACGTTTTTAATATGGCGGATCAGGTGCGTTCAAGTCAGTGACCAACATCACTGAAACGTGCAGATCGGATTCCCTTTAGGGTTTATCTCTATCTCGACACCCCTCACATATTTCCAAACGCGTCAGGTTAAATGATTATTTCTAAAACAGTCTGATAAAGCGAACTGTCAGGTTGCCAGATCTTCTGCAAGATGTCGGATATTTCCAGGTCGGAGATTTCCATATCAGCCCTTATTTTTTACAGTCTATGGTTCAGGCACACGCAAATTCTGCTGAAACATATTAAAACTGTGACTGTGGATCCAGATGCAGACTGATCTTTACATAACCACCAGTAGGCTATACCCTAGTCTTTATGAAACTACAGTGTGTGTGTGTGTGTGTGTGTGTGTACTGACTTCAATTAGTTTCCATTCCAGGGTTCTGATGTGCAAAACAGTCAATAAGCTGTTAAGTTTTAATCTAATAGCAGCCTCTTTATTGTACCTTTATACATGTATTCCCAATGTAGACTATGTGACTGGTGGCAGCTAGTCTATGTCATGAACACAGCCATTGTGCATGAATGTGCATTCATCTTGTTATATTTTTATCATTGTATAGGCTATATTTTGGAATTGGACTTCATTGATAATCATTGTTTTTTATTTCCACTATTTTCTACTTTGTACTGCAACTGCTGCACAGTCATTGTAAAAATTCTTGTCTTATAATAAATAGGTTACTACACTTTTGCAGTGGGGGAAAGTAACTAAGTACATTTAATCACGTTCTCAAAGATACTTAAAAGGGTATTCCAGCGTTTTAGTGGTGCACTCTCATAAAGCTGGGGTACTCACGTTGTGAGATCAAAATCACAGTAGGAGGGATAGAGGTATTTTCACTTTTGGGTCCCAGTGGGGGTCAAGATTCCAAAACACTGGCTAATACATTTCCAATAATTCAACGCAATAATATATTTTTGTTAGAGGCTGGTAAATTCCCATGTCTTTCATAAGAATAGGCTTTCAAATAAAATACACTATTATATCTTTACAATGTGGAGTGTCCCTTTATTATTTTACATACAATATATGATCTGTTAATATATAATGCATTGTTATGGATTAAATATAAAATTAGCTGCACCCTAACCAGCTATCATTAATGCTGCATACATGTTAATGCATCTATAATAGTAATCAATAATCTTAATATATACACAGATTCAACACTGACAGGTGCCTTTCTGCTTGCATAATGATTAATTTTGTTTTTGCAGCATATTTTCCTGTGTTCAGATGTCATCTGGTTTCCGTTTTCTGAGGAGATGAAATGTGTTTAAAAGCTTCTTGAGGGTTTTTATAAATTCACCAACCACAGTTTGTATTATTTTTTTTTCCAGTAGCAGTTTAGTGTGCAACTAAACTAGTTGACAAAACAAATATCCATTTAGTAAGTTCTATTGTTTCACAAAATATGAACTATGATTCACTTTAAGGACTTTTCATCCATGTTGATTTTGAAAGCCTTGCTTCATTCTTGACCCTCAAAACAACAGTTAAATAATTATCATTGCAAGGTCCACTTAGTAACTGATCCAACACAATGCAGCGATTAAGTGATACAACAAAAGCACCAGAACAGCTACTGAATGCATTTATAAGATTGTTTTGACATAACAAAACACTGAAAAGGATGAGTTGAGTGTAGAAGGGGAGGCAGTCTTGAACCTATAATACTGTAAGGCAACATGATGTCTTTTACAACATGGTGTAGTGGATTAAGGTTAAGGATATGTTCATTATCTCCCATAGGAATAAAATTGATCTTGGGTTAATGGACTTGCTGCATCAAAACCAAACATTACAATAAAACACGTTAAATAAGAAACATTAGCTTCAGATAAAACAACTGTGCAAATTAGCCACAAAGCTATGCACTCTGTTAAGAATAATGGCAAACATCTCAACACACACACCTTGGATGGATTACTGAACGAGCCTACCAGGCACAGACCCAGGGGGTCAGGGTCTCTGACACAAATCTTGCTGAAAAAAAAAGAAAACAAATCACAAAGAGATACTAAATGACCACAAATATACAAAAAATGCAAAATGACTACAAAGAGACACAATACGCAATGATGCAAAACAATCAGAGATGCAAAACGACTTCAAGGAAAAACAAAATTACCACAGACACCCAAAATTAGTAGACAGACATGCAAAGAGATGAAAAAAAAGACGGAAACCCTTCTGTCTGTCTATCCTCCAGGACTTGTTCATTCATCAGTTTAACTAACAGGATGCGATTTAATGAGAAAAACAATCGTCAAAAATCGTCGAGATAGGAAAGAGGATAATAAAATAATAAAGGTCAGGGATGACGATGTATGTACTTATTTATGTTGGATTGTTTTTTTTTAATCTGATGTGCCAAGCTGTTTTTATTGGTATTGTCAGGACTTGGCTGTAAAAGTTGTTTTGACAGCTTTTACCAGGATCACAGAAAGTTTACTTGTGATCAAGAGATAAGTTCATGGTCAAGAGAACAAGAATAGAAAACAATAATAAAAAATAAGAATTAAGACATATTTTCTGTCTTTCTTTAAAGTGGTGACTACACCAAAATTCCATGATTTTTCAACTTTTGTACATTCCTGCACAAAACGGTACAACTCATTTTAAAAGCAGATATATTCGAATATTTTTATTGCAAATCTTTTTATCTATGTTTCTTAACTATTGCAGTGCTTGCTTTATATCTTTTATTTTCTTTTACTATGTTTAAAGTGATGCACCTGTTATGGTATGATGTGATATCCATCTGTGATGATGAACACTGTCCTCTGTTAGAGGCACACTGTTTTGAGCATGTGGAATTAAAGATTTCCCACATAAAAAAAAGAATACAGGCAGAGAAACCAGCGTGGATATACACACACACACATTTTTATATAGGACAAAGTCACAGCCTCAGGGTAACGCAGTGACGGGGAGCAGCAGTTTATACAAACAACATTGAGACCCCTCTTTCTCACACATACCATAGGTACACGCCTACCTGCAGGAACATTCAGAGCCAAATATTTGTATAAGTAAAAAGGTGTGTATTCTAGAGGCGAGATAGAAAAAAGGGCCTTGGCAAAGTAGTTAGCAAGCCACGAGTGTTAAAACTATCAGCCAACTGTTGGTCTCTACTACTTCATACGTCATAAACCAGCTTGTTCACAAGGACCATACCACTGTTTTACAAGCTTTGTCTCAACTACAAGTCCTACATATTGTTCCTTACTACTGACGATTTTTGAATGAATGCTTAGAAGTTCCAGATTCCTTTATTCATTTTTCTAATGATGTTTCCCGAAATTTACATCTTCCCACATCTGAAATACAGCTCTAACGCCACTCTCAACATCAAGGCAAACCTCATGTGCATACCGTCCATTGGCACAATGGACAGTTTACCATCACGTCTCGTGTTTCATAATTCCTTCATATTTCTATTCATTTCCATGCATTGTTAAAATCAATTACAAGACTCTTAAAACTTGCTACATATTCCATCACAGTGAACATTACGTTCAATAATGGAGCTCCATCATTAAGTTCCATTATTGTGGTATAATAGTTTTAGTTTTAACTTTTGTTTAAGCATCATTAATGAGGCAGCCTTAACAGTTTAAAGTCCAGATTGATCTAAAAAGTCTGCTATAATAACAATTAAAAAAATAAAAAAGAATGGCAGATGTAATGCTCACTGTGATGGTGTATACATCTCAAAAACTTAGACCAAAATAAATCACCTTTCCCACATTCTGATCTCTCAGTCTGTAACTAGACATTTGGGGGTTAAAGATGAAAATTGTATTTGCAATAAAAATGAATAAAAACATTTAAAAAAAAACATTACTTGGCGACATTACTGAAGTTCCCCTGCCACTTAACATCCATGCATGCCTTCACAGTGGAGTTTAATAAGTGAAAAACTAAAAGTATCAGTCTTGTTACAGAGTGTCAGTATGATAGAAGGTATGTTTGGTTAGATTTCTAGAGCATCCATAAAGCTGTTAAAACTAAATTGAGCTCAGAGATCAATAGGCAAGACATAAGCAGCTCCACAGTGAAATGGCCGACAAGAATATGCTCAGAAAGTGACATGAAAACAGGATGCAGAAAAAAAAAAAAAGTTTTCTTAAAGGGAGGGTTGAGAGAACTGAACTTAAGCCAGCGGGGTAAACATGCTGTTGATTATTCTGAGATATTCTGAAGAGGCTTTTGCACTATAATGTAAACAAACAAAAACATTTTCTTTATCTGCATTACCTTTTCATGCAAGGCTACAACCTCATTTAGCTGGTTCTTCATGAAACATTTTGTAGGTTCTCCCCGGGACAAATCACAAAACAGATTTACGTGTGTCCTGTTGAGCTGTTGGTCATAATCATAACAGCAAAAAAAGGGAAACTGTGCCTTAGTAGCTTACTGGGTTGAGCATGTACCATCGAGGCTGAGTCCTTACCCTAGTGGCCCAGGATTGAGTCCAGCCCATGGCCCTTGGCTTCAGGTCCTTTTCCTAAAAATAACTTTTTTTTTAAAAACAGTTTTTATTTCTCCTTCAATTTTAATTTTGACAACAAAAAACAGTTCCTGAAAACTGTGGCTATTAAGGCAGCATGGGGAGGCCTCATCAATTTAGAGTTTGACAAAAACATAGTTCATTCAACACTGCAAACAGACAACGAAGAAACATTTCAAAAGAATTGTTTGAAGACATGTTGCTGTCCTGAGTTGGGTTGATAGGTGATATCACACAGTTAAAATCAAGGCATGTTCCCACAACGTTTGGGTTCAAAACTCTACTAAACTAAAAGATTGTCAGAGAGTGAGGAAAAGCGTTGATTCAGTTTTCAGATCAGCAAGCTCGGTAGTATCTGTGCAAAAAAAAAAAAAAGTTTGAATTCGGCAGCCATGAGTAGGCGAATAACAAGCTTTTCAATTTAAAAAACCCTAACCTTTTTTTTTTTTTTTTTTAGCAGGGCGGTTCATCTAAGGTTTTAGCCCTTAAAACAAATTTTTATTGTATACACTAAATAACTTAACCCACTCCAAAAAAGCAACAAAAACATTATCAGTCATCAGATGACACTTTAAAACCGAATATGTGCAGTCCAGAAAATATAAACAGCAACTCAGTGCAAGGAATTCATTAAAATGAGCAACATCTTCCTTTTCAATCACCTCATTCTGGTGTATTAACTTGTGGAAATAGGTTGTAAACAAGACAGAGGGGGTGTGTATGCCTGTGGCCCAGGAGAGTTGGTGTTTCAACTTCTACCTTTCTTTTCTAAAGTGAGCAACTCCGCTGACAACAAACTGGTTGCCGATTTTGTGAAACAGAAATGTGTTACAATTTAGGTTGGGAAGCAAATATGACAAAAGAATTTAAACCTCAGGAGCAGTGCCAGATTTAACATCCAAAACACAGAGTTCACAGGTTTTGACTGACTTTTCCACCATGACAAGAATAAAATTCTCTGGTGCACAAGTTAATACACTGAAATAAGTAATAAAAGAAAAAGAGCATGAGCTTGGTCCAAGAAAAAAGCTAAACATAGAAATAAAAGTGATGGACAATCCACTCTGTGTTCTTTGAATGCACATACAACCTAGCTAGGTCTACAGACAACACACGCATCTATCATATCCACGCTGACAAAAGGTGGAACTTTGAGAAAGGCACAACCCAAGAGGGTTTCAGTTTTGAAAGTTACTCCAGAGAAAGAGGAGGGAGTTTTCTGACTGCCTCCTTACACCTGGAAGCTGCGTAGCGATGGTTTAACCAGCAAATGGGGTAACGGGCTGCTCGAGGTTCAATCAACAATGTCTAGATCCTCGGATTTGCGCTCCACATGTACGCCGACGCAGAGCAGTAGTGTGGACAGGACTCGGATGTCATCAATTTGAGAATTTGCACTGACGTCAGAGGAAGCCAGCTTTTAATTTCTCTTCCCGGTGACGTGGACCCAACAAGCTCTTCCTCTCTTAGAAGACAGTGAGTTTGGCAGATCATTTCATCTACTGATCAGTATGTGTATGTGTTTGTTTTTTGTGTGTTTTCCTGTGTTGGCCAGGCTTGGCGTGACCTTTGACGTGATCATTGCAGCTGGACTCTGTAGGCACAGATTAGGAGCTTGACCTGAGGAAAAATGAACAAAAATATCCAATTAGCATACTGTCAAAGGATTCACAACTGCTTCATTACAATAATAGTAGACCTTATTAACCTCTTATACCAACTGAGGCAACAAAATGGGAAATCTGTTTTTGAAGATTTTACATTGGCGGGACCAAAAAGAAAAAATTCTCTGCGTTACATTTTCTGCTGGGAATCAATATAAATAAACTGGAGAGCTAAATAGTAAAGCTGGTTATATTTTTCATTGTCAACAAATCCCATGAAAAGACCAAAACCAACATTGAAATGATCCCACAAAAGTATTGTGTGGGTATGTAAAGCCTGGTGTATCCCATTCCTCTGTGCCACAGAACTCCATTGTTGTCCAAAAACTATGAAAAAAAAAACATTCATTATGGTGACACATACATGATGTCTTAGGACTGGGTGACATGTTCCTTTAAATTATTACCATCACAGATTGTTTATTTTGAGTCAATCCCACATACTATACACTGTTTTGCTGGAAATACTTACTAAATGTGTCCAAATCATCATCTGCTAAAAAACACAGCATCCAGCTTTTTATTTTTATTTTTTTAAAGATATGTCTTCTAGGTGCCACAGACAGAGTAGAGATGTTGGAAAACAGTGAGTGATGGATTAACACAATGTTTTTTGTCTTTTCATGGGATTTTTTGAAAGAAACAGAATTATACCAGCTTCATGCTTTAACATCATGCCATCATCACTGAACAGTTTAAGCCCACATAGGCTTTGAGTACATTTCATTCCAGACTGGAACAATGATGTTTCGTCAGCAGTTTTTTTCTCTTTCAGGACATCTCTTTATCACTGGAAGGTTGCTGTAAAACTGACACTTGAACAATGTCTGAGCATGAACTCAGAGGCACACACATTTGTGGTAGCTATATAACTTTCAAGTGCTCCAGCCAAACACTGAAGAAATTAGTTTGAGACTCTATAAACCTTTAGGATTGAAAGTTTGCAGGGTGCTCTGTTGGCATTCTGCTACAGGTACAGTTAAAGAAGATGAAATACAATCCAGAAAGTCTTCTTTGAGTAATCCACCGTTCATAATACTGTGAAACAGGATTATACAATTCCGTAAAGTTGCCACAGCAGAAAAAATAAATCCTCTCTCCACAAATGGCAAGATAACAGTAAAAGTACATTGTTCATGTTACAAAGTGAATGGAACAAATCAACCAGGAAATGAACACACTTTTCTGGCCAATGCGCTGTATTCTTGAATTGCATAGTGTTAAAACAGGTTTAACTCTGCAGCAGTCTTTTTGAAATGAAAGAGGAGGCTGTTTTTTATTGACAAAGCGATATTGTCAGTCTTAACAGGGCCTTTATGAAGATGTGGTCAGCTTGGATTCATGTCTGTTACATTTCAGAGAGAAAACAGAAAAAAAACAAAAAACATCAAACCCACTTAAATACATTACAGTACACACAGTGTTTTTACTAAATCGGCTACACATACAGCTTCTTTCTCTGTCCTCAGTTACTCTACAGGCACATCCTCTGGCCTCTCTATGATCAAGAGTGTTACTCTGTCATAGCTATCTTATTCGGACAGTTGTCAAAGGACATAGAGTACATTAATATCTTGACATTACTATTACTACACACCTGGCTAATGGATTATTTATTCTTCCTTTAAAAAGGGCTAAATGCTATAATGCTGAACCCCGAAAACCACCTTTAGTTTGTATGATAGCCTGACTGGCAGGAAGCTTTCATGTTTAAAACGGTCTGTTATATTAATGTATTTGTGTCACCTTGGCTGTTGGGGCCTCTGCCAGACGTATGAAGAGTCTGTTGATGCCTGGAACCGGACTGAAGGAGTAGATGAAGTGACTATCCTGAATGTTTGAAGACAAAAATAAAAAAATAAGGAAAAATAAGCAAGAACTTACAGTAACTCTGAAGTACATGCATACACAGTTTCCTGCAGTGTTGTAGACAAGACCACATCATGACCAAGACCAGAGTGTGTTGAGACCACACTACATGACACACTTACAATAAAATGTGGAACAGTACAGAACGTATCAAACAATTATTCAATGCTAAAGTCTTCACTTTTCTTCACGTTTTTATTATATTATTTTTTTCTGTTGTTTTTGAACTAACACGCCTTATATAGCAAACAGACAATGCACAGGTAAGTTAGTGATTTCTCCGCAGTTGGGGTCTTGAAATAATATTCCAAGTCCTCTTTGTAAGAGAACAAGACAAGAATGAGTAAAAATGCAGCCGATTCGAGACGAGATCTTCAAAATGTGGTCTCGAGACCAATATTTAATACAACACTGGTTTCCTTTGAAACACTTGTGCAGGTCTAAATAATCTCAATCCTGTGTTGGAATGGCAAACTCCTTCAGTAAAAATGGAAGCTACCATATATAGAGATGTAATCAATGAAGGTAAATAGCTACTGCAGAAAAAATAACCACAGTGAGTAGTATCAATATGGAGCTAAATTTTAAGAAAATCTGATGGATTGAAGAACTTTTCTTTTTTATGTTTCCCACTTTCGTTCGGCTGCTTTTATTTTACCCATTTGTATTTTACCAGCCTAGTTTTTTATTTGTTTAGATAAACCACTTGGTATATATTGCTTTTAGCTAAGTGCTGTGTAATCGAACTGCTGTTTTGTTTGGAACAAACCAGGAAGATGGGCAGCTGGAACTTGTCGTTGAGCACCACGGCGTGAACGCTGCAAGGTCCGCAGAGTCTGGCTGTGATTTCATTCAGGAAGTTGGCGTGAAAAATGAAGAGAAGGATGCCCGAGCCTGGAATAGAAGGGAGGGACAGAGGTATTGTGGGAAAGGAAAGGAAGGTTAGAAAAGGTAGAGAGAGTCAGAGTGGTAACAGAGTGGATGACCTCCAAAATGAAAGTTTGTAGTTTACCCTCTGGTTGTGGCTGTGACTTGAAGCCAAACTCCAGGGAGAAGTCTGGTCCCTCACAAAGCCTGTGGCAGGCAAGCGGGAAGACGGGCTCCAGCAGCACCAGACGAGACTCAAAGTATGCTCGAATGCAGTCCTCCGCCACACTGGATAGTCTGAGGGACAGGAAAGAAAAACAGTCTGAATGACTTTATTGGCAAGATGCATGATAATACAGGATGGATAGAACACAAACACACACTAAAATGCAGGGAATCAATTTTAAACTGCTGTTTAACCAAATGCTTCTATTGTTAATGGTCTGTATTTGCAATAACGTGTTGTGTGGCATCACGAAGTATTCGTCTCTCCTCCAACACAACAACACACACCCTCAAATCCATCTGTAGACTCCATCCCTTCCCCAGTATCAGTGTTGAGGGAGCTGTGGTTAGCACTCACATGCTGATATGGTCCTTGATAAGGTCGCACACCATCAGGTTGTTACCGAGCTTGGCAAAGTACATAGCCGCAGTCTTGTTTTTGGACACAATGTTGCAGTCAGCTCCATACTCCAGCAGGAGGCGCACTACGTCAGCGTTCCCTCTTTTGCATGCCTGATGTGAAGAACAGGAAAACATTTACCAACACGTGTGTCCCATGTATCAATCCTACCACTGTAAATCACTCGGGATAAGAAGCCTGAAGGAATATAAAATGTTACTAAAGTAAAAGAATTGTTAAACATTTTAGAATACTACTCGCTTTCTTGAAAAAAGTTAGATGAGAAGATTGATACTACTCTGCGAGTGTTACTGATCTTCTCATCTAACTGTCAGCAAGAAAGCAATTAAGCATATTTTTCTGAATGCAGCATTACCCTCATCAATGCTGTCTCCCCATTTTGCGTCTGAGCGTTGACGTAGGAGCCTGCCTCCAGCAGGATAGCAACAGTTGTCAAGAAATTCTGAGGATGAAAATGAAAATAAAAAGGTGTGAGAAATATGAAATACAGTGGACAACATCACAGTAAAATCCTCATCTTGGGGGAGAGGCTGTTACCTTTTCAGCCGCATGCATCAGCGCTGTGGTGCCGTTCTTCTGTCGTCCATTCACCCTCACCCCCTTCTTTATCAGCAACCTGAGAATGTCGTCCTGCCCCCCCGCTGCAGCCAGCATGCTCAGGGACATACCGCTGACATCCTGTGGACAGGCAGACAGATACAAAGATACAATGTCACAGACGAAGGGGGTAAAATGAGCAGCTTCTGACTGACTTACTGTGGATTGTTTATTTGTAGTTTGTATTGTATGCTGAAAAGGGAGAAGCACTAAATCTTAAACCCAACAATTCAAGGGTTTTTGAATTATTTCGATAGAACATTTCTTGTACAACTCTACGGTGGCAGACAACATGCAAGCAAGATCATTATTATTTTGTATATATCAACTGTAACACTTAAAAGATACAAAATCTAAATTTTTGTCTTAAGCTATTAAGCATGACTTTAGTTCACCACTTGCAGATGTTAAAATTGCCATGCCAACATGCATAATGTAATAACTCACTTCACTGTTTGAAGACCTCAGTTTATCGTATTTGAGGAAGACTTTGCGTTTATGTCAATCAGCTTCTGTACAAGATTTATGGATTCCGAAAATCCTGAAAATTCTGTCTGTATTTTCATATTTTTCCATGAATCCCTCAGCAGAAAAATCCTCATGCAGTTTGTCATAGATATCAAATAAAATATTTTTCTCCCAAACTTGCCTATTCTTTGGAGGGTTGTGGGGGGGCAGGAGACAATCTCATATGACATTGGGCCAGAGGCCTTTTACACCCTGGACATATCAGTCTATCACGGCAGACACACATATCGACAAACAACCATTCAGACACATATTTATGTCTGCAGGCAACTGTGAGGGGACAGTGCGGTCAACACTGCACAGCCCCCAACTATAGCTTTACAAAGACAAAACTCTTCAACTAGCTTACATTTGTATCTTGCCCTACAGCACAAAGTGACCACCTAATGTGTGTGATGGAAGATCAATACTAACATTGACTCAACCATTACTTGGTCAGCTGTGGAGATTTGTTTGTGCAGCATTTACTAAACTACAAATCACAATAATGTGAGAATACTTACTGCCTTTTACTGTAGCTAATATTTTGGTTGAATGTGGCTTAAAAAAAAAAAAAAAAAAATCAATACTACAATTGCATATTGAAATCTACTGAATATAGTGTCCTTTGGCACTTCATATTCCTAAAAGTCTGACGAAGCAGATAAAGGTAAAAACATCATCAAACCCTGTTAAAACAAATAGTGTTTTTCATTACACCAAAATCTTCACATTTGAATACAATAAGCATTTTATTGTACAAGCTGAAGTTATAAGTTACTTACAATACTTGATAAGAACATAATTACAACAGGATAAAGAGTAACACGCTCTGTCTGCTTATACAATAGCAATGTAAGAAAGTTATCCACAGAGAAAAAGAAACGTTACTTTGCAACATCAAACAGCGAAGATAGTGTGTGAACTGTAGACCTTGCAGAGATTTATTTGCCAAACAAAATGTAAACTGAACACAGATATAACCCCTTCACAAGGAAGCAACATCACAGAAAAAAACAGTTTGCCATTGATGTGAATGAGTTACGGTGCATTCAGACAAAAAAGATAAAAAAATAAAAAGCAAACTGGCAATATGCCGCAGGGTTGGGAGGCGGGGGGGAGTGTCAATGAAACGGCCCATTTGTGTGTGGTCCTGCTGTGTTCTCCAGGCCCCAAGTGCAGGACAAGTAGAACTTAAAGTTCACAATTACTGATTTCCTTCAAATTGTTTCCCACTTCACTTAAGGCAGCTTTATTACACAGGAGCGAGAAAGAAAACAGACAAATGAGACTGCGAGTGCTTGTTGCAGGAAACATTGAGCTATTACACTGTTAACCCTAATTCCCAGGCAGTTTAGTGGTTGTGTTTCTTTTCTTTTTTTTTTTTTACCATTAGTGTTAAAAAATTTCTTGAGGCAGCTATAAGGGCAGTGATTTTACCTGTTAACTGTACGGGATTCTCACACTGCCTCAAACCATAGCTCTTTACACACAATCTGATTTCTGCTTACATGTTTGGCTACTGCAGCGTGATGTTGGGTTGCCACAGGTCCGCATTTTTTTGCGTGTCTCCCCTGTGGCAACCCCCAACGAACTCCATTAAAAATGAATGGAAAGACCTGCGTTTGTTGCTGGACAGTTGGACGGCTGACGCAGACTTTCTGAGCGCGGCCTTAAAATGGGTTTTCTGATGTCTGACACTGACGGCTTTGATATGAAAGGGTAACAACACAAAATCGTTGACAAACAGCAGCAGTGCTATCTGAAACGCTTAACCGTAACTTTAGTTCATTTTTAGGGTTTGCTTAAAAAGAAGTGTGCAATTTCTAAACTGCATTTTCAGTTAAAGGTGACAATGCTAGGGACATTCTGAATTAGGTTAAATCTTGACCATCTCATCCACAGTGAATGAAATTTTTTATTTACCGTTTAAGGTCTGGTCCACAAGATTTCACCACTTTATACCCATTTCTCAATATTTAAAATGTATTAACTTTTGTAATAACACTTTACTTCTTAAAAAACAAAACTGCTTACTATGCTGTGTGTTAGATGTGATCACATGAATAGGAAAAAAATACAATCAAGCAAATAATCAAAAGAAGGCAATCTGACCTTGGCAACTGGGTATTAATGTCACAAACATCCACATCTTAAAAGCATTTTGCAATGCAGTGTATTTACCTAAAATTAAAGCATATCAAATATGATAAAGTACTTACATGTTATACAGAGTTGCTGTATAGTGATACAAAAATACAACCATACCTTTTGCCAGCTAGTTGATACACATGGAAAAAACGTAAAAGATAATGAACATTTATCAACATAATTCTCAAAGAAAAAATATTTTTCATAATTAAGGAGGTATACAAACGGAGCTCCTAATTGTCTAACAACAGCAAGGAATGAATGACATCACTGCTGCAGGCTATCAGGCGCCATCTACAATATAGGCGGCTGGCTAAAGCAAGAATACAGTACACTTGGACCAGGCATTTGGGAATCATGTAAAGCAAGTCTATGCACATATACAGTATCATGTTGGTGGGACTGGATGCAAAGATTTGTTGGTAGGTTTTCTATTTGTTTTTGATCATGATCGTCACCATTATTATCATAAAAATGCTACTGAAAACAGTAGATGGGTGTCTCATTAAGTAATGAAAAGGAAAAGTCCTTTTGGAAATGTACAGTGACTGAGGCTATCTTTGCTCAGTGCTGATAGGAAATGACCAGGGGTCTCATTTATAAAACTGTGCGTAGGATCCTTACTAAAAGTGTACATACTCCCAAAAGCCAAAAATGGTGAACGCAAAAAAAAAGTGCACACTCACATCTGTAAGCAATGTTCCCTTTATAAATCTCAGATTACTTACAAGTGTGCATACTTGAATCCGCCCCTTATTCCGCCCTGTACACGCCCATTTTTAACAAATGGTCAATGCAAAGCACCTCGTGAATGCTGATAAGTATGTTAATGAGTGTGTGCGCGGAGGGCAGCACATTCTCCCGTCAAGTTTGTTTTTGAAAAATCACAACCTTTGCGTGTGAAGTGTCTTACGCACATTTTCAGCCCCGTTTTGTGCGTACGCCACGTTTATAAATGAGACCCCTGGTCACACATTGGCTGGGGAGTCCCAAACAATTCAGCCATTGCTTTCACCTTTCTTTTTTTAAAGAAACTGAAAGCAGTTTTGGGTGCCACAGTAGCTAATTGCCATAGCCAATGACTGGTGGCAAGTTGCAAATCCTAGCTAAATGAGGTTCGCTTTTACTAAATTATCACATCTAAATTAAATTAGAGTACTTCAGATGTACATACTGTATTTGACAGTGAAACATATGTGTATATGCAATCAAACCATATACAAACATTAATAGCCTTTTCTGAGCCAAAGCTACAATACAAATTTCCTTTGTTTCACCCATTTCATGTATATTCATGCAACAGTACGCCAATAGCTTGGTCCGGTGGACTTGATTCCGGATACTTCAAGACTTTTTCAAAAAGTGTGATAAAATGAATGGCAGGCAGTCTGTAATTGTCAAGATCCACATGGCTACTGAGACCATGGTTCACTGACAATACATTTTACAACAATTCACAGCCACTGAATTCTTAAGCCCCATATAATGTGGGGTTAAAAGCACTGTCCTCGCACATCTTTAAAATCTCCCAGATCACTTATTTTAATACTTATTTTTTGTAAGTCCATTACAAACATTTACAGGGACAGATAAACAGGACCATCCCAATCCGTGTTTGGATTATTATGAGTCTCTGGTTCCTGACCTCCACTTTGTTTGGTGGCAACAACATGCCCTCTTCTTTTCATGGACTGAATTGCATTATGTACAAAATATTTGACTTCCCTCCATGTTCTGGTGTTCAAGGCAGGTTCAGCAGCTAAACATGCATCACAATCCTTTTTGCCTGGCACTTTGACCAGTTTACAGAAGTCTCCAAACTGACGCCTCACCGCAGCCTGTTCCTCCTCACTCCACAACCTTTTGTTTCTCTTTTGAGGCTTGACAGCTAGAGTAACTCCTTTTCCTGCAGCAGACATAGTTTCCTGTACAAGAGGTGTTCTGTCAAGAACACTAGGTCTATGGATTGTTGGGACAACCTGTGCAGTTGTAGGGGCCCTACATGGGGATGAGCCTGTGGGGTAAGCTGGTGCACTTGAATGGTTCAGAGGTGTGAATGAAGAAATGATAGGCCTACTTCTGTCATTTAGTGTTGTGAATTCAGGGACCATTGGTGCACTTGTAGTCAATGGCGTGAATGTAGGAATCATTGAGGTGCTTGGAGAAGTAAAGGTGGCAAAATTAGGAATCATTGTTGAACCTGTTGTGTCCTGGGGTATATACACTGAAGATGGTGGCATAATTGTGGCATTCTGTGTATAAGAAGGGGACAATGGCATAATTATGTTGTTCTCTGATGTGTAAGAAGGAGGCATTAGTGCATTTGTAGTGTTATGGGGAGTAAATGTAGGAACCACTTGTGTATCCGTAGCATTCAATGGTGTGAAAGTGGAAATCAACGGTTGACCTGCATGGATCATGTTTGCTCCAGTAGAACACAAGGATGCATATGTTGAAGTCATCTCTTGGGGGAAGTTGGTTGGAGCCATTGTCATACAACAATGTGAACTCTCTCTCAGGTGATCTGGATCCACTGTTGTCAGACTACAGACGATGTTTGAGTCTTCTATATCTTTCTCTGTGGTTTGCACTCCAGCTTTTGGATGCATTGGACTCACATTTACATTTCCTTCAGACTTATGCTGGTTATTTCTCCTTCTTATTGTCTGTAGAGTGTTGTGTACATAATTTTTGACATCTGTCCAAGATCTTCCACCAAGATCCGGTTCAGCAGCTATGCAAGCATTGCACTCCTTTTTGCCTGGAACCTTCAAACCTGTGAAAAATTCACTCAAGTAATGCTTCACTGCAGCCTGCTCCCTCTCATTCCAAGGTCTTCTCTTTAAAGCGGCCTTCTGCACAGTTCCTAAAAAGATAAAGAATGTATCATGGTTACATAAGAGACATAACAATGCCGGAATGCCGTATTCTCTCAAATTAAAATTATAATACTGTTAACTTTAGAGCTTGACAGTTCATTCCTGATCTTGGCAAGATTTGTTTCATCAGCTGCTCTTTCCAAGAAAGTTTGATATTGTCTAAAGCTCCAGAACAAACAATTAAGTAGACCTTGAGTGGAGATTGTTTTGTCAAGTCCTGAAAGGTATTAGGAAAAAATTGAAGTTTGAACATCTACTATTCCATGACAACTGAGAAAACAATCTCCCGAAGAAGATGGGTGATACAGTTCAAAGTTCCAGAACAAGCAAGTAAGTGATCTTAGAGTGGAGATTTCTGTCAAACGTTAGCTACACATTGAAAGCACTTTGTAATCAAAGAACACATTCATGCAAAAGGATCTAAAAGAACAAAAAGGTACTCACCGTCACTTGCAGTGCTGGGTGAATCTGATGGCAGTGTTCGATCCATCTTGAGAAGTTGTTTGCTCACTTCCTCCAGCTGTGATGCATCTTTTGAGAGGCTGTAACACTCCTCTCTGCTCTTTCCTAACAGCTTGGCCACTTGATCCACTTCACCTTCACTGAGGCTCATTAGCTGCCAGCAGCTGGCAATTTGCTCTCTTAATGATGAGGACAAAAGTGCTTCTGGGTTTTTAACTCCACATTCCATTGCAGACCTTCGGAAACAATCCAATCCTCTGATAAAGGATGGACCTTCAGTCCGTGCAAACAGGTATGGGTTTGTTTTTGACACCCGCCTGTACTCGACTTTCAATGAGTAAGTCAATTGACAAAACCATCCTTTCCGTTAGCATAACCAGCATGTTCCTCCCGTACTGACCCTCTAGTTCTAACCTGGTGAAGCTGCTACCAAGGTCAAGCTCCAATTTTGTGCTTTTCCTTATTTGATCTGCTGAGGGCACAAATGTTCCCCTGCTCTTTTTGCAAGTGTAAGTGTGCAAGAGCAATCTACCAATATTTCCTACCCTTCCTCTGTTAAACAGACACACATCTGCCAGAGTGGCCTCGCTGAGCTTTTTCCATGTTGACAAATTAGGACTTTCTTCCAACTCCTTCCTAGCTTCCTCTTCTTCCCCTGTGATAAACTTGTGGAGTTTTATCAAATCTTCCGTCACAGTTGATTTGTCTACTTCCACTTTGATATCTTGCTTTAGAGATAATGCAAGAGCTCTGCGAGAAAAACACTCACTCCATTTTGTATCAAGAAGTTGTATGAACTTTTTCACTTCACTTTCAGTTTCACTGTCCTCTGTCATGCGACTTTCCCCAAAAGCTATTTCCGCAGCTCGTTTCAAAGAGTAGCCGATCTTTGTGACAAGGGAAACGGTTTTAAACTTACTGGAACTGGGGTCAAACCACTAGCTTTTTTGGCCCCTTCAACGGCTAATTCAAATTTGGATGGTAGACATATTTCATGCAAGTACTTCACGCTCTTGTCAAGCTCATTTACAGCCACCACGAATCTACCCAGTTCCCTCATCTTTTGTGCAATATAAGCAAACTGGGACTTGTCATGGTCATACTTAGCAGACAAGGCATTGCCAAATTTACAAATAAGTGGGTCATTTCTGATGTGCCTTGAGATGTCATCTTGATGCATGATGTGAATAATTTCCTCACAGCCTCCAGTTAAGAACTCTGACATTGGAAGCAGCCGGGAGGCAGCACTGTGGACTCTGCTTCTTTTTGTCCCATCAGACGGTTTCTGATCTCCTTTTTTGGCCTTACATGACCGCTCATGTCTCCATAAATCAGTTTTGCGATAAAAAGCAAAACAGTGCTGGCAAGGCAGGAAGTCACGAACTGATATGCTGGGATTTTTAACCTGTTTCTTGGTCACAATTTCCCCTTCGCCACTTTTGAGAACTTGGCAATTATGTTCATAATCTCCTTTATTGCGAATTTGGTCAAGCAAAGACTGTCTAACTTTGGAACCTTTAGGAAAGTGTATTGCATGGGCAACATCTATTTCCTCTGAATGTTTCTTTTCCAAGTGCTTTGCAAGTTGGGTAAAAGCCATTTTGCAATATAAACAGAAGTGCTTTTTTCCCGTCTCTTTTCGCTCATCATCCACTGTGCTAGGTATTGTTTCAAACACTTTCTTACTGGTCCTTGAACTGCATCGTGTTGGTTGTTTGTTCTCTACAGTTTTCTTGCCGCGCCGTGATTGCCTTTCAGGAATCTCCTTTGTGCCCGACTCAGACAGAACTTGATCTGTACCATCTGACTGACCTGCCATCATTTGCTCTGCCTCATCACTTAAGTCATTTGCTTCCCCAAGGGACCTTTGCTCGTTAGCTACACCCTTTTGTTCCGTTTTGTCATCGTCCCCTGTCAGCATCCCATCTGCTTTTCGGTTAAAATTAGAATAATCAAAGTCCAAACTCATTTTACGTGGTAAACCACCATTTGTGTCATCTGACATCACGTTTTCCTGTGCTTGCTTCTGACCTTTTCCTTGACTTTTCTGTTTGGTAGTTGAATCACAAGCAGCGTTTTTGGATTCAGTTATATCCTTTGCACCTGTTTGGACATTTTCATTTTTCCTCAGTGTCACTTGGTCAGTGTTTATACCGAAAAGGCCGCTTGGCATTTTTTCACTGTCTTTTAGACAATCCAAATCTTGTTGGATATTGTCTTTTACTCTTGGAGTACCCTCGTCATTTCTTGTACTGTCAAGGTTAGAAGTCAACCTAAGAGCATTGCTCGAACTTCTCTCTTCAATCAAGCGCCTCTCTCCTTCAATTGACCCCGTCTCACCAATAGTACAAGCCTGTAAAAGAACAAGCATATGTAAGACTCATTGCCAAATCAGACTCATTATTGACTGAATTATTTGATTGAGTGAACTTAAAATACAGACCCATTCTAATTAAAATGTAGGAGAAAGAAAACAAAATAAAGCTACATTTTGGTTTGAATTTTGGTTAAGTGGTGGTGATAAGTCTCAAGACTTTTCTTTTTGTACAGCCTTTTTCAAAATTCTTTGCACATTTTTTTAAACGCATCAGCACCTTGGCAATGCCCCACCAAGATCCAAGCTCATTCAAACAGAAGTCAATGTGATGGCCACACATCACGTTTTAGCCCAACATTGGTATCAAAAAAACCCTGACACCTCTCATGTCTCCAGTACAAAAACCACATGTGACCCATTCGAGAACAGTTAATGGCTTTATTGGATCAAGCAGCGTTTTGACATTGTAAATGTCTAAGCAAGTATATGTAGTCATGGGGTGTAGGATGAAATGCTACATGGAATAAAAACAAAATATGCACTAATACTACACCTGCATTCATGGCTTGCAATCAAAACAAATAATTTTGTTAATTTGATGCCATATACAAAATGATTTGGCTTAGCATAGCTGTGTTTTCCCAGTAAAATCTATAAAACTTGTGACAAGGTACAGATGCCAAACATGGGAACATGGTGTTCAGCCATTCACATGATAATATTTAAGGAATATTATTATTTATTTATGTCATGTGTGCTGTAAATGATTGATTAATTGATAAGATAAAAAGTCCTGAATACATATTATTTACTAGTGCATGCTGGCTGCAAATGTTGTGCTATGATCATGATGATGAAAGATGTTCTGAAAGCATATGCAGTATGTACCTGCTTCAAAGGGTTCATCTTGTCCCATTACTTAATGTGTTCTTCTTCCATTGGCGTGTTCACTGCAAGGGAAGATAACACCACAGTCTCTAATGTGCACACATTATGATGAATATATAATGATGAATTAATAATATCAGGTCCAAATGACTATAGGTCATATATTGAACAGCAATTTTAAACAATGTTGTTGATATGATTAACCAGCTTAACTTTAGCCCTTAACAGCAACTATTAGAGAAAAGCACATTTCATGTCAGTGGAGATTTTTGTTAGCTTTTTACATTTTCTAGATCAACTAGAACTCAGGTTGAAAGTTAGCAACATGGCCCTTTAACTTTCAATACATTATAGGTATAACTTTAAAAACCTACCAATTACCACACAATTGTTCTTGCTTCATAAAAATACAAACAAAAAGATGCTATCAAATTAAATCACTACATTAACAAAAATAATTACACTATTACAACAACGCTTAACATGTATCATATATTAATTTCCATGAAAAATGAAAGTATTTGAGGCCACACTCTTACCTGGGTTTGTTTCAAAAGCAAAGGTGCTTTGGAGTTGTGAAAAACATCTTGAGGGGTTGAATTATTAGTAGATGTGAAACAGTCTGTGGATGTAGAACTTGAGACAGATTCCTTGATGCAGTTTTGAAAAAAAAAAACCTTTCATCTAACAGTGCTGTATCGGTCAATGATTAAGATCCTTTAAATGTGATGGAATGAAATGATCTATGCCAGATCATGTAGCTTTAGCATACTTATGGTTCAGTATCTTCCATTCCTAATGATACAATTGTATAACTTGTTCATTTATTATAAGGGTTTCCCGACATAAGAGGTTCCATTAGTCTAAATTTAATGCAGTCAAATCGCAGATGATTGTATATGCGACAGACAAAATGCATCGGTTATGCGTCATAACACATACCCAAATTCCATGAAACGTGTTTAAAGTTTGTGCTCAAAACAGCTAAAAAAGACAAACATACATGGGAATAAAACAATTGCTGGACAACCGTTGTTTATGTAAAGTGCTTCTGAAATATTCTTCACAATGTTGCGTCTCCTTCCACAAAATGAAGAAGAAATAATATAGAGCGAGTCGGTCATTATTGCGAATTAAACCTCCAACAGGGTAATGCAGGACCTTGACGCAAAGCTCAACATTATACCTCTTATTACACAGCTACTTACTAACAAACATCGATTATTATTGGTTGATATTTACTAAAAACGTGTGATTGGGTGCTCGGCATTAATCTCTTATTAGGCCTATCGCGATATGCAATAAATGAATTAATCGCGTGATAAATAAAACAAGCTTGATTAATTTATCCGGCCACGATTCTCTCTCTCTCTCAGCATATCAAGGAATAAACCCTCGTGTCAGTCACTTGACAGCCGCATGGTCTTTTTGTGAGGAGGTGGAACTCCTGCCGTAGCTTACTACAGAGTGCAGCAAAAGAGCTGCGTGAGGAGAAAACGCTAGTTGAGAGTTGTAGGAATAAAAAGAAAAAGAAAAGAAAATGGAATTGGTTTCAACGCGACAGCTGCAGTGTGGGAGCACTTTGGGTTCAAACCAAATGACCGTGGTGAACAACTTACCCTGAGCTAGTCTGAGCTGAGCTGACTACTACACACAAGTTAATCACTTGGATGAGAGCCTGTGCTAGCCTGTTCATGTGAAATAAAGTCCTCCTGCGGCCGTCCCAACCACCTTATTGGCCAGGATAATAGTATTCAACAAAGCTGTGTATTGAGACATTTTAATGTCAGTTCATGAATTTGTGAAGCATAGGACCTGGCCGGGCAAGTATTTAACCCCATTAGTGACACACACCACACACATACATACACACACGCAGGGCAACCAAGGTGCAAGTTCTAAAATTTGTAAGTTGTGATTTTGTCTTGAATCGAGGGCTCTGTTTTAATATTTACTCTGTTTAATGATTGTGTGTTAATCTGTGTCTTCAATTTTTCCTCTTATCCCTTGCTGTTGCAACAGTGGGAATTTCCCCATTGTGGGATTAATAAAGGATTTTGAATCAAGAAGCCTTGAGCTATACTCTATGTTGATCAAAAATGTTATGGAACAAAATAAAGTAAGGCACAAGCTAGTCTGCAGATTAAAAAAAAAAAAATTGTTTGGGTGAATGGTTTTATAAAATGTACATACCTCTTGGTCCAGATTGTAGTCCTCTTTGGAATTAAGTGCCAATTTTACAGCCATGTAATCTCCACTTTTCACAGCATCTCGCAACTCACCTGACAAACACAAGGTATAGTTTAAAGAAAGTATACCATGTAGATTTCCCAACAAACACATACTAGACAAAACACTGAAATGCGCCATTTATCATCATGTATTGCTTGCAGTGAAACAGAGCGGGTGTTTGAAAAGTTTCCTTTAGTCAGACCATTCGCCTAATAGCGTAGCAGAGCCTACATCATTTTTAAATAGAAGCCAAACGTGTTCTGTTTCAGTATTCTACAGCACACACACTGGAATAAAAATACTCACTGGGTGATAACGGTGGACCGGACAAGATCTCATCTTCCCCGTTCAAATGTTTCTGGAAGTCGTCCAGAGTCATCCAGTCCAGGTTAAGATCCATTCCTAGATTCAAAGTGGCTTGGCCTTTGTCTGTAAAACACAGAATGCAGAGAAAGAGGCTTTATTAGTTGGCAGGCTGAAACCTTGCATACAGCAACTCAAAGATGTTGCTCATACGTGTTTTAAACCTCAGTCAGTGTTTGTTGTAGTAAAACAGTAGTAGTTGTAGTTATTTATTTTTGGGGGAATTTTTAGGCCTTAGATGTGAAAGATGAGATAAAGGGAATGACCTGCATAGGTCAGAGTTGAACCTGCAGCTGCTGCCGTAAGGACTGAGTCTTTGTATGTGGGGCAGACGCGCTAACATATGAGCTATCTAGGTGCCCCGGTAAAATGTAAAATTTGAGGTTAAACAGCTTGATATTTGGAAGCATCATAGCTCAGCATTTGCTCAGTGGCCAATCAGAAACATACCAGATTTGTCAGCGCCCTCTGGTGGGTCCTGTGTGTCCTGACTGTCATCACATGCCATGAAGAGTCTGGGCTCACTGTCCTCTCTCCTCTTTCTCCTGTCCTCTGTTGGGGTCTTCTTTTCCCTGCCGGGCCGCTGGGCCTCCTCTGGCCTCTCCTTCCTCTCCCGGGAATCCTCTCCCAGCTTCTGCATTGCTGTAGACTCTTCTGTCTCCCTCTCGTCACTGTCCAGGCTGAAGCCGTAACTCTGTCCGGGTCTGGAGACTAAAGGGAGGACCAGATAAGAGGTCATATTTCTTGGGAGTCAAAAAGACAGTCTTTAACACAATATTGTTGACAAGAACATCTCGTATGGTCATCTCCTTATGCGTGATCAGTCATAAACTTCAATATGCATATATTCAGGGTAAAAACATAATTTTCTTGTTGCTATAATAAATAGTCAATCGCACCTAAACTCTGTTTTTACCTGGTGTTAGGTTGGTCTTTTATGTGGAGTCAGTTTAGGTTGATGTTACTATGTAAATGTTCAAACTAAGAACATCAATAACTAAACTTTAATTTGTTATAAATGTGTTTGTCTGTGCATACCATCTGATTGCTTGGTCTTCTCCATCTTCTCAGGTTCTGGTTTCTGAGCTGGAGACTCTTTGGTTGTCTTGGAGATCTTCTCAATCTTCCCTATTAGCTAATGTTGGAAAAGGAAAATACAATGTTAACATCCTGTAGTATTCCCTGCAAACACCTGAGCAGCAGGGTCCATCAAACAGGGTAAACATTAATAGTGGCTAAGGAAAATGAGAGGTTCACCATTTGACACAAGCCTTGCTTATCCGAAAAAAACAGTGTGTCAACAATGAGTGAATACTTTTGACACCCAAAAGCTACATAGATTTTCCTTTTTTTAAATTAACAGTATAGATACAATTTTGTATAATGCAAAAAAAAAAAAAAAACACGTTTGTGTATGAACATCTTCACTTGCAGTTAAAAAGTTGTATGTGTAGTCTCACGTTACCTTACACAAATTTTGAAACACGAATGCATTAGCTAGGTGTGCATAGAAGACAAAATAGGCTCCAACCAGGCAAACCAAAGATATGATTTCTGCATTTTTCTCAAGTTAAATCAACATGTGTCCTATTTTCATTTCCAACATTTTACATCATATGATGGAGGAATGAACATAGCATTAATACTGGACCTTTGTGGGTTTGCTGCTGATCTTCTCTGCGGCAGGCTGATGCACTGGCGGCCTGCGGGGGGCCCTGTCCTTGGCCTCGCAGGTTAACAAGAACTTTTCAAACAGATTAGTGGAGCCCGTGGCATCTTTCTGTCCCAATACCTCCTCTTTAGCCACCTCATCCTCTTTCAGCTTGGTGCTGCTAGCTGCAGCGACAGAGGACGAGGAGGACGAAGAGGATGTGGAGGAAGACGGGACTTTGGGTGGTGCTGACGTGCTCTCCTGCCCTTTGCTCTTGGCCTTCTTGTGTAGGGTGGAGCTATCACTGGAGTCTGAGTGTAGAGCAGCATCCTCTTTGACTTTAGAGGTTAGGTTCTTCAGTTTCTGGAGGCTGCTTTCTTTCTGGGTGGCATCTGGCTTTTTGCTCTTTTTGTCATGGATGAGGTCCTTAATGCCCTGCAGCTTTACTTCCCACTTCCCTTTCTTTGGTTTGCCTTTGTCGTCCAGACGGGCTTTTTCGGCTGACTTTACCGCAGCATCCGTTGACGCAGTATCATCCATTGGGGACTCTGACAAGCTCAAGTCGTCTTCTAGAGGTGCAGCGGCCTCGTCTTCAGAGGTTTCCGTCTTCCTTTCCTTCTTCCCTTTCTTTTTCTTCCCCTCCTCTCCCTTTTCTTTCTTATGCTTTCCTCCGTCTTTCCCCTTTTCCTTCTTGTGTTTTTTGGAGGGAACAGGCTCATCGTCCTCTTCGTCGGAGTCAACCAAACGCTTTTTTAAATCAGTCTTTTTCTCCTTGAGAGGAGAGGGTGGAGTCTGCGCTTTCTCCTCTCTTCGTCTTCATCATCTGTCTCGGGTGCCGGTAGAGGCCTGAACTCCTCCTTCCGTCGGTCTTTCTTCTTCTTCTTTTTTGGAGTTGGTTCTTCCTCTTTTTCCTGGACTTTTGTCTTTTTCTTTTTCTTGATGGCCTCCTCAGATGGATGGTCTTTGCCCTCACTTTCACTCTCAGAGTCGGCATCAAACACGTCACTCTTTGTAGGCAGCGGTTTCTAATAAAACGGAACAAACAATGTCACATTTTTAGATTATAGATTCTAGAAAATTCAGCTGTGAGTTTTGCAACCAACCAAAATACAGGTTGATCATGTCAACGAGTTCTATTAAGTAAGAGTCAAAATGTGGTATCTACATCAGTATTATTATTTTGGTCCATACAGTATCAGTAGTATTTTGTAGGGCTGAAATGATTCCTTGAATAATTTGATTACAAAAAAATTCTTTGCCTCAAAGCTTTGTTAAATCAATGTAACTAACGGTGTACGGCTCACTGTGTTTCTGCACGGAGGATTATTACTAACGCACAGACTGATGCTGCAGATTACACATGAAGGAAGACAGCAAAAATAGTAAAGATCTAAAAGAAGAGAAAGGTGAGAGAAAACGAGTTTAGGATCATTTTAAGCTGCAATCATGCTACTTCATCATCTCAGTAGAAAACATCCAGTGTACTCCTCCACGACACAAGGCAACATAAACGTCTGCTGCTCTCGTCCACCGCGTTGTTTTACACAACTACAGCATGCTACTCTGCAAATAGTGATGTTTAAAAAAAACAAAACAATGTAAAACAAAAGCTGTTTATTAGTTTGCTATTAATCTTTGGAAACTTAGCTGCTGCCGGAGACAAACCAGCCCATACCCTAGCATGGTTACTTAATATGCACGTGAAGGATGTTACTGGACCATGCCGGTGATGTCTGCATTCCTCACTCAGCATTAGGCTTCTGAAATTGTGGCCCCCCTGTACAGCGTAGATTAATGGAACTCCTGTAAACTTTGAACCATCACATTTACCCTTGGCTTAGTAAACAGCTCTTTTGCATATTCATTGCAAAGAGAAGACAGGAGAAGGGGAAAGGGCTGAAGAATATTAACATTTGGGCCACCAATTTTTTTAAGGGTCTTGGAATTTGGCTATAAAAATATTACTTTTTCTAAATGAAACCTGTCTTTTGTATATATAGAAAAGACAAGTTTGCTTTTTTTAGTAAACAGCAATAATAAATATATTTACTATTGCTGTTTACAAGTTATTTTCTTACTAAATATTTCTTATCTGATTAATCGATGGAATAATCAGTAGAATACTCGATTCGTAAAAGAACCGATAGCTGCAGCCCTAGTATTCTGTATACCTGTCTGGCACTTAGACTTACCACAATCTTCTTGGCTTCTGCTTCTTTCTTGGCCTTGACCTCAGCCATGGACTTTTTAAAAGCTAAGAGGACCTCGCGACAGTCCTCTAAATGGGCCTCTGGCTCCCAAGTGTCATCATCTGAGCAGTAATTCTTCCAACGGACTCGGTAGAGCACATCACCCTGAAAACAGAGAGAAGATATGAAACTTGAGCATTACCTCCATACCAACCTGACACGTTGGCTTGTAGTCAGACTGTAACGGCTGACTGTTTCACCAGCCAACAGGACTGGATGATGACTACTCGCATGCAAACATGGCTGACAGACTCAATAACATTTTTTATTATAGTATTTGGAAGAAAGACATTTTTCTTTTCTTCATTCATTTGTTGTTTCCTAATAGTTGGTATATTGTACAAGAGAGCAAAAAAAAAACACTACAAACTTTTTCAAGCCTAAAAAGAAGAGGTTACAAGATTAAATGCTGAAAAAAAGATGCAACATCCAACATTTTTATTGTGAAATGACCAGTCACTGAGTGTGACTTTTCACAAATGACAATACTTGGTCTAAATATGTCTGTCTCTTTTAGTCTGGATTATTTTCACACAAGGGAAAAAGTTAGTTGAAAAACTGCAAAAAGATTCCTGATGCTTGGGTGCAAAAGTGAACCTAAATCAAGGTAATTAAGTCAAACAATGTTTCTCCCCTTTCATGGCTTTGAAGATAAGTGTTGCTATACACAAACTTACAGGAAACCCTTATCTTCTCACAGTCAAATGTGTCTTAAAGTTTGCAGCAATAAAACAGGACAACACACATCTACAGAACAAGTATTTCTATGATACAGCACATTAGTGCAGTTATCATAATGGTTATATCAATCTTCTAACTTTAGACAAACTGTTCCATTCATTAATATAACATGCATTTACATAAGGTACCGCTGCCCCTTACGTCCCAGATAGATTTGGTGCACCTTCTGCTTTTTTAGCATCCTGACGGACATACTGTGATTACCGTATATAACCTTTTTATTTTGATCTATCATATTAGATTGGGCCAATGCTCATTTATGTTTTGCATCATTGCACCAATATATAAAATCAGTCCGTTTTAATGACTGAATCTTCCTGTACAGCTGCCAGCAGGCCAATGTTCCTGTGTGTTTCTACACAGGTAGCACAAACCCTGGCAGCCTCTAGGAGACTATTTACATCTGAGAACAGCTGCAAAGCCAAGTGTGGTAATAACTCACTAAGGTTCGTATTAGCTCGATAACCTTCTTGTAACCCTCATCTTACACTTCATATCAGCGCCTCAAAGTATTTGGTCAAGAATATTGTGATATTTGATTTTCTCTATATTGCCCAGCCCTACCCTCAAGTCTCCCTACAAAGCAGAGACTTTTGAAACCGTTATCTATTTAATGTGCCTAAACTTTGTGGGTCTTGTGATGTGGTGGAAATGCAAAGCATAGCACGCTAAACTAACTTTTAAGTTCTTGATTCACTTTCTTGCACTATTTCGTTGAAGAGCCCTATTGGTCCGGAATACAATAATTATTAAGCAATACTGGCATGGTTTAAATTCATATTTTGTACAAAGGAAATTGTCACTTTTAAGTGATGCTGCTTTTCTTTGGACAAATAATGCAGTGAGGATATCTCTGCAGCTGGAGAACATTTATTTGCCAATGTGATGCTATGTGTCTTTTGTGTCATAGAAACTGACTTATTTAACGGTTTTACTTTTGACAGTTAGAGCAATATACTTTTTTCAGTTGGATATAACATTTCAAAACTGAGTAGTAATCTGTCCTTCTTGCCAAGTTTTTTGCTTTTTTTGCTGTGTCTTCGTTGTGCAAATGCACATTTCTTAAAAACATCTTTTTTTTAAATACTTTTACTTACTTAGCTTAGTAAAAGATCTGACTATTTCTTCCACCACTGGCTACTTGATATGCGATGTCACTTGATATTACTTTACGTAGCAGATCAGTTCGTTAATCTAAGATAAAATAATACATTGTAGTTAATTATTATTCAGTGAGGCGTTTCTCTGTTAAAACACGTTAGTCGGTCTGTTGTTGCAGTGTCAGCTGCCACGATGGTAACGTAACGTTAGCAGGCGTTGGTAAATACATGGGAATTACGCTAGCTAGCAGACATTACCGCTCGGAAATCTCACCATCCAATCTGTATTATGCACAATGACACTAGCACTATTCCCAGTGTTTGTTTTTATCACCGAATGCTGCTGGGCAAGAGCACCCATAATGAAAATAATTGCAAGCTTGCAAGGCGTCCGTCCTTGGCCCCAGCAGCAAAGAGGCGAGCGGACATCATAGGAGAAGTTGTGCAAAAAATGATGCTATCTATGGACGAACAGTGACAAAGGGAGTATCGCATTTGACTAAGTGACACAAGAACAGTTTAATGCATCAAAATACACTTGAAAACATTGGAGACAGGCGTTTAGGTAACGGAAAGTGTCGGGGCACCGCTTAGGTGGGCTATGCGTCGTGAGAGTGGAGTGAAAGCAATGCCAGCCATGTTTGGCGAGCGGCTAGGTAGCAGGCTAGTTAACGTTAGGTTTACCTCTTCCACCCGCATGTCAATTATCCTCTCCACTTCGTACACATCTTCGACTTCCTCTTCTTGTTCGCTATCCGCGGGCTCTACCTTCTCAGTCTCAGCCGCCATGGCTGCGGGTTTGATAAAAACGTTGCTACTTTTAATCCAGCACTCGTAAAGGCCGCGTTAACTGTGTTCACAGAGGCAGGACGCTAGCGTACCTGACCGTAGTTACTTCCTGCACTAGCTCTGCAGCTCAGAGCGCAGACCAGCTACCGCCCGCTCTAACAACGCTGCGTTCATATGCTGCGCCTAACAGCCCGAATCGAGCAATTCTTACTATAACTATTTGAATTTCAGGTTTTTGTCGGAGCTTGTGAACTCAAAACAAATATGTGCTTTGCAATACACAGCATTAATCATTTTACAAAAAATATGCACAAATACCTTAGAGAAATAGAAGATACTAATCATTTAAATAAACCGATCGATTTTTTTAACCACACTGGTCTCTAATGCGTTTAAATTGCTCCTAAACGGATGTCTTGTTTACAGGGATTATAAGACTACAATGGCTTTTGAATAAATAACGTTTTCCGACATGTGGATTTTCTTATCGTCGTACTGTGTCGTTATTTCAGACGTTGAAGCCCAAAATGCCGATGTTTGTAAAGGCAGCATGGACATAAAGCTTCCCTATGGATTTTTATCTAGAAAGCATAACAAGCAATACAAACATGGTGGACTGCAGAAGGCCATGACCGTCATAGTGAGAAGTCAAGCGATAAATCTGATACAAAACACTAGTTGGATGCATGTTATGATTGCCCACATTTTGTTGTCTAAAAACACAAAACAAACTCAAAATGAGCAGATTTTTGCTCACATAATTAAACAATTACACTGTTTATGTGGCCAGGATGTATTCTGAATATATTATATCCACACAGCAAATTTAATTATATACTACCAATACTACCAAAATAATTTTCAATGTTCAAATATCAAGAAATGCAAATTTTAAAACATCTCTAACATGTCTTAAAAAGTAAAATATGAGCAACATATTTTTATTGATAAATAATTTCAGTTAATTATGCAAAGAACTTTATTCAGTAAGGAGTCAATTTATCTTACATAATTCCAAGCACCTGCATTTAACATAACAAACATACAATACTTCAAAAAAGCAATTTGAAAACAGCTTTAGAAATAAAATCCAACAGGTGACAAATAAAAGCAAGTAGTAAAATAAAATATTACTTAATTTTTTGCCACACCTACTGTAGCATATGCCATAAACAAACAAAAAAAGTGCTGTAAAGCATCACACTGGACCAAAAGAGCAAGAGCTCCTCACCTGTATGTCACCTATATATATACTCAATACATACATTTGTAGCTGTGTATACAGCAGTTGCATGATGATTTTCGTGTGTATAAACATGTTTGAAGTGGAGGAATTTGTTTTCAGCTTGTATGTTACAGTATCTGCAGTTCTAGTTGTAGTCTCAGAAAACTTACTTGGTTGATTAATCTTAAAAGAGTCAATTGAAAGCTCAAATCTACTGTTTAGTGTTCCCTCCACAGCAGTGGTTGTAGGACGAAGTGGCATTGCCAACTGATAAATAGCAAAAGAAAAAAATAATTAAGATACTCAAGACTTCCTTTTCTCTTCTACAGCTTCATGGACCTCTTAAAATGAATTAAAGAAGAGAAAGTGATGGTCATCAATTAACTAGTTTTGCATTGAAGCAACAAATCGGGACAAAAGCAGCATCCAGAATGAACGCAACGTCTGATTCAATACCAACTGAAATGCTTATATTAATCCATTAAAGCAACATGTAAGCCGTTATGAGTACGGAGATGTCAATAGCAGTTCTGAAATTAGGGACTAACAGTTAAGGAACAAATGTTGAGGCAAATTAAGTCTAATAATTTGTAAAGCAGTTAGAATGTAGATTAAAACCATGTTATGGATTAAACTGAGGATGGAACATCTTATTAGGCTATTTCAAGATTTTTCAGACTCATGCCCTAAACTTTAAATATATGTATGAACATTTGTCTGTTGGTGTAGCTATAAGGTTGAAAGTGTGGCACGAAATCCTCAGTTCTTTCCCATCTCAGACACCAAAAATGATTCTGAGATCAGCCAAGGAGAGTTTGGAGAAGGTGCTTCCCGTTCCTGACAGCACATTCTGGGCAAGCTCTTTCTTCTTCGCCTGCAGTGTGGAGATCTTGTCCTCCACTGTGCCATCACACACAAACCTAGAAACAAACACAAAACTATTTATTAAGACACATAAACCAAATTATAATACAGTAATGACAAACAAGGCACATCACAGCCTTAAGTAAAATGTAATAACAATTAGAAAGATTCAATAAGTAGCCGTCTATGAACCATTTCACTCAGAATAAACCAACGGAAAACATCTTTCCATCTTTGTGTTTGTTGTTTTCGCTCTTGCCTACATGACAGGCAACAGTAACTATATTTTGGTGTTGTATTCTGTCACGTTGGAGCTTGCCTAAAGGCTCTGACACACCAACCCGACGGCCGACCCTTGGCAGAAAGGCAGTCTGACTGACTGGCCCCCCTGAGTTGGTCAAAAAAGTGACTCGGAACACACCGAAGCGACGCCGACATGAGCGAACAAATTTTGAGAAACTCTAATCCCGCTCATCCCGCTTGTTATTTCAGGGTTAGCACTCCGACAATCGGATTGGTCATTTAAGTCCAACTGCCGGCCGTGCCTACCTTCCGACCAAGCATGTAAGGTCGGCCCAGATGAAGGCCGGCGGCCCGGAACACACCAAACAGGTTTAAGTCACCGACCTCGCCAGACTATCCAACGGACGTTTATTGGGTTGGTGTGTCAGGGCCTTTAGATGATAATGCAATTTTGCAGTATGATATAATAGTAAACAATAATATCCACGCACATATTGAATGTCCTGCTGATTTATTACCTGTGGATGGTGACATCTTTACTTTGTCCAACTCTGTAAATTCGGTCACAGGCCTGATCCTCCAAGGCTGGGTTCCTGTCAGAGTATTCAGGGGTCAGAGGTGTAAAAACTCAACCATTCTTGTACTGTCAAAGGTTTTCGCACTTCATTACAAGCATTACACATTCATGTTTGTGATGAAGTGTATTTTACCATATTAAATAATGGAACATTAACAAAACCAATATTATAAAATACATTTATAATATAAGTAAATTAAAATAAACAAAGGTTTAAGCGTGCTTACTTTACTTACAGTGTAAAAATTTTATAATTTAGACAAAAGACAATGTACAGCTGGTTACATTGGTTTCATATGTCTCAATGTATGTCTCACCAGTGCATGTCAATAAGAAAGAGGTGATTGCCCCCGATGAGATTGAGTCCAACCCCTCCAGCACAAAGAGACACCAGCATTACCTTTGGCAGAAAAACAGAAATATAAATCCATACATTTATATGCATTTACTCACAATATGTTACATTTTACAGTGGTCTAAGTCCAGTTCTGAAAATTGATTCTGAGCAGTACTGTGTGGAAACCATCTTCTACTATGCATTTATAAGTTTGTGATAAAACAATGGGCTTAAAACAAAAAAACACAGGTGTTAAAGTGCACAAGTGTCAACTGATCATTATTGAAAATACAGGCGTGTTACACTCGTGTTAATGAACATTCCCACTGGATACAAACCTTGAACAGTAACAGAAAATATTAATTTTGCCAAAAAGTTTAATTGTTATCTAGTATTCATACCTGTGTGAAAATATTTTGGATTTATGTAAAAGTAGTTACAGGTTCAGGTCAAGTTTTAGACTACACGTGGCCGGCTATTTTCATAAACGGACATTTCAACCTCTCTGGTTTCAAAAATAACATGTGCACAGCTGCCAGTTTTCAGAAAAGTGTTCCTTTACACGTACCCGTGTATATATGCCGTCAAGAACATGTCAAACCTGTAGGTGGCAGTGTAACGAGAAGCTTAAGCCCACATTAGCTAATCAGAGTCCCAAAAATAGAAACAACAGCAACAAATCACTTCCTCGCTCTTCTCTTCCTCACTTTCTCGGCTGCCTAAACCTCCGTTTGTCTCAGTTTACATGCAAACAAAGATCTCCAAAATCTCCACTCCCAGAGTTTTTTCTAGAAAGACTTGTTTTCAGATGCGAATTCTCTGTCTGCGTGTAAACGAAGGGCACAAACGAAGAGAAATGTTTCCGTTTATCAAAAATAACTAGGTACGTGTCAACAGGATGTTCGATTTACCTGTGGTCCCTCAGGGTTAGTGTTAAATTCTTCCACCAGGTCCATGCGGCGTTTGGGGTTGACAGTTCCGTCGATAACTGCGTAACTCAGGCCCATCCTCTGCAGATGAACTGCTACGATTTTGAGCATGCTGGTCCACTGGGACACGATCACGCTAAAAATGACCAGAAAGGAGACACAATGTGCATTACACATAATGTATGACTGTGACATTTAATGGTTCTCAGGGGACAAGTTAACAGATGTTAGCAGTTTGCAGATCAGTTTTATGTAGTCCTTTCAAAGATCATATATACAAGATTGTGTGACAAGGTCAAAAGCTCCAGAATAGCTTCTAAATGGATCTTGCGGTTTGATTTGCCAATTATGTTATTCTGGCTTGCCAAAAGTGTTTGTTGAATATTTGTTGAATGAATAAACAATTAACTCGAACTGAAGCAGATTTAGAATATACCTGGATGAGAAACTGTGTCTGAGGTGATTGTGAGACTTTAATGATTTACCTTTTCTGATCGCTACTCTTCTGTCTGATTGCCTTTAGCTCAGAGACAATAGCAGCAATCTGGGAAATCAAGGTAGCAGAATTAGTTTATTTGATGAAACAACACAAGTGATACAGGAAAATCTGTTTTGTGGTAGTAATAAACATGGACTGTTTTTCCATGTTTGATAGGACAGGGTGTGATACAACAAAGTTTCCGCACCAGGCATGTACATTTTCCCTGGGATTTAAAAAAAGATGACTTAAAAATGAAGCCATCGAAGATATGATAAGTCAATCATATCTCCAACCATAACAGCGGAACTTTGTGCTAGCAGTTACTCTAGACTTTTTCTAGACAAAACTGTGTATTGGGCAGAAATGGGCTAAAATTGAAATAAGCTGTGACCTTTCACTCAATGGAGACCACTAAAACAATTGCTGATAAAATAGCGTCTGTCTTTTTTTGCTCATGATGGCCGCTCGTTTACAAAAACAATGGTCATATTCTTAACAGAGAGAGCGGTCGGTCTTATTACAGCAGATATCAAGCAGCCTGCAGGACATTCTCACATTTGGGGGGTACATTTGAAGTTAGGATCCTGAGCACAACAATTGCCCACCTTGGTGCTCTCAGTGGTGTCCTCAAAGAGCTGTGAGGAGAAGCGTGTGCCATTAAGGGCCACAGTGTCGTTGGTGGGAGTGCCCGGTGCAGAGGGGCTGGAGGTGAGTGACAGAGCATTGAGCTGCTCTTCCAGAGATAAGACGATGCCATCACCCTGCAGCTCCGACGTGTCAAGAGTCTGAGCAGAGAGGGGGTTGGGTGAGAAAAGCCTATGAATACTATGCAGTTGTTTAGTATGTGTATTTATGTTTGTAAGCTTTTTGATTTTGATATAAAACTGGTACGCCTTGGCACCTTCTTAAGAAGTGACAGGTGACAGCAGCACTGTCGGAGGCGCAACAGCAGGGACAGGATGTTGACGGTGCTGGATGCCGGTTGGGGCTGCTGGGAAATCGACACAGCAGGGTCGGCCTGGGACAAACCAAACTCTTGGGCCACTGGGGAGGGAAGACACACATATTTACATTATATTTTTTGGGCAAAATATACTGTATACTATGTAAATATACCGTTTTCACGCAGCAAAAAGTATAACCTCGCTCTCATAATCTACTGACTATTGGACACACTGCCTACAAAAACAAACACACAAAAAAAACACACAAACAACTTTATTATTATTATTGTTATATACACAAAGTACAATGTAGGGGAATTTTATTTCTGTAGTTTAACCCATGTAATGTAATAAGGAACAGCAGACAACTTATATACACAGCATCAGGGGAGCAACTTGGGGTTCAGAGTCTTGCTCAGGGACCCTCTGACATGTGGCCGTAGGAGCCTGGGATTGAACCCAAGCCACCCGATAAACAATAAAACAAGCATCTGATATCTCACCTTTGTCAAAGGGATTGGAACTGGAAGCATTTCCATTTTTCACAATATTTCCTTCATGTCTCTTCAGGTAGTTCTGCAGAGTTGATCTGCAGATAAAGAGCAAATCATCATTCTAGGGTCAATTTATGCTTTTTTTAAAATTTATATATCTACCGCATCCAGGCAGACTTAGCAGCATCCCATCTCTTTTCTATGCAGTTACACATTAACTGCATAACTCACTGATGGTAGTCAGAGAGTAGTTTAAAGGGAACAATGATTTGTTCCCATTTCATTCCTGGACACACAATTAGCACCCAAATTACGAGTTATCGCTACAATATTTATTAAACAAGGAACTGGCGGATGGTAATAGCTTCTTTCCTTCCTATCATGTTCTTCTGCAAAAGAAAGAGTGAATACAATATAAAAGACTAAAAAATGAATATGGAGGAAGTTTTTTCATAAACATATAGTTAAATTAAAAAATATAAAAAGGCATAAGAAATAAGTTGTTTTGTTACCTTGATTGGGCAAAGACCACATCATACACTGCCTGTTCGTCCTGGGACAGTTTGAGTTGATGCACCTCGCAGCTCCGATCAGGAAGAGACACCTGAAACATTTAACATTTCGCTTCAGCCAGGATCAAGAGTGTGCTGATGTTTTAATCAATCACCACCTCAGTTGTAGCTTCCAGAGAGTCTTATTTGTTTGTCTGAACAAAATAAATGAAAAGATTGTGGCCTTCATAATGAGTGTCCACAATGTAATGTTGCTAGAGGGAATGAAGTCCAAGGCGTGCGTCTGTCCTTACCAGTGGTCTCCCTGTGCAGTCCTTCTGGTCTTTGGTTCGTCGGAGCAGTAGAGTCCTCGTCAGGATGTTGAGTCTCTCTCTGCCTCTGTTAGAGCCGTTGTCCACCTGAGCTTTCCAGAGTTTGTACTCATCAAACGGAGAACAACGCAGAAACCTGAAAGACAGACAAAGACATAAAGGGAATAAACGAAAGCTTTTTCCCCAATCCACCATATTGGACTGCAATGAAGATGAATTTATGTTAGCAGTTTCAAAAACACTTCGGTTTAAGTGCAATATTAGTGGAAAGCATCCTTTCACTCATCAGTGTTTCTTTGTGCAATGTGAGAAAATGTTGACGAAGGCTGCTCATAGTGTTGGTTAATAAATATCTTTCAAGTTGAGCCTATTCTATCTTCAAGTGATAATTGTGTCACCCCCACCAAGGTGATGCTTTTGTTCCTGTATGTTTATTGTGCGACTGAGATTTCTATTAGAGATGTTACAATACCGATACTGCCTAAAACGCTGGTATTGGTATTGGGAAGTACTGGAGTTTATATAGCAATCGAATACCATGTAATAAAGCCCTAAAAAAAAAATCTATGTTAAAGTAGTTAAATTAATGTTCTTTTTCTGTTATGACTGACTGCCTAGCTGGATAATAAAAGAAAGTTCTACAGTGTTTATTGTTTGTGTTTGCATGTTTCACAAAGAGTTTAACCTGAGCCAGACCAACAACAAAGAAAAAAACAAATCATATCACATCCATACAGGGATAGTAGTATACAGTTGTTAAAACATAATAAAATATATGACACACTGGTATTCAATCAGTGCTTGGTGGTATCCAAATTGGGAAGCAAAAAATGGTATTGGACCATCTCTAATTTCTTTGGAATTTGAGGTAAACCTATAGCGCCACCTTGTGGCCACTTCTACAGCACTGTTCATCCGTAACTCCTGAACTGTGAGGAAAAACGTATTTTCCTTATGAAAAATAAATCATATGACATTTATTATTTGCTTGATTTAGTGTAGCTTTGAAATGCTAGCATAGTTTATATTTTCTTCTTCATTTTCTGTTTTAATTTTGAACAAAACATGAACAAATTTTGCTATATATTATAAACAGTGGTCACAAAAACTTCCTGTACATATTTAAACCTTCAACATACTTTGAAATAGATAAATCAAAAAAGCGCTTACGCTAATAAATTCTGAAAATAGCGCCTTCCGTTGAGAACCCCACATCATGACGTAGACAAAAGTAAAAAGCATTTCTACCAGGTAGGATTTTTACAACTCTAGTATTCACTGTGTTTTGTCTTACTTGAGCAGTGAGTACATGTCCAGCAGGTTGTTCTGGATGGGTGTACCAGTGACAGCCCAGCGGGCACGAGCCCCCAGCTGACAGACAGCCATGGAGGTCTGCACTTTCGGGTTTTTGATGTTGTGGGCTTCGTCCAGAACCACCCGGGCCCAGGTCACTCGCAGAAGAGGAGCTGAGCGTAAAGACTGAGGAAAACAACATGACATGAAGTGTGTACTGTTTGTTAGGTTTTAGTGCCAAAGATTATTGAATCAAATGTCAGCTGCCAGCGTCTTTAAAGAAACTACAGTATGTCTGTATTTACGTCTCACAGCATTGAAGTGAATGAATATTGAAGTCAGAACTGTTGCTTTACATCATAAATATATACTACTCACCACATCATCAGCATCTTTGCTGGGTCTCTCAGCATCCTCTTTCTGGACTGGGATCTCCTTAGAGACCAAACTGTATGTGGTTACCACCACATCATAATCTGCCAGCCTGAGAGAGCACAGAGAGAACTTAATTCAGTTTGACTGTGTGTTCCAAAGTTGATGTCTAAGTGTTGAGACCTTTTACATATCAACAAATATTGTTTTCCTTGCATTCTGAGTTGAGTTGAACAGAGTTAAGTTTGAGTTTAGGGCTGGGTAAAAGTTCAATATGATCATAATGATTCCAAGCAAATTATAAGTCAAAACTCCCAACATTTTTTTGTTGTTGTGATTAACAGTTTTACATTTTTATATTTCAACAAAACACACAACTGGCAACATGAACAAATCCCCGCCCTTCCGTCCTCACCACCCGCCCAGACAAAAATCAAGAAAAGATGACACAAAATTAGTTTTTGAAGTATTAAGTGTTGCGTAAAAAGAATTCACACTGGAAATGGTCTATGTCAACAATGTACCTGTGTGTAATGTAATTGTGTTTATGATGTGTCTTTTCCCAGCCTCTTTACACCAACCCTTTAAATTTGTACTTGTCAGCATAAAAGGGAAATGAAGCCAATACAAAACTACAACCAAAGAAACTCATTTGTTCCTAGCTTAGAATAAAGAAAACCAGGTGTGACTGCACCTTGGACATAGAGACAGAAAACAGACAGTAGTGTGTACATGTGGATTTGGGCATGGTTTCCTCACAGTTTGGCACTTTTCTCGCGGTTGGGGCCGTGGTATAGGTACACAGTCAGCTTGCCTGTCTTGACATGTCTGTCAATCTCCCTCTTCCAGTGGTGGACCAGTGAGGCAGGACAGATGATCAGAGTGCCCTTAGAAACCACGAGGCTAGAGTCTGGATAATCAACAAACAAACTAATCAAAACTAGCATAGTCTAAATACTAAAACCTAAGATTTCACCCTCCGGAATTCAGACAAAAATAAAAAAGAAAAGTATTATCTCATTTAAATTTAAAATTGCATGGCTGTATTTTATCATACTTCCTAAAAAGAGTAAGAAAAGGTTTTAGTTACCAGTTTTGGAGACCCAGCTCACTGGCTTCTTCTCTTCCTTCTTCTCAACTTCCTCTTTTGCTTTGATCTTCTTGGCCAGTATGAGAGCAATCATGGTCAGGGTTTTCCCCAGACCCATGTCATCCGCTGAACCCAAAAAGAGCAGGAATAACAAGAAGAAGAAATGAAGAAGACAAAACTAGACATCGACTGATACCGTTTTTTCAAGGCCGATAGTTGATGAGACTGATATTTGGATCTGATTTGCATTTACAATGGAAATTAAGATTTTGAAATGTTACAAACTCCAACGCAAAATGCTTTAAACAATTATTTAATAGATTAGAAACTTTCAACATAATACATAGTAAAAGATAGTCAGATAGTGTTGTGGGCAGGCCATTAGGTCAGACTCAGTGGTGAGTGAAACCGGAGCAGAGGGACAGACAGAGCTGTAGCGGATCCAAAGTAGCGCATCTTTGAATTTATTAACTTTATTGGTTGTCAGGCAAATAAAAATGGGCAATACAGAAAATCTGCAAATTGCCAAAACAACGTCCTTAATCTATCCCTAGATAAAACATTGTTGATTTGAAGCTTCTCTTACACTTTGTGAAGAAGTTTTCTGTTCAGTGGAGGTAAATGGTTTGTCATGTCAAAAAATTGCTTATTTAATAAAAAAACTCTCTCGGAAACAAATTTCTCACAAAGACCTGGCCAACCAAACTGCTTAACTTGGTTTTTTGAGAGAGGGGAGAAACACTATGACTCTGCAGCTACATGTATATTGTCTTTGTCTCCCATAAAGGTTTTGAGAATGAACACATCTCACCAAGCTATTTTCACTCCTGGACAATTATTTTACCTATCTCATATCTTCGTCAAGATTTCTTATCAGTCTTTATTGTAACCTCTTTAATTAAAATCATGTCAAAACTAATAATAATAATAATAATAATAATAATAGCCTTTCAGTTCTCTGGAACTCAAAAACGTGCTGTATTTGCTGGACTTACAGCTGCGAAGAAATTCGTTGGAAACCATCTCATGACTTGTCTATCCATGCATGGACCGTTTCCTTCTTGGATGAAACTGGATGGAACGTTTTACGGCGCGCATTTATAGTGCCAGGAAGGACTCTGGTCACTTAACTTGTGCAGGTGTTTGGTCCCTTGTCTTGTGTCTGTCTTTGTATGTGTCTGTTTTTGTATGTGTTGTTTTGTCTTCCCTCCTACCCGTCTATCCTCTCTATGTTTTTTGGTCCTGGGTGACGCATTCCCAGCCTCAGTGTATTGTTTTTAATTGTTTGGAATTTCTAAATGTATGAAAAAAACAATTTGATCACAAAAAATAATTATAATACTAATACTAATAATAACGGTGAACATACCCAGAATTCCTCCACAGGGATTCTGGGTTTCTCTCCAGAGCAGCCAGGCCAAAGCTCTCCTCTGATGGGCCAGGAGCGACACCTGACCAACCAATCACAAAAGGAAAATGTTTTTACTAGGGCAACGTAACAGAACAATCCAAACAGGACATAGAGGCTCTGTAATAGTAGCAAATTTCTAAGTAGGTTTTAAGAAATAGTTGTTTTTTTTTTTTTTAAGAACCTCTTTCTAAAAATAGCAAATACGCTAACATGGGATCCATGTGTCTGAGTATATGATGGAAAAACCGAAGCAGTGTGTCACCTTGATGCCCTTTGGATCTGGAACCTCGGCCTCAGGGTTGGGGCAGGACTCCAGGGATTTGTGGAGATGGTCAATGGCCTCGCATGTGGCATTTTTCACCGCCAGTAGACGGTCCTGAGTCATCCTCCCACCATAAAGGCCACTTGCCACCTGTGGGTTTGCTGGAATCATACAAGACAGAGTTAGTGTGTTTGTATGAGTGATGAATTAAAGCAGTGAAAGAAAATATTTAATCCAGAGGAAAATAGTTGGTAAATAGGTGACATGAGAAATGCAAATTACATCAAATGTTGGAGAAGATTGATATCCACTTCCTGCCACAAGCTAGCTAGCTAAATTGTAATGCTTCAAATAAAAAGAATATGGCCTGACAGCAATCCTAAAAAAATAATAGAAATGTCTTCCACCTGTTCAGCCTACCTCCATACATCTGGGTGTATCCCTGGCTCAGCTGAAGCCCCAGGGAGCTGCCAGAGGCCTGGTGCTGGGAGGGGTCGGGGGCTGACACGGCAGGAAGCAGGATGGTGCCGCCCTGCCGGCTGAATGGGTTAACCTGGCTGCTACCTAGACTAGCATCACTGCTGTTACGTTCACCTTGGGACTCTGAAAGTGATTCATAGATTTCAGTTGAATTGGTCAGGAACTGACATTAATGCAAGTTCAACTGCTCCATCATATTTATGATAATATAGGGCTTTTCGCTTTCTCTTGCAATTTGATCTTCTTGTACTTTTAGCTATTATTTATAATTTCATTGCACGCAAAGTACAGTAAATGAACTGAAAAGCACTAACTTAACTTTTTTAAGATTTGTAATTACAATTCACACATGTGATCTAAACAACAGAAGAATGGAGAGGCCCTGTTGAAAAGAAATGTATATTATTGCTACTGTACAGTGAGTGAGTGAGTTACCAGGCTGAGAAGCAGCAGTGAGGCTCAGAGACTCCAGCGCGTCCTCCAACTCTTTCACCTGATTCCTCAACCTTTCCCCTTTATCTGGCAGTGCTGCCACATTCACCACGGACAGAGTCGCCTTAACAGGAGGAAAACAGAGGCAAAGGCTCAGTCTTTGCTGTGGGTTCTATTCCAACCCCCTTCTCTCCCCCTTTCCTGTCTTCAGTTGTCTCTTATTATAAAGACCTAAATGCCACCAAAAATGGATACATAGAAAACATAACCCTAATAAAAACCCCTGTGTCATTAATTTAAAAGTCAAAGTATCAAGTTCACAAACTTTACTTTTGTCCTATATTTTTTGCTGTTTTGGTCTGTAGTACTAAAAACTGAAGAGTACTGAAAATGTTCCAAAATAAATCAGTATTTCTTAGTCTACTTTTTTGTAAATGATTGAGAGACTGTCTCCTTGTCTACAGAGTCAAAGACAATGAACCATGGCAGCAATACATCCTGACGTACTGTATATTGTGCATAATGTCACACAATACAATATTGGTATTAGCCTCAATAATACAGTGTTTGTCCATCTCTAATCTCTACCATGAAAATCTATCTAAATTTAAAATCTCTAATCTGTACCTTTCAAAATCTCCCCAAACAGCCAGTCATTTGTTTCCAAGTCACGTACTCACCTTTTTCTGTTGGAGTTGAGCAGTGAGCAGGCTGTGCAGCCCTTTGGGAACTTCATGCTGAACTTTCATCTTAGAACTTGGCTGAAATCCAGCAAAGTTGGTCAGTGTCTTTTGAACAGCAGTAACAGGAGGAGTTTTCTGAGTAGCAGGTTTCACTGACACCACCACTACATCGTCATCATCATCATCTTGGTGGATTTTGGTTTGACTGGACTCTGATTGTGTTGGTTTGGTAGATGCAAGGTCCCTGGTGGTATCAGAGCCTCTGTAAGCCGGTGTAGATTTAGAGATACTCTTTTTTACAGTAGGGTCAGTTTGTTCCACCAGACAGGTTTTACCTTTAGTTGGTTGGTGGGATGAGTCATTGTGAGAACTCTGTAAGGTCCGATTTATTTTCTCTGGGTGAACAGCCTTGACACTGGAGTTAGAAATCTTATTTTCTGCTTTCTGGTTCTCTTTAGTCATGTCTTGCACCGTATCTGTCATTTTTTCCACATTGTTAGCTTTGCAACCGTTTCTCTCCTCATCTGAAACTCTCTTCTTTAACTTCATTCCCGGTGGAAGTTGTTTACCTCTGTAAGACTCAGCTGAATCTAGCTTCCCTGCCTCCTCTTCTTCCACTCCTGCATCTACGCTCTGCAAATTTTCTTTCTGACAGCCCTCTCTTGATTCAGCCTTGTGACTTGCCTCGCTGTCTTTGAAATCGTTTCTTTTCTTATCACCTCCACCACGTTGCATTCTTGTCCACTCAGAGTCCTTGTCCGTCTTGCTGGAGACTTTAAAGGGGTTTAGGACAGGTGGCAGGCAAGAGGGCTGTAGCTGTGTGTCAGAAAGAGGGTTTCTCTTTTCTTTCTCTGGCTGCAATGATGAACAGACATTTTTTTTAAATGGGTAGTGGACAGACAAAGCAAAATGAAATGGAAGAAGACAGGCAACAAAGATTCCTGGCTGGACTCAAACTATGGATGTTGTGATTGCCAGCTCAGTAACTTAAACCAAAATGTTAATTTTCAATATGTCCAGTTATATCTCTATAGTAATTTCACAAATCTTAGTCTGACGTTCATATATTATATGTGGTCTCTTTGGCAACATTAAAATCATGACAAAAACATGAGTTTGTAATGATTGAGGGTTGAAGAGATAAAAGTGTTGTCTAAAGCTAATGAGTCCCGGGCACTTTTAGTGACAATAGTATTTGAAGAATATAAGTAGGGTGTGTATGGTGTAAGCTGTGTTGCCTTACTGCAGTCCAAGGCACGGTTCCACACCATCTTTGGCCTGCTTTTTTGCCCACAACACACCTGTAGAACAACCTGCAAAAGGAAAGTGCACTTAAATTCAAAGGTAAAATCCAACCAACCAAATGTGCAGTCACCTAGAGACAGGCATCTTGTTCAAGTGCCTAAATTAAATGTAAAGATGCAACAGCAAGGACTTTCCGTTACTGGTTTAGTTACTTTCTGTTTTGGATCATATCCAATCCACCTGACCTGCACACCCACCTGTGGCTCTGCTGTTGTAGACTGTAAGTGAGAGCTTGGAGTTCCACCATCGAATCTTCATGTTGGAGGCAGTGGGATGGTGAGATGCTGGAGGAAATGATAATGATCATAATGCAGATAAAAAACAAATATAGATATCTGTCATCCATCATCAGTGTGTAACTAAGAGACAGTCTCATGCATCTCTACTTTGAGGTACTAGCTTTATGGACACTTCTGGGTCAAACTACAGTATTCTCTTTATTGAGGAACCTGTAGATTTTCTTCACAATAATGAGGATTTATAATCATGCTGTGGTGGGTACATGGATCCAACCTTGCCTTCCCACATCCTCTTTATAATAGTTTCACGGTGTTAGACATAAGGGATCAGTGAGGACATATCTGCCCCACGGAGATGTGAATAACGTTACCTGGCCACATGAGTGAAATCGCAGCCTTGCTTGTCAACGCAGACGTAGAAGCTTTTGCCTTTATTTGGACCATCTTTAACGCCCGTTTTTAACATACACACGCTGCCTGTATGGGGGTATTAAGAACAAGTGGTTTACCAAATCATATAGCTAAACTCTCGTCACTGCAAGTAAGCAACGAAATGCGTAAAGAAAACATGGTTTGATTAACGTTATTTCAAAAGTTACACGGCTCATCAACAGAACCTGCCTTGTCGTGCACATTACAAACAGGTTAAAATATGACTTCTGGAAACTTAACACAATATTTAACTTTATACTGTATAACACACAATGAACAATCATCCTATCATTAAGACTTACCATGAACATTACATAAAATCTTCTCCATTGTCCTGACACATTCAGTTCAGTTTCAGTTGCTTCTCTGAGCATGTAAGTATTTTCGTATCGACCAATCGCAGCAGTCAAAAAACACATCCGGTGTGAAAATATCAGAATAAACGTTGACGTACAAAATAGTTCATCCAAATCACTTTTTTTAATAAAAGCAACATGTTTAAATATAATATATTGTAAAATATCTGAACACGTCAGTATAAAAAAACGAAAATCAACGGTACGCCAGACATTATTCTCTCCAAAACATTTATTGTGAAAGATTTTTGCGAAGCTCGTTTAAACCGGATATAATTCGAAGCTATTTAAAAAAAAAATGTTATTCGACACAAATTAAAATGTATATATTTTTAAAACGTGGTTGATTCAAATTTTAACTAATTTAGGACGTATATATGAAACCAAAACACAAATTAAAAAAATGCTTACAGTGATTAAAATATACAGTTAAACTACATTACCCAGAATACAACAACCACTTTGTCGCCGTTTTTTTTTTACTCTCGCGGGCTTTGTTTTGATATGGCGGCAGCCTTCAAATTCTTTCTTTTACTGTCTATGTTCAAACTTCTGTCTGTTATGTTTCCATAACGTACATTTTCACACCGCGTTTCTCCTATGTTACAGGTAAATGTTTTGACTTTTATAATGTTATGTGTTTTCTGCCTCACCACTACTGTGTAATGTGTGTAAAACACGTTTAAATCTCAAGTAAAATGTAGCCTGCTAAGAACTTTTTAAATGCACCGAAAATTGATTAAAACGTACAAAAAGCACAATTAGCTAAGCTAAACTATGAGCTAAATTAAGTAACACAGGCAATGAATGTTGTCACTTTGTCAATGCTTTAGCTTGTTAGCCACTTTGTTTTCATAAACGGCTGTGGTTTAGTTCGCCGTTGCTAACCAAACAAAAAGTCATTTTACTTTAGCTACGTTAAAACGGACAGTGCTGTCTTGATATGCTAGCTAACGTTACGGTGTAACTTTAAACCGGAAGCTAGATACTTAATTAAATAGCTAATGTGGTTTAAACGTAAACCGGTTACTACCTTATAAATAGTTTATTGGATCTGTGCATCATCTAGAGCGTGTTGCACGGTGTTTATTTGCGGTGTGATTAACACTTAACCTGTCACCATAATCTGTCGTTCAAATCCCTGATTAGAGAGCCCTGTCTGAAACACTGGGCTATCATGTCATCTCCAGCCGGGCTTCAGTACTCCCAGACAGATTTCTTGGCCCGATGGATGCCAAGTAGCACCAGAGCCGGGGTGATCCTGAGCCCCTGTCCGGATTTGGTTGGCTCCTTACGGCACATGTCTGCCGTGGGATCCCCTCCCCTGAAGCCAGACGACTCATTTACCTCCGGTTTCGCCCCTCTGCCCGCCTCTGCCGACAGCAGCTGTCTCGGTGTTGATGGAATTGTACCTGAAGTTGAAAGGGCTGGGATTGACAGGCCAGGGAACGGAAATTCAAATGGAGAGTTGGACAGTTTGGATGAAATGGCAAGTAAATCTCAGGATCTGCCCCTAATGATGAAGCTAGAACAGGTAAGGACATTGCATTTTTAGAATTTGGTGTCTCATACAGTTATCTTTTTTTTGTTCAAGGCTGGAAAACATATTAATTGCCTGCCACTGCATTCATATGAGTGTTTGATATTCTTAATCAGGATGCATGATGTGGTTGTCAAAATTAACATTACAAAGAATTTTCTGAATCAGATTTCTACACGAATAATATCTGAAACACCTGACAATGGCAGCTGAAATTCAAAAGCTAAACATCTCTTAATAATTTAAGTGCTGATTTTCCATACTTATATTGTGATATATTCGTTTTAGTAAGGCTGAATGAACACCTTATTATGATGTACACAGTTTTAACAGCTTGTCAAATTAAACCAAATGGAAATAGGCTTGCTGCAATCTATACACAAATCATTTTAGGCCTCAATTTTGTGTGGTCTTAAATGATGATTATATCCCTCTTTCCTGTACTTATCACCCCACCTACATCACACACAGACCAGACACACTCTATGACTCTCTGTGCTATAATTAGTATTTTTCTCGAAAGCTATTTGTGTCAGGAAGATCTTACATAGTGACAGGAGTGTGTCCCTGCAAGCAAGCCAGTCAGTACTTTTATTATGTTAACTTATTAGTGTATACACACACACACACACACACACACACACACACACACACACACACAAACAGCAACAAATACATTCTTGGAAAGCACTTACTGGAAGGGGATTAGTGTCAGTGTGTGTCCCAGATCACATGTTCAATACACACTTTTGACCAGTGAGTTAATATAAAGCCAAGTGTTTAGTTGAAATGCATTTACATTTACTGAGAACATGTGGATAAGAGTATCTTAGCGACATGGCTAATTAAGATATAATATTGTGTGTTTGTGTAGTTGAGGAAATGGCAGCAGCACATGCAGGAGCAGCTAAAAGCCAATCAGTTGGAGGAGCTGCTTTGCCTCCAGCAGGAGCAGCAGAGGCTGCTGGGAATGATGAATGGGCCTCAGCAATGCGCAGGAGGTAAAAAAGACAAAATGACCAGAATAACTGCAAATGTGATCATTTGCTTCACTTATAAAATTAAATATGTAGGTTAGAGAGAGTGTATGTATTTTTCCCTGTTTCCATCACTTATTCATTGCTTTTTACGTGTGAAGTAAGGTCTGGCTACTCCATACAGACATTCTAGGATAGGGGGAATTCTTTGGGTTGTTTGCATCTCTTTAAACCAATCACAATAGTTAGGGCTGTGCTGAGCTCATGATGCGGTGACGGTGACTCTGCAAAATAGTCTTGGGAAGGAACTTTTTTGGTTTTCTTGCCAAATAAATTATTAGGAAAAATGAAGTTAACTGTTCACACAAAACAATAAGGTGAGCTATTTAAATTAGCTGGATACATGGTTAAATGTATTTTGCTCTTATCAGTGTGTCACCGTGTGTACTTCATCCACAACAATCCTCTCCAATCATCCCTAACGTTACAGTTAGATACAGTAAATGCTGGAAACTTATTCTTTGTAAATATTTACAATCATTCACCGAAAAAACCCAGCAGAGCTAACATCTGGCGTGAGCCACATTCCGAATGTCAGGCAATTATCTTGAAACGTACTTCCGTTTATCCAGACTAGGGGTTCTGTGTCTTGCCTAGAAGGTGAACATACTCCTCTTCATCTACATCTTCATCAGCCTATGTTACTTATTTGGTCCGTGAGGGACCCAAGCCAAGTCCCACTAACTGAGCTACTGCCGTCCCTAAGTGACTGTAATTTATCATGCAGATGACACAGAAAGTTCATTGCTGTCCGAAGCAGAATGGAGGGACTGCTCACTCCACGGAGGCTGCCACAGCCCCACCTTAAACTGCCGTGAGGACCCACAGGGCTCCACCTTTGGCCTCAGACAGGAACAAGAGCCCTCACCTGCACAGAGTCAGGAGCGGCTACCAAGAGGTCAAGATTATCAGGAGGTGGATGATAAGGAAAACAGTGAGGAAATGTTTTTTTTAAGCTTAAAGTTGTATTTCCATTTTGAGTATAGCAGCCAGCTACCCTTACTTTCATTTGATTGTTGATATGATTGTGGAGATAAATCACTTCTGCATTAAATTCTAACAGTGTGTGTTTTCAATAGGCACATGGAACTCCAGAGAAGATGATCAGGAGCCAAGTGTCGATACTAGCCATTTTCATGAGCTTGATGCCACATTAAGGCCAAGTAATGGTGTGGCTTTGGCGGAAGAACACAACAGAGAAGAAGATAAAGTCTTCCATGACAGGCAAAACCTATATTCCAATATTTAATTGAAATTACACTATCAGGCAGAGATAAGCCAAGGCATTCATACAGCAGAAACTGTTTTGTTTACTGTTTTCTATAAGTGTTTGTTTCTGTATGCATACTTTGCCTTTTGTGTGTGTGCGCCCCTCTTCAGACCTATTAAGCTGAGTATTGGGGGTCAGAATAAGACGTTTGAGGAGTTGTTGGAGGAGCAGCTAATGCTGGAGGAACAGAGGCTGAAGTCTTCCCGGCAAAAGAAGGTCAGATAATATAACAAGGATCTCTTTACCAATAGGAAAAAGTAAATCCTCAGTCAGTACTAAAACAGAGTGGACATTGTTCTGAAACGCAGGAGAGGTTTGTAAGCAAAGTTCTTCAGATCATTTAATTAAGAGCTATACATTACTTTAGAGTTGCTACAATACCACGTTTGTTTGCAACAAACATTCAAATTCCCATTGTGTCTCCTCACCTCAACAGAGCCAAGATGGAGCTCAAGCTGTACAAGCCCCTCCCAAGAAGGCCTTTCTAAAGCGAGGTGAGGGCCTCTCAAGATTTACCAACAAACGCAAAGCCCCGTTACCAAAGTTGGAGGTGAAGAAGGACCCCAAACCACAACTCCAGGCCAGAGTAATCTCCCGCAGCAACTCAGATCCTGTAGCTATTCAGAAGGGTGGCACAAATGGCGTCCAACGGCTTCCTGTCCAACGTAAAACCGCCACACTCAACAAGGAAAACCGAGTAAGAGGTCTCAGTTCGCCACCGCGGGAAATGAGAGTTGAGAGTAAGGTAGCTGGGAGGAGGCTTTTGGGTAGTCATCAGAGAGTGAACACAGAAGGACCAGAGTCTATTCAAACTGACCCAGAGGGTAGACCAACCAAAAGACCTCAATTAGGGCAAGTAAAGGAGCAGAATATTAGGAAAGTAGGTCTGTCAGCTCAGGCTGTGAGGAACCCTGGTCACAACGCACAGCCCAACCCTGTAACCAAACAGGTGGGCATGTTGGGAGGGCCAGAGAAGGCTGAAAATGATGCCGCTAGAGAGACATGTAGTGGTTTAAGGGTGGAAACAGCCAAAGGAAGATCAGGGGCAGAGGCGGGAGACGGCGTTCCACAGGAGTCCTTTGAGTTGTCGTTCCAGGAGAAGCTCCAGCGCTGGGATTGTGACCGGCAGTTGGAAAGCATGGAGCTGGGAGAGTTTGAGCTGCTGGAGCAAGCGGCAGAGGAGCTGTCCTTCTCGTCCAACTCCTCCTTTGTCATGAAGGTGCTTTCTTCAACTCAGTAGTGATCTCACTTGTTTTACTTGTGAATTCCTGCTCTTATACTATAATTATTTCCAAACGTAGCCTGATGCTTCATTTCCACTCACATCTGTGTTGTGTTGGACAGCTTGCTTCCACCGCCCCCAAGTGGCAAAACATTCATTATTATAATTTAATACAACGTTCCCAGTTTGGGGACCTTTTTTGTGCATCATTCCCCATGTCTCTCCCTCCTCCCCCCTTATTTTCTCTAATCACATTTTTTGTCATCTCATCATTGTTGGCTGTCCAATAGGCAATAAAAATCCCTCTGAAAAAGAAATGATCATTATAAAGAAAATGTACCAAATTGTAATAGCCTAAATTATAATTTCAGTCCCTAGTTTATAGTTTATATGTTGGATAACCAAAACGTGATGGTACAAGACAAGTATATTCTCTTATTTGCAATATGACAATTGCATCAAACAACTGCTTGGACTTGGATAGTATAAAGAAAGCGGCAAGAATAAATGTAGCCAGTAGTTACAGACTTGATTGTGTGGATTTTCGTTTGATTATATTTGACCTGAAGACTGTAAATATATGTGATTTGAACGACTCTGTTCTGCAGGTTCTTCAGATGGACCAGCAACACGGGGGTCTCCATCCGCGGCGGCTCTCCTCCACCCCCATTAAGTCAGCACCCAGAAGTGCATGTCAGGGGTGTAATAGTGTTGGTAGTAGTTGTGGGTCGGCATGTAAAAGCAGTTCCATGAACTCTGATGCATTTGTGGTAAAGATGAGAGACGATGCACTCAAGAACAAAGTAGGCGTTGAGGATAAGGAAGAACTGGACAGCGAGAGAGAAGACAAGCACGCAAACTCTGATGTTTCATTCAGTGGCGGCTCCGAATGTGAAGACCAGGAAGTAGCAGCCAAACCACCTTCGTTTCCCAGCACCCTTTGCTTTCCTGCCCAGTCTAACCCACCATACGACAAGCGGTCGTATCAGGACGAGGACATTTGCAGGGATTCAGCTGCAGATGTGACAGGAGTTGATGATGACAGCGTCCTCAGCAATGCTGACGAGTCTACTCTGATAGAGGACAAAGACGGGCAGCAGGGTAAAGTTGTGTTTGATGATGATGACACATGGAACGACCTGGAGGACACTGCCATCGGCACAGCCAATGAACGCAGAGGAGTTAGTCCAGTTTCCAAGGCAACAGCTAATGGGATCTCACCACCCGTGCAGACTCTGTTGAGGAAGGTGGCAGTGAGCAAAGTTGTTCAGGAGCCAGATCCTCTTCTTCCTCCTGCCTCCCAACTCATGACGAGGTTGTTCCCCTCTTTGAAACCAAAGGTCCAGAATGCACTGCTCCCTCCTCCCCTTGCTGCTTCTGTTGCGCCTGAGTCCAAAAACCTGGAGGAGGTGACAGGTGAGGGTATTCTCACTATTTACAGTCACACAGGATGCAAGTTCACACAAGAATTTGATTGGCATTTGACATGTTGATAGGGTCGCAACCTATCCCTTATTATTTTTCAATTATTGGATTTAGTGTTTATTCTGTGGTAACCATAAATCAGTCCAACAGTTAACTTATTCTAATGACTTTTGTAGCCTATACATGCTTGTCAATAAGAAGAAAACTTGTCCAGTTCACATAAAAAAGGTCATTACAAACTAGTTTACAATAAATAAATAATTTACAATAAATTCTTTTATTCTAGGGATAGTGAAGGCTCATTAAATATTGGTATTGTATTAGAAACTTAGCAATCTAAATATATATATTATTGTCCTTCCCATTTTTGCATTTGGAAATTAATATTATCGTTCATTATATCGGTATTAAGCACAAAAAATGACCAGCCCTGAAATTCCATATTGGTGCATCTCTAATAGAGATTGTCACAGATCAGCAGTCTTAGTTTTAAGGGTAATTTTGTCACATAGGCATAGAGTTAAGGTTTAGATTAGGCATCACGATGGTGGCTCGCCATCACGATGGACGATGATATATGTCCATCGGCACAACCCTATGGCCTACTCTACAGACGATCAGTCCATGCACTGTACTTACTGTCAAACCTACTCGTCTTCAGGAAATGCAAACAATTTGTCCGTTAGAGGAACAACTAACCTTAAATTAAAGGCAATAAAAGACCAGGAGTCATCCAAGTCTCATATCAAGTGCACTGCCATACAGCTGGCAAAGATGGGACCCCAGGAGCAGTGTGTATCAATAAAGGCTTTTGGATAGCTTAGTTACCCTATGCTTTAGGCGCAAGGACCTAGGACGTAGCACCTCAAACAGCCAGAGGAATACTCATTGAACCAACTCGGTTCTGAGCTCATCCTTTTATATAGCTTAGTTACCCTGTGCTTTAGGCGCAAGGACTTAGAGCTTAGTACCTCAGACAGCCAGAGGAATACTTTGGAAAGTTGTAGGTTTGCAAATCATTTTTTTTAACATCTTGAACTATGTCTTTTCAGCACCTTTTTATCAGATTTCATAGCATTGTCAGAATCCTTTTCATTATCAAAAAAATGCAAGTTTCCGAAACTGAATTTGCACTGTATGGTAAAGTTTTGTTTCATTCTCAACAAAACTAATAGTTCTCAACAAAACTAATAGTTTGAATTACCATTCAAAAAAGATTTGCTCCACAAACTAACCAGAAATGGAGTAAAGTACATTAACGTGTGTGTCTGTGTGTCTGTGTGTCTGTGTGTCTGTGTGTCTGTGTGTCTGTGTCCCCAGGCCAGCAGATCCAGTCTAGACAGCTGAGGGAGAGACTGGTTGAGCTGGAGATTGAGATCGAGAGATTTAAAAAGGAGAATGCTGCCGTCACCAAACTCATACAGGAGAACGAGAAAAACCAGGAAAATCTCAGGTGATCTATCACCTAATGTTTACCCTTTAAATTATTTTCCAAAAGTTTCTTTTGATTTCCTGTTTAGTGTTTCTGTATTTTGCTTCATGCTGTTTTTATAATTTTCTTTCTTTCTTACAATCTACTTGTCTGTGTGATTTATGTCTACTTTGTTGTTGTTTCTGTAGGAAAGAGCGTTTGGAGTTTGAACAGATAAAAGCAGAGGAGCTGGCCAAGTTTGAAGAGTACAAAAAAGAGGAGAACAGGAAGTTGCAAAAGGAGCGCAAACTGTTTGAGAAACATGCGTCTGCCGCCAGAGCCATGCCCGACAAGAAGGAGCGAGAAGAAATCCAGGTGAGGTTTCAAGAGAGTTAAGTTCACTTTTGTATACTTTACATGCACATTCGTTACAAATTTCAAATAAATACTAATGTTGCTGCTGCGTCTGCAGTTCATATTATATAGCATTATTACCAGGTATTGGCATAAACCAGAATTTAACATTGTTTAGTTGCAGTCAGGAACCAAAATCAGCACCATCTACTAGCCAAATGCTGGCAAAATATGCAAGTTGCTTGTAGATTAGCTTTTTTCACCAGCCAAAAAACAATGGCAATCTATTGAGTGGCTTGGAAAATTTCATTTACAAGCCATTTAGCTGGTGGATGAAAAAGTTAATGTTGGACCCTGGTTACATTTCACATAAAATTATTTTAGGCTAATAAAACAAAAAAAACTCATTGACACATTTTACACTGGAGTCACATCAGGGCTGGGCAATATATCGATATTGTGATGTGAGACTATATAACGTCTAAGATTTTGAATATCGTGATATGACACACTGGTTTTAAAGGCTGCATTACAGTAAAGTGATGTACTTTTATGAACTTACCAGTTCTAGCTGTTGTATTATTTGCCTTTACCCCACTTAGATATTATGTCCACATTTCTGATGATTATTTATCTAAAACCTAAGTGTGATGATATTTTGTTAAAGTACCAATCGTCAACCCTAGAATATTGCCTCAATATCAAGGTATTAGGTCAAGAATATTGTGATATCTGATTTTCTCCGTATCGCACAGCCCTAAGTCACATCACAGATTTAAGAGTGAGTTCCCATTTTTGTAGATCTATGTTTCACATTCACAAGCAACTGAACTTCTTCCTTTATTCAAAATGTATGGTTTTGCTTTTTAAAATGATAAAAAAAAAACTAACCTGTTCAGCAGCACAAGAAGAAGGTATTCTGGGTGGAACTCTGCTGTAATCTGTCCTTGTCCTCCGTGCCAGGTGTTGAAGCAGCAGCTGAGCTCCCTGCAGGAGGAGCTGAAGGGGAGGGAGAGTCGCTGGGCCTCCACAAACAGCCGGCTGCGGCAACAGATCGACTCCCTCAGCCAGGAGAACAGTTCCCTCCGGGATGAGGTAACCACCTGACCTTTGACCCTTTTTATCCAATTTACTGGCATTGAAACATCTGGATATGTTGTTGGTAAAGGAGAACACACATGTTGATGCCAGGTGTAAATGCGAAATGTCAGAGCACATCTGGAGGTGGTCTGGCTGGCATTGCGATCAGGTTAACGAGATGTAAATGCAATCCATGCAGCAGTACCACATTCTTAACACAAGTTCAAAGGTCCCCTTACTTCTCTTCTTGCTAGTGTAAGCAAGCCCGGCAGAAGCTACAAGTTGTATATGCAGCTGAAAGTCTTCTGCCTGCCCGTCAGTCCCGCTAGCAAATTGAGATCTGATCACAATCAAGATAATAACACACTGGAATAACAAGCGTAAATGCAAGGACCCATGGATTGGATGTCATCCTGATAACATATCCAGATCACATTTTAATACCAGGTGTAAATTGGGCCTTTGTGTATCATAGAGAAAGGTGTCCATGAAATATTGTTTTAAAAAATGTATCTCTGCTGAATGTTTGTAGCTAAAGTGAGTGTAATAGTTTAATAATCTTAAGAGTCTTTGAATAATAAAACTTGTTATGTGCATTTTTGTTTATTGCTACCATGATTCGGTTCTAGTTGCAGCCTTGTTTTTTCTTTTTTCTTTATTGAAAATGTTTTAAGTATACTTCCTTCTTTAATTTAAGATCCGAATGTTGGAAAAGCTTCGCCTCAGTGCCTGGAAGAAAAACCCCGTCAACGCAGAGAAGGACAAAGAAATGAAAGACGGTCCCAAAATGTTTGAGAATAATGTGTCATCTGTGACCAAAGGAGTTAAATTTGCTGTAAGCACGTTTAAACTATTTATTATTGGTTGTACTGTATTCATGTTTACTGGAATGTAGTGTTAAAATAACTGGTACTGTCAGTTAAACGCGTTAACGCAAACCCATTTTAACGGCGGCAGTGTTTTTATCGCAAGATTAATGTTCTTTTTGAGCTAGCAAACTTTGTAGTTTTTTTCACATGCTGTTGCAACAACTAGTTTCTAGCTAGACCGGAAACAAAACAACAGGTACGCCACACACACTTGTTTAACGTTACGTTTTGAGTGGATGGTGAGCGCGAAACACCAAAATGGATGCCAATAAGATTCCGGATGGAAATTTTACTTTTTAAAAGTTTCATTGACAAAACCAAAATGATCTGTGTGTTTTTGTCGTTGTGAACTAAGCTATCATCGCAGCACGTCCAGTCTGAAATACCACTTGATAGCCAAGCACACAGCTGATGCGATTTCTTTGCCCCCTTTTATTGATGGACAGCGTTACATTGTGTGAGAGATTATTTGCTCCACGTGAGAATGTTATGTGTGAAATTGAACACTACAGTAGGCTATATGCCAATGTTGTTTTCAATAAAAAAGCGATCCACTTTTCCATGTTAAAAATAAAGGGACAAAAAGAAATCAAGGGACATTTAAAATAGATAAAAATGTGCGATTAATTGCGAGTTAACTATGACATTGCGATTTGAATATTTTAATTGTTTGACAGCACTAATAAAAACACAAATTACATATTGTTCACAAACAATTCTTGTTTAGACTTAAATTGAACTAAATATTTGAAATCTGTCTGACTAGGACAATGTAGGAGAAGTTATGTAATTTTATTTATCTTCACACAAAGCGACTGTTTACAAATAGCATTCATTTTGTCACCTATTTTTAATTTAGTCTTAGGCCAAATGTCCTTGTTAGTTTTAATCATTCACATATGTCTTTGAGACTAAAAGACTCGTAATTTTAGTCTTTTTTTAAAATAAATTATTTCTGAGATTATTTCTGATAAACATTTCAGTCAAATAGTGTTTCACACATCTCAAATATTGTTTAAATGCCATAATTACCTGACAAAATACACTTGTTTAATGATTTTTGTTGAATGCAACTTTGTTAAATGCATCTTTTATATCGAGCTGGGCTTCCTCCCTCCCTCCCCTTGCCCGGGCATATTGCCGGGCTTCCTCCGTTAATTTACTCTTAGTCAGCGTTTTTGGACATTGGTGCAGTTTCATCTTCGTTGTGGGAAAAAAGGTTGTTGATGAACATATTTAGTCATGTCTCATCTGACAAAATTAACACTGTTAACAAACACGTAAAAAGGCACTAGGTTTCTTTGATAGTCCTCAAATCTTTAATCAGTGATTATCTCATCTTTTTTTCCCTTTTCTTTCTTTCTTTCTCTTTCTTTCTTTCTTTCTTTCTTTCTTTCTTTCTTTATCTTTCTTTCTTTCTTTAGAGTCCTCTTGACTCCAGAGGAAGGAGCAACAGCCCTCCACAAAGCAGCACTGCTGCAGCCACTAGAAAGGAGAGCAGTCAGGTTGTTACAGGTATGGTGAAGAGTTTCTATTCACAGGAACAAAATCTTCTTTTTTTTTTTTTTTTTTTTTTTTTTTTAAGACAAAAAAAAATATAATTTTGAACTATCACATGACTACTTGTATGTAAAAGGTGGTTTGCATAGCGATGAACCCACAGAAATCCCCCAACTGTGCAGCTCCCCTCAGCTTTACAGAGCTTGACAGTAACTTTCAGCTCATTGTTTTGGTCTTCCAGCCTGAAACTGTTTTAGAGTGTTGTTTTTAATCGCAGCAGGCAGCTGTTCTCAGCAAAAAGTACACAACCTGCTCGGCCCCAAACAGTAGACAGATGTCTCCACATTTGATTTAATCACCCCAATATATACTGTATAGATTTGTATTTTTACAATTTGTTAAGAAGATTTTTTTATTTTTCTATTTTGTGTCAAATGTCAGCAGGGATAAAGAGCAGCCTAAGGAGGCCATCAGGGCCAGGCTTATCTTCCTCTTCATTGCCTGGCAGGAGGACAGAGGAGAGGTCAACACCTGCCAGCAAGAGCCAGGACAAACTGCCAAACCAAGAACACTCAAGCAACTGCTCTCCGGTAAGAGACGTACGCCATTTGTGCTGCTCTCTCTTCTCTGGTACAATAATCCCTCAGCTTGTCTCGAGACAGTTGACAGTCTGGTCAGTTTTTTTTTTTACCTTGGTATTCTGTTTAGGATTGTGGGTCTGTTTGGAGCCTACCTCGACATGCTGCCATCTATCAGAGCGCTGTAATGTATTTTTTTTTTTTTTTTTACATCTTGTCTTTCTAGAAAAAAGATTCTCTGCCAAAAGAACCAGAGTGCAGTGAGGTCGAAGAGCCAGAATCAGCTCAGGAGGTTATCACACACCCTGATGGGAAGGTGAGAAAGTGGAAAGATGTGCCATTTTTACATCACAGACTTATAAAATCCTGAAAACTCGTGTCTTCAACATTCAGATTGCATAGCAGGAATTGTCTGCTTTGTCCGTTTTCTTATCTATACATCCCATGAAAAGACCAAAAACAATGTAATGTAAAAACTTTAACTTTATCGTCCCACATTGTGTTAAATTTGTCTTTGGCACTTAACCCATGCTGCAGCCATAGTAAAACAATGAAACACAGACAGCTTGTACCGATACAATACCATACAACAGACCGTACTATGGTCCTGATGGTATATAAAACCCAACATGGTATCATGCAATGCATTAGTTAAACATTATTTAAAATAAATAAATAAAAAAGCAAGATCACAAGAACAATAATTACAAATCTCCATCGTCATGCAGGCCTGTTCTGATTTTTACTAGTTTGGACAGCATCCTCCTCTTTGACACCACAACAGAGTCCAGCTCCACCCCTACAACGTCACTGGCCTTGGGGATCAGTTTGTTGAGTCTGTTGGCGTCCGCTACCCTCAGCCTGTTGCCTCAGCATGCAACTGCAAACAGGATAGCACTGGCCACCACAGACTCATAAAACATCCTCAGCATTGTCCTGCAGATGTTGAAGGACCTCAGCCACCTCAGAAAATAGAGACGGGTTTGGCCCTTCCTGTAGAGGGCTTGAGTGTTCTTGGCCCAGTCCAGTTTATTGTCCAAGTGCACTCCCAGGTATTTGGAGTCCTCCACGATGTCCACACTGACCCCCTGGATGGTAACAGGGCTCACTGGTGCCTTGGTGCTCCTTAGTCTTCGTCACGTTGAGCTGTAGATAGTTCTGCTCACACCATGTGACAAAGTCCCCAACCACAGCTCTGTACTCAGCCTCGTCACCCTCGCTGATACATCCAATCACAGCAGAGTCATTAGAAAACTTCTGGAGATGGCAGGACTCTGTGTGGTAGTTGAAGTCTGTGGTGTAGATGGTGAAGAGGAAGGAGAGAGGACAGTCCCCTTAAGTGCTCGTTAACACTTAAGTCCATCTCTCAATACTTTGGCTTCTGAATCCTGTCTGTCGCCCTAAGCCCATGTGTTTCTACTGAAAATGTAAATCTTTTAATATGGCTCACAAATGAATAGCTTCTATAATAAAAGCAGAATAGTTATATTATTATATTATATAATTAATGAAACAGGAATAACCCTAACCTAAGATATTAACTACATTTTGTTTCAATTCAATACATGTTTTGTACTTTGTCAGTGCAAACAAAAATACAACCACACAAATATGTGGTAATTACCACAGTCAACATTAGTTATATTAAAGACTTCAACAATGCATGGTGTTGATATGAAAAAGTAGTTTTGCAGTGTGGTGGTTGTTGTTATAAGCTGCTGATGGAGCTCTGATGGCTGTGATACTTCCAGGTAGAGAAGGTTCTGGCCGGTGGCCGGCGTCTCATTGTTTTCCCCAACGGGACCAAGAAGGAGGTTTCAGCAGACGGATTGACGGTCAAAGTCACCTTTTTCAACGGAGACACCAAAGAGGTCACAAGTGACCAGAGAGTGGTGAGACATGTACATTACATCAAATTCACTTTTGACTAATTCGCTTGTGAATAATCTACAATGCATTGATGAGTTTGTTGAACAGTATAAACCTGCGTGAATCTGGCCCCCCATGTCAGCCAAAAATGATTAAAACCACTATTAAACTATATATAAACACGCTATTTGTTTATGCCGTAAAAATGTATTGATTGATTTTAAGTAATTAAACTCCCCCCTCCCATAATGGTCTCAATCGTTTGTGCTGATATGTGCTGTTAAAAAACAAATTTTTAAAGTTATTTTACGCTTTATTACATGTGACCTCAACCAACCCCCATTAATGTCCAAATCTCCCTAAAATATTTGCAGTGCAAATAGTAGCTGTGTAACAAATAAAGCCTGATAACATGAAAACCAAAGTAGCGCAGATGTTTTTTTTTTCCATTTTTTTAACTGCACAAACGAATAGCAGTGTTTTTAATCATTTTTGGATGGCAAGGTGAAGTGTTTCCCACAGCCATAGGCGCCGATACGGAAAATCCTGAGCACCCACGTGTGCCAGACAGCCAGTAGGCCACATTCATTTAAAACGAAACATTGCAGTGACTGGTTATGTCCCCATGCTTCATTGCTTCTTTATTTCCCACAAAGCTCATCGCAGTTACGTGTCAGTTAAACTTCTCATCTCCAATCCTGTCTGTATTTGTGAGAAGTGGCGCTGTCCTGAGTTAAAAGGTAGCCTACTTTACGGCTTTATTATCGAGTTAATAAGCGTGTGTGTTCATGTCGGCCGTTGTCCATTTTCTAAGGTTCTGAAATGCAAACATTTGACTAGTTTCTTGTTTAAAGGGCGTGCGCCCGTGAGCACCCACGAAGGAAAACATAGTCGAAGCTTATGTCCACAGCCCCCCTTGATGGTTATCTTTGACCAGCAAGTATTCCGCAAGGCCCGGTTCATATTGGACTGCACAAACCACCCCCTTCACTCGTCGCAGATTTAGAGTACCCTGGTTCAAGACCAATAAGAGTAAAAACGCCTTTGTCCCATGTGCAGTAACTCTGCTTCATTTGCACATGTAGATGTAGAATTCTTTAGCGATTGAGTGGTGATAAACTGTGTTGTGTATTACATACAGGTAGGGCTGCACAATAAATTGCAATTTTATGGAAATCGCACTATAGACTGGTGCAATATCCAAATCATAAATCTGTTTCAAACCATTCTCAAGGAAGTATTGTGGTGCTGCAAAGACGTCGCAGCCTACAAATCCTATCCTACAGAAAACTTCTGTTAGGTGCAGATCCTCGCAAAACTTATCATTTTACTTTAAGATTTAATATTAGTCATTGAAAATGAGAATAATGATACGAATGTGATCATTCCCTTCAATATCATGAATCGTATCGCAACATTAGTCAAAATAAAAGCAATTAGATATTTTTTCTCATATCGTGCAGCCTTCGCGGGAAACATTTTCACACTCATGTCTTTGTGTACTTGTACTTACTTTTGAATATTTGTATACTACTTTCTTTTGCTTGGAAAGTAGATTATACTGTGAAACAGAAACTGTATTTCACATCTTCTTATGAGGCTATGCAATTTTGAGGTTTTTGAAGAATTATTAATTTCCATTGTTAAGGTAAGGAGAGTGACGTTTATGATGAAAGTTCATCTTCCTTCAAGCTTCTTTAATAACAGTAACAATAACATCAGTCTTTATCTCATGAGGTCAAAGAGTGATGTGAAATTGACTTTTCTTGTCGTACCTTGAGAGCTCACAGTTGAATGTTCCCAAGTTCTGAATCTGAATTCATCTACTGGTAACTCTCTTATTATGACGCTGCTCCTTGTGCTCAGATCTACTACTACGCTGACGCCCAGACTACACACATCACCTACCCAGATGGCATGGAGGTCCTGCACTTCCCCAACAACCAGACTGGTGAGAGCAGATGATCAGCAAAATACATTTTATTATATGTATATATTATATTTATGTTATAAAAACAAGTGCAGATCAATTTTCTGTCAGTCAACTAATGGATCAACTGTAGCTCTGTAATATGTAAAGTACTCACCGGCCACTTTTGAGGGACACCCGTTTAACTGCCCCTTTACGCATAAAATCTAAATCAGCCAATCACGTGGAAGCTACTCAACCCATATGGGCATGTAGACGAGGAAGTAAGGCAATTTACGTGACTTTAAACACGGCATTGTTATTGGTGCCAGACGGGCTGGAGTTTACAGAGAATGGTCTGAAAAAGGGAAAACATCAGCACATCAGTGATTAAAACCTGCATGGTTATGAATATTATATATATTTTATTCTGCTCCAGAAAAGCATTTCCCAGACGGCCGTAAGGAAATCACCTTCTCAGATCAGACGGTCAAGAACCTGTTCCCCAACGGCCGGGAGGAGAGCGTGCTGACAGACGGGACCATCGTACAAGTCAACCCGTAAGTAGTCTCGCGTTGCCAGACCTTCCTCCACAGCGCTGCGGAGGAAGGTCTGGCTAGTCCACACACAACAAGGAGACAAATATGCTCTGGTTTATTGGCATTTCTTTTACTGGGCGGTGCTCAGTGGTGGACAAAACAACGGTGGAGCTGCAAAATAGCCTCAGGAAGGAACTTGTTTCGGTGGAACATGGTTACGTTCATTAGTTGTGTTAGTCGTGTGAGAGAAAACAGATGAGCCCTTTCCCAATTCCCAGTTTGTGCATCCCATATTCTACTCCTCGCTACAAGTCTCTTAGTCAACACCTGCATGGACATTTCACTGTCCCTTTATCCCTGGAGGCTACGGTGCTTTTTACATGATGTATTGCATTCATGTATAAGTGTTTTCTATAATGATTTACTTTATTAGTCTGCTTGTTAACGTTTCCATACGCACAGTAATGTCACTACAGTAAAACAAACTGTAGGCTAGCTCTAAACTCGACAAAGGAAACAGAACTTGACTTTTTACTTCCTAGTGAAGTTGCTGCCGTTTCTCGAGTGTCTCTCGCTTTCAAATGAAGCCGTCTGTTCGACAGCAGCTCACATTTTAGAGAACGTTAATATTTTCCTAGTCAGTTGTGT